>CM051257.1:22360777-22960777 GCA_027921565.1 Artemia sinica
AACATTAATAAATTAAAGCGAACGATTCATAAGGATCACGACATAGTGTAAAATAAGTATTTGGCCAAAAAATTATAAAACAAAAATATTTTGGGGAATTTGATATGTGTTTTTCTTGTTTTCATTGAAGAAAAAATAATGGTTTAGTCTTAAAGTAGGTTTGAGGGGGGAGGCAAATCCACTCTTATTTGTACTAGCTTTCTTTGTTTTAGGCTTGACAGTATTATTCATCGCATATCCCGATAGAATATTCTAGATACCTACAATCTATGTTTCCATGTGTCTAAAGAATCAGGTATAAATACAACCCTCCCTGACATGAATCAGCATGCTCAAATCTTTAAACGAAAGAATTTATTCCAACCGTAAATTAATTACGTTTACAACAAAGACAAAACTTAGTGTTTTACACCAGGCATAGTGATATAATCTGCAGAGTATCCAAGACCGTAAGTATTCGAGTCGGAGGTCAAAATGACTGTTAATACATTGGAAGTAGACGTTACTACAGTTCCGTCAGCGTTGCCACTAAATCGACCTAACAAGGGAGCAGTATCATTTTCCCCGTCATATACCTGAAATGATAGAAATTGTGAAGGTTGTCATAATGATAATTATTACGTATATTAGTAGGCGTTTCTAGTTTTGTTTAAAACATGGGATCAAATTTACGGCAATTATTTTTGTTTCAAGATATGACAAATCTAGATATGTAGTGAACAGCCTTAGGGCTTGAATATAGTATTTTGTTCTATCTTCACCAGTAAGTGCATAGATAGCCTATACATGAATGAAGGAAAAAAAACTATTTTCAAGAACAGTTCCTAATAATGCGTACAGACAGTTTAAACAAGTAAATATTGATTTAATTCTAAAGGTAAAACAAATATTAAAAAAAGAGATTTAAGTACTAGGCAACTCAATAAACGACAGAGCTGACAGAATAGACAGATAGACAGAGTAGACAGATAGACAGAGTAGACATATAGACAGAGCCGACAGAGTAGACAGTTTAGACAGAGTACACAAAGTAGACAGGGTAGATAGATAGACAGAGTAGACCAAGTAGACAGAGCAGATAGAATGGACAGAGTAAAGAGAGTAGACAGATAAACAGAGTAGACAGAACAGACAGAGTATACAGCTAGACTGAGTAGACAGAGTGGGCAGAGTAGACATAGCAGAGAGAGTAGACAGAGTAGACAGAGAAGACCGATAGAAAGAGTAGACACAACGAAGAGTCCCCAATCTCTCTGATCGTATTGGGAAGCATCGATTTTACCAAGAAGACCAAAGAAATCTCGGCAGTACACTAAGTCTTCCTCTTGGCAGGAGTAGCCCATATAGCCCTCATTCCTTCTACGAAAAAAAGTGATACGAGCGTCCTCAACAAGTAGATTTTTCTCTTTGAGTCGGGAGGTCAATGAAGAGAGGTCCGTAATCTTTATTGACTTGAAAATAAGGGTAGCTTAGAGCTGGTGTATCAGCTGCAGGGACATTCATCCCTCCACCTTGATTCTGGAAAACACATTCTTTGAGGTGTTTTCTTTGGAAACTGTATTTTTTTTGGTGTTTTTATTGAGAATTCTGAAAAGACTAAAAATTGTAACCCCTCCCCCTAGATTTTATAAATCCATTTGCCTAGTCCCCCCAACGTTTCTTTGAATGAACGGCACTGGCTTAGACTCTTCTTCTACCAAGCCATGGGCCTTCCTTCTCTTGTACACAAAGCTTGAGGCTAATTTCAATTTTTTTTTTATCTTCAAACTTTAACTGTGAATTAATCTTTCAAACTTCTAAAAGTGGGGATGTAGTTGAATAGAGGGACTTCAAGATACCTTACCACGTCTCAATTAGGCTGTAGATCTGCGCCAGCAAGTTTCAATTGCTTAGAAAATCCGTTTTGATGAAAAGTAACCATTCTGGGAGGGGGAGCAGTAGAAACTTCCAAAGATCTAATTCGGTATATAAACTGAATTCAGATCTGTAAAACCCATTTTTTTTAGAATTTACTCTGCTTCAATATTACTAAGGAAAGTTCTCCATTCGTAAATTTTCTTAAGAAAAGATTTTCTTAAGTTTTCCAACGACAAAGATCGAACTTCTGGGGCTGACTAGAAGAACTTAAGGAACAGGGATACAATGTAATTCTACTCACTAAAAAAATGTCAACATTAGTCTTTGTAAGCAACCTTAAAAAGGTTATTAGATAGCCCCGCCTTGTTCCTTAAAAGAATACATGTTACATTGATCAATGTATTCTTAAGTTTTACTAGGAGACTTAAGAATTTGGGGGGAAATGATCTGACTCTTAAAGAGAACTAAGAGGTAATTAAGGAGCAAAGAACTTACAATATTTCATTCAACAAAAAAAAGTGTAAGCTGGTCTTTGTAAGCAGATTTGCACAAGTCAAAAGAATAACAATTGATTCTACTGTGTCAATTATAAAAGATTAATTAGTTGGATTGTTAACTAAATAAACTTTTTTCTTACATGTAAACTTGAGAAACTCAAGAGAAATAAAATTGGATTAATGGGTCTAAATTGGTTTATTGCCTTATTGGTTTGGAATGAAGGTCAGTGGCGTGACTCTATAAGCTTAGCCAGAGACGACCCAATTCATAATCTGTACCTGGAGAAATCGGGGAAAGGTAAACAGGAAGGGTGTGCAAAGCAAAGGGTGGCTAGCCCCCAACCCCCAATTGTACTTCCTGGCTGAAGGGCCATGAAACTGAGATCAGTAACGCCGGTGAGGACTGCAAAGTCCAATGTCGTATTTTTGCCTTTACCTTTTTGGGTCTAAAAAAGTTCAAGTAATCGAAATTTTTGAGAAATTCTACTCACTGAAACAAAGTCAACATCAACTTCTGTTAGCAATTTTGTAAAAGTCAATTGAATTATGTTTCCTTCTTCTGCATCAATTGCATTGCACGCGTTTGCATCATTTGGATATGCTCCGGGATAATCTGGACTAGTTATAGTTCCACTTGGACCTGCCTGTCGGTTTCCACACACCTGGAAAAATTTAAAATCGTTGTTATTTAATCATATTTTCACAAACTATTAAGGTCGTATTTGAAATTTACTGCCGCTAAATGACGAAAATGTCAATATATACTTTTATTCACCGCTTGGATCAAACAAAACTGATCGGTTTTCATATTGCCTTAATAATGTAGCGCTAGATCGTTTTTTTAACATTTTGGGGTAATTTTGGGTGAAAATTTGTCGTTTTGAGAATATTTGAAAACATTGTCTGTAAAAATGTCACAAAACATTAGATTCTTTCACTTTTACGTCACTTTTCGCAATTGACACTCTAAAGACAATATTTTTTTTTATCCAGATATTCTGCACCGTATTGCTGCTTGGATATAAACTTCGCTATGCGAAGCACTTCCCCTTCGCTATGCGAATCTCTTGAAATTTTAAGAAATAAAGAAATAAAGTTTTTTATTTTTTTAAAAAATGAAGTTGTGTGACAGATTCAAACTTTAGCGTAAAGAGCGAGGTATTGAGGAGGGGACAGCCCCTTTCATATACGGAATAATTTCTGTTCGTTTTAAGTTTTAATGTCGCTCCTTACTTTCAGTAAAAAAAAATTGTTTTTTTTATTTAATTTCTGAACGTTTTTGAATTAATGCAGCTTTGATTTTGGCTCACCGTACATGAATAATTAAAACGAAATTTGCATATTATTTTACTTTTTTGGCTAAATGGCTTTCTCGAATTTTTTTTCTGACGTAACTTACGAATTAACTTACGTAACGAAATTCTATATTCGTCTAGGACTACTGGATCGATACGATCACCCCTGGAAAAAAAAAAAAAAAAAAAAAAAAAAAAAAAAAAAAAAAAAAAAAAAAAAAAAACAAATAAACACGCATCCGTGATCTTTCTTCTGACAAAAATACAAAAATCCACATTTTTGCAGATAGGAGATTGAAACTTCCGCAGTTGGGTTTTCTGATACGCTGAATCCGATGGTGTGATTTTCATTAAAGTTCTATGACTTTTTGGGGTGTTTCCCCCTTTTTTTATAAGACAAGCCAAATTTTCTCAGCCGCGTAACTTTTGATAGGTAAAACTAAACTTAATGAAACTTATATATTTGAAATCAGCATAAAAATTTGATTCTATTGATGTATCTATGGGTATCAAAATTCTGGTTTTTAGAGTTTCGGTTACTATTGAGCCGGGTCGCTCCTTACTTACAGTTCGTTACCACGAATTGTTTGATAAGATTAATCAAGTTCAGTGTTACCATTCAAAAGTTACGAGCCTGAGAAAATTTGCCTGATTTTTTAAATAGGGGAGAAACATCCCCTAAAATTCAAGGAATCTTGATGAAAATCACACCATTAGATTCAGAGTACCCGAAGACCCTACTGCAGAAGTTTTAAGCTCCCATATACAAAAATGTGGAATTTCGCTATTTTTGCCAGAAGAGAGATCACGGATGCGTGCTTATTTGTTCTTGTTTTTTTTCCTGGGGTGATCGTATTGAAATAATGGTCCTAGAAGATCAGGAGAAGACGCATTTGAACGCAAATTAAAAGTTCTAGTGCTCTTTTTAAGTGACAAAGAGATTGGATAGCAACTACCCCCCCCATCCATTTACTTCCTATAGTTATCTGATCAAAATTTTGAGATAGCCATTTTGTTCAGTATAGTTGAAAGATCAAATAACTATGTCTTTAGGGGTAAAATATCACCCACAGTTCGTGGGGAGAGGCCTGTAAGATATGAAATTTGCCCATTGTTTACATATAGTATTTGTTATCGGGAAGTATACAGACATTTTTTTTTGGGGGGGGGAGGTTGTGCTTGGGGTGGAATTCTATTGGATAATCCTCCTTGGGGAGGGAAGTTTCCGGGGGGATGGTGAAAATTCCAGGGAAAATTTTACTCTGGGGGGGGGGGATTAGACAGATTTCCTATACGAAATTCTTGTTAATTGTCTTACATTATCTTTGGCAACTCAATTCTGCATGTGGAGATGTTCAAGGGGAATTATCTGGGGGCTATTTTCAGCGTTTTTTGATTTCCAGAAAAAAATTATACGAAAGGGGGCATTTCCGGAGTGATCGAGAAACCGATTAGAGATAAAAGTCTTTTCCAAATCAAAGTACCCTAAGGATAATTTTTCAGACTGAATCGTCCGCAAGAACCTTTATGGGGAAGGGAGATTTTCAGCAAGGATGGAACTGTCTGGAGGAATCTTGACGGAAGGTTTGCTTTACGTTGGATGAGATTTTCACGGAGGAGTTTCCCGTGAGGGGAGGGGGAGTATATTTCATTGAGGCTGAGCCAGATTTACAGACATTATTTGAAAAACGAACAGAAATTAACTAAAAAAAACTAGTTTTTTAACTGAAAGTAAGAAGCAACATTAAAACTCAAAACGAACAGAAATTATTCCGTATATGAAGGGTTGCCCCCTCCTCAATACCTTGCTCTTTACACTAAAGTTTGACTGTTTGTCCTAATTTTTAAGAACGGCTACTGAAACACAGGGGCCGTTTAATTAGAATAGGAAGCTTTTTTTAAAGTGTTAACAGCTTTAGCGTAAAGAGCAAGGCATTGAGGAGCGGGCAACTCTTCATATACGGAATAATTTCTGTTCGTTTAAAGTTTTAATGTTGCTCCTTACTTTCAGTTAAAAAAACTTATTTTTTTATTTAATTGAATTGAAACCAAACTAACAATCAGCATTTAATTTCAATCGCAATTAGAAATCGGGTTGATGAAAACAATTTTTACTTATAATTATTGAACGTATAGCAAATATCCCTCAAATTAACCGTGTAGGATAATTCTTAGAAAGTATTTGTCTTAGTTCTGATTCTCTTAAGAAGCAAAAATTCAGGAGTAACTCATTTTGGATTTAAGCACTTATTTAAAAGTTATTAATTTAAAATGAAATCCATAAAGTAAATATTACGAAAAAAAGCAGTAAACCAAAGATGAGAAGATTATTGCTTGATTGTTTTTTGTTTTTTTTTTGTTTTTTTTTGTAACTGTGATTTATGCTCTGTTTAAGAATACGAACGAATCTTTGTTTACATAAAAAAAAAATTGTATGTAGAGTAAATAAATATCTTTATGTATGTTTATATATCTAAATTTGTTTATGCTGTAATGTAGCTAAAGACAAATCTTATGGTTGAAGCAGGCAAATTATACGAAAAATGATGGAAGATATATTAAAGGAAATTAGTACAAAAACTTACAGCAGTCCATGAAAGAGAGAATCCCGTGCTTGTAGTCTCAGCATTGGTCCTGAATTTCATAAAAACTTGGTTTGTCGATGATCTTAATACTAGACCAGTTTGAACTCCGCTAAGCTCTACCAGTACTGGTGCTGAAGCACTTGATCCGTCATATACCTGAAAATAATTTAAAAGAATCACTGCTACTGAACACTGCAAGTAGCATAGAATCCACTTCAGAGTTTTGCAGCCATGGATCCATGGAATCCCAGGGTTCTACGGAAAAGAGTACAAAGCAACAAAACTACAACGAAGCCATAAAAACTTCGACGAAAATAAATATGAAGAGATAGAAGCAATACAAATGCAGCTGTGACATAGATAAAAACTAAAAGGAAGTAGTACCGTTCTGAGCATGAGATTGCCGGTAGGGGGATTTCACACTTATTACGATAACCGAGAATATATACAGGCTAATGTTATAGACTAGCAACAATAGCCTATAACCGTCTAGCGAATCCCAGAATCGTAGAAAATAACCCAATATCCTATCAGTACACTTTGTTAGAACCCAACAACACTCCCGACTTCTACACTGGGAGTGGCTTATATTGTATTGTCCATACGCGAGCAAAACCAATCAAAAAAAAAAAACAGGATAGAAAAGCCCGCTCAAATTTTGCTGGGAGATTCTTGGGTTTCCCGAATGCCTAGAAATACTACTATCCATAATCTGAGAAACACACGCCCAGACAATACAAATCAACTCTGAGAATTCCCAGTTCTGAGGAAGAATCGACTCTGAGGAAGAGCGTACAAGAAAAAAAAAACACAAATTAGAGAACAATAAAAAGGTAACTGAAGGAATCATTAGATAAACTCTTTGGTATTCAATTCACTCAAAATCTTAGAAACAAAATGATTAATGCTTCTATAGTAAAGAAGTCACGGATCTTTAAGGAATTTAGCTAGGTCTACCCAATTAGAAATAATTTAAAAGGAGAAATGACAGGAGAAAGAGAATTTGAAACTGGATTCATTAGGAATTTCGGAAACTCATATCCCAGGGGTAGGAAGCATGGAATTAGGTGATATAGAATTTGTTTACTCAGGCAGGAAGGATGGAGTACATAGACAGGGAGTAGGGCTAATGATGAATAAGGAAGCTGCTAAGTCTTGTTTAGGCTGGGAAGGTATTAATAATAGAATATTAATTGCTCAGTTTATGACTAGAAAGTTCAGGGTATCAGTTATAGTAGTATACGCCCCTGTAGAACCGACTGACGGAGATACTAGTGACTCAGATGAATTTTACTTACAGTTACAGGAGCAAATAGACAGGGTCCCAGGCAGAAATATGATGTTATTACTGGAAGATTTTATCGCCAAGGTTGGTAGAAATAGGGATAGATGGTATCCCAGCCTAGGTAAATTTGGTGTAGGAAAAGAAAACAGTAATGGATACAGACTTTTGCAATTACATCTACAGACTTTTGTATAACAATCTAGTTATAACCAATACGGTGTTTGGTCATAAAATGGCTCATAAGTTAACATGGTATTCACGTGATGGTAAGACAGCAAACCTTATTGATTATGTTATAGTAAACCGAAGACTGGCAGGATCAATACAAGATACTAAGGTATATAGGAGTGCTGTTATTGATGTTAAAAGTAAAGATCACCATCTAGTAGTGTCAAGGGTTAATTTAAAGCTGAAATATCGGAAGGGTAACTACCTCCCGGGAAGTTATGATGTTGGTAGACTCCAGGATGAGAATTTGAGAGAAGCTTTCCAGGAACAGTTGAATACTAAACTTGAGAGTTTAAAATTTGATAATGTGGAAGATGGTTGAAATAATTTTAGAAAAATAATTTGTGAAGTTGCTGAAGGTGTATTAGGGAAGAAAGCTAGAACTGCAGCTAAGAATATTAGTGAAAAAGCTTTATGTTTAATAGAAAGGAGAAAGGACTTGTACAGGAATTATCTGGGTGATAGATCGTATGAAAACAAAAGAAATGTAAAGAATGTGGAGAAAGCATTAAAATATGAACTAAGGAGGTGTGAAGTGGAGGCCATGGATAAAATTGCCGAGGATCTGGAAGATGCAGCTAGACGGCATAATAGTAAAATATTGTACTGGCACGTTAACAAATTGAGAGGGAGTAGTCAATCCGGACTTGGCCCAGTTAAAGATAGGAATGGGGTCGCAATTAGCGATAAGGAAAAAACTAAAGAGAGATGGGCCGAAACATTTGGAGAATTTACTTAACCGAGATAGAGTTGCAGGAAAAAATAGAGAGGAAAATGAAAAAGTTTGTGATACCTTGGATGTGAAGGAAGATTTGTTTTGTGAGGAGGAATTAGCAACAGTATTAAAAGGACTAAAGAATAATAAGGCTCCAGGTGCTGATAGGGTGGTAAATGAGTTTCTTAAATATGGTGGCTCTGAGGTCAGAAATAAGTTACTGAAGATTATGAATATGATCTTTGAAAAAGGGGAAGTACCTAACGATTTTAGGAAAACCTTAATTAAGCCACTTTATAAGAAAGGTGATAAAAGTGAGTGTGGTAATTAACGAGGCATTAGTCTGGTCTCTGTAGGTAGTAAATTACTTAGTAATATGATACTTTTTAGACTGAGAGATGCCGTAGACAAAGTTTTAGAGAAAGCAGTGCGGTTTTAGAAAGGTAGAGGATGTGTCGACCAAATTTTCACTCTTAGGCTAATAATTGAGAAGTGCCTGAGTTTTCAAACACCTTTGGTCCTCAGTTTTATAGATTATGAACAAGCGTTCGATTCTGTTGATAGAAGAGCTTTAGTAAAGGTTTTATCATTGAATGGTATACCAGACAAATACATTAGAGTGATTAGTGCGATGTACGAGAATAACACTGCTGCGGTTAAGGTAGGAAATGAGGTTAGCAGCTGGTTTTGTATTAAATCAGGAGTTAAGCAGGGTTGTGTTTTATCCCGCTTTGTATGGATCAATTTGATGGACTTTGTTTTAAGGAGCACAGGAAAGGCAATAGGAGACCACGGAATCAAATGGGGAGGAAAAATTCTCCTGGACTTGGATTATGCTGATGATTTAAGCATCCTGAGCAAAATGAAGGAAGTTTTAGAGGTTTTGCGAGTTCAGGGTGCTAGAATTGGTTTGAAAATTAATGTTAGGAAGACTAAGTCACTAAGGCTAGGAATAAGTGAAGATGAAAAAGTGACGTTGGGTAATGAAAAGATTGATCAGGTGGGCAGCTTCACTTACCTTGGTAGTATTATTAGTAAAGATGGTGGGAGCAGTGAAGATGTTAAATATAGAATAGCCAAGGCTCAGGGTGTGTTTTCACAGTTAAAAAAAAGTCTGAAAGAATAGGAAAATAAGTCTGCAAACCAAGATTAGAATATTAGAAGCTACAGTGATGACAGTGGTCAAATATGGCTCTGAAGCATGGACGCTCCGAAAAGCGGATGAAGATTTGCTAGATGTTTTCCAGAGAAATTGCTTAAGGATTGTTCTGGGTACCCGGCTGACTGACCGTATTTCAAACAATAGGCGATACGAAAAATGTGGTTCAATACCGCTTTCTAGGGCTATAATGAAAGAAAGGTTGAGGTGGCTAGGGCGTGTTGTGCGGATGAAGGATGATAGATTGCCGAAGATTGCTCTTTTCGGCCAACCATCTAGGGCTAAACGGAAAGCAGGTCGTCTCCGTCTGGGGTGGAGGACGTCATAAAGAAATATTTAAAGGAAATGGGAACTTCGTGGGCGGGTGTGAAAAGGGAGGCTTTGAATAGATTGGGGTGGAGGAGGAGCGTGCGTAGCTGTGTTGGCCTCAGGCGGCTTGGTGCTGCGGTGAGTTGTTAGTAGTAGTAGTAGTAGTAGTAGTAGTAGTTGAAGGATGGGATAACGAAAACACATCCTGTACCCCAGAAATATTTTGTTAATGGACCAAACTAAAATTAGATAATTACTTCTAAAATTCTCTGCTACAGACATCATAACAATTAAAGTAACTTACAGTGAGGACGTCATTGTCTACTTCAGTATTGAAGTCATCAAAGGAGATCTTTGCAATATCACCAGATGGCACAGTCAATCCATAACATTCATCAAGATCATTGCCATATTCAGCAGGATAGTCTGGAGATGTGTAGACGCCTGTTGGGGATGTCTGATATCGGCCACAGACCTAAAAATATATTAAAATTTAAAATCAAAATTGCCATGTAGAAGTCTAATCAATTTTCTTTCAGCAGTTTTGTTGTGACATGGAAGGTAAAATGGATGTTATTTTGCCACCTGGCACTCACAATATTAATGAAACTAACATGTTATTATGCAATAACAAATGCAAACATACTACTTAATATTGAAAAACGGTAGCACTTACGTTTTCCCTGAGGAATTCTTCCTTTGGCTGAAGCAATACAGTCTTGGCAATGTCGCCTCTAACGGTGGTTTAAACTACTTGTTACTCAGCAAGACAAACTGCATAAGTTCTATCCAGTCTTTAAGAACGGTTTTTAGGCCTTAAGAAAACGCCACTGATTACCTTTTTAGAGTAGTAAAGAATCTAGTAAAGGCTCTTCAAGATCACATTAAATGCTAAAGACTGAAGGAGCAAAATATGGTCCTATAAGCTATCAAAGGGCATTAGAGCTGTCTTTAATGAAACTTTACCAGTTTTAATGTTTGTCCTTTCGGTTTCTAATGATCTAATCATAAAATCTCCCAATCAATTGGATCCAATCCCAATCAATCAAAATCAATTAGATTTCTTCGCACCGTGAGGATATAGATAGATTTAGGTTTAATTCTTCTAACATCTGTCAATGCAATCCCCAAAATATTGAATTATTCATCACCTAGACTAGGTGTTTTTAACAGTTTGGGTGATTTATTCAACAACCCAACTGCGCTTGAAATCTGTGTTTGACAGTTATGAATCCCTATGTTGTGATCCTCCGACATATACAATTTATCAACAGGTGGGTAGAAAGTTTTCATTGCAGAGCTTCAAAAATGACTGTTGATAAAACTACCTACATCAGAGCATCAGCTTCAATTTAATTTTTCTTTCAATTACAAATTTGTATCTAGAAACAATATTTTTTCTCTTGAAAGTCCTTTTCATAATGGGTCTAAATGTAAATTATTAGAGAACGATCAAAGTCATGATCTTAATTACCAAATCAGTGTCATCCCAGTTAGCTCATCATGATCTCAACTACCAAATTAGTGTCATCCCAGTTAGTTCGTCATGATCTTGATTACCAAATCAGTGTTATCCCAGTTAGCTCTAGTTTATTTAAGCAAAAACATCTTACTATTCGAATAATATATCGAGAGCTTTAACACCTAACTAATAATTTTCATTAAAGGTCTTCAAAGATAGGTTCAAGCATTAGAAGAAACAAAGAGTTATGAGATGGGTGAGCCATCTAAAGCATAAGAGTGTGTCTACGGTGTTACGCTGTAACTACAGCGTGTACTGTGTCTACAGCCGAAATTCCCAACCTAGGACACAGGCCCCACCAAAGGGGCTTGGCAATATTTTGATGGGTTATGGACATGACCTGCAACTTTCGGCTGAATATATTTTAGAGCCTTAATTTTGAAAAAAAATTCATTTGAATGACGTCTTATCCAAATGAATTTAAAGAACAAAAAAGGTACATGATAGAACTGCAATGATGTTATACATTGCACAAAAGGTATTGTATTCAGACAAGATTTTTCATCAGAATAAAATAGATAAATAGATACACTTTTATTTTCACCAAAATCTTCATGGCACTGCCAAATTTCTTTGCTATGGTCATATCAAAAAGTGAATATTAAAAAAATAAATTAAAAAACACTAATCAATCCTCCTGATTTTCGTTATAAATATTTACAAAACTAGGCAAAAGTTTACAAATATATCTAAAGACGACCCAAAAAAGATATCAAGTTAATGGCCTCTAAAGCTTCCTTCAGGTGGAATACACGTAAAATTTGAATAACAAAATTTAAATATTACGAGGAGAGCACCAGGATTTCTTAAATTCCTAGGTGGGGTATGACCTAAAATTGGTCGGGAGCCACTGATCTACAGCATAACAGTATAACAGCCATACACAGTATAACAGTGAGAAGAGAAGCCAAATTTCCCGTTTCTCATTCTAATTCATTGGAAAACGGAAACAAGTAGCATTTCGTAATATAAATATAAATATTAGTAATATAAATTAATATAATATAAATTAATATAATTAGTAATATAAGTAATATATAAGTAATATATAAGTAATAATTAGTAATATAAGTAATTAGTAATATAAGTAATATAATTAGTAATATAATTAGTAATATAAATATTGTATTAAGAAGTTGTGCTCCTCTTTAATTTTTTCCCCTCCTTCTTTTAAACTTTTATTCACAAAAGTAAGTTTTGAAAATCCTCTGTTTGTTATGTTAGGAAGAGCTTATGGCTCTACCAAAAAAATGAAGCTTCTAACTAACCGTTGTCCATGTTGCTCGAAAGCCTGATCCGGTGTTGCTGTAGTCTGACTTAAAGGTTATGTACATATTGTTCCCAGAAGATCCAACAGCCAAATTGTTAAACGATCCCGTGAACTCACCAATACTGGGAGAGAAAGCGTCAGTGCCATCATAAACCTAAAAAAGAAATTTGTTTAAAATTCTATAGAATAACATAAGAAAAACAAGCAACTGAATTGGTTGATTTTTTGCTTGTGACGTTTTTTCAAACTTGTTTGTTATTTTGTTCCATAAAGGACAAATTGAGGTAGCATTATTGAAAATTTACAGACACTGTTATAAAAGGTCCGAGCCCAGTTGCGTAACCGAGGAAGGGTTCCAGAGGCTCAGGCTACCTGAGTAATAGATTGGAGTATAGAAAAATGTATAGTTTTTGAGTATATGATACGATGGGAAGAATCAGTTATCTCTGCTTTTAAAAGTTTTTTTTTAACTTAGTGGCAAAATAATGTTTTGACAGCGAAATACAAGAAAATGTTCAAATTTCAAGAAAATCTCGTAATAACATCCCTAAATGGCAAACGAGAATGAGGCCAATGGAGACCGAAAAATTATTTTAGAAACGAACTTGCTGAACTAATATAAACATAATCGTAAATAAATCATGCTGAAACACAGTAAGCTAACAAATGTTTCGAATTGAGTTTACACTAGATGATTGCCCCATTTTTATCATTATCTAATATTTTAGAAGAATGTAGACACCAAATATTGCCATCTTCTCAGGTTCCAATGCGTCTTTATTCAATCAAGCAGTTAGTAAGGAGCGACCCGGCTCGATAGTAACCAAAACTCTAAAAAACGAAATTTTAATATCAACAGAAATGTCAAAAGAATCGGCTTTTTATGCTGACTTCAAATATGCGAGTTTCATTAAGTTTAGTTTTACCATCAAACGCTACGAGCCAGAGAAAATTTACGTGATTTTCAAAAATGGGGAAACACCCTGTAAAAACCATAGAATCTGAATGAAAATCACATCATCAGATTCATCGAATCAGATAACCCTACTGTATGGGTTTCAAGCTCGTATCTGCAAAAATGTGTAATTTTGTATTTTTTTGCCCGAGGAAAGATCACGGATGCGTGTTTATTTTATTTTTTTCCCGAGGTGATCGTATCAATCCAGTTGTCATAGAATATCGGAAGATGGGTCATTCTAACTGAAATTGAAAGTTCCAGTGCCCTTTTTAAGTTACAAAAAAATTTGGTGGGGAGGGCAACTAGGCCCCCTCCCATGCCGCTTTTTTCTCAAAATCGTCTGATCAAAATTTTGAGATGGCCATTTTGCTCCGCATAGTTGATAGCTGAATATATATACCTTTGGAAATATTATGACCCCCACAGCCCCTGGGGAAAGGTCTTTAAGTTACAAAGTTTGCCCATTGTCTAAATATAGTATTTGTTATTGGGATGTATGCAAACAACTTTCGGATTGGGGGGGGGGAAGGCGCATTTTCTGGTGGTGGAATTTTCCAAGGGGATAATTTTCCATGGGATGGAAGTTTTCAGGGGAAATTTTACACTGGGGGAATTTGCCAGAATTCTTATACGAAATTCTTCCTATGTCTTGCTTTCTCTTTGCCGACTCAATTTTACGCGTTGAGATGTTAAGAGTAACTGTCCACGGTAAATTTTCAACAGGTTTGAATTTTCTAGAGAATAAATTTTAATATCAACAGAAATGTCAAAAGAATCGGCTTTTTATGCTGATTTCAAATATGCGAGTTTCATTAAGTTTAGTTTTACCCATCAAACGCTACGAGCCAGAGAAAATTTGCGTGATTTTCAAAAAATGGGGAAACACCCTGTAAAAACCATAGAATCTGATGAAAATCACATCATCAGATTCATCGAATCAGATAACCCTGCTGTATGGGTTTCAAGCTCGTATCTGCAAAAATGTGGAATTTTGTATTTTTTGCCAGAGGAAAGATCACGGATGCGTGTTTATTTTATTTTTTCCTGAGGTGATCGTATCAATCCAGTTGTCATAGAATAACGGAAGATGGCTCATTCTAACTGAAATTGAAAGTTCCAGTGCCCTTTTTAAGTTACCAAAAATTTGGTGGGGAGGGCAACTAGGCCCCCTTCCATGCCGCTTTTTTCTCAAAATCGTCTGATCAAAATTTTGAGATGGCCATTTTGCTCCGCATAGTTGATAGCTGAATATATATGCCTTTGGAAATATTATGACCCCCATAGCCCCTGGGAAAGGTCTTTAAGTTACAAAGTTTGCCCATTGTCTAAATATAGTATTTGTTATTGGGATGTATGTATACAACTTTCGGATTGGGGGGGGGGAGGTATATTTTCTGGTGGTGGAATTTTCCAAAGGGATAATTTTCCATGGGGATGGAAGTTTTCAGGGGAAATTTTACACTGGGGGAATTTGCCAGAATTCCTATACGAAATTCTTCCAATGTCTTGCTTTCTCTTTGCCGACTCAATTTTACGCGTTGAGATGTTAAGAGTAACTGTCCACGGTAAATTTTCAACAGGTTTGAATTTTCTAGAGAATAAATTTTAATATCAACAGAAATGTCAAAAGAATCGGCTTTTTATGCTGACTTCAAATATGCGAGTTTCATTAAGTTTAGTTTTATCCATCAAACGCTACGAGCCAGAGAAAATTTGCGTGATTTTTAAAAAATGGGGAAACACCCTGTAAAAACCATAGAATCTGAATGAAAATCACATCATCAGATTCATCGAATCAGATAACCCTACTGTATGGGTTTCAAGCTCGTATCTGCAAAAATGTGTAATTTTGTATTTTTTTGCCCGAGGAAAGATCACGGATGCGTGTTTATTTTATTTTTTTCCCGAGGTGATCGTATCTATCCAGTGGTCATAGAATATCGGAAGATGGCTCATTCTAACTGAAATTGAAAGTTCCAGTGCCCTTTTTAAGTTACCAAAAAATTTGGTGGGGAGGGCAACTAGGCCCCCTCCCATGCCGCTTTTTCTCAAAATCGTCTGATCAAAATTTTGAGATGGCCATTTTGCTCCGCATAGTTGATAGCTGAATATATATGCCTTTGGAAATATTATGACCCTCACAGCCCCTGGGGAAAGGTCTTTAAGTTACAAAGTTTGCCCATTGTCTAAATATAGTATTTGTTATTGGGATGTATGCATACATCCTTCGGATTGGGGGGAGGGGTGAATTTTTTGTTGGTGGAATTTTCCAAGGGGATAATTTTCCATAGGGATGGAAGTTTTCAGGGGAGATTTTACACTGGGGGAATTTGCCAGAATTCCTATACGAAATTCTTCCATGTCTTGCTTTCTCTTTGCCGACTCAATTTTACGCTTTGAGATGTTAAGAGTAACTGTCCACGGTAAATTTTCAACAGGTTTGAATTTTCTAGAGAATAAATCAATGGGGAGGATGGATTGTTCCGTGGAGGTTTTTCCGAGTTTCCCGGCAATATTTAAAAAACGATCAGAAATTAATTTAAATAAGCAAGTTTTTTCAACTGAAAGTAAGGAGCAACATTAAAACTTAAAACGAACAAAAATTATCACGTATATGAGGGGGGTTTCTCCTCCTCAACACCTCACTCTTTACGCTAAAATTAGAATTCTGTCCCAATTCTTTAAGAACAACTCCTGAAACACTATGTTCGTTTAATTAGAACAATAATGAGTTTTTTTCAAAAGTACTAAAATACATTAGCGTAAAGAGCGAGGTGTTGAGAAGGAGCAACCCCCCTCATGTACGTGATCATTTCTGTTCGTTTTAAGTTTTAATGTTGCTCCTTGCTTTCAGCATAAAAAAAACTTTTTTTTTATTTAATATGATATATAGATAGACACTGGAAGAAGAATTACGATTAGTGACCACGACAGAAAAACCATATAGCCGATCATGCACATTCTACTCACCAAAAGCCTAAAACGTTTCGGGTTTTTCAATACATCTTTACTCATATTTGAATCTTAGTAGCATAAAGCAACGTCTAGATTCGGCGTTTTTCTGGAAACTGGGACGTAAAACTGGTACTCTGGATAGTGCAAACCATTACTGCTGTTCCAGTTTCCGGCTTCGGGGTACGGCACAAAAAGACGCAAATAAATAAGCTTGAACGCGAAAAAACAGGAAGTGAAGATAAGTTATTCGGTTTTCTGGGAGGTTTATCAAGCAATACTAAAAGACCATGAAATGGAGATCAACATCGACAATAAGGACTATAAAGTCCAATGCCGTAATCTTTGTTTTCTTCTCTTTATCAAGCAATAAATTTGAAAAGGAAGCCATGTGGCTAATCAGGAAAGATAAAAGAGCTTCCAAAAACTCTCAGAAGTGGCCGAATGGTCAGTTAAAATCTGGAAGGACAGAAAACTGGGGCTCATCTAGAAGTCTGAGTTAACTAAAATAGCTAATTTAGGCTGGTTTTCCAGAAAACGCCAAATCTAGACACACTCTAAGATCTTAGATTGAAGTCAATACCTTAGTAGCCTATTCTTTGTCACTGTTTTCTATGGACGTAATTGAATTGGAAAGTGAGCCACTAGATTAATTCGCAGTTTATTACTAGATATATATATATATATATATATATATATATATGGAAATATACAAAATGGTCTAAAAATGTAGGGGCCTAACACCAAAGACCTGGTCCTTTGAGGGCCAGGGCTGAGACCCGGTGAAGTTTTTTTTTCAGCTCGACTGATTCGTACGCTTAAATTGATCTTCATAACCTTCCCGACTGATTAGTGAAATTTAAGAAAAACTACACCTAAACTAGTACTGAAAATTGTCTGTCTGAACTCCAAAAATTTTATAGCTTTACTTCTGTTTGCTTAAAAAAAATACAGAATGGTCAAAAACAGAATTTATAGTCGACATCGAAATTGGTCAGGCCACGAAAATAAGCTAGGAGAGACGCTAGGGCCATCCCCCCACGCAGTTTATCCAAAATCTGGTGATCTCTGCGTATTTTATACATTATATTTTCCATACAAAATTCATGGTGTTAATTTCTAATCAAAGCTTTTTTCCCCGAAAAATTAACCTCCCTCCCCTCTAATAATGTCCTGCCCCCATATAAGATCAAGCATGTACATAGAGGGTTTTGGGCCCATTTCAGTCTAAAAAGTACAAAAATTCCCAACTATTTAATTATTTTTCATATATTAGCCTTTTTTTTACATCCCACTCCTTTTCCAAATGTGAGCCTTATAAAATCAGTTCCTGCATTCGTGCCAGGAATGCATAACAGTCAAATTACATAAATTATGGCGCCAGCATTGACAAAAAAGGATAAGAAAAGAATAAAAACTTCTTTTTTTTATGCCGCAAATAAAACCTACAAAATACGGCCTATATGCTTGTGGTGCATGGTTTGAGACAGAAGAGCCTGCAGAATCTTATTATTTTTGTACCCATCAATAGTCTCATGTATTAAAAGTATTGTAATACATTTTCGAGCTAGCTGTGATTAAAAATGAGCATTTCCGCATCCAGATGGATCGGAACCGCTCTCAAAATTCATAGTAGAAAATTTCTAATATTTTCAAAATTATTGGTTGATCGCTGTCCCTACCCACACATTATACTTACATTGATGTAGTCATATTCTTGCTCCACTTCGATGAAATCGAAGAACAACACAATGGCTCGGCCTTCTGGTACAGTTATCAGGTAACCACAACCACTTACAGAGTTTGGATAGTTGCCAGGGTAGCCTGGTGAACTGACTTCTCCAGTACTGGTCGTAAAAACTTCACCACACTAAATAAAAACAAAAAGTTTGAGCAAATTTTAACATTTCTCTTTGTAGCGAGCAACTTAGTCAAATTTTATATGGCAGGCGGTTTCATATTGCTAAGCAAATTTTGGTAGGAAGTTTACTGATTAATGAAAGTTGACATTTATTGAGGGTTTCCAAACAGAAATATCTTATCAAAGCGGCGTGCCACTCTGGGAGTTGCGTTACCAAAGTCTGATAAGAGAAATACGCTCTGAAACCACGAAGGCTGGTTGTATTTCTGTGGAGCCATCTTTTCTCAGTTTGTAGTCTTTTGTTTCTTTTACTGCATGACTACTTTTCGGTTGCCTGTGTCTATGATTGAGAAGCTTTTCACGCTTCCGCCATTCTTTGGTTGTTCTTTTGAGTATACACGTTGTGTTGCAGACCAACACAGCTGTTTTCCTAAGTTTTGTGTTTTGTAAATGGTAAGATAAGAAAATTAGGAGTTTGGCCGATTTGAGAAACAGTGAAGAAAGATCTTCTCAGGTTTAAATATTTTTTGTAATCATCAAAATATTTTTTTGTGGGGGAGAGTGGAGGTTTCCGGAGCCTTGTTATTTGCACATTTGCAGAGTAGTTGCACTTCAACCAAAGTCAATGGAAGTTGAGAGCTATGTGTCTTAGTTTGTATTTCTGGTCGACATAATCCAACTCATGCATTAGGAAGAGAGAAGGGAGGAACATTTTGCCTTCAAGGATATCCAATACAAGTGGCTGTCAGATCACAAACGAAACCGGTGGGAAGATAAAGGTTAGTATCCTAGTTATGAACCTTGAGGATCAGGACCTAACATGACCTCTTTGAAGGAAGGAAGGGGAGGGGCCCTTAAACCCTTGTCGTCAGGACATTTAACAGAAGGGGCGGCCGGATCTCGAATAAATTCGGTGGAAAGAAAGAGTAAATGTCCTAGAAGCTTATTCTAAGAAATTGAAACTGAATCTGATCTCTACGATGTAAGAGGCTCCCTTAAATCTTGTGATCAGGACATAGGCTAGTAGAACTTAGCAGATATCAACAGAACTTGGTTGAATATTAGAGCCAGTAGGCAAATACTGCTAGGGAATTGGTTTTCAGCAATTTTAAATGGTAATAGTTTTCTTTTTCTAATTATATAAAGCACTTCAATGAATTTAAACAAATGTACGTAATGCATTTATTGATAGGAGAATCCTATTGTAGAGGTTATGATGGCTTCAGCTATGTAGAAGATCAAAGGTTTCATAGAATTTCCAGCCATACAAACAATAATATTCCTCTTCATCGAACCAAAATTCTTTAGTAGTAATATTAACAAAGACTTTTTACCAAAAACACTATTTATCACCAATTTTTTAAGTATAGGCTATGCAAATTTTATCCAAAATTGAAGTTGCAAATTTAAACCTAGGACGGTATTAATCAACGTACAATTATTGATATACACATTTTAACAGGAATTAACGAGGTATTTAAAGGACCGGTACCTCAAATTATATCTTCGTTAGGCCTGGGTAGGAGAAATTAAATAAGAAATTAAATAAAGAAATTAAATAAAAAAAAGAGCTTTTCAACTGAAAGGAAGGAACAGATTTGAAACCTATTTGAACAGATTATTCTTTATAAGAAGGGTTTGTCTCCTCCTTAGCTCCTTACTCTTTACAGTGAAGTTTGGCTTTTGTCCAAATTTTTAAGGAAAATGTGCAATTTGAAAAAAAACGATTTTTCAAAGCACTAAAATCTTATGTTCAATGAGCAAGGTGTTGAGAAGGGGGCATTCCCCCTTATATACAGAGTAATTTCAATTTGTCTTAAGTTTTAAACTTGCTCCTTACTTTAGTTGAAAAACCTTTTCTATTTGTTTAATTACGTTTCATGAAACTGTAATGTTTAATGACTACGATACTTTTGGTAAGGCAGAAAGAACGATCAATATTTCAATGATCTCTGTTTGGTTTTTGATGTGTAATGAGGCTTAGAGATGAACATTTGTCTAAAGGCAATGAAAAAAGGACTTCAATTAAAGTAAAAGTATATAAAAATGAAAAAAGTGATTAATTACAAAAATACACAGAACAATAGCCTACTTACAAAAACTAATATATAAATTAACATTAAAACTAAGATTAAGAAAATCAAATAAAATTTTTATTCAATATTTTTAATTTAATTTTGAATACCAAAAACCAATATAAACACCATTATACTTCATAGATGTAAAAAATTAAATCTTTTTCAAAGTGACAACTAGATCAATACAATCACTCCTGGTAAAAAAAAGCAAATGATAAGAAAACACAAAAAAACGTATCTATTCCTGGAGGAAAAAACAGAATTCCCAGCATTCCGTTCAGGGGAAACATTTCTGATCATAGTGGCTTCAGATATCAGCTTATGGGTACTCTTGCAATGCAGGCAAAAGTTGACGGCATATTTTTACCGAAATTGCCCCTTATTAAGTTGTTTCCCTTGTGTTTTCTATAATTATGCGAGCTTTCTTGTGTACTAGTAACAGCACTAATTACGAATAAGCAAATGCATATTTAGAATCACCATAAAAAGCAGATTCTTTGATTTAATGTTATCGCTAGTTAGGCTCATATACTTTTGTTATTGACAAAGATCGTTATTTACTAATCATTCATTACCACGAAGAATTTTTTTCTTTTTTTTTACTCCAACCAAATCATATAGAAAAAATGCTTGTTGAAAACTGGAAATGGGTCACTCAGTCGCAAATTAGAACTTATATTTTCCTTATTAAGGGTCAAAACCTATTGGCAGGTAGCCAACAATGGGGCAACACAAATTTTTTCTATGGTTTTTCCCTATTCTGCTCTCTTTTCTTTCGTTTCCTCATAATTACTTTTTAGTCCCAAATTTCCAGGGGGGTTAAAGCCCCCTGCCGGTGCCCAACTCCAGATTCAACCCTACCTCCGTGGGGATTATGTCAGAGAATCTAAATTCCTTTAATCCCAACATCTGTGAGAAATAATTATCAAATTTCAACAAAACTTAATGGTAAGTAAGAACTGAGGTCCATGCCCAACCCCACTTCTTGGGGGAGGAGGGGGGAGTTATGAATTAATTTTCATCCTAATGTGTCCCTAAAAAAGGTAATCGGATGTTGAACAAAATTAAGGAGAAGAAAGAGGAAGCATCCTATTTGTGCTTATGGGGGTCTATCCCTGATACAACCTCTCTAGGGTTCATAAGACGGACGATCACAAGTTCTTGCCATGACAATTTCTTCCAGAAAACTTGACTTACTTGACTTAACACTCTTGTTCAGCAGGGTCACCAGTGTAGAGGGAACTGGTTGACAGCACTGTCAGTCTTCTCCAAGCAGCCCCATCCAGGGCTAAGAATGGGGCCTCATTTGGGTCGATGTTGCGGTTGAAGAGGCGTTGATTTATAACATCAGCCCATCCGGTGCGCAGCCTCCCTTTAGGACGTTTCCAGACAATCGAGGGATTGAAGTCCGATAGGATCCTTGCAGGGATAGTTGGCGGGAGGCGGAGTAAGTCACCGTACCATCTTAGAAAACAAGCTTCTACTTGGGTGGAGAGGTTCGCTAACTAAAAGGTCCTCAGGATCTCAGTATTGCAGATCTTGTCATAACATTTGAATCCTTCAACGGCTCACATCCACTTTGTACCTTTTTGGGGTCTAGTCAGACCTGACGTTTGTAGGAAATGAAGGTCCCTAAATTCTTGTAATCAGCAAACCTACTAGAAGATATTGCTGGGACTAACCCAAACTCCATGAGAGGTAACAGCTAGTGTCCTATGTCTGCCTTTTGGGAGATAAAGGACCAATCTAGCCTCTGCTGGGGTCCTTAAATTCTGATTTAAGCATCTCAAATTCTGACCTTAAATTCTGAGCTATCGGATCTCAGACAAAATTAATCAGAACAAGTATTTGATGTGCTAGTCTATCTTTTTCAGATCAAACACCGATTTGATCTCTGTGGTGATTTGCTACAAGTTAATTGGACGGGACTCAGGAGATGGGCACTTGTAAGGTGGGCAATATTATTGACTAGGGATGGATCGAGTGGGATTTTGGAACTTGTCATTACCATAAAACAGCGTTGGTATAATACTAATAATAATAAGATGAAAACTAATATGGTCGCAATTATAAATACACAGTTATGGTAATATGAGGGAAAGGAAGGTAAAGTGGGAAAGGGATCAGATGCCTAAAAAGTTTGTTTATGTTAAAAAAAATACGGAAATTTCAACACATTAGCCGGGGTTTTTCAGAACGTTTTCTAAGGGGGGATATTATTGGACGATCTTATGTGCAGATAATAATAATGCTACTGTAATACTAATAATAAAAACGACAATCCAACAATATAAATAGAAATGGATTACCTCGGTAAATGGCTGAACATATTTTAGTGGGGCTGGCTTCTTTGCTGGAATTGCAGATATTACGGCCAAAGTACAAAATAGAAGCGACAGTATTTTGATCATCTTGACAAACAGACTAAATTATATGACAGCCTTTTCTTCGAAAAATGTCTTATCTGCTGTTTCTATGCATTCTAAGTAAACATACATTATCAAAAGTTTGCTTAGTTAAGCTAACATACTTAAATCTTTTCATGTCTTCTAGCGTGAGGGATTCCATAAAATTCCACTTGTATAATCAAAGAGAGTGGCAAAGGTTATGAATAATCAGAATATATTTACTATACATTTTACTGTGGTACCAGTTAAATTACTGCTTTAAAAATAAACAGTAAATTAGAAATTTAGCAGTATTAGCAAAAGAATCTAAATATCAATATATTCAGAAGCTTGTTAAGCATCCACATAATCAATAATTAAATATTGAATAATCATGGACAAAGATCCAGGTGGTGGTAATGAGGATATGTTCTAAGTTGAAAGAGGTAAAATTATACGAGAAAAAAAAAACCAACAAACTTGCTGGCAATAAAGATCCATAGAACACACCACTTTTCAGATAGGTAAATTTAACCTCCCTAATCTGTCTGAGTAGGATTCTAAAAACAAAAAAGGTCAATAGAAAACCAATACAATAGGCAATCTTGTCCACCATTTATCGAATAAATAAATAACATCACCACATTATCATCAATACTTAGTAATAAAAAAAAGGAAAAAAAAACTTAGTAAATGTAACTCAACGTCTGCAAAATTATCTGAGCACAAAAAGCGAGATATATTTCCTATAGTACGAGCTCAAATACGAGGGGCGTTCAAAAAGTTCGTAGAATTGCATAAAAAACTTTATTTCATAAAAACAAAACCATCACTACTTTTCAATATAGTCTCCCCTAACTTCAACGCACTTAGAACACCGATGCTCAAGTGCTGGAATTCCAGCATGGAAGAAGTCTTGTGACTGGGAATTGAACCACTGATCCACGGCGGATATCAGCTCCTCATCGTCACCAAAATACTTTCCACGAAGGTCGGACTTGATGGCACGAAACAGGTGGAAGTCGCTTGGGGCCAGATCCCGACTGTAGGGTGAGTGAGCCAACTGTTCGAAGCCCATCTGATTGATTGTGGCTTGTGCCAGGCGGCTCTTGTGCAACGGCGCTTTGTCATGAAGAAGGAGAACACCACGAGTCAGCATTCCTCGCCTCTTCGTCTTGATTGCCTGGCGCAACTTAACCATCAGATCCGAGTAATAGGCACCAGTGATGGTAGAACTTCTGGGCAAGTAGTCGATTAGCAGGAGACCTTTCGAATCCCAGAAGACTGATGCAATCACCTTGCCTGCAGAGGACCGGGTCCGAAACTTCCCCAGCGGCGAGTCACTGTGTTTTCAGTGCATGGAGGCGATCTTGCTCTCAGGGTCCAAGTGGTGTACCCAGGTCTCGTCTCCAGTCACAAGTCGCAAATGGAAGTCTTCTGGGTCTCTCCTGTAGAGCTCGAGAAGTTGTGAACTGAGATGCATCCGCTGCTGTCGATCTTGCACTTGAAGATTTCGAGGCACCCATCTGGCAGACACTTTGGAGAGATGAAGATGGTCGTGAAGAATGTTGAAAACGCTCCCTTCAGAAATGCCAACTTCGGTTGCAACTTCTTTGACCTTTAAACGACGATCAGCCATGACAAGGTCTTCCACACGCCGGAGGACCTCCGGGGTCGTCACTTTCAAAGGTCGACCGGACCTTGGGTCGTCTTCCAGGGATTGACGGCCCTGCTTGAACTCTGCGGCCCATTTGGCGACCGTGGAATACTTGGGAGCATCTTGCTGGTACACCTTGGCCAACCGATCTGTGATTTCTTTAACCGAAGAACCTTCTTTGACAAGGAATTGGATCACTGCTCTGCACTCGATCAGTAATCCATTTCTACAGTGATTCAATGACTTTGGAGTCTTCTTATACCTGAAAGGACAAAGCAAAATGAACAGTTTTCAGGCTGTGAATATCATTTACCTAGATAAGCATGCATGCAGGGTTAGAACTTATTTCGTCATTTCTAAATGTTTTGTTCTACGAACTTATTTAACGTCCCTCGTATATATGGTTATATATTTCTTATCTCTTTTTATACCAAATGAATGATATTTTCTTATGTTGATCCATTCAATACAGCGAGAAAACATACAAATAGAAAGTGCCCAAAACTAAATTTGGCCAAAGCAGTTACTTAAGAGACGCGAAAATGGCAACACAAAAATATTCAAATCAATAGCTTGGGATATGTAAATGCCTTTGGGTGTTGTGTAGATAAGATTTTATCGAAATGAAGGGGGTTAAGAGACCAGTCAGAGACTTCAATGGAAAGGGGGGGGGGGTAAACATGACGGGGCTTGGAATGATTCCGGCTCATTATAAGAAGGGATTGACAACCTGTCAAGGGACTTTTAGGGGGGGGGGGAAATAAAGGGAACAATAGGGGCCAAAGTGGGAAGGGATTTTGATTGCCATTCTTGGTCAAAACATTTCTTTGCTCATGAATACGAAACGGTTGCCAAGTCACCCTAAGATTCGTCATATTCATGAGTCTCGAAAGGAACTCATCTACCCTGAAGACGGTTCAGTTGTCTTTGTTTTTCCATTTTCTTTTTGTTCAAAATTTCAGTTATGTTTATTTAGAACAAAAAAGAAAAGCAACTTCAAGACTAGAAATAAGTAATATAATCCATAAGACTTCAGCTTGCAAGCTAACTCATTCACTTCTTCGACTTCTTTGAGAAATTGGTGAGCTTGCTTATCAGGTCCGACTTCCTCTTTTATATGTCCTTTTCAGCCCTCTCTTTTTCATATCTTTCGTTTTTGTCGTCTTCTCCTGTTTTCATGTTACTCTCTAGCAGGGACTTCGCCAAGGCGATGTCCTCGGAATCCTTTGAAGCTACCGCTCTCTGTAAGCGATCGGTGGCCTCTTTCAATAGGGTATCAACAATTTCCTGCTTTTGTTTTTCAAAGGCCAGTTTTTCTTGCAATCATTCCTCAAGTATATCTAGCTCTTTTTATTCTAGAGATGTCAACTAGGTTCAGCTTCCTTGCTTTCTCTTGGTCTTGGACGCTTCATCCAGCAGCTTGGTGTTTTGTCTTGCTCTCCACATAGTCTTTGTATTTAGACCAAGACGACCTAGCCAAAGTCAACAATTCTTTCGAAATATGAAACCTTTCGGATTTGCCTCCATATGTGTTCAATTCATCAATCACACAAAGCTTCGTATTCAGGAATGTTCGACGGAAGAAGTCTTTCTGAGAGCAAAAATCCCTCTATACGTCGGCACTGCCGTGCGATAATGTTAGCACAGCTTTTATAAGCTTCGACAAAAGCGTATACTTTTGCTAACCAAAGGCATCCATCATAAAGAAAACTTGTGTCAGTAGTGGTGTTGGTTCTACTGAGTTCTCGGCTTGCAGCAATATTCACTCACTTTTAACATCGTCAACACTTACTCCTACTGGGATCTCTTGAGCATGCACAACTATATCTGATAGACTTCTAGCTTTTAACTTTCCGTGGGATCCAGACACCTAAGCGCTTAAAGAAGACTAGTAGAGGAGATGAGGTACTTCTTGATCAAGCGGTCGGCAGTTGCCTTTAAATACCTTTGCGCCCTTCAACGGAACCCTTGTCTTTCAGCAAAGGTGAGTTTCTGAGAATCTAGCGCAAGCTCAACCTGCTCACCTATAATAGTGTCCTGCAAATAGTTGTCCAAGTTCTCAAGCAAACTGGTAGAAATTTCATCAGCACACATGAGAATGTTGGGTTTCAGAAGTCTCACCAAAATATTGAGAGGTAAGTTTTTCAGCTCAGCATGAGCAGCGTGCACAAGGGGTTCGTTCTTCTGAAACGCTGCTGTGAATATCGCAGCTCAGACTATGAACACACGAGTTTGAGTTCTGCAAGCATATCTTTCTTTTTTAGTTAGCTTACAATCTTGAGGTAGTTTGCTGACAACGCAACATTCTTCAAATGTTTCTTCGATGGCACGCAACGCAAAAAATACTCCGAGAGTGCCGGCCCCTGATCAATCGCTCGGCGAACAGCAGGACCAAATGTCGGCCACCTTGTTGGGACATGCTAAATAAAACTGTTGCATGGGACGCCTTTCTTTTTCTGGCATTCTCAAAAATCCTCGCATCATTTAGGCTAGCCAAGGAAAAATACCTCAAGATGACAACAAAATCGGATGACTCCTTGCCAAATTCTTGGAGCCCTTTCATGAATGCGTTGGGCAAAACATGGTTGTTACACGTTCCGATGTTCACAAGCTCTTTTGAAGACTTTTTCTTCTTCAATGCATTCATTTGCGACCATACTGTTTTATTGGCATTAGACCCCTCACAACCTATTATTATTAGTCTTTCAAGAGGTGAATTCTTGCTCCCAATGCATAATATCAGCTTTTTTACAATGTCCTCACCATTTGCATGTCCCATGAAGTAAATCACCAGATTGCGGCTCACAGCTTGATATTTTAAAGAGGACCAAAAGCGCACTCTGATCTGTAGCTCTTTTTATTCCTCCACTGTTTGTAGTTTCGTCGAATAAAAGAACAACATGAGCTTCACCTCTGTCCTTCATAAAATTCTATTTACAATGTGGGTGAAGTGCATCAACTATGAAGTAGCCTACACAGCTTCCTTTGCACTCATCAACGAACGATTCCATCACACTAAGCTGCAGACATAGAAGCTTGCAAGAACTTGAGTGACCAGATGATTTTTACTTTGTACGCAGCATCTTTGTCACAAAAATCTCAAGACCTTTACTTCAATTGCTAGCTGATGGCTCTTTTGATGGGACTGTTGCCCAGGGGCGTAGTTTTCTATGGGGCAGGGACAACTCCCCCCTCCAGACCCCATTCCCACCAGACTCCAATCCCCCCCGCTGAAGTTTAGTTTCTGCAAAAAATATTGTCAAAACTCAAGTAAGCCTGATTAATTGAAGCAATCAGAAGCACAGGTCAGTTTTCTTCGTATATCTGCCTTTAGGGTACTATGTGGCGTATTTTTCATTTTTCACTGTCATTTTCATTTGATTTGGGAAAATTTGGTCCAACTCCGCCCCCCCCCCTTCCCACCCTAGGATTTTGACGAAATTTCGCCACTCCTGAGGCCAAGCAAATCCACACAATCGTAACTGTAACACATTGAGATGGATCACAACCTGTTCCTTGTGCTCGTCTGACGAAGAATGCTGATTCAATGTGTAAAAGCCTTCACGACAGCTAAGGTTTTTCCTGCATGTTTTGCAGTAAAAAGAAAACTCATCATCACCTTTCGTTTACCATTTGTTCGTTCATCACTACACCATTCGTTCATCTTTCTGCCACTCCTGTCTTCTTTGGTAAACTAGGAGCGACAAAATTTGTAATTGCCCATTGTCTGTCCTAAATACATTTGGGAGACACGAAAGATAAGTAGGTTTAACCGCAGCACGAAAAACACCGAATACAAGATTTTTGCCGTCTAAATATTCTACCAATGATACTGTCCTCTTCTCACTCAACCTGCTATTAGCTGGTTAACTAACCTTTAGAGGGAAAGAATATGTAATTTGTATATATAATTATATAATATATAATAGGAAATAATATAATTATATAATAGGAAATGTATATATAATTATATAGCAGGAAATTATATAATAGGAATATATAATAGGAAAGAATATATAATTTGTGGAGTACAAATCAATTCAAACAAATTTCATACTGGTATGGTTCATTTTATGAAGCTACAGGGAATTACCTATCCTTGAACGTTACCACGAAATGACCAATCCATCTAGCCCACCCTATAGGACATTTGTTGCTCTGTCCTAGAACGGTACACCAATTTAACCTATCTATCCTACCCACCATATAAGCCAATTTTGTGACGGTATTAGCTGCCTATGTTTACAACAGTTAATAGACACTTTGGCAACAGACAAAATTCCCACTGTTTTGTTGCTTCTTCCTCATTCTTTTCTTTATTATGCTTCTTTCTTTATTTCTTCTTTCTTATAAATGTTTTTACTTTCATAACTTTAATAAATCAAGTAATATTAACATTTTGATTACTAAATATCAGTATATGTATATTAAACTGACAATTCACATTCATTTGTATTTTTAGGCATAGGGGTTTTGAGCCCTAATCATGTTAATTTTGCTCGTTTTGAGTTTGACTCGGTTATTCATTGTAATTTCTGTTCGTTTTGGGTTTCATTTATTTATCGATGTTGATTTGTGGTAGTTTTACGCTTGGTAGATTATTTCATTTTATTTTTTGCTCATTTTTGGTTTAATGGAGTTCTTTATTTTTCTTTGAAAAACTTGTTTTGCGGAAAGTTTTTTAATTAACTCTTGTTCGTTTTATATTGACAAAGTCTTTTCAGAAAAAAGAAAATAATACTTTAAATCTTTTCTTTTTTTAAGACTTTATAGTTTGGCCTGCTATTTGTATGCTGGAAGAAAATTTTCAGCAATTTTTAACAACATACACCCTTTTAAAAATATGGACACAAATTGTAGTGTTTAATTTAGTTTCATACCTCCTCTAGTTGGCCTGAAATAGAAAACTTGATACCATTCGTAAAAAAAAATCTGTTTACTTTCTTTGATAGCTTGGATACACTGACGCTATTTTGATTTGGCCAAATTTCAAGAGCAGAAGTAACCCCGAAAGTTTGAACATAATACCCTCAGCTGTTCTTGGGATACTGCTGAGATGCCGTATTGGAAATTAGAATTAACACAGAGCATTTTGATTTAATCTTTAGGCAACATTTAGTTTTTAAACATAATGGACAAATGGGAGGGTGGGCGTGGGAGGGGGACTAGTTGCCCTCCAATAACTTTCGACCATTAAAAAAGGCATTACTCTAGGGTCTCTAGTCTATTCTACAAAGGACTACTCTAGTCCTTTCTAGGGCATTAGTCTACGAAGTGCCCTGGTCTATAAAAAAAAAAAAAAAAAAAAAAAAAAAAAAAAAAAAAAAAAAAAAAAAAAAAAAAATTACATTGTATTCAGATCAATCTTTACTATAAAAATGTCAAGCCTTCCAATCACTTTCGACAATTAAAAAGGGCACTAGCCCTTTCAATTTCCAATCGAATGAGCCCTTTTTGAGTTTCTACGACAACGCTTTCTATGCAAACCTTATACGCCCCCAGGGCATAACTTACAACCTTTGCCCTAAGGGTTGTGTGGGGGGGGGGGAGGGTTGTCATCCTCAAAGACCTAATTTCCAGAACTTTCAACTATGTTGAATAAAATGAATATCTTAAAATTTTGATTGGATGTGTTTAGAAAAAAAGGGGGGGCATGAGAGGGGCTTAGTTACTCTTCATATCACTTTCGACTATTAAAAAGGGCTTTACCCATTTCAATTTCAAATAGAATGAGCCCTTTTTGACGTTTCTACGACAACTCTTTCTATAAAAACCTCATATGCCCCAGTGCATAACTTACACCCCTTGCCCTGAGAGCTTTGGGGGGGGGGTCATCCACAAAGACATAATTTCCAGAACTTTCAACTGCGTAGAAAAAATGGCTATCTCAAAATTTTGATTGCATGTGTTTTGGGAAATGGAGGGATTAGTTGCCCTCCAATTACTTTCGACTATTAAAAATGGCACTAGCCATTTCAATTTCCAATCGAGTAAGCCATTTTTGAAGTTTTTACGACAACGCTTTCTATAAAATCTTATATGCCCCCAGGGCATAACTTACGACCCTTGCCCTGAGGGTTGTGGGGGGGGGCGTCATCCTCAAAGACCAAATTTCCAAAACTTTCAACTACGTTAAACAAAATGGCTATCTAAAAAATTTTAATGAACGTGTTTGGGGAAAAGGTGGGCGTGAGAGGGGGGTGAATTGTCCTCCAATCAGTTTCGACTATTAAAAAGGGCACTACCCTTTTGAATTTCCAATCGAATGAGCCTTTTTTGAAGTTTCTACGACAACGCTTTCTATAAGAACCTTATATGCCCCCAGGGCATGACCTGTAACTCTTGCCCTGAGGGCTCTGATGGGGAGGGGGGTTCTCATCCTCAAAGATCTAATTTCCAGAACTTATAACTATGTTGAACAAAATGGTTATCTCAAAATTTTGATTGGAAATGTTTGGATAAATGGTGGGCGTGAGAGGGGGTTAGTTGCCCTCCAATCACTTTCGACTATTGAAAATGGCACTAGCCCTTTGAATTTCCAATCGAATAACCTCTTTTTCAAGTTTCTACGACAAATCTTTCAATGAAAACCTTATATGCCCCCAGGGCATAACTTATAACCCTTGCCCTGAAGACTGTGGGGAGAGTGTCCTGCTCAAAAGTATAATTTCCAGAACTTTCAACAACGTTGAACAAAATGGCTATCTCAAAGTTTTGATTGGATGTGTTTGGGGAAATGGTGGGCGTGGAAGGGGTGTTAGTTGCCTTCCAATCACTTTTGACTATTAAAAAGGGCACTAGCCATTTCAATTTCCAATCGAGTAAGCCATTTTTGAAGTTTCTACGACAACGCTTTTTATAAAAACCTTATATACCCCCAGAGCATAACTTACAACCCTTTCCCTGATGAATGTGGGGGGAAGGAGAGTTGTCATCCTCAAAGACCTATTTTCCAGAACTTTCAACTACGTTGAACAAAATGGCTATCTCAATATTTTGATTGGATGTGTTTGGGGATAAGATGGGCGTGAGAGGGGGGTTAGTTGCCCTCCAATCACTTTCGACTATTAAAAAGGGCACTAGCCCTTTGAATTTCCAATCGAATGAGCCTTTTTTGTGAAGTTTCGACGACAACGCTTTCTACAAAAATATTATATGCCCCCAGGGCATAATTTACAACCCTTGCTCTGAGGGCTGTGGGGAGTGTCCTCCTCCAGAACATAATTTCTATCTGGAAATCAACTACGCTGAACAAAATGGCTATCTCAAAATTTTGATTGCATGTGTTTTGGGAAATGGAGGGATTAGTTGCCCTCCAATTACTTTCGACTATTAAAAAGGGCACTAGCCATTTCAATTTCCAATCGAGTAAGCCATTTTTGAAGTTTTTACGACAACGCTTTCTATAAAATCTTATATGCCCCCAGGGCATAACTTACGACCCTTGCCCTGAGGGTTGTGGGGGGGGGGTCGTCATCCTTAAAGACCAAATTTCCAAAACTTTCAACTACGTTAAACAAAATGGCTATCTAAAAAATTTTAATGAACGTGTTTGGGGAAAAGGTGGGCGTGAGAGGGGGGTGAATTGTCCTCCAATCACTTTCGACTATTAAAAAGGGCACTAGCCTTTTGAATTTCCAATCGAATGAGCCTTTTTTGAAGTTTCTACGACAACGCTTTCTATAAGAACCTTATATGCCCCCAGGGCATGACCTGTAACTCTTGCCCTGAGGGCTCTGATGGGGAGGGGGGTTCTCATCCTCAAAGATCTAATTTCCAGAACTTATAACTATGTTGAACAAAATGGTTATCTCAAAATTTTGATTGGAAATGTTTGGATAAATGGTGGGCGTGAGAGGGGGTTAGTTACCCTCCAATCACTTTCGACTATTGAAAATGGCACTAGCCCTTTGAATTTCCAATCGAATAACCTCTTTTTCAAGTTTCTACGACAAATCTTTCAATGAAAACCTTATATGCCCCCAGGGCATAACTTATAACCCTTGCCCTGAAGACTGTGGGGAGAGTGTCCTGCTCAAGAGTATAATTTCCAGAACTTTCAACAACGTTGAACAAAATGGCTATCTCAAAGTTTTGATTGGATGTGTTTGGGGAAATGGTGGGCGTGGAAGGGGTGTTAGTTGCCTTCCAATCACTTTTGACTATTGAAAAGGGCGCTAGCCATTTCAATTTCCAATCGAGTAAGCCCTTTTTGAAGTTTCTACGACAACGCTTTTTATAAGAACCTTATATACCCCCAGAGCATAACTTACAACCCTTTCCCTGATGAATGTGGGGGGAAGGAGAGTTGTCATCCTCAAAGACCTATTTTCCAGAACTTTCAACTACGTTGAACAAAATGGCTATCTCAATATTTTGATTGGATGTGTTTGGGGATAAGATGGGCGTGAGAGGGGGGTTAGTTGCCCTCCAATCACTTTCGACTATTAAAAAGGGCACTAGCCCTTTGAATTTCCAATCGAATAAGCCATTTTTGAAGTTTCTACGACAACGCTTTCTACAAAAATATTATATGCCCCCAGGGCATAATTTACAACCTTTGCTCTGAGGGCTGTGGGGAGTGTCCTCCTCCAGAACATAATTTCTATCTGGAAATCAACTACGCTGAACAAAATGGCTATCTCAAAATTTTGATTGGATGTGTTTCGGGAAATGGTGGGCGTGTAAGGGGTGTTAATTGACTTCCGATTACTTTCGACTATTAAAAAGGGCACAAGCCACTCCAATTTCCAATTGAATGAGCCCTTTTCGAAGTTTCTACGAGAAACTTCTTCGATACAAAGTGCCCTGGTCTAAAGAAAAAAATAATAAATAATACATTGTGCCAACATCGTTCTTTTATGCCCCCAGGGCATAACTTAAAACCCTTGCCCTGATGGCTGTGGGGGAGTGTCCTCGTCAAAAACATAAATTCTATCTGGAAATCAACTACGCGGAACAAAATGGCTATCTCAAAATTTTGATTGGATGTGTTTGGGGAAATGGTGGGCGTGTAAGGGGTGTTAGTTGCCTTCCAATCACTTTCGACTATTAAAAAGGGCACTAGCCATTCCAATTTCCATTCCAATTTCGAATGAGCCCTTTTCCAAGTTTCTACGACAACTCCTTTGATACGAAGTGCCCTGGTATGGAAGAAAACAAACAAACAAAAAAATAATAATACATTGTGCCAACATCATTCTTTACTTAGGCAGCGCGATTGCGCTGCCAAGAATCGCGCTTTCTATGATTACCAAAAACCATTTGCTAGCCTTTTCACACAGGCAAGATCAGCAGAAGAATGTAGATCAAGAGTATCACAGTGTGACTGAACACAGACTGCCCTGGAGATTGCTCAAACGATTTCGCGTAATTCTCTCAAGAGAATTAAAGTGCCAGTTACGACCTTTAGGAGACGGTGACAACGCACCTTATAGAGGGGGGGGGCCCATTTCACAAAACCATGGATATTTTTTAAGTTGCTATAATCTACATGGAAGAAAAAAAACAAACAGAAAAAGTACTTAAAACTATATTTAGCCAACACAATCGCACGTGGTACGTGGAAACAAAGACACTTATACATTCAAATCCGTCCGAACAGCTTCCAACGAATATACAAAATTCCTTTTGGTACGTCGCAGTTGGAATTTATTTAGGGAGGGGGGGAGGAGGTCAAAACTTTTATTGGAAGGGATTGGGCCGAAACCTCAAGACGACTTTTTCTTAACAATATTTTGCATAAGTTCTTCTGTTTCTGAGTTTTTTTTTTAACCAAATGTTAGATTATAACAACCATTCTTCATCTGGCTACACACAGCCAAACCTAGGGTTGGTGGTGCCCAGGGAAAAAAAATTACCCCCCCCCCCCCCTCCTGACTCAAATTTAAGCAAAAAAGTCGAATCAAAGTGAAACGTTTGAAAGTGGGCAACCCCTCAGCCACGGCACCAAGGCAGCTGCCCCGTTTGCCCTCCCTCTTTTAATGGCTCTGTGGCAACACCATGTCGTAATTTGATTCTCAAGATTTCAAATCCTTAAATAGTACTAGAAAAGCATTTAAAAATCAAGTATTTTATTTGTTACATAGCTCAGCATATAAAAGCAAATATCAACATCAAGCTCTTCAATAACTGTACCATAAACCAGCAGCTCCGGATATTTCCAGCAAAATAAAACACAACCTACTCTATATTTTAGAAATTCAAAAAAAGAGCAAAGATGTAAGTCCTTTCACATTCGATCGCATTAATAATAATAAAAAAAAATGACAACCATTGCTTTTATTACCTTGCAAATTTCCTAGGATGCCATCTAACCAGTAATTATTGAAGGCTTCAAAGTGATGGTATGTTCTAACATTTTTAAAGTGATATTCTTTATGTAGCATTTGCGAATAAAGTTCATGCATGGACAGAGACATTTCAGCAGTTGCTGAACTTGTGTAAGCAACATTAAAATATTTATCCAAAGAATCTTCACATAAAAAAACTAGATAATATGGTCTAGCAGTATTTTTCTTCAGAATTTCTTTCTTTGAAGTGGGGGGGGGGATTTACACAGCTTTCTATTATCTAAAAAAATTCATTATGCATGAAAAAGAAAAAGAAGTAGAAACAAACAGAAAACCAAATAAGAAAATCTTCCTCCTTATTTCTTTTCATAGCAAGAACAAACCAAATCCAAAGCTTACCAAAACAAACCAAAGCTATTAATATAGAGTTATCTTAGTTCTTACCACATATTGGCCCTGCAATCGTTTACTGGCCTAACGCAAGTACAGCTATGAGGAATAGATTTAAATTTAGTTATTTAGCTTTAGGGAATAAACATCTCAAAATAAACTTTTTTTTGTCTAAGTCTACCTTAATCCTGGACCTTCCACTCAACTTTAAGCGGAAATCAAAACATGAAGAGCCCGGTAAGCTTTTTTTGTACCTGGTATTCATATGAGCAGTGATAAAAAGAGCCAATTATTCGGAATCGGATATTTAGACAGATATTTACCAGTATTCAACGTTTCTATTTCGGCATCTTCGATTAGTACTTGTACTTTTCCCTTTTATTTCCCCTTATTTTATTCCCATATTCTATTGATACTTGCACTTTTTTAGATTCACAAATAAAATATTATTTAAAAAGCCATTTCATAATTATACAGTAATACTACAGACTGTATTGCTGTCATTTTTTTTGCACACATAGTTAAATATTATGAAAAGTTAGCATCTTTTAAGGCTAAACCATCTAGTAATCTTTTTCCTCGTTTACAAGAATCAGTTAATTTTATGAAGCAAAATCGAAGTCTATATACCAAAAGCTTAAAATTAATCTACAATATCAATCATCTAAAGAAAGAAGAAAAAAAATGCCCGAATATCAAACAAAGCCAAGATCAAACTAAAGCACTTAAATGAACGATAACAGAAACAAAAATGTGAATAAAACGATTATAAAGTAAAAGGAACACAATTTCTAGAATGGCACTAATGTATATATTTGGCATTGTTTCAAATATAAAAGTAACATTAAAGTAGCATAAAATTAATAAAACCAGTAAACTACAATAAGGGTGGAAACCGCGACTTTAAAAATACAAATTTTCGTATGAATTTCGTAATTTATTTATTATACATAATCTATTATTATATTATACGAAATTTATTATACGTAATTATACATAATTTATTTATTATACAAATTTTCGTAATTTATTAATTATTTGTTCTATTTGTTCCCTTCGATAGGGAATAAGGAAAAAAACTACTAGCTCTTGGAGGTTATTTTGGCATTAGTTGAAAAAAGCGACTTTTCGCTAAATCAAAAGTCGCTGTCGTCATGTCAATGAAATTTCCAGAAATGGTCCTACAGTCAGAAACGAAAATGTCCAGAAAGATCATATTTCTGGACTTTCAAGTTCATACCACGGCTCGCTCCTTTCCCTGATCACCAACTTCCCGAAAAACTAATGTTTTTTGCGCTAGGTGGATGAAACTTTCAATACTTGACCTAACAGCCTAAATTGGGGTGCAGAAAGGGTGTTTTAAAGCTCAAAAATCCATTGACTCGCTACCTATAAGGATTCTTACGAAAATTTACTATAAGTTTGAAAAACAGAAGAAGACAAAAAATTTACAATCCAATAAACTTTCTGGAAACTGTATCGACAAAGAATTCTATTTTTTTCATCTATCATTAGATTTTTTTTTTATTAGATATTATTCTACTATTAGATTTGTTGAGACTGCATTGAATGCATAAACTCTGTGCCTATTAGTAGGATTGTTGCGTAAGACTTCGAGCCAAGTTGATTCATTCACAGACTAGAATATCTAGAGATAACGACATCCCAAAAGGCTAGGATGCAAAATTACAAAAATCCCTTTCTTCTTACTAAATTACACGGTAGCAAAACGGTACTGTTTTTTTTTCTTCACCAGATGAGGTTTGAATACCTGTCACGACCATTCATAAATCTTCTTTTTGAATACAGATGTAAAACAGATTACAGATGTAATACAGAATACAGATTTAAGTACAGCCTGAATACAGCAATGTAACACAGATTATATTGCTGATCAGTCCCTATACTAAAAAAAACACAATCAAAGATTTGTTTCATAGGTATATCAGTATTTCATTAAAACTTACAAAAACCTCACAAATAGCGAGGGAGTGGGTTTTCTTTTGGAAATCGAAAAAGAAACTAAAAAACTTCACAAGAAAAACACCTTCATGGCTCACAAGTTGGTTTTAAACCCATTTCTAGAAGTTTAAATAACATAGGAAAACAAATTTAGCCAGACGACACTTTTAGACTTTGAAGTTAGATTTAGCAGCCGCTTTTCGGTCAAAACCTATTTTCATATTTGAAAGAAAGTAGTTGATATGGATAAATGAAACTTTCAGGTATAAGCTGAAATGTTAAATTCTGAAATTCTTTGAAAGCTTTACCAACCTAGCTCAACCACTAATCTTTAAAGTATTAAAAATAGTTATCCCAGACAGCTAGCTCTAAGCAACTGAAGGCGTGAATAGGAGGGATTTTTTTAACAAGTTTTCCAGCACATAATTGAATCTATACGATATCGTCACCACTGCAAAGAAAGTTGGGTAACTTCCCCTATTCTAACACCATCATCAAAGATTGCGAAATATTACGAGTAAAATTTTGACTGTACAGAACATGTTATAATGGCAACGAAAAAGGGCTATGAAGAATTAGTGCAACCGGCAACACTGGCAACGGATACGGTCAATTGGACGCGTGTTCCTCCACAAATGAACAAAAGGAAATAAAGACTTTTAGATTTCTCTAAAAATTCTCGTTTCTCAAAAAATTCTTATTGAGTTCAAATATTTTAGTTTCTAAATACTATGCTTGGTAATGTATTGATTTAGGATATTTTATAAAAACATGATAATACAATAATAAACCATATCAAAACAAAGGAAGATATTCAAAACAGAACAAGGAAGAAATTAAACCACATTAAAAACAAGGAAGATACATATTTAGAGAGAAAGAATATGGTTAGTACAGGTAAAATTCTTTACGTAAACATAAAAAAAGGAAAAGAACATTTTTAAAGCGGTCATACCAAAATGAAAACGAAACATAAAAACTAATACAACCTGAATTTTATAGTTACTAATCTATAAAAAAGATACTTCAAGACAAGACCGTACCCAGGATTTTTTCCGGAGGAGGTTTTACTAAAAAAAATATTTTCAGGGGGGGGGGGGGTGGTTGTTAAACAAAAAACCTCAAATAACCCATACAAAATTTGTTTATATCCATTTTTGTTACGTTTTTACGAGTCAGACAAGTATTTCGGGAGGGGGGGAGGGGGTTCAAACCCCCCTAACCGCCCCCTCTGGGTACGGCCTTGCTTCAAGAATTAAAGAAATTTAAATTATGGATGTTTAGTTTTTGCTAAAGGTTTTCTAAACACCGTTTTCACATATTTCCTGAAAAAGACCGGAAAATGTAAACATTTCAGAAAATTCTTTTGAACTATACTATAAACCATGACTAAATTATACAAAACCTTGCTTTTAAAAAATGATATTCGGAAACATCATAAAAGACAAATTTTAGAAGAATTAAATTAAAATTGGCCAAGTTCAAATCTGAAGCTTTGAGTTCCCAAAAAATACAGAATTTTAACTGGTGACAACTTTAATAATAATAATGATTGAATACCGATTCAACAATTTAAGCTGTCCATATATGCGAAAAGAAAAGAAAAAAGTTGAATTGGAATTCATTCAGGGTTCAAACCTAAATTAAAGAGGACTTAAATCTACAACAACGATAGAATTAACCCAACCCCTTGTCTATGGCACAAAAAGTGTTCAAACATAGCTATTAAGAGCGGGTTTTATGCAAGAAGTCTTTTAGGTCACTATAGTTGGGTCATATGAAATAGATTTATTATTATTAACATACTCTAATTAGGTTCTTTGAATCAAAAGAATATCAATCCTCAAGCAGTTTTAATAGTGAAAAAAATCCTATTTCATAATATTTGGAAAAAGCGGTACTCATACCAAGATCGTGTTCTGTGACAGCCTTAAGGGTAAGACTAATCGATTTTTTATCATCAAACTCCTAAAACTTTTACTCCTCCATTTGTAAGGCTTTTCACGAACGGCACCCCCATCACACCCTACTACACCCACTTAATCAACTACACCCACTGCCTATGTCTCGAGCGGTACCACCTTTTGCAAGGCAGTACACCAAACACACCAAAATGCGGCCTGATTGGACCTCCAATGAGAGGAGACACCCAGAACTGGGCACTTGAAGAACCGTTTCACCAACCCGCTACACTCTTACTCATTAAAGTCTCCCGTGGAATTTTATCCTGAAAACATGTACTGAATCACTTGGAAGGAATTTAAGAGGCACCCCGAGACGAAGAAAAAAAGACCTCGGTAAAAATGATTTTTTTCGTTTCAACTTACTTTCGGTTTTTGGTCACAAGCAAGGCCGTACCCAGGATTTTTTTTCGGAGGGGGTTTACTCAAAAAATATTTTCAGGAGGGGGGGGGTTACACAAAAAAAAACTCAAAAACGCATACAAAATTTGTTTATATCAATTTTTGTTACATTTTTGCGAGCCAGACAAATATTTCTTTGGGGGGGGGGGGGTCAAACCCCCCTAACCCCCCCTCTGGGTAGGGCCTTGGTCATAAGCCTTAATTTCTCAGACAATAATTCAAAAATCATGGTTGGCCTTACTATGCTAGGAATTAAAAATGAAAGTAAATCCCCTCCCCATTAATTTGAAGAAAAAAAATTCAATTATTAAAAATGAAATTATTCAAAACTGATTCTCCCCTTGGTATAAACTATTAGAACTCAGATAACACCAGACTCCTCTCTTCTCTTATTTAAGAAGAAACGAATTTGATTCAGACACAAGCACATGAATACAAACACACTAGTTCTAAAGGAAGCTTCTCCCTGTCAGCATACGTTGGTGGTTTGATTTCGAATAGTCACGCAGTAAAATAAAACAAAAATAATCAAAGCTTTTTGTTCAGGAGCGCTGTGGACGAGGTAATTGTTCCTCTAAGTCTTGAAAAAACACAATTTTTTAGGACATTTACATTCCAAAAACGATCGAAAAAATCGCCCCTTCTAAATTTAAAAGAAACCTTTTTCTGGTATTTTCACAAAAAAATCGACAAAAATGACTAAATTCCCCCCTACACCCTAAATTTTAGTGGCACCTCCGTCTTTTTTGAAGATTCAACCCTGAATACAATAAATGTATACACTCTGATAAGTGGGCTAGAAAATAGCAGGCAAATATTTAAAAAAAAGCGTAAATCTAGACTGATAAACCTTAAACTTCCTCTCATTTAGGCCCATTTTTCCCAGATTTCCTATGAGACATTTCGATTTTCCAGTCTTATCTCAACGAAACTATATAACCATTATAATAAATTTAACTCAAATAAATTTTGGAACTAAAAGTTTAAAATAAACCAGAATATTTTGTTGTCTTTAAAAAAAGAAAAAAGAAAGAAAAAAGTCTCTCCACCCCACTGTACTGTGCTACCTATGTGCTACACCCCACAGTGTGCTACACTGTGGTTCAAGAAAATATGACACTATTAAGGATTTTAGGACACACACTAAACCAATAAGTCCCTATCTACTCTACAGAAATATTGAATATACAGCCTCGCCTCAACATGGCTTTACAACCACGATACGGATTAAATTTGTCTACATTTGGTCTCAATTTTGTCTAACTTATATCCCTAATAACGCACAGTAAGCGTCCGTTCTTTGATAGGTATGTATGTTCTTTGCCTATAATCTAATCAGGCAAAATAAATTAATAAAAGCGGTTCTACAACAAGCGGCACAAAGCTGAGTGCGGGTGTTCTTCCAATTTTTTTTTCTATAAATTCGAAAACAGTAAACACCCTCGTGAGAGTAACTTTTTCACATTATTTATATGGCAATTGTCAAGCTCTTATTTCACAATTTCGAAATCACAGATCTATTTTAGTTAAGAATTGGCTTCACTTTTCCCTCGCTTTTTGATGCTTCCTATAACTGATTTCAATGCTGCACCCAGGCTTTCTAAACTTCTTTGAGGAGTTGTTGCGCTCAGCGTTTGACTGTTACGTGCCCGTGACTGACCATGAGCGTCTAAACACTTTTGGAACCTTAACTGCAAAGAAAGAGAGAGTATAAAAAGTTTTATGTTACAAGTTTTTATTCCAGCGCTTTAAGAGGATAATTGTATGAGCGAGAGACTGGCTTTTTGACAGAAAATATAATATTTTATTTACAGTTTTAAAAAAGACACGAAAAAAAAACAACAGGAAAATGGTTGGACGGATGTAGATTTATCTATTAGCGTTTTAAGAATGTACAAATGCGAACTACAAGCTTTCTTTTTTAATTTGCAAAACAAGGACAACCAAATAAAATAATTTGTAAAAACAAAGCCTCAAATCAGCATTTCAAGTGATACACAAACTTCAAACCTCTATAGGACTTTCGTCGTCAAACTTACGAAATTAAATTATTCAGTTGGACAGACACATCGTTTTAAGAAAACACGCGTCCGAAAGACAAGCTGGCTCTTTGATAGAAAATGAAGCATATTATATCAATTTGTAAAACAAGGACGATCAAATAAAACAATTTGTTACACAAAGCCATCAATAAGCATTTCAAGTGAGATTGGGTGACCTCAAACATTTATGAGAAGTATTTCTACAAAGCCAAGACTTAAAATATTCAGCTTTGTCGAGTCACTCAAAATCAAATCGGTTAGCATAAATCACTCAATATGCGCACTATGCTGGGGCCATTAGCGTTTTAAGAATGTACAAATGCGAACTACAAGCTTTCTTTTTTAATTTGCAAAACAAGGACAACCAAATAAAATAATTTGTTATATAAAGCCTCAAATCAGCATTTCAAGTGAGATACGGTGAGCACAAACGTCTATAGGACTTTTGTCGTCAAACTTACGAAATTAAATTATTCAGTTGGATAGACACATTGTTTTAAGAAAACACGCGTGCGAACGACAAGCTGGCATTTTGATGAAAATGAAGGGTTTTCTTAGCAGATTATTTCAATTTGTAAAACAAGGACGATCAAATAAAACAATTTGCTACACAAAGCAATCAATAAGCATTTCAAGTGAGATTAGGTGACCTCAAACATTTATGAGAAGTATTTCTACAAAGCCAAAACTTAAAATATTCAGCTTTGTCGAGTCACTTTCAAAATCGAATAGGTTAACATAAATCACTCGACATGCGCACTATGCTGGGGCAACTGTATAGTCACACTTATCATTAAAATCAAAGTTACGAACAGCAAAAGTGCCAATTATGCCACCCTTTCGGGGCCCTTAAGGTTTTTCCCTACATCCTTAGGTTTTTAAACATAACATCCAAAGAAATCATTTGCATAAGTAAAAAAAAAACTCTATTACGTAACATACACTTACATCCTGAAGTAAACAAACCATATTACGTAACAAGCCCCTGCGTCTTGGAGAAGTTAAAAAAAGTGTCCCGATCAGGATTCGAAGTGGTTACTGGCCCTTTAAATCAATTGAGGCTCCATTACTCCTATCTCTGAAGCGCAAGAAAAAATTTAGTATGAACGCACACCCTGGGATTTATGAAAATGGGTACAGGTTTATATTTCTAATATAGCTGCATTTCGTTTAGCAATTCAACGTATGCTGAAATATATTCCATATATATATTCCATAATTTCTATTTATGTCAACAAATCCCCAAAATGCTAAAAACTGACTCTAAATCAACTTGTCAAAAGTGAGTAACGAAGCCTTAGAAGAATCACAATTTCAGTTACCTTACGATAGCGCAGAGGAAAGAAGTGCGCCTATGCATTTCAGGTGCACAGGTTCAATCCCGCGTGTCGTAAGGAAAATGTACCTTAAAAATTTCCAAAAGTTTAAAAGTTATTTGATTAATTTGGAAATTATTCTCTGACGATGTTGTGGTATCAAATAAAAAATAACATCACAAGGTTTTCGTTGGTAAGAGTTCTTAGTTGCTTTACTTTTCCTAGAGAATGGATTGTAGCTGCTCATCCAGTAATGTCTGGTGTAATTTGTTGTACCACATTACAGGCATGAATTCAATCCTCATGACGTCATTCCCTAGCTCTTCGAAAATTAAAGCATTTGCAATGTCACGAAACCCGTTTACATTTTTGACAAAAGGGGTTTCGGCGAGCCTATCCCGTGCACGATAAAAGCTACATGATCTATATTATTGTTGTCGCTAATTGGCATTTTCTCACATATAATGATAGAACCTGTCTTGAAGTATTCAGAACCAGGTTCGTGACGACACCGTACCAAACGGTCACTGGAAATGAAGATTACGACATATTTGTTCACTGCAACGAATATACCCCAATTGTTATTCTTGAAGGTCGACTGAAAATGCTCTTCGAGTTTTGCAGAATCTTGTGCATCGAAGGGTTCATATTTGTTCCCTGGAGGAGAACACCGGAACCACCCGGTTCGTCTAACAGTACACGGTTCTTCATGCCAATATAAGGGCCTGCAACGACCAACATTGGGCCAACCGTTTTAATCTAAATTGGCATCAAAATGGCTACCCATCACGGGGACTTTGTCCGTTCCTTCCAAATATGCTCTTTCAAGAAGAGATGAATTTTCTTTTGAGAAGGGATTCCAGACTTCTTTATAATTTTCTTCACGGGGCGCCTTCATATAAAACCAGTGATTGGCGATATCCAAATCAAGCTCGTCTTCATCCTTGACTCCTCTACCTCTGTTAAAGTCAAACCTTCCCCTAACTCTGATCTCCTCGAAATTAAAACTTGTATCAGCTTCCATATTTAAACACTTTCGGGAAGAAGAATTGAGTCTTTTAAATAGCGATTTTAATTGACAGACAAATGATAAACAATTTTAAGCGTATTCTTTTTTTATTATTCTACTAATCAAAGCTTTGGAAACCTTCGTTTCCATGTAGATATTAATCTGAGACAGAAACGTCTAGACTTTATTAATTAATTAAAATCAAGAAGTTGCGGGTATCAAGCCATGGCTAATTGTAGAAAAAGCCAAGACAGATAGTCCGAGTGAGTGAGACTCAAATACGGCATAAGCCCTTTTTAATAAAAATGATGTCATTTAACTTGTTGATTTATAAGTCTATCATCCATCCGTCCATACGTCATTCCTAGGGCAGAACTAAGATGGATAGTCACATGGTTTGGTCCAAAGATGATTTGCCACGATTTTACAGCAGTTTTACCATGAAAATTGTAACAACTAGGTTTTAAGGATTTGTTAACATATATTAGGAATGTATATTTAAGGGTAATAAACAACTGCATGATTTAAACAAAAACTTGCATTAGTTTCCTGATTTGCTGGGTAGCTCACATTAAGGTTTACGAGCTGTAAGGTCGCTCGGTCGCTTAAAAGTTTGGCGATCACCGCTCTAGAGCTCAAGCTAGATTAAAGACAGTCTGGCCGCAGTGGCATCGTTGAGGGTATTAAGGGTATTGTTTAATTTTTTTTTTTTTTAAACAAATGGAGTTTTTATAGAATGTTGGTCGAACAATCCTTTCTTACAAAATTTATTTCGTAAAAAGAGTTTCTCGGGTATGCAAAAAATTATTTATTTGTTATTCTGAGTTTTATAGACACCAAACTGGCCGTACAGATCAGACTGGCCTCCCTATAAAAGTGATAATGAAGTATTTTTCAAAAAACATTTCAAAACTGGAGCGTCAATTGGGGAGAGGAGATGTCTCCTTGATCTTTTGCCCCCCCCACCCCTATCCCCTGGATTTAAGTTTTTTTTTAATTTGGAACTTCAATAAAACATTACTTTATTTGTATTCTCAAAAAAATAAAAAATAAGTTCAAATCTTACATTATAAATACTGCAATCTGTTCCTCTCTCTATTCTCGTGATTTGATATTATTACTTTCAATGCTATTCCTACTGGATTTAGTAAACTGATGCGCTCATTTTGCAAAACTTGTTTTATAAGCAAAAAAAATGTTTTCTCATAATGTTCGTTTCTGAGAAATCTCTATACCGAATATTCATACTTAAAAGACATTGGAGGCAACGCTTTAGCATTGCCTAGAGTAAAGAACCATAACCGCTACTGCTGCATCAGCCACGAATAAAGGTTAAAAATAGCAGCTCTCCAGAAGAAGACATGCTAGAACCAAAAGAGGAACATTTTTAGATTGCTATTTTTATGCTCATTTTCATAGTTTGGTTAGCTTTTTTGACAATTCACATTAAGCTTTCCTTTAATGGCATCATGTAGCCCTAAGCTACATAAAAAAAACTAACCAAGAAAATGATAAAAATCTTACCATTTCCTTCCTTTTATCCCCATTTTTTCCTATTTTTAATCAGTTTTCATAAATCATTATATTATTTCTTTCTACTTAGCCTAATGCTGTATGAAACCATTAGAGGGGGGCTGGGAATGAATTGTCAAAAACGCAAACAAAACCATGAAAATGAGCAGAAAACAAGCAGACTAAGACGGAGAGTGTTTTATTCATATGTGAAAAAAGTTTGGGACAATGGAAAGGAAAGTCCTTAACGTTGTGGAGGCCCCGATAACGGCAGTGGTCAAAAACAGGGTTTTGAAACATTGGTTGCTTCCAAAAGGCTGAGGAAAATCTTCTTAGGTACATTCCTGAGTAATATACATGAGAAATATTTTTTTGGCACCCGCTTGATAGAACATATATCAAACAATTTAAGTTGTCAGAAAAATATGGTTCTATACCACGTTCTATGGCTAGAAAGTGGGCTAAGATGGCTAGATCTCGTTTTATGTATGCAGGATGATAGATTGCCAAAAACTGTGTTTTTTTTTGCCATCCATCTTAGGTCTCATTAAACGCAGGTCGTCCCTAAACGGGGTAAGATGAGATCATAAAAAGTATTTGAAACTTCATGGGATGGAGTAAAGAGTAGAGCTTTGAACAGACTGAGATGGAGAAAGGGCGAGCGCAGGTGTTGTGGCGCCAGGAAAAGCCCAGGAAACTTTTGAGACTACTATTGAAGCAGAATGTAAAATTTGAATTCTGCTTAAAGCAGTAATCTGTGAAGCAGAAGTAAATTGAACATAATTCAATCTGATAAATTTTAAACTTAAATTTGTTCTTCATTTAGATACACATGTTACCAAAATAGTATTCCAAAAGGGTATAGGCTCATATCTCTACTAGTGCTGCACTTCATGTTGCCAATTCTAGTGATTAATTAAAAAAAACTTTTTCCACAAAATAAGTTTTTCAAAGAAAAGTAAAGAACTCCATTCAACAAGAAATGAGCAAACATAGAATCAAATAATCTACCAAGCGTGAAACTACCACAAGTCAGCATCGATAAATAAATGAAACTCAAACCGAATAGAAATTACAATAAATGACCGAGTCAAACTCAAAACGAGCAGAAATTAACATAAGTTGGGCTCAAAACCCCTATGCCTTCCCAAGGCCAGAACATAATTTGCACTTTACTGAAAAAATATAAATGTTTTTACTTTTATAACTTTAATAAATCAAATAATATTAAGATTTTGATTATTAAATATCAGTATATGTATATTAAACTGACAATGCACATTCATTTTAATTTTTTTCAGTAAAGTGCAAATTATGTTCTGGCCTTGGGAAGGCATAGGGGTTTTGAGCCCAACTTATGTTAATTTCTGCTCGTTTTGAGTTTGACTCGGTCATTTATTGTAATTTCTGTTCGGTTTGAGTTTCATTTATTTATCGATGCTGATTTGTGGGAGTTTCACGCTTGGTAGATACTTTGATTTTATTTTTGCTCATTTTTTGTTGAATGGAGTTCTTTACTTTTCTTTGAAAAACTTATTTTGTGGAAAAAGTTTTTTTAATAATTTCTGTTCGTTTTATATTGACATAGTCTTTCCAGAGAGAAAAGAAAATAATACTTTAAATCTTTTCATTTTTTTAAAGATTTATAGTTTGGCCTGCTATTTGTATGCTGGAGAAAAAAATTCAGCAATTTTTAACAATATACACCCTCTTAAAAATCTGGACACAAATAGAAGTGTTTAATTTAGTTTCATACCTCGTCTAGTTGACCTGAAATGGAAAACTTGATACCATTCGCAAAAAAATCTGTTTACTTTCTTTGATAGCTTGGATACACTTACGCTATTTTGATTTGGTTAAATTTTAAGAGCAGAAGCAGCCCCAAAAGTTTGAACATAAAACCCTCAGTCGTTCTTGGGATACTGCTGAGATGCCTTATCGGGAATTAGCATTAACACAGTGCATTTTGATTTAATCTTATGGCAACATTTAGTTTTTCAACATAAAGTCAAATGGGAGGGTAGGTGTGAGAGGGGGATTAGTTTTCCTCCAATCACTTTCGACTATTAAAAAGGGCATCAGCCCTTTCTATTTTCAATCGAATGAGCCCTTTTCGAAGCTCCTGCGACAACTCCTTCGATACAAAGTGCCCTGGCCTAAACAACAACAACAACAAAAAAATAATACATTATACCCACATCGATCTTTACTATAAAAATGTCAAGCCTTCCAATCACTTTTGACTATTAAAAAGGGCACTAGACCTTTCAATTTCCTACCAAATGAGCCCTTTTTGAGTTTCTACGACAAAACTTCCTATAAACACTTTATGTCCCCCCAGGGCATAAATTACAACTCTTACCCTAAGGGCTGTGAAGATGGTTGTCATGCTCTAAGACCTAATTTCCAGAACTTTCAACTACGTTAAACAAAATGGCTATCTCAAAATTTTTATTGGATGTGTCTGGGAAAATGGTGGACGTGAGAGGGGCGTTAGTCTTTCTCCAATCACTTTTAACTATTAAAAAAGGCACTAGCCCTTTCAATTTCCAATCAAATGAGCCCTTTTGAAGTTTCTACGACAACGCTTTCAATAAAAACCTTATATGCCTCCAGGGGATAAGTTACAACCCTCGCCCTGAGGGCTGGGAGGGGGGTTGTCATCCTCAAAGACCTAATTTCCAGAACTTTCTACTACATTGAACAAAATGGCTATCTGAAAATTTTGATTGGATGTTTTTGGGGGAATGGTGGGCGTGAGAGAGGGGTTACTTACCGTCCAATCACTTTCAACTATTAAAAAGGGCACTATCCCTCTCAATTTCCAATTGAATGAGCCCCTTTTGAAGTTTTTACAACAACTCTATCATTAAAAACCTTATATGCCCCCCAGGGCATAACTTACAACCTTCATCCTGGGGACTCTGGGGGGTTTGTCATCCTTAAATACATAATTTCCACAACTTTCAACTACGTTGAACAAAATGGCTATATACAAACTTTGATTGAATGTGTTTGGGGAAATGGAGGGCGTAGAGAGAGGGGGGGGGGTTAATTTCTCTCCACTCATTTTCGACTATTAAAAAGGGCAATTTCAATTTCCAATCAAATGAGCCCCTTTTGAAATTTCTACAACAACTTTCTATATAAACCTTATATGCCCCCAGGGCATAACTTACAACCCTTGCACTGAAAGCTCTGATGGGGTTATCATCCTAAAAAGACCTAACTTCCAGAACTTTCGAATACGTTGAACAAAATGGATATCTCAAAATTTTGATTGTATGTGTTTGGGGAAATGGTGGGCGTGAGAGGGGGGGGGTTAGTTGCCCTTCAATCACTTTCGACTATCAAAAGGGCAATAACCCTTTCAATTTTCAATTGAATGAGCCCTTTTAGATGTTTTTGCAACATCAATTTCAATAAAAACTTTACATGCTCCCAGGACATAACTTAAAACCATTGCCCTGAGGGTTGTGGGGGGATGGGTTGTCATCCATAAAGACCTAATTTCCAAAACTTTCAACTGCGTTGAATAAAATGGCTATCTAAAGATTTTGATTGGATGTGTTTGGGGAAAAGGTGGGCGTGAGAGGGGGGTTAGTTGCCCTCAAATCACTTTCGACTTTTAAAAAGTGCACTAGCCCTTTGAATTTCCAATCGAATGAGCCCTTTTTCAAGTTTCTACGACAAACATTTCAATAAAAACCTTATATTCCCCCAGGGCATAACTTACAACCCTTGCCCTGAAGACTGTGGGGGGAGTGTCCTGCTCAAAGGTATAATTTCCTGAACTTTAAACTGCGTGGAACAAAATGACTATCTAAAAATTTTGATTGGATATGTTTGGGGAAATGATGGGCGCGGAAGGGATGTTAGTTGCCTTCCAATCACTTTCGACTATTAAAAAGGGCACTAGCCATTTCAATTTCCAATCGAATGAGCCCTTTTAGAAGTTTCTACGACGACGCGTTCAGTAAAAACCTTATATGCCCCCAGGCCATAACTTACAACTCTTGCCCTGAGGGCTGTGGGGGAGTTTCCTCCTCAAAAACATAATTTCTATCTGGAAATCCACAACACTGAACAAAATGGCTATCTAAAAATTGTGATTGGATGTGTTTGAGGAATAGACGGTGAACAAGTGGAAAGAGTCGATCAATTCCTTTACCACGGCAGTCTCTTAACAGCTGACAACTGCCACACTGTCGACATTAAACGCCGCCTCGGTCTTGCTAGCTCTAGCTTCAAAAGACTATCAAAAATCTGGAAATCTAACCACCTTTCGAGCCATCTGAAAGTGCATCTATTCAACAGTCTGATCATACCCATTGCTCTATTTGGGTGTGAAACCTGGACATTAAAAGATGAAAACGAGCGCAACCTCCTTGCGTTCGAAATGAGATGTCTGCGCCGGTTAGCCAAGATCAAATTTACTGACCATATCACAAACGAAGAAGTCCGAAGAAGGGTGAAGTCGCAAGACACTATCCTGAACAAAATTCGAAAACAGCAGCTGCGCTGGTTCGGCCACGTAAACGAATGAATCCCGAACGCCTACCGAAGATCGCGCTTGAAGGGACAACTGAAGGACTTAGACCACGGGGAAGACCGCGCAAAAGGTGGATCGAAAACTTTGACCGACAAAGCATTGCCCAACTATCCCGAACCGCACTTGACAGAACAGCATATCGAGCCCTAGTTCATCAGATTTCTTTGAAAGGAATGGCCACAAGACGTCCCATGAGGATGGATGGGACTTAAGTAAGTAAGTAAGTAAGTAAGTGTTTGAGGAAAAGTTGGGCGAGAGAGGGGGGGCTAGTTACCCTCAAATCACTTTCGACTATTAAAAAGGGCACTAGACCTTTGAATTTCCAATCGAATGAGCCCTTTTTCAAGTTTCTACGAAAAAGATTTCAATAAAAACTTACATGCCCCCAGGGCATAACTTATAACCCTAGCTCTGAAGACTGTGAGCGGAGTGTCCTGCTCAAAGGTATAATTTCCTGAACTTTAACTGCGTGGAACAAAATGGCTATTTCAAAATCTTGATTGGATGTATTTGGGGAAATGGTGGGCGTGGAAGGGGTGTTAGTTGCCTTCCAATTACTTTCGACTATCAAAAAGGGCACAAACCATTTCAATTTCTAATCGAATGAGCCCTTTTTGAGTTTCTACGACAACACTTTCTGTAAAAACTTAATATGCCCCAGAGCATAACTTACAATAATTGTCCTAAGGGTTGTGAGGAGGTTGTCATCCTCAAAGACCTAATTTCCAGAACTTTAAACTACGTTGAACAAAATGGCTATCTCAAAATTTTGATTGGATGTGTTTGGGGAAAAGGTGGGCAGGAGAGGGGGGTTAGTTACCGTCCAATCACTTTTAACTATTAAAATTTCGAATCAAATGACCCTTTTTTGAAGTTTCTATGACAATGCCTTCTATAAAAACCTTATATGCCCCCAGGGCATAGATTAAAACCCTTGCCCCGAGGGTTGTGGGGGAGTGTCCTCCTCAAAAACATATTTTCTATCAGGAAATCAACTACGTAGAACAAAATGGCTATCTCGAAATTTTAATCGGATGTGTTTGGGGGAATGATGGGCGTGGGGGGGGGGCTAGTTGCCCTCCAATCACTTTTGACTATTAAAAAGGGCACTAGCCCTTTGAATTTCCAATCGAATGAGCCTGTTTTGAAGTTTCTACGACAACGCCTTCTATAAAAAACCTTATATGCCCCCAGGGCATAACTTAAAACCCTTGCCCCGAGGGTTGTGGGGGAGTGTCCTCCTCAAAAAGATATTTTCTATCTGGAAATCAACTACGCTGAACAAAATGGCTATCTCAAAATTTTGATTGGATGTGTTAGTGGGAATGATGGGCGTGGGGGGGGGGGCTAGTTGCCCTCCAATCACTTTCGACTGTTAAAAAGGGCACTAGCCACTCCAATTTGCAATCGAATGAGCCTTTTTCGAACTTTCTACGACAACTCCTTCGATACGAAGATCCCGGGTATGGAGAACCAAAAAACAACACATTGTGCCCACATCGTTCTTTTCTTAGGCAGCGCTAGCGCGCTGCCTATGATTTACCAATTTGTCTGCAACTTTTGATTTGAATTTCAATGCACAGACTTAGTTGAGCTAGTTGTCCCCCATCACTTTTGAATCTTAAAGAGAACTAAAACTTTCAATTTCCAATCAAATGAGCCTCTTTTAAAGTTTATACGACTACCCCTTCTAAAAAAACCTTATATACCCCCAGAGCATAACTTACAAACCCTTGACCCCAGGCTCTGGGGGTTCCTTTATTCCCAGAGGCCTTTTTATATGATCTTTGGTCTATTTTAAATAAAATGGCTATCTAAAAATTTCTATTGGATGCATTTGGGGAAAAAAGAACGTGGAGGGAGAGGGGAACTAGTTACTCTCCGACCACTTTTGACTCTTAAAAAGGGCACTAGAACTTCTGATTTCTAATCGAATGAGTTCCCTCCGAAGTTTATACGACCACACCTTCAATAAAAAAACGTTATATGTTAATAATGGGCAACTATTATAACTTAAAGCCCTTGCCATGAGGGTTGGAGGGGGGGGGGAGGGGGTTCAACCCTAAAGACATAATTACTAAACCTTTCAACTGTATTAGACAAAATAGCTATCCCAAATTTTGATTGGATGTATTATAGGAAAATGATGGGCGTTGAGGGGGGAGGGGCTGGTTGACCTCCAATCCCTTTTGACTTTTAAAAAGAGCGCTAGAAATTTTAACTTCCAAACGAATGAGCCTCATTCGAAATTTCGATACGAAGTGCCCTGGTCTGAAACAAATAAATAAATAATACATTGTGCCAACACTGTTCTTTACTTAGGAAGCGCTATTGCGCTGCCTACGATGATCATGTATAATTGACCACCTTTCAGGTATTTGGTTTATAACAACTGTTTTGATTTATTTATTTATATTGTTTATTTATTTTTATTCATTTATAACCGTTTAATTTTGGATATAAAAAGTACTATTTAGCTATTTCTAAATGGAGTTCGAAATATTGCCACACAGTTAAAAAAAAGAAAGAAAAGCGGATAGAAGGAAAACATTGAGAGCGCTGTGGAAAGGCTCCAAAAGTTGCTTGGCTTATGGTTTTAGTCAAGTAGATCAGTGTAGGTAAAGAATATATTAGAATTTATAAAACGGAAAGAGAAAGCGGAATGGAAATAAGAAACCGAGAGAATAAATTATAAGGTGGCCAATACTGACTGCTTGCAAAAACAGCCCCGACCATGGTCACAAGAACAGCTCTCTCTGAAGATGTTGCCTTGCACAATATCATCTGACCACTCTCTGGGCCGCAGGTTGCCGACCCATGCTATAGAGCAACAAATAATTTTTGCTGCACAAACTTTTGTTCTGCAGTTGGCCTTTTTCCTCTTTTTTTTTTTTTTTTTTTTTTAAAGACGGAAAAAAAGACGTTGCATTAAAGAATCCACCTAAAACGCTGAGGGACCCCAAGGACCGCAAAACTTTTATTAATAACTTGTGTGGTGACTCGAAGTCGGCGATAACTGAGCTTAGACCGGGAAAAGATACTTGGCGCCTCGTTGTAAGTGATAAAAATGAAGCTACTGCTGTAGCTGATGCTATTAAATCTAAGGACCAATCGCTAAGCTTACAGCTAAAAGTTCCAGTGTATTATCGAATTGCCCGTTTCGTTCCTGACAGTGTTACTGACGGTCAGTTGCAGAACTTGATAACTAACTGTACCGAAGTCTCCCGCATCGGCAAAACTAGGTCCTACAATCTTCGGTTCTCTCGCCAAGAAGACTTATTAGCAGCCATTTCCTCGTCAGTGATAATCGAGTACGAGCGAATCCGCATTGATAAGTTTTTCCCTCTCCCCCTTCGCTGCTACAACTGCCAAGCTTACGGACATATTGCCCAGCACTGTAAAGTTCTTACTCGCTGTTCGCACTGTGCGCAGACAGGACATTCGAACAAGCTGGAAACCCCCTGTCAAAATAAAATGAAGTATGTGCTGTGCAACCAAGCTGACCATCCTTGTTACAGCTACAAATGTCCTGTCGCACAGAAACTTATGAATCCCCTAAAATGAGCACTGATCTACGCGTTACATCATGGAATATTAATGGAGGCGTCTCAGTAAAATTACCCATAATCCTAACTCTATGTAACACAAATGACGTTCTCTGCCTACAAGAGCACCTTCTCACTGCCGACAGTCTATATTTGTTGAGCAAGACTGCTTCTACTGTCGTAATAAGTCGTGCCGTTAGACACTCCGGGGTTGGTCGGCCGAGTGGAGGTACTGCTATGGTTGCTAGAAGTGTCCTCATGCCCGAACACTTTCGCGACAGTGACTATTTTATGGCAGTCAAAATTCAGAATTATGTGGTGGTCTCAGTGTATTTACCCACCGATTACCGTAATGCTACATCAGACAGACAATTTGATTAAGCATGCCACCTAGTCAGTTCCCTCGTGTCTGATTGTGAAGTGCAAAACCTAGCAGTAATCCTTGCTGGTGATATGAACTCTAACCTTTTTGACGACAGTAGCAGTCGTACAAATATTCTGAATAGTATGTGCCCTCAGCTCTTGGCGGTCAAGAATACCCAAGGTTTCACATATATCCATAACTCTGGTAGTACCTCTTCTCTGGACTTTCTCATGTGTTCCCCGAATGTAAAACCAGACTCAGGATCCTCAATTATCTCCACTTTCCATATCTCAGAACATATGCCTATCAGTAATATATTCCCTGTTCAACTTATTGCATCGAGTGGTCCAAGTCCAGACAATGATAGTAAATGGCATGAAACCACTGACTGGGCTCGTGCAGATATGTTTATGTTCCGGGCTGTTAGTGATTCTATTTTGAAAAAGATCAAAGTGCCGTTTCATCTACTCTAAAAAAAAAAAAAAAAAAACTATTAACCTTTGCTGCCGAGCGTGCTAGTTTACCCATACGAAGAGTACGTCTTGGAACTGAGAAGCATGGTTGGTCAGGTAACCCTGGCCTCGTTGATTCTTGTGCTAAATCGAAATTCTGGTTTCATGTCAGGAAGGAGTGTGGTATGCCACGGCAAGGTTTGGTAAATGAAATTCGTCTGAAAACAAAGCGACATTTTGCGAAAGTACTTAGGCAAACACCAGACTAAATCAGTAGCTGAACTATCAAGTAAAGCCACAAGTGAACCTAATTTCGTATGGAAACTGCTCAAAAGAGATAATTCAAAAGCCTATAATGCTTTCAAAATTACCAGTGACCAGTGGTATGGTTAATTTAAAAGTGAATTTTCTGAGCCTGATCCATCATTTTCAAACCAATATGAAAGGGAGCTTGATGGTTGCTTAGGCCAATCAACTGATGAGATCAGTTTTATTGTTACTCGATCTGCGGTTACTGAGTGCATTTCTAAGCTACAAAAGAAAACTTCTCGTGGTGTTGATGGCCTCTCTGCCCAGTATCTAAGATGTGGGTCCCCTCTCCTGATTGAGCATCTGACCTTACTCTTTCAGATGATATTCTGTTGTGGTATAGTTCCTGATTTGTTCAGTACTGGAGTAATAACCTCGGTATTAAAAAGGGGAAAGCCCAAGGACCAATGTTCTTCTTTTAGACCAATTACGGTGCCACTGGTTTTATGCAAGTTTTTGAGTTACTAATTATTGACGAGATATCTGATAAGTGTTATACACCGGATAACCAATTCGGCTTCAAGAAAGGAGTAGGCCGTGACCATGCTCACCATTTGATTGCTAATTTACTTCTACATACTCATGAAAATAATGAGGTATTATATTTTGCCGGGTTAGACGTATCTAGAGCTTTCGACACGGGTATACATCCACATATCTTATTGACTGCTTATAAGCGTGGAGTTGATATTTCTGTCATCAAATCGATACGTGATATGTATAAAAAGCTAAATGCCAGAGTTAAGGTTACCATCTCACCTGGTACGGTGGAACTCACTCCTTCAATTCCAGTAAAGAAGCGCATTAGACAGGGTGCTGTTACTTTTCCCTCCCCTGTTTAATAATACTGTCATTGTGCCACAACAGAACGTTCTAACCACATGTATATTTAATGGTATTGATGGTTCGGTAGCTAACTATGCTGATGACATCAGCTTGATATTAGTAGAACAGCCTTTGGAATTAAGGAACATTTTGGAATTCTCTATAGGGAGTATAAACGTATTGGTCTTCGATTTAATGAGAGTAAGACTGAGTTCCTGGTGTTCAATCGCCGTTCAGATTGCCCGACAAATGTTCAGTTAGGTGAACATGTTATTAAAGCACAAGATACACTGACGTATCTTAGTGTACCGATTGGGTCAAATCTTCGCGCCACGCGTCAACTTTTGAAAGATTTTTTTTGCCATAAAAGCTAGGAATGTGTATGGTTTACTAGTTGCGTTAAAGTTTAAATTTAACCCCCGTATCTTAGCTAGCGTTTATAATGCATTTGATGTTCCGCGTCTACTTGCCCTTGCACCATTTTGGTCTCTTCTTACTGCTTCAGATATTAGGGATATACGGAAGTGTTTCTACAAGTATGCGAAATATCTGCTAAGGCTGCCTCTCTGGACTAATAACAGCTCACTATCCTCGCGGTATAGAGTTGCAAGTCCAGTGTCCGCGGTACAGAAAAGAAATGAGAGATATCGGAGGCAGATTATTGGTGAAAGCACCTCTGAAATTGTCCGTCGTTCATAATATGTTTGTTCTTGCATATAATTGCCCTTATTTGTAATTTTTTTTTTCTTGTCTGTTCTTCTTTGTTTTGGTTCTGTTTGTATTTGTCAGAATTTATTTGTTTCTTTCCATTTTCTTTCTTTATACTCCATCAGTGTTATATTTTACATTTATGATGGGAAATAAATTTATACATACATACATATACGAAAAAAAAATACCTCTGCAGTAAAATGGACATGAAAACCTGCAGTCAGCGAAGGTGCTCTTACCTGGAGCTCTTTAAATATTAAGGACTCATAGTCTATATATATGTGCCTCAAAGTTTGGAACATTGTAAAACTTCCAGTACTGGAGGAGAATCAACTAAACAACCCTTGTTTTCCCCTTTCTTATATTTGAAAATTAAATTGTTTTTAGTGCTTAGCTTAAGAAACTATTGGTAGTTGCAGAACGGTGTTTTGGGCAAATGCAATTGGTTTTCTTTCTTTTTCAAATTCTGGAGAATCCATTGCAAACTGTTTCACTGCTACCTAAAAATGATAAAGTAGATGGCGCAAAAATCAAGTCATAACATCTCAACGTCCACGCAGAACTGGTTAGTTATATAAAATTTATAGATGGCATACAATATGTTAAGAATAAGTCTTGTTATAAAACAAATCATAGGTTTTTTACAAAATTACAGAAACTCAGCATTCTGCTAACGGTAGCAGGTTACTTTTAATAAGGACACTAATATTTTCAAATTTTAAGATACAGAATATTTGGTTACAACTCATTCGAAACTGTGAGTTGTGGGATTCCGCAAACTTAGAAGTAGATTTACATACTAAATACTACAAGCAGGGGTCAATCAAATACTTTGAATTTTACTAAAATCAGTATTTCAAATTTGTGAGTGACGTAAATGGTTGAACGGATAGTTGATTTTAAAACAACTACTCACAGGCTCAAATACCCAAATTTGTGTTCTTGTTGGGCATATATTAACAATAACACGGTCAATAGTTGCATCGCATATGGTTATGTTGTATATTCGCGAGTCTAATAAATTAGCCAAAACAACTTAACAAAAACAATTCATTGCCTATAACACTAAGTTGAATTAAGAAAAAAAAACACATAATATTAAAATATAGACAGAAGCTTAATTATTACTGTCTACTCGTGTTGTACCACTGAACAAACGAGGGTATAAAAGACTCTCAACCCTATCATGGGTAATCAAATCCTGAAAAATAATAGGGCTTTTCCTCGTACCTCAACGATGATTTCAGGGGCGGATGGGAAAATAAGGTGAGGAGATATATCATAAACCTGAGAATCAAAAGAGCCTTCAGCCCAACTCTTCTATATAAATTATCTCTACTCCCAGCAGGAGTGGTTTCTCTGATTCACTGATGCGATTGATTTCAGACTGAATTCAGCTTAAAAAGCTTTACGAGAGCCGCACCTTTTATTTCTTGAGCGAAAACAAGCTTTTGATTCCCAGTATTATTTATGGAAAAATTCACTTAGCTCAAAAATAGGTGCATAAAAGCATACAAGTACATCACCGAAACCACATAGATAATTTAGTTACCTTACAGGCTGCTTCAATTGTTTTGCAAAGAGCTGCCGACGAAGGCTCACACACAAATACATGTGCTATAAACGTATCTTGTGAGGTGTGAACAATGAAACCACAGTGCCTGACATTACGTCCAATACCAAGAAATGAAAGAAATCGAACACGGCTTTCAACGATAATATTTTCTTCGTCCTGTAAAAAAGAAATATCAGTAAAAACACTAAAGAAGGTATGAAAATCAAAATTAAGCAATGTGGGAAAAGGAAGGATGTAGTAAACAGCAATACAGAGCCATACTCGGAAATAAAAAGGGGAAAAAACAAAAAATAGTATGAATATTAGAATAAAATTACAAATTCAAACAAATGTTCATTTTTGTTTCTCTTGTCTTGATGAGTTTCATATAAATGGAAAATCTACATAAAAGAAGTACAATAAAGATCCATATGAAAAAGTCCAAGTTATAAAGTCAAAGTTCGGAAATAAAAAGGGGAGAAAAAAAAATTGTAAAAATATTAGAATAAAATTATAGATTCACACAAATATTCATTTTTTATCTCTTGCCTTGATGAGTTTCATATAAATAGAAAATCTACATAAAAGAAGTTCAATAAAGATCCATATAAAAAAAGTCAAAGTTATGCACCTTATCCAAGTTTATCCTTTCTATAATGATAATAAATAAGGCATAAGGTGAACAAATTGATCTTTTTAGAGAGATTAGGTTGGGGGGGGGGTCAATAGTTTTTTCTAGGAAAACGGTAGGATTAGTAGTTTAAGAGAGATGTTTGAAGTATGTTGTAACATAGAAGCTCCGTAGAAAATGTATAAGTTGCGGATCACCAAGAATGTATAAAGGTACTGGACATCCAAACGAGCAGCCGAAATTATGCGAAGGTGATGTTAAGAGGCTCTTTACCTCATAGCATCACATGAAAATGTAATTTCTCTTATGAAAGTCCCCGGATATTACATAAATAACGCGAATTTGATTCTCAGAGTCCAACTTATATCTCGAGAGTACAACTATTTCAGGTAATCTCTTAATCTTTAAAATTAGGATAGAGGTGGTCGCAAAAGTTTGAAAGTTCCATTCTGGGACATAAAAAAAGGATATAGATACTCCGGATTCATTGCTGTTGTTTTAACTACAGGATCTTTTTTACAGGTACAAGTAGAAAGCCTGTCACCCAGCCTTGCAACAGTGGGGATCGATCCCTGGCCCCCGTATTGCCAAGTAGAGCATCGATTCACTGCGCCACCACGGAAACCGGGACTAAACTTGGGTTATAAATTAATTCCTGAGAATTTTAGTCCCATTGCAAAACAGCTTTCCAAGTTAGCAAAAAGCTATCCTAGCAAAAATATTCTCCTCCAATTTTACAAATAATTTTGCTGTCAGTCAAATATTGGAAAAGCAGATATTTTGGCAATGCATCCGCTAATCCGTCTTCAGTACAAGGCATAACAAAAATAGAAAAGGATGCAGGAAAAATAATCATAAAATTAAATAAAGTTGAAACAGCACAATTAAAATTCAAGAAACGCTAAAAAAAGAAATTTCAGGTAAACCAGAACAAAAAACAACAACAAAAAACTCAGTTTTGAAAATAAAAGAACTCAAATAAACATCAAGAATGAAAAAGACTACCCCCTCACATTGGATTCAAACAGAATTCATGACTGAATTCAAACATTAGACCCGAAGATTAGACCCACCCAACACACATTCAATGAAAAAAGAAAGTCAACTAGATTCACCTTGGCAATTTGAAATATTGAAATAACTTTTCGTCATGTTCACCTTTATAATTTAGAGCAACACTTTCCTTTTGTTTCTACTCAATCGATTAAATACTTCAGTTGTCGCCCCCCTCGAAACTTTCAAAATGTTATGCATCAAGAATTTTGTTTCTTTTTTTAAGAAAAAAAATGATGAGAAGTTCCATAAAAACGGTCTTGAAATGCTTTGTTTCTGATTAAGCCAGTTTTACCCTCCATTTCATGACACCCAAGCGAGACTGTTACTTTCAATATCCACCATACATACAAGCTAGTGCAGCCTTATGTTGGTCTAAAACATTGAGCATAACCGAATCTTTGTTGTTATTTCTTAAAAATCAGCATATAAATGGGAAGGCTATGATCCTACGTTTCAAAATATACTAAGTTCTTTGATTCCAATGTACTTGATGGTGTAAACATTTTTGTTCCACAAATGCCACCAAGATTGCGTTAGGAACTCCTTACTAATGATAGCAAGACTTAAAGATGTAATATTAGAAAGTTGGCCGGCGGCAAAAAAAAAATAATCAAAATGAGAGTTTTTCCTCTGTTACAGAGAGTAACTTAAGAGCAAGAACCGCAATACGGATTCAGCATAAGAGAGAGGGGTTAGATACTCGTGCCAAATGTTTAAAATGCATTTGTGATATGCAAACGCGGCGAGAAAAATTTATATCCATCTCCACGACTGAGTGATTTGTAGCCAATTGTTGTGGAGCACGTTCATCCTCAGGGGCTGGGAAGTTACAATTTTGCACCAAGTTCTGTCTTTTCGAAGATAATACTGGTTATCTTCATGCAAATGAATACGCGACGATTATAAGTAGTAGTGTATAGCAAAGAATAGAGTTTTGGTATAATTAATAAAGAGTTTCTGATGCCAACATGGTGGTATCCGCCTGACCAAATCGTTTTCACAATCAAAAACATCACTAACAAACAAAAGTAGTATAGTTGAGGCTTAGGATCATAGCCTTACCTTGTGCATGCTGGATTTTTAGAAATAACAACATACACACGGTTTAAAGCAGAATAGTGCTGCAGTAGCTTGCACATATTGTGCATTATACAACTGTGATAGCTCCTGCATTGCTAACAGAAATTCGAGATTATCCCTTGGTTTTTTCTTTAGCGATTACTCAAATTTCCTTGGCAATGAGAGAGCCATTACAGTTTAGGAGACAAATGTAACTCCATTCCTCTGACTCAATCTTGAACGCAAGAAATGAAATAAATAATACAGTCAATATAGAAAGATAATTGGCTAGTAACATTAGATGGTAGCAGTTTTGAGCCTGTGGCAAGATACTTCTTTTTTATATCTCAAGGGCTTTCAATTTTTATATACCCTTTGCGTTCGGAGTATTCTGTATTCTTACGTATTCTCAATTTCAAGTCTTTCTATGTATTCTTCGAACGAGATAGCGATGGGACGAGAAAAACACAACCAAACTTAAGCACTTTCCGATTTTAATCTAACTTCAACTTGACACTGGTACCTGCCCAATTGAATACTAAAATGGAGTTTTCCACTCAAAAAAATAGTCAAAAAAAACGAGACTTACTGGAAATCCTCTCTACAATATACTTTAAAACTAGACTATAAAACCGCTTTCAGATAACGCACTGCGGGCTCTGACTTAAGGACAATCAAAAGCCATCCTTTCTTCGTACAGTTCCTGTACAGTCAAAAGCCATTCTACGTACAGGACAATCGGACAATCAAAAGCCATCTACGTACAGTTCCTGTAAGAACTGTACGTAGATTTCGAAATGCGATGTCTCATTCATCAATCCACCCTAAAGACCACACTTTTCAGGAAAAATGCGTAGGTTAGAAATTTATCAATTTCCTATAATAGACTACAATGGAAAGCCCATGAAAAAAGAGCAAAACTAAAATGTTTTTTAAACAATTTTCATTACAGGACTGGAAGGGTAATCCCGAATAAAGAAGGATTATCAGGATTCCTGAGAAGGATCCTAAGAAGGAATAACAAAAGAACGGTACCAATGGTTGATCATTCAACAGTCTTACAAAAATAGTGGATCATTGCCCTGGAAATTGAGCCCTTCCCCTCTAATGGGGCTAGATACAGCCAGGGCTATATGCAAAACTTGGATCAAAATAGGAAGAATTGTGAAAATAAGGTTTATAGAAATTTTCTGTATACTAATTTGTATTTTATGTATACTAATTGTATGCTAATATGTATACTAATTGTGGTTTTATGTATACTATTTTGTATTGAATAATTTATTATATTAGTAACACATTTTTTTAATAGTAATTTTTTCTTGTGAAAGAATGAGGAATTCAATGGGATCACACTCTCTGTTATTACAGTCTTTCTTTCCCACCTGTCTTCATGCAGGATTACCAAGAGGAGTATCACAATAAATATTAGTTGCAACCCAATGTCGTTCATTTTAATTGTCAATAAATAAGTAACCAAGAAATCAACCCCTCAGCGACAAAAAAGAAGAAGAAGAAAAAATATATTTTTTTTCTCAGGAATAATAAGGTCAACTATTTCAGCCAATAACTTACAAACTCATCAGAACAAGTCACAACTTTTAGAATCAGATTAATCAGTTTGAATCAGTAAAATCAGTTTGAATATTGAATCAGTTTGATAAAATCTACTGAACTGCAAAAGTATACACCTTCATAAAAAGAAACCAAAGAAAAAAAAAGCTTACGTTAGCATCAAAAACAGTGACGACTGAGGGCGCAACAGAAACATTAACAGCAAGCCACTGATCAGGATCAACAGATATAACCAATTTATCAATAGCTTCATTAAGGATATCAATACCACTTGGCTTAGAGACTGGGCTTGAACCAACGTATAGAGCTTTCATAGTCTTTCGTGGCTCTTCCATTGGAGTGGGGAAACTAGGAACTGAAAAGGAAAACATATTCAACATTACAATAGAAAAAAAAAAACACAACCGTCACTATCTTTCTCAAAATTAAGAAAAATATTTTAAAGATAAAATTTCTTTGTATCCAAGTACCCTAAAGTACAAAATAAGTTTTTATCCGCTTATCAATCTTTTTCATTACCGATTTTCATATTACCTTGTGTAGTACCCACTAAGTTAAATATTTTACCCTCTTAAATTTATATTGAAGCCCTAGGTTTACGCAACGTATAGTAGGAAAATCACGAATACGATTACCCTTTTCTACACGATTCCAAAGTAGTCTGACATTAATTACATAATTTAAGCCAAATATCACCTTTTCTTTCAATCATAATCCTACGTTACTAGCTAGTACTATAGCTTTAACCCAAACTATAGCCATCAGAATTATCCCAGGGGAAGTGGAAGGACACAGCCCTGTTCAACACAAGACTTCTCGAAACCACCCACTTATACAGTTATCTACCCTTAAAATAGGACAATCACCTTCATTCGGGTGGCAAGGGGACTGGTTCTTTTTGAAGATATTTTAATACTGGAATTTTCTGAACTCTATAATTTGCTTTTATCTGTGCTAAATGGTAAAGTTCTAATCGAAGATACAAATATTTACACCAATTACACACACAATAAATATCCCGCATTGCACAAAAACCAATACGTTCATTAAATTTAATCTGAACTGCGTCAAAATGTAAGAAAAAAACTAATCGCTCTTTAAAAGTGGTTTGCGTGTCAAAATATAAAATATTAAGAAAAAAAAATGAAGTTAGCTTATTGATACAAAGCGAATACTCGTAGTAGAAAGGATCGAAATTATAAACCACAAAATTGACGTTCTTTATTATCAAGACATTCAAGGAAGTTTAATCAAAGAGTAAAAAACCCTTTAACATAGTAAATACAAGCAGCTATACGAAAATATCATGCTAAACTGAACACAAAAAAAAAAAAAAATTGTAAATATGAAAATATTGGGCAATAGTGCAAATAAAGACTAAAAAAACAGGTAAGAGACTAGAAACACAAAAGGCACGGACTAAACAAAAGAATATTTTCTGTTTCTCATAGACATGAACATGCATCAAAAATCCAAAGAACTAGCTAATCCAATGTCAATAGATTCAAACTGATACTTAAAATTTTTAAGTTACCCCCGTGTGCACTAGGCTATATTGATTGTATTACTTGAATTGAAAAGGCGTTACTTTCAGTAAAAAAAAGAGGATTTTATTGAAATAAGTTCCCTTATATAGATTATCCCCGAAAGGGATAGGAGGACGTCAGAAGGAAAAATTTAAGGGAAATTGAAACTTCCTGGGAGGGTGTAAAAAGGGAGGCTTTGAACAAATTGGGATAGAGGAGGAGCGTGCGTAGCTGCCTTGGTCTCAGGCGGCTTGATACTGCAATGACTTGTTCGCAGTGAGTTGTACCTACTTCATTGGTCTACACTAGGCTACATCTTTTTCTAGCTTGAGAATCGAGGCATTATTTGTTCAATAGTTAGGTGTAGTTATGTAGAGTTAAATAACACGACATTTACATCTAAAGTCGGTTTTCTTTTTTCAGAGATTTAATTCCTTCTTTAGCCCATCCAATCCACTGTAGTAAGATCAAGGATCCCAATTTTATCTGAAAGGATTGTCCAACCAGACCATAAACCTGTCTTCAAACAAAGGGAAGCTCCCGCTCAATATCCTTTAGGTATAAAGTTCAAAGTCTATAGAGAATACTAAGTCTCCTGGTAACAATTTATTTCACGGGCTATGAAAGTCGTCTGCCCAATGTCAATATTTAACAACAATAAGTGCTTTCTACATTTTGAACTAATTTGCCGAATATTGCGAGGAGATGAGAGAATGAGGATACGTTCCTAATTATAATTAATTATATTTATAATCATATTTATATTTTATATATTTTTATATATTTTATATATTAATTTAATTATATATTAAAAATATTTACAATAATAATTGATTATATATGCTACAATCAAGCTATTATCTTCACCCTACAATGGATCATACCTGTAAGTTCAACTAGTTATATGGTCATAATAGACAAAAAAACTAACGTGTTACGCAGATGTAATGCAAAGAATTGGCCGAATTTTGTCGCAGTCTGGTATATAAAACACAAACAATGAATTTTATCCGTTAAAACTTAGCCTTAAACTGCGCTCCAGAAGACAATTATCACCCATTACTTTTTCATTATTTATTAATTATAAATATAAGTTCGGACAGAAGAAATTTCACTTTTCCAACAGAAAGATATCGCAAGTCCTTCATCCATTACTTTATTCGCCATTTTTCCATCAATTCTATTATTTGACATATTCCTTTTATTTGACCGTGCTGGCCTTGAAGTACATGCTACTTTGGACTTTTTTTTTGGAAATACTTGCATTGTTTTCTTTAATTTATTTATAGAAACTGTAACTATACATCACACCTTATAACTAGGTAGAAATTCTATTCTAGAACTGTAAATTTTGTCAAGCGGAAGATGATGATTAAAACACCCCACGATCTGAATTGTGCCTCAATATTTCCGATTGAAAGTGAAATTCTCTACGGCCTTTTACAAAACATTTTTGAGTGAAAACTTAAAAAAATATATATACATATTAATATATTATATATATATATATATATATATATATATATATATATATATATATATATATACTATATATATATAATATATATATAATATAATATATATATATATAATATATATAGTATATATATATATATATGATATATATATTATATGTATATATATATATATATAAATATATATATATATATATAATATATATATATATATATATATATACATAAAATATATATATACTATATAAAACTTTAGTATATATATATATATATATATTCATATATTTTTTTTTGTTTTGTTTTGTACTATATGCACTATATTAAATATAGTGCATAGTCATTGCTAGTCTTGACTGTGATTATTCGGTAGGCTTAAAAAGAATGTAGAAAATTAATGTAAATTACAAATTACTGTAAATTACTATTCTTTTTAACACAATTTTGACTGCTGAAGAAACATATTTTTCAACTCTGATTCCGAAACATAAGTGGGTCGACCATTTTACGTATAAGAAAATATTTTTAATCAAGCAACGTGGAAATCTTTCTACTATTGCAAAATTTGACTCTGTTATAACCTAGCCTAAAAGAATATTTTTTTTTTCATATTCTAAAGCAAAAAATCGAAGCGAAGAAAAAAATGTGAATAGTCGCAGCGAGTGACAAAAGAGAATAGCATGCAAGTATTTCGGCCAAGGCATCTACTCAACCGCTCTCATCCCAGAACCAAACATGAAAAATAGAAAACGCAGGTTCAAGTCCACAGGATAATAGAAAACGACAAACCTTAACAAAAAGCAGTACGATGAAAGGTTTCCTTTCTAAGCGACGGGGAAAGGGCAACTGAATGAAAATGTGATATTTAATGGCTATTCAGACTTTCAATTGTGAATTAGTTTTATACAAGGCTTTTTTGAACACTAATCACTTACCAGGCATAGTATTGTCAAAAATTCTATTAGGTTGCGACATTTGGTTTTATAAAAATAAAAATTAAAAAAGAGAGTTAATAACTTCAAATATGACGCTTTGATAAGTTTCTCCATATCTTTATTCAGGACAACTTTTGGTGGATATGCTTTCTCATTCCAGCTGCTCACCCCCCCCCCCCCCCCAAAAAAAAAAAAAAAATAAATATATACATATTACAGAGTCTCCAGTGTTGAGTCGGGTGTATTTTGTTCAAAGAGTACTAAAAAAAATCCAGATTTACTTTGAGAAGAGGTGGTTAAGAGTAATATTGGTTTCCTCCCGTATTCCTAAAACTTAAAATATTAAAAGGACTGACAAACTCTCAGAAAGTTGAAAAAGACTTTGTCAGCCCGTTTGGCTGACAAAGGAAATAAAGTTATTATTCTTGAAAAAGTCTCTTATAATATAAAAGTTATGGATATCTTATCCGACACACACTTATAAGCCTATAGATTCAGACCCTAATTTCACCTAAAAAATACGAAAAGAATTAGGAATGTTAAAAACCGAATGACTCATTATAATACAGATATGTAAAATATTTTATTCCAAAGGTTGTTTCTTTCCTAAATTTTAGGATATCCCAAAACTCCATAAAGATGGAGCTCCTCTGTGCCCTATTAGGGCCTTTTACAGCTCTCCAACTGCCACATAGAGAAGATGGTTGTCCATAAATTGTTGATCCCCTTATGCTTACGCAAATTTAATATATTAAAATTTCGGTTTGCTTTACTGAATGGACCTTTCTACAAAAAGAGACAGAATTTTAGCTAGTTTCAATTCTATTGCTATATGTATCTCTTATGGCATTAAAAAATATGAATTTGCTTTTCAAACAAAACTAGAACATAATATCAACCAAATGGACTACAAAACGTAAGATATTGAAAACGTTATGCGTCTTATCAATGTTTGCAATGATTTTTACCTTGAATTTTCAAAACTGAAAATTCAAGAAATCTGATAAAAAGTCTGAGTACACCTAAACATGCAGTACAAAGAAAAAACATCATACACATTTTATAAAAGAACCTTAAAAAAACAACAAAAAAATCCAATCCAATTGTTCACCCAAACAATGGGTGTACCAATGATTACAACGCCTTCCGCCTTTTTGGCCACTTTTTACATGGAATTTTTGAAACTTCTGCTTTGCATACTTTAACTTTAAAGTACCGTTCCAGGTTTGTGGACGACGTTATTTCTGTGTGGGATCATGAGGAAAAGTCACTTACGACCTTCTTGGTGCATCTTAACACCTTAGATTCTAATCTTTAGTTCACCTCAGAACTAAAAGACATTCATAAACAGCTTTTTCTCAATGTTTTAATTCTAAGATTCTCTCGGCCTTGAGTTTTTTTTTTTTTTTTTTTTTTTTTTGTTTTTTTTTTTTTTTTTTTTTTTTTTTTTTTTTTAGGAATTTTGCACATAACGATAGGTATTTGCATTTTACTTCCAGCCCCCCTCTTTGCGTACAAAGAGGAGTCGATATATCCCAAACTGATCTGGTGTTACGAATATGTTCTGAAGCTCACATAGTCCCGGAACTGAACTATTTCGTGAACATTTTATTTTGCAATAGATATCCCATCAATTTGCTGGAATCCATAAGGTTTAAAAAGGTTATAAAGAAAAAGAGACAACAATACCAAAATGTTCAACTGAAGGCATCCCGTTTTGTGGGCGATTAGAAAAAACTTCACTATTTAGCCCTATATTCCAAAATGAGAAAAAAACTGGGAAGCAGTAAAAAAAAACCTTTAAAATTTGGCATCTTCATTTTTTATCTTAGTTCTACAATAAAGACAGTTCAGAGGAGGTCTCGAACGAAATTTTTTAGCGTATTCTATTTTTGTCACTGGCTGTGATTATCCTCGTTTTCTTCATTGCATTTTTCCTTTGTCATGCTTAGCGAGTGTGGTATCAGAAATTGCAACGAAATCAGATATATGAAGTTAAATTTACATAAATGAATTTTAGAAGAATTTTACATAAAAAGAATTTTAGCCATACACATTAATTTTACAGTTACTACTAAAGTTACCCCTTATTCTTGCACTAACATCATAAAAAAAAACACAATATTAACTAGATTTAATAACATTGATGCATCGTCAAGAGAAAAAGATAGTCCCAGTGGGAGCCCAGGGGACTTCTAGAACCGAAGTCAAAAGGCTAGAATTCGTGCTGAGCCTAGGAAGAACTAATAATTTCAATAAGGACCACTTTCTACAAATAATAGATATAGCCCAATACTTACCATGGATTAAGGAAGGGCCTCTAAGTTAGTTTTTACTCCAAATAAACTACAATTGCCACTACTACTTGTGCTAACAACTCAAAAGAGCACCAAGCCGTTCAAGGCCAAACCATGACGTTTCAATTTCCTTCAAATAATTTGACCTGACCCCTTCCCATCCTATTGGGAGAGGGCCAAAAACTGCTTTTTGTTTGGCCCCAGATAGATGGCCAAAAAGAACAATATCTGGCAATTTATCATCCTTCGTCAGTAATACTTGGCTTAGCTATCTTAATCTTTCTTCAACTACTATCCTAGAAAGTGGGAATTACAGATAAACAAAGCAAAACAAAAGGCACCTTAGAACGTATTTATCTGAAAAATTCAATTATGTCAGGATACGCAATAAAAAAGCCAAAAAAAAAAACGTTCGTCAATCCTGACTTTGCACGCTTTAGAATAAGGCCAGACAATTCTAAGGGTTTTCTTCACATAAGACTCATACATAATGAACTTGGGACTTACAAATAGGTAAAAGAAAAGAAAAGATGCGCCATAGAAAGTAGTTATCTGAAAGATTTAGTCATGTCTAGGTAAGTCTAAAAAAAAGTTCATCTGTCCTGACTTTGCATATCGCTAAAGAACAAGGAAAGCCAGTCCTAAGGGTTTTCTTCCCTACCTATTTAGGCTCGCAGAATATTTTGTGGTTAAAGAGCTAAAGTATAAGATCTAATAGACCGTCTTTAAAAAGATTGTCAATGGTAGAATCTTTAAAAATTCGCTCGAAATGAAAAGACAAAAGAAGATTCTCCTTACCTGGTATAACCTGCGGACTTTTGAAACCTTTTCTTTGTTGAGTGGGCAAATTCGTTGGACGAATAGCTCCTCCTCGAAGGCCACATCCAGCTAAAAATATAATAAACCTTTAAAATTTAGAACTAGTGTTAACAAAATGGAATTTATAGAAATAGCGACTGTCTTTCAATAGGGGTATTACTGAAAACCTGTTATGCTTTCAATAATACCAAAGGGAAGCTAAAGACTGCAGTTCTAATAATCTGAACTAGATAAATAACACTGAGAAATAAAATTGAACTGTTTTTGGTTCAGGGGCTCAAAAAAAAATTAGGCAATTTTTTTTAAAGACTTGGAGACAATTTTAAAGCAACCTAGTAAATAAAATTCACCCTTCCACTAACAATACAAAGACCTAAATCGAAATTCTATAAATAATAATTCAAGTAAGATCAGTTTGGAGTTTCCAGTTGATCTTTCGAGTTTGGAGGCTAAATACGCGGCAAGTTAATTTCAACGAAAATAAGAGAAAAGATCCCTAACTCTAACTGAGGATTACCCATTTTCCACTTTCAAAGAAAAACCTATTGTTTTGATTCAGTCCTCGTGCCTTCTGAGGTATCCTCGGATCTCTATTGGTCCGACAACTTAAATAAATGAAAATCATCTCTAGTTTGTAGAGATGATAACACCCATTTTCAAGAAAAATGGGTGTTATTACGAGTTAAAAAATCTGTCTTCTATACAATTTTACTCTACCACAGTACATCTTCTGCATCATATTCTCAACTGAGTATCCTAATTTCGTTGGGGAGCAAAATACTCATATAGCTATACCCAAGGGTTTATAAGTGTGTCCTGTTCAATCATTTCGAAAGGATCTTTATGTGACAGTTATGTTGACATTTTGTCCTTCCAAAAAAAATTCGCAAATGATCCCTACCATAGCTTAGGTGACTTATAAAATTCGTTAAAAACCCCGCTCGTACTGATTATCTTCAGCAGACTTTCCTGTGTCATTAAAATCATAGAAATCCTGATGTTTTTTTTTTTTTTGGGGGGGGGGGTTATGCTTTATCTCCTATATATGGTCCTAGTAAAGGGTTGTTTTTTTTATCAGTTGTAGCTTTATATACCTAATTTCCCGAATTTTTGTCATTATCATGCAAATCAATTGCCTCACAGTTTGTGTTCCAAATGGTAATTTAGCAGCAAGTTAGACTAAGGCAATACTGACACATTTTCACTTGAACCACATGTTTTTTGATAGTCAGCAAAATTTCTACAACACTCTACAACCCTTTTCCTGCCCTCTTTTACAGAGGAGGAGGGGTCAACGGGCAAGAGACCCGTCGGTTAAATAAATACCCAGGAAACATCTATGAAGAAATGAGCACTCTCAGAAATATTGTACCCGCTACATCACCCGTGGGCAATTGTCAAAAACAACCTCAAACTCATTGGCAGATTTCGAAAGTTTATCTAAGAATGAAAAAGTTGCTGCCTCCGATTTGTTGAAGCGCAGGCAGGAGATAGCGACAAATGGGAACCAACGATGCAGCGTCACATAGATGCTGCACGGTATGCATAGATGATGCAGACGCCTCGCATAGATGAGGCGTCTGCGTCTGGTCTCGCAGCAAATACAAGTACAAATACGTAGCCCTTTTCCTATATCATTGAAGCACCAGAGGTGGGAAATATATTCATACAGTCGATAAAACAAAAAACGAAATGAAGTATAAAGCTATTAATTAGTCATGAAAATGACTATCAATTTAGACTTCTATGGGCCTGCACAAACACATACCTTTGACTGAGTAAAAAAAGATGTCTGGATTAATATCCCTAACAGAAATAGCTTATGTCGAAGAGAAAAGTATTTCTCAAATTCAAGCATGTGCAGCAAGCATGTAATGTACTAAAATATTTATGCAAAAAAAATAGTTCGCCCCTGGAATGTCAATCAATCAAGCAGTCAATCAAACATTTATTACCCACTCAAGAAAAAAACAATGGAGTAAACACAAAAAGAACAGAAAAGTGCATACACTGAAAGATTCATAATACATATAAAAGCGCATTAACATCACATAAACAGGTATCCAAAATAGGTGGAAGATCACTTAAGTAAAAAAAAATTATTAATTGATCATAAGGACCAATGTGGCAAGCTGTTTGCTCGTACATCCTCCCAAAAAGGACAGGCAGGGCAAACGGGACATCATTAACTGACAAATTATTTATGAGGTACTGATTTCGGGTGCACCTTGGGAGGTGAATTAAAATTTTTGCAAATTTAAAATAACTGATCCGCAACTTCTTCCTATCCTTTTTACGGAGGATGCGATTGAAACCACGTAGGTAATAGATATCAGGGGCACAATATGCACTATAGAAAAGAACAATATCATTATATAGAACAGAAATAAAGAACAATATCATTAATAAACACATCAAATACGCACAATATGCGCTATATAGGAGACCAAGTACCCTCCGGTTGAACCGTCCGCGATTCGGAGAGATTTTACCGTAGGTAATTCTGATATTTTGTATACATTCATTTATTATAAGTGAGCAGGTTGAAGCTCGTGAGCGAGCAAAAGAAATACCTAACCACTTAATACGGTCCTTAGAATGGAGACACAAAGAATCATAATAAAGAGAGTGACTTGACTTATTATTAAAACACATAAATTCACACTTATTAATAGACAGTTATTAATAGACAGATCTACCTTACTCAATGCTGAAGACAGCGTTTTAAGATTATTGATCAGACCTTGGCGTACACGACTGACTAGAAGGACATCATCTGCATAAGCAATATGACTAATACCTAAATCTTTATAAAAATAACTTGGCGAAAGACAAGGCGAAAGACTTGAGGAAGTACGAAGACAACCTCCTAAAACACATTTAAAAATATAAGGTGAAAGCACCCCTCCTTGTCGCACTCTCCGTCGGACAGAAATCAGATTTGAAACATCATTATTCCATTTAATACGGACATTTGCAAGACTATACCAATACCCTAATAATTTTACAGCTCACAAATTGATACCAGTCCTTAATAGAGAATATAATGCTTTCGAATGTACAACATTGCACCACTAATATCAACCGATACAATAAATAGAGACTGGTGATTCATTTCAGCATGTTTCATGAATTTGCTTAGAAGAAAATGTGCCTGGATACAACCCATGGTTTTACGGAAACCAAACTGAAACGGAGTGAAATCACACTTACTTATTATATGTATGAGGGTTAAATTTTAAAAAAATTTGCTAAATACACACGAAAAATTTATAGGGCGATAACTAGAGCAAGAACTTGCAGGCTTACCACGCTTTAACACTAAAGTGACAAGACCTGACAGAAAGCTGTCAAGAACCAGAGATTGAGCGAGGCACATTTGAAAAAGCAATTGTATATGTGAAAACAGAACTGGGCACTCAAACACAAGTAATTTTGAGAAAATTCTGACTGTCAAAATTTTCAGATCTTTTGGCTGTTTAATAGCCACTTGTACATCATTTGACCGAGACTACATTTTCCTGTGGCAATGAATGATGCAAAAAAAATTGCACTCAATAAATTATAATATAACTGGTACAAGTATTCAGCACATCTTGAAAAAAAAAAACATTTGTATAATGCAACATGAAGTCACTAATATCAAGTGAAGACTGCGCTTTAGGCTCACACTCACTCCCCTTAATAACTCTTCTCCATGATTTTTGATCTGTGGGAGCATCCCAACCATTTAAGCGAGCATTTCTCACAGCTAGTTTATATTCCTTTTTTGTTTTCTGCTTTAGACGAAACACTGTTCCCGCTTGGGGGCGTTCACATGCGTACGACATGCAGAGCCAGAATCTAGCTCTTTTCTTTGCAGCAAAAACATCACCATTTACAGACCAAAAAGGCTTCCTCGTATCACTGCGTACACGCTCAACTGGGACAGCTGTTTTAGCCGCAGATTTTAAACAGAGCACTATTTTCGTATAATAAAAATTCAGGTTTAACTTCGCTTTGGGGCTAGGGACAGAAAAATGGAAAAGATGGTAAGGCACTTAGATCAAGGAAAGTTGCGCACAGATAAAAGAGATAAATAATACCGGATGACAACAGTTCCAATTATATTTTTCGCGCCACTTGTCACTGTGTCCTGCTGGACAATTAGTCATATTAGAGAGAAGGGAACAGGCAAATTGCAAGTGAGGGGTAAATAATCTTCACTGATTTTGTCAGCGTCAACATGAATATATGAACGTATAATTGAATCGCAAGATACTATCACATGGTCTAAGTTAGAAACTCCAGAACCTCTGTTATGGACATAACTCCATAACAGAGAGGTCCTTGGTAGCTATATAATATCCATTTGGTAGAGTATATAAAAGCAGCGATGCTCTGTCAGAGTTCATAAGAGGGTCGTTATTGAAATCACCCGCTAATAGCCAAAGAAGAGACTTGGAACTCAGGTCATTTAAAAGTGTTTTCAAAGTGTCATAGGCTTTTGCGAATGAGGAAAGCGATTTTGCTCGTTTTCTATCGCAGGGCAAATACAGATTTATGAAGACAGTGTTTCCAAGTTGAACCGCTAAGATACTTTGGGTTGAGAATATCGGGTTGGCACATTTGAGCTAGACCGTATAAATATAGCTAGGCCACCTGATGGTTGTCCACGGGTTTTAGTCGCCTATGCAGCGAAGACGTTGTGAGACGAAGAGCGTTTGAGACTAGGCAAATTTACTAAGATTGTATTTGTGTATTTGCAAATTTATTTTTGTTAGAAAATGTTCTTGCATAAAAACCACATCTTTTCAAGTAGTTCATTTATTTGCTGATCCTTGTCTTTGATATCATTTATATTTAATGATGCAAAATTCAATAATTTGCTGCTTATTTTTGGTTCTTGGACAGGGCTGCTTTGAGAACTGGACATCTCAAATTGAATGCTTATTCACGTTATGTAATTTTGTTAACGCTTTCTGAAATCTCTTTTTATCAGAGGTTTCTAAATAAAATCAAAAAACTTTTGAAGCCAATCTCTTTGCTGAGATGCCCCCTCCCCGGGAAAATGAGTCCGCTTAATAGCCAATCTAACCTAATAGCCAAGATATGCTCCTCCCACATATTAACTTTCTAATAATAAACATGCTAAGAAACAAGTAACATATTTGTTAATTTAATTATTTTATGATGCCGCAGTATTTTGTCATGTTAATTGTCAGCGGATGTGAGAATTCAGGCTTTTAAAAAAAAAAAAAAAAACAGATAGAATATGGACATGGCAACACTCGCACTGGTGTAACTCTAGGACAAGAAGAGATAAGAAAAGAAGAAAACAATTCTAAGTACTGTAAAAGCTGTTTATACGCCTCTGTTTCAAAACACTTGACTGTATAACTTTGTATGCTAAACCTGAAATTCATTAAAAATAAAGAACTGAAATGAACTAAAATAATTCCGACCAGTGAATAATAGAAATGTTTTCCAAAACTTGGCTAATTCTGTATTCAAATTTATTTAAGTACATTTCCCGTACTCCAGTAGACAAGCAAAAACAAAACTGAAAAATCATTAAAAACAACCTAACGAAGGTTTTTATAATCAATATCAGCAATCAATATTCGTCATAAATCTTCTTGATTTTTTATTCAACTAATAAACCAGAAACCTGAAAACTCATTTAAAAAGAAAAAACAGAAAAACGAAGAACTCATTTAAAAAGAAAAAAAAACAGAAAAACGAAGAAAAATGATCTTACCAAGATCTAAAGGCCGATTCATATTTTGGGATAAAGATCGCTCAATCATGATCTTCTTACATATATCTCTAAGTGTGTTGGCAATAATCCTGGCTGGAGTATCACATCTAAATACATGGCATTTGTGAATACGTGTAGATTTGTCTCTTGCAACGTAAGCAAAATCTCTGAAAAATAACAATTCTATACACACTGAATGCACAAACTAGCGACCTTAGCCTACTATCCAAACCTATATAAATTGGGATTTTCTTATTCCACAGCACACAATTAAGCAATTTTATCTTCTTTTTTTTATTGCATGTAATTTTTTTTTTTTGCACTAAAAACTTGTTTGTAATTTGGTTACCAACGATAGTTCTGAACAAGGGTTCTAGCTCAACAGTAGTAAGACAGTGGGACAAAGCTTCATAAGTTTGTCCAAGGGGAAATCTAAATGATCTTCTATTTCTGAAAGTTTTTTTTGCTGAAAATAAACATCTCGTAATATAAAATCTTTTAGCACCCTCCCCTCTTTTACTCTTCCCTTCCCTTAATCCCATGATTTTCGGAAAATTCTACAATATTGACAAACATATTCATACTAATGTATCAGCTAACCACAATTACTCACCATTGGAGTAAAGAGATTACAGTGATAAAAGAAGTAATGCTGTTTGAAACTCAAGACGAACCCTAATTTACGGGAGAGAGAAAGAGAAAAAGAGGGGAAAGACAGAGGAGGAGGGATAGAGAGCGAGAGATATATAGATAGATAGATAAATAGAGAGAGAGAGAGAGAGAGAGAGAGAGAGAGAGAGAGAGAGAGAGAGAGAGAGAGAGAGAGAGAGAGAGAGAGGAGAGAGAGAGAGAGAGAGAGAGAGGAAGAGAGAGAGAGGAAGAGAGAGAGAGAAGAAGAGAGAGAGAGAGAGAGAGAGAGAGAGACGAGAGAGAGAGAGAGAGAGAGAGAGAGAGAGAGTAGAGAGAGAGAGAGAGAAGAGAGAGAGAGAGAGAGAGAGAGAGAGAGAGAGCACAGCCGTTTTACAACAATTTTGATAACTAACCTTCCATTATCTCTTCCAACTCCCCAAACACGGATAGTATGAATTGGCTGGCTATTGAGTATTGTTAACGTTTCTGGGTCAACTAGCTTCAAAGACGCATCATCCAAATCCATAAAAAGATCTTTTCCCTGCAAAAAAAAAACAATAAAGCAATGAAAAAACAATACCAGATTAAAAAAAAAGTGATCGGTAGCATTTTCACATCAAAGAGATATATCTTAAATGGATAGATAGTTTGTAGACTTTATTTTTGACAATACAAACCCGACACTGAAAAGAACATCAAAACATCTTCTTTTTTTTTAATGTGGACGAGTAATCGTAAAATAGGCAAGGGTTCAATTTTGGAATTAGTCAAGATCTTAGAAATACACGAGACATTTATCTAAACCTATGCTATCACATTTGTTTCACCTTAAGTGGAACTTGATAGCGTCGACTTAGACATCATAACTATAGAAGTTAAGAGGTTAAAAAGGTTGAGTTCTACAGGGTGTCCACAAAGTCTGGGTACATACGAATTTTGATTTTTCAAAGAAATTGACAAGATGAATTAAAGATAATATAAGAAAAATAAGATAATATAAAAGATAAAAAGGAAAAGATAAAATATAAATAAAAAAGATAAAACATAAATAAAAAGACAAGTAAAAAGATAAAAGATAAGATCAAATTAGCTGAAAAATAAATTTTTTAGATAAATTTGGTTTTGAGATAAACTGGAAGAAAATGTCAGTTTTACTAGAGACTTTGTTGTTCAGTGATGAAGCTCTGTTTTATGTAAATGGTGAAGTCAACAGAGATAATCCTCGGCACTGGTCTCAGGACGATCCGCAATGGATGAGTCCATCCAAACAACAAGACTGACAAAAGCTAGTGGTGCATTGTGGTAAGCTTATGTGCTTGAACTCTTCTTTGATAAACATGTAGCCGGTGAGACTTATCTGAGCATGTTGAGAAAAAAATTAATGCCTTGAATTGAGCACCTAGGCGAAGGACTTCCGGACTGGTTTCAGCAGAATGGAGCCCAACTGTTAGAGATTGGCTGAATCGCACTTTTCCTTACTGAATTGGAAGATGAGATTATGTGGAGTGGTCTCCCCGTTCACAAGACTTAACTCACTGGGGTATGGGATTTATTTTTCTGGGCTATGTTAAAAGAGAAAGTTTACTCAGTGAAGGATGCAAATATAAGCCATTTGAAAGAACACATTATCAGTGAGTGTGCTGAAATTGACGGCAATGTACATCTATTCAACCAAATTCACCTGAATTTGGCAAGGCGCATCAGACTATGCGTTGCAAATAATCGAAATCATTTAGGAAATATAATTCGTTAAAGGTTCAAATCAAATATAATTCCCTAAACGTTCAATTTCAAACCAAGTCTGAAGAAAATAACTCCATTGCTAACGGGACTACAACCCCTCCTTTACTATTCATTAGAGAGCTTATATATACATATATTTCAAATCCCGGATACATTAAGAGTGTCCCATAGGCCACTAATCTTTTGCTTGATTGAACTATCTGGTTTCATGCATCTAGCGAGCCTTCACTTGAAGAAATTGATAATCTTGACGGAGTATCCCCTAGGAAGGAAATCCCGGACTGATATGAAACACACAACAAAACAACTTTTCAAGTACTCTTTCCTTGTCGTTTCCACTTTCATATAGTCAAATCGAGCTACGTGCATAAGTATTTGTCTAACTGACCCGAAAAACAATGACACAAGAAGGGGAAAATCCTCAAAAGGAGGTGAGAGTTGGTCCTTGGCGTTGTTCCAACCTGGTTTAGTAGCCGTACTCTCGATTCTTCGCTGGGATACAGGGCAAGTTTCGGGAGTCCTAGAACAAATGGATAGCCATATTCAACAACAAGTCTTAAGCAAGACTTAAATAAAGAGAGCCGGGTGAAAGAAAACTTTCGGGCAATGAAAAATGAACACAATTCCCAGGGAAAACTGATATGCAACATCCGCCATAAACAGCACCGTTGAATTATCAAAACATTGTGTGCAGAGCGAATTTTCTTCCACGCAGACCCCCCCCCCCTGCTTACTATCTAGTTGCTAAGACTTGTCTAACTAGAAAATCTAATAGTTGGTTTAACTAAAAATGCTTTATTAAACAAAATAGCAAACGATAGCACAGGTACATTATGTATGCAATCAAATAAAAACTAAAACAATCACGGGCAAACATCATCCAAATACATATAATAAACTACATCAAATACTATTTACTTCCTAAAGCTTTATAAAAGCTATATCAAATACCATTTATTTCCTAAAGCTTTATCATTAAATTGCCGAGTAAAATAAGGGACACATTATTTACAATATCGCTGGGTACTAGAAGCTGGGTAAATCATTAATTGTGGACAGTTCTTTTGGATTTATCAGAGCCCAGCGTTTGGTCCTTTAGCAGGGTTCTCAAGGTCGGGCAATAAACAATGATGAGTTGGAGAGTTTAAAGTTCACTAAATAAAAAAGTGGTACAACTTGGATATAAGACCACATATAGTGGGATACCAGGAGGAAGCTAATTTGTTCCGAGAACTATAACTGCTAAAAAATCAAAACCTGAAAAGCCAGATGATTTGCTTCAGAAAAAAAAGGTAAAAAGTTAATTATTATTATTATTATTATTATTAAATGAATCATATTGCGAAATGGATTTTTTTTTCTTTTGATGAGAACCAAATACAATTAAAAATGTAACCAGGAGGATCAATGGAGGGCGTAAAAATTTCTTCTAAATTGGGCCGATTCTACGGTTTTCAAGTTTAAGTTTCGTTATAAATCATGGCAGGTTTTAACTCCCTTTTTTCTTTACTTTCGATCACAATGCCATGTTTATATATGTCATATATGTGTGATTCATTTCTATTAATTCTCAGAGTAAAATTTAGAGAAAAAAAAAAACATTTTGTGAATCTAACATCCAAACAACCACAAATTTGAGCTATTTGAAACAGACTTGAAAGAAAAAAAAGTGATGGGAGAAATCATCGTTCGATAACTAAGCAAATATATGACTTTCTGATAGCCCAGCAGACATGAGCAAAACAAAACTTGGAAGAATCATTATTAAAAGAATAACGGACTAAACGAAAAGAATTGTAGCTCGACAACCATACGAATATGTGATTTTCTAACAGCCCAGTAGAGATGGGCAGAACTAAACTTGAAAGAATTAATAAAAAGGAAAAGATTGGGGTTCGGCAACTGAGCGAATATGTGATTTCTTGATAACCCAGTAGAGATGGGCAAAACGAAACTTGAAAGGATCGTTATTGAAAGGATAAAGGACTGAAAAAAAAAAGAATTGTTGTTAAATAAAAGTTCAAATAGGGATAAAATCCTTTTAATAGACAGTGATAGAAATTCACAAAAATACCAGATATTTCGGTCACATAGCTTTTATTTATCGTCATGGAAAGGCAGTGTGGTCTCCGAAATTATCTACGTCATATTTATGGGAATTGTTGTTCGACAACTAAGCGAATACGTGATTTCTGGTAGCCTAGTAGAAATGGGCAAAACTAAACTTGAAAGGATTATTAATGAAAGGATAAAGGATTGAAGGAAAATATCTGTCGTTTGACAACTAAGCGAATATGTGATTTTCTGATAGCCCAGTGGAAATAGGCAAAACATCTGCCGTTTGACAACTAAAAGAATATGTGAATTTCTGATAACCCGGTGGAGATAGGCAAAACTAAACTCGAAAGGATCACTATTTGTAGGATTAAGTATTGAAAGGAAAAGATTGTCGGTCGACAACTAGGCGAATATGTGATTTTCTGACAACCCAGTAGAGATGGCTAAAACTAAACTCGAAAGGGTAAAGGACTGAAGATAAAGAATTATCATTTGACAACTAAGCGAATATGCGATTTCTGGTAGCCGGGTAGAGATGGGCAAAACTAAATTTAAGAGGATCATTATTGAAAGAAAAAAGGATTGAAAGGAAAAGATTATCGTTCGACAGCTAAGCGAATATGTGAATTTTTATGACACCCCAGAATTGTGGCTCAACAACTATGCGAACATGTGATTTTTTAATAGCCCAGTAGAGACGGGCAAAAATAAACTTGAGAGGATCATTACTAAATGGATAAAGGATTGAAAGGAAAAGATTATCGTTCGACAGCTAAGCGAAAACATGAATTTTTATGACACCCCAGAATTGTGGCTCAACAACTATGCGAACATGTGATTTTTTAATAGCCCAGTAGAGACGGGCAAAAATAAACTTGAGAGGATCATTACTAAATGGATAAAGGATTGAAAGGAAAAGATTATCGTTCGACAGCTAAGCGAAAACATGAATTTTTATGACACCCCAGAATTGTGGCTCAACAACTATGCGAACATGTGATTTTTTAATAGCCCAGTAGAGACGGGCAAAAATAAACTTGAGAGGATCATTACTAAATGGGTAAAGGATTGAAAGGAAAAGATTATCGTTCGACAGCTAAGCGAAAACATGAATTTTTATGACACCCCAGAATTGTGGCTCAACAACTATGCGAACATGTGATTTTTGAATAGCCCAGTAGAGACGGGCAAAAATAAACTTGAGAGGATCATTACTAAATGGATAAAGGATTGAAAGGAAAAGATTATCGTTCGACAGCTAAGCGAAAACATGAATTTTTATGACACCCCAGAATTGTGGCTCAACAACTATGCGAACATGTGATTTTTTAATAGCCCAGTAGAGACGGGCAAAAATAAACTTGAGAGGATCATTACTAAATGGATAAAGGATTGAAAGGAAAAGATTATCGTTCGACAGCTAAGCGAAAACATGAATTTTTATGACACCCCAGAATTGTGGCTCAACAACTATGCGAACATGTGATTTTTTAATAGCCCAGTACAGACGGGCAAAAATAAACTTGAGAGGACCATTACTAAATGGATAAAGGATTGAAAGGAAAAGATTATCGTTCGACAGCTAAGCGAAAACATGAATTTTTATGACACCCCAGAATTGTGGCTCAACAACTATGCGAACATGTGATTTTTTAATAGCCCAGTCGAGACGGGCAAAAATAAACTTGAGAGGATCATTAATAAATGGATAAAGGATTGAAAGGAAAAGATTATCGTTCGACAGCTAAGCGAAAACATGAATTTTTATGACACCCCAGAATTGTGGCTCAACAACTATGCGAACATGTGATTTTTTAATAGCCCAGTAGAGACGGGCAAAAATAAACTTGAGAGGATCATTACTAAATGGATAAAGGATTGAAAGGAAAAGATTCGACAGCTAAGCGAAAACATGAATTTTTATGACACCCCAGAATTGTGGCTCAACAACTATGCGAACATGTGATTTTTTAATAGCCCAGTAGAGACGGGCAAAAATAAACTTGAAAGGATCATTACTAAATGGATAAAGGATTGAAAGGAAAAGATTATCGTTCGACAGCTAAGCGAAAACATGAATTTTTATGACACCCCAGAATTGTGGCTCAACAACTATGCGAACATGTGATTTTTTAATAGCCCAGTAGAGACGGGCAAAAATAAACTTGAGAGGATCATTACTAAATGGATAAAGGATTGAAAGGAAAAGATTATCGTTCGACAGCTAAGCGAAAACATGAATTTTATGACACCCCAGAATTGTGGCTCAACAACTATGCGAACATGTGATTTTTTAATAGCCCAGTAGAGACGGACAAAAATAAACTTGAGAGGATCATTACTAAATGGATAAAGGATTGAAAGGAAAAGATTATCGTTCGACAGCTAAGCGAAAACATGAATTTTTATGACACCCCAGAATTGTGGCTCAACAACTATGCGAACATGTGATTTTTTTAATAGCCCAGTAGAGACGGGCAAAAATAAACTTGAGAGGATCATTACTAAATGGATAAAGGATTGAAAGGAAAAGATTATCGTTCGACAGCTAAGCGAAAACATGAATTTTATGACACCCCAGAATTGTGGCTCAACAACTATGCGAACATGTGATTTTTTAATAGCCCAGTAGAGATGGGCAAAAGTAAACTTGAGAGGATCATTACTAAATGGATAAAGGATTGAAAGGAAAAGATCGTCATTCGACAACTAAGCAAATATTTGATTTTTGGATAGCCCAGTAGAAATGAGGGAAACTAGAGATAGGGTTGCACGAGGATTCAGTTATACGAGGGTTGAGTTGTAAGGGGGTTCAGTTGAACGAATATTCAGTTGCACGGGATTCAGTTGTAATGGAACTCCAGTAACGATGGGCAAATCTAAACTAGGAACAATTTGAATCAAAACCCCTGACAAGACGCTGCTCCCAATTCCACCTTTCTAACAACTACAACTACTACAACTACTGAAACTACTACTACTACTACTACAGCTACTACAGCCCCTACAACAACTACTACTACTACAACTGCTACTGCTACTACCACTACTCCTACTCCTACTACTACTACTACTACTACAGTAGTAAACGCCTGGTCCTGCTGTAAGTAAAAGTATAAGTACACCAAGCTGCCTGAGGCAAACACAGCTGTCCACGCTCCTCCTTCACCCAGATATATCCATATACACATAAAAAAATGCATCTATCATACAGACAAAAGACAAACTCACAACAGCATTGAGACAGACAAGATCTAGCTACCTTCCACCATCACGTTACTCTAACTTGTTTTTTCATGCTATGGCTCCCATTATATACGAGTCAACTTTTAATCGTCTATTTGAGAAGAGGTCAACAACAATTGAGAGGATTCTGAATGGATGCAGCTTTTAATCCTGTTTTCAAGTCAAAGCAATTTCAAAGAAATGGTTTATTGACAAATAAGCTAATGTTCTTCTCTAAAAATTCTCAGAATTCTTCCAAACTTAGTGTTTCTTTTCAAATTTATCTTCTAAGACAAGTAGTTCAAAATACCACTTCAGGTTCCGTAATTAAATAAAAATACTTTAAAAAAACATTGCTTTGAATGCTTTAATAGTAGGTTAATATGCTTTAATAAATATCGTCTAGTAAGTTAGTAAGTAATTAACTCTTTCATAAACGACGGTGACAGGGAAATACTTTATGAATTTCGACTCACTCAATAGCCAATTATATATAAAGAATTAACTAAAGAGATCAATCTATGACTCAGTTGCTTAAATATAGAAAATATGTAATCTTTTGTAATTGATTCTTGGGAAGGAATTCGAAATTTTGCTACATAATAGGAAAGGATTAGAATCAGGTACTGCTGTTGATGTTCAAAGACTCAAGGGGAACATTGGGAGGATATAGAACAAGATAACCAGAAAGAAACTCAAGACAGCAACTATCTAACTAAATGATTATAATATCGAACTAGCTACCAACGTTTCCCTTTCCTCAGATTTTTTCGTAGATCAATAGTATTTGATGTTTGTGTATGGACGAAAGAACGCAGTTGCAAAATCTACAGAATGCCAATGGAAAAACCGGAATCCTACTGAAAGCGTCATATTCTACCTTCCCAGATAATATTTACTCAAATTACGAGAAATTTCTGTCAGAAATTCAAATTTTCGGTCTGACGCTAGGGCGTCGTCAGACACAAACTTTGGTACAATCTGATCTGCAACTTTTTTTTTTGTCTGTGATATTAGGTATGGATACTTTTTATAATAAAGGTTTGTGGAAAAAACCCTTACATAAAAAAGGAAATTCTGTAGAACCTTGCTGGCCAGCATAAGAAAAAAAGTTTCAAATCTGGGCCAAATTCTAATATTTTACATATAAACGATTCCGATGGAAAAGGATGCTGGATTTTTGCGGTTATGTGCTTGGACCATGAGACTTTTATGGCACCTAGCAGCTTTTCTACGGAAAACTTCTGACGTTTGACGGATTATAATAAGGAGCTAGAGGAAACACTGCTAGCTAACATCTCAAACTGACCGTTTGGTTTATGAGATGGCTCTATTATGATAGATATTTGAATCCAAACACACAAGGGAATTTATATATCCACAACTTCAATAATATTAGAATGTGATATGTAAACTTATAGTGGTAAGCAAAATTTTCTAAAACCAATTTGGCTACTGAATATACTTTTTATAGATCTGAATGAAATCGGCGAGTGGGCTTCCATTTTCGAATCCGATAATAAATTTTTTAGGAAGCGTTTTTTCTTTTCTTTTATAGGGAACCTTCGATTTAGTAAACAAGTCTATACATCAGTGATTTTGTGCGAATTGCAGGCTACTTTTTTATTGAAACGATAAGACTTATCACTCAAGTTGAAACTTTGCAGTCTGAAGCGAATACTCGGTCCATACCCACTGGGAGTAAGCTTTAAGAAACTTTTAAGATTCTTATCTGTTATCAATTTGTATACTTAGTATTAAAATCTTCCATATTCATTTACGCAATCGTTTACCAGAATATTTCTCGGTTTGTATCAACTTTGAACAAAAGTTGAGATTCAAGACACAATTATATACCTGTACTTTTGTTATACAAAAAAAAAGAAAAAAGGAAGAGGAAAAAACCACCAAAGGCATCTCATTAGGACGAATTTCTCGAGTGCTATTTTGACCAACATTAAATTACTCTATCACTGGAATAGTCTGAAGTATTATGTCACTTATTTTATTTGACATTTGATTTTTTTTTTTTTTTTTTTTTTTTTTTTTTTTTTTTTTTTTTTTTTTTTTTTTTTTTTTTTTTTTTTTACTTTGAAATTTTTTTTTAATACCATTATACTCTTTGTCCGAAACTCAGGGTCGAAGTTTTTTGCTGTAACCATTGAACGATTTTTCCTTTAAATTTTTTTTATTTTTTTACACAAAGCCTAGTAATTGTCATTTTTATTTTACTGTTGTTTACTACAATACACAACTACACTACTTCATAACACCAACTTCACTTTGATTTGTCAATTTTCACTTCAATATTTCATTTATTATACCAATTCTCGCATGCGATATTTTTCATCATAATTTAAAAAAAGATAGTTTTCTAAATACGATAGTACCCTTTATTTAGAAATATATGCATAAATTTTTGGGCATTTTTTCAAAAACACTAAATCTGAAAATTTCAATTTTACTTTTACAATTAACGAATATCGTAAAATACACATTCCCTAAAAGGGAGGGATCAAATCTTTGAGAATATTGGGTTTCAAGTAAATTTAGACAAGGAATTACCATCGTTACGACTCTAGGAATCAACTTTCGACGTTTCAGGGATTGACTCTCGGACTCCAGCACCTGAAATCAACTTGTAGAGTCTCAACTGTGCAAACTGTGAGTCCCTCACTAATACCCAAAAAAAACTCAATAACAGAATTTTTCTATTCAGAAAAAGTAAAAATGCATAATGCTGTTTAAAAATTAACCAGAAATACGATTTGTTTGGATTGGTGCGAACCAGTCTTTTTTGCTTTTTGACAATATTCCAAAACTCCGTAGAACAAGAATTTAGGTACAAATTTTAAGAGAGAGGACAGCAGTTTACTAAAAAAAAGTCTTATAAGTTTTGGAAAAGTGAAGCATTATATGGAATTGTTACAGGGATACAGTAATTTTTACATGTTGCCAAATCACAGGCGAGAAATCGAGCTCAATGAACTGTCCGGCGATCTCTTATCTGGAGCCACAAATTTCTTTTTAAAAAGAAACAAAATCTAGTTTTATTCAGATCTTAAACATAGGCCAACATTAAATTCAATAGAATCTGAGAACAGGAAGTTAAACTACAGCCACAACATATGTCAAACCTACAATTTAAAAAAATATTTTTTTACATCCCTAAAAAATCTTCCAACTAAAGAGGGGTCACTTTTAACCTTTTGATATGAATCAAGGATTAGCCATTTGGTATATTTAGATGAACAGCAAAAGGATTTACTATTTTTGGACTTTTACATATTTTCGAAAAGGATTCGGCAGAAATTTGGACACGGGCAGTATCACAAAAAAACTTTTTTTTTCTAATTGTTCATTTTAGTGAAATGATTGTTTAGGACTGATGAAGTTTGCCATACTGGTAAGATGCAGACTTAAAGTTCGAACAGTAAAAACTTTTTGGCTATAGAAAATACTTGACTCTCCCCAACGGCCAACAGCATCTAGCAGTTCATTCTTCCCCAATGACAAATCAACTATACATCGATTCACAGCTTTACTGCTCTTTTCAGGGGTTAGCTCTTCCTCGGAAATTTCCATCCATCCTAAGGATCGAACGGCAAACCTGATTGGCTTATAGCCAGAGGGATAAACAGCCTCTTGAGTTAAATTAGTTGGATAGCTCCGGCGCCTAAAAAAAGGCATAGCTAAATCTTTCATGCGTGCATTGTGTAACACTTTGTCTTTCTTACAGATAAACAAGCGCGTCAACTGGTGAAAAAGGGGGGGGGGGTCGATTGCTTCACTTGGATTGTTTTGCTTCTTCTCCTAGATTTGTAAAAAAAAAAAAAAAAAAAAAAAAAAAAACTTGTTTGAATTGTCATTGAAAATGTCAAATAACAACAAAATTACTCCTTATATTTTGAGAAAAACAAATTTACCCCCTCCCCCCCACTATGACAGTTTGTAGCGCGCCTCGTGAATTGACAGCCCTGCTGACAAATTATATTGTAAATTTGTAGTCTGAATTGTAAACATGCTGTGGCATAGCCATCTTAGATTATGAAAATACTGTTGAACTTATAACTGAGATCGTGGGTTCTTGCTCGGAAATTTTTTCTGAATTTCCCCAGCTCCTGAACTGGGCTTATCAATTTTACCGTTCCACAGTTTTCAATCCGGCAATCTAGTTTTATAAGCCAATTTTATACACTTCTTTGCTCAACTGATAATTCTGGATCTTGTTTCAAAAATCCATTTTGCTATTGGAAAAGGCAGATTTTACGAGAATTAACTTATATCCTGATATATTTTTTTTTCAAGTTTGAGCAGGGTCTTCCCGATTAACTTAAATGTCTCTTGGACGTTGAAAAAAATAAAAAGAGTCATTGAAGTGACAAAACAAGCAAGAGGAAACTTCAGTAATTTTCAGGTCTAATAAAAACCAGGGTCTAGGAGGGGAAGTTGCCCCCCCTACCTCATGGAAATTACGCCCCTGATCAAAGGATCCCATAACTTTTCAATAGTTGTAACCCAATTGGGCATCTAAAGATTATTGCTTGACAAAATTCTGGTCATATTTGGGTTAAAAATGGTCATGTTTGGATTAAAAATGATTAAAATTGTTGTTTTGCGGCATAAAGTGACAAGAATTTCCACTTTTCTAGGGTTCAATCTCTTCCATAAATAAAAAAAGGACATATATGCTATTATAAAAATTTCAGCACCAAGATCCCTGAAAAAATGCAATGATCCCATTACGGTTAACTAGCTTTCAACATTGTCCTTGTAAAATTATTTCGAGATTTCTAAGTGGATAGCATTTACAAACAGCCACAAAAAATTTTAACCACATACATAAGTGAAAAGAAACGTATTAAGTATCTAATTGGAATCAGGAATAGGGATCTTATTCTAAAGACCTAGTCAACCTAAGACCTAAGGTATAATAGGAAACAGTTCTTCATATCTGCTTTTCACCTAGTTCCATTTTCTCTCCGACCAAAGGTCAACAATGAGTCACCGCCTCTTTTCCCTCTTATTAAGTTTTTGTATGTTTAAGTTCCGGTTTCTGGTAAGAAAATTAGAACTTTCACAAGAAATGATTGTGAAGTAATTACTCAGAGTACCTTGTTAATGGTACAAAAAAAGGAAAAAAAATAAATTAGAATTTCCATGAAAAATAATATGCGAAAGAATTTACTAGGAGGACCTTAGAAATAGCATTAAAAAATAGAGAAAAAAAGAAGAGTAATTCAGCCTTGGGCACTGGCCTAGGGTCGGACATCAAGACTTTGGATACTGACAATCCCGTTTGCTTTGATAACCCATTCACAATGAGATTTTACTAATACTGAGATTTAATTCCTGCTAATTTAAGCTAATCAGAATCTTTCAGCAAATCGGAAAATTCTATGACAATCTGATCGTCTCAAATTAGCGCTATGTAAATCTCGGTATACGTAATACCTCATTGTAAATGGAGCATTGAAGGACAAAAAAATTAATTAAGACAATATACGTCAAATCAATATAATTAAGTGATTGAATGAGCTGTCTAATAGCGGTTCTATGACTGGATATGTGTATTATCCAATTAATTGAAATATAAAGCTGAAATTCGAAAAAAATACGTATTTATGTTAAGATGTGTTTACAGAAAATAGAATACAAAAAATGAAAAAAAAAAATTGAACAAGCAATTTCCTAAGACACTTTACAAATAAAACTGTTGTAAATTTAGAAATTTCATGCAGAATCTTAAACAAAATAACTTTTTCGATACAATTATGCCGATTTCATCAGGAAATGCATAAGCCAAATATATATAAATAAGTTAGTGTATTGACATTTTCGAACCCTTTTTTTCCATTATAATATTCTTCTTCTAAAAGACTGATTATTTTCAATCTTTTCAAAAATATATAACGACAAAACAATAACACTTAAAAGAAAAGATTTGACTTTTCAGAGAGAAACACGAAAGAAATTCATCAAAGGCTGATAAATCCTTCCTCAAAGCACTCAGCAATATGCTCCTGCTGTCATAGATAAAAACACTTTCCAATATTGTCCTAGAATCTATGACGAAAATAAACTCTGCTAATATTAAACTACGTTATACATGCAAGAAGGTACACAAAACATAAACATTTGGTTTTAGTCAAAATGTTGGAGGATAATTGGGCATTAAAATGCGCTCTTTGATACATCTGCCCCCTACCCCCTAAAAATGACTCACTACCCTTCCTTTATAATAGCTAATGCGCACTTAAAGATACTTGTATATTATTCATAAATAAAAAGGGAGGTATCAACCCGCAGCATCATAATTCAGGTTTATTCTAAACGAAGGAAGGTGAGAGAATAAATCCTACCTTATACCCCTTTCTATCTGAAGGCTCATTGAGAGTTAGGCAATTTGGGCATTGAAATGCGCTATTTTAGGCATCCCCCCCCCCCACCTACACAATGACCAACCGAACTTCCTTCATAATAGCTGATGCACAATTATACATCACCAAACATAATTTTATGATAATTAATTTGAATAAACTTAGTTAAATCAAGGATCAACGTGACTTTTCAGGAACGAATGCGCTACCATCTCGCATTGATGCAGTCATACCTTTTGATGGGTAGCATTTAACTTAATGAATTTAACACATTTGGAATCATTATAAAATCCAATTATTTTTATTTATCAATTGCTATCAAAATTCCTTTTTATAGTTTCGGTTACTATTGGCCTGAGTTGGCCCTTCCTTGCAGTTCTTCACCAAGAACTGTTTATAATATACTTACCAAAACTTTTTTTTTAGAATCTTGGTAACTACAAGTCATTCCTTACCTAAAGTAAGGAATAAAGTAAGGAAAGTAAGTAAAGTAATGAATAAAATCAATATTATATCTGGTCTTACCACTTGCTCCTGCTTAACTTTTAACCTTCTAGACCAAGTAACATATTCATAGTGCCGTGACTAAGTACATCTAAATTTAAAAGTTAATATTTCCAGAAAACGTAAATTCTATACTCCCGAAAGTGGACTCAATTTAACTCTATTACTTGGAGTGGTTTTATCCACTAAACTAATTGTAAGCACTCTGTATCATCCCTTGTGTGGCTTTCGAATCAAACAAGTTAGAAAACATATCAGCCAATCACTGAAAAACATAAATTAGTTTAAGAGTTGGTTTAAGTATAGAGCAGTAAACAATCAAGCTGTGACAATTCAACAATATTATACAGCCATCAGCTGACACCAAGCATGCTAGAAACGTGTCATGCGTGGAGGAAACATGCCATGTATTGTGCAGCAGGTTACACCACGAGATGTAACAAGAGGTGGCAGGAGTGAATAGCCTCTCGAAAAAAAATTCAGTTAAAGCTTGTCTTTCCTCTCCCATTTTCTTGCAAATGAGTATTTTCAAGGATGTACGGTTTTAAACCTTTCCTTTTTATGAAAGCTTACTTCACAAACTATATTTTGAGCAATGCGTTCGCCTGTGTCTTGTGCATCCTACGTAGCCTAGCATAATAGAAAATTGATATAAAAAATGAAGTTCAGGTTTATCTTATTAAATTAAAATCAATTATATATTTATTATTATATATTTACTCATGTATCTGCAAAGTTCTTTCTCAAAAATTTCTTTCTCAAAAACAGCATATTTGTATGCAAAGTCTTAACAGAGAAAGCTAATATATAAGATATACAGGAGTTCAAGCATCAAGTCGGACAGCCTTTATGCTCAGTTGCTTTCTGAATAACAATTTATGTGTTGGACGTATCTACTATAATGAGCTATTGACCAAAGAAGGCAAGTCAAATTTAGCATATACATAAAAAAAAGGGAAGAAAAAGTTAACCACACCAGTCTCCCTGGCAGAAGCTTCTTTAACCATAGACTTTGCGACTCCAAATAGCTTATCTGGTTATATATTAGCTAACTTTGATAATAAAAATTGGCTTTTCAATGGATTTTTCAATTGTATAAAATAAAAACATACCGCTAGCTAAGTCTTGTTTGAACTGTCTTTAATTTTGCTTTCTTTAGCTTGTTTTAAGTGTATTATTTTTTTCTTTTGACTTCTGTTCTGTTGTGGTCCTGTTTTGTTTTTCACCCCGAAGTTTGAAATCGGTCCATCGGGGCTTATGATAACGAACTTTTGAAATAAGCATGTTATCTTAAGAAAATAAATTATTAAGTACATTGGCTGAATATCAACATCCATAGCCATTGTCTGTTAATGGATTGGAGGAAGAACTGTTATTTTGGCCAATCATGTCAGATTAGAAGCTGGACTTCTTTGCAAGGAAATATATTATTTAATATAAAACTTTTATAAAAAACTTGATCATCCTAAATAGCCTAGCAAAACAGGAAATTGATGTAAAAAGAAGAAATTCGGCTTTATCTTTTTAAATTAACCTCAATTGTATTTATGTATATTTGTTTATGTATCTGCATAAGTTTTTTCTCAAAAACGGCGCAATAATCACAAAAAAAAAAATACTGAAGTTGAGTTTCTGTGCTAAATGTTTTAAAAAACACATTAAAGTTTAATTTGATTTTGTCGATAGTATACAATAATTTGTCGGTATAAATATGTAACAAGGTTTGCCAAATAAAAGAAAACTGAAATTATAGTTCAAAGCATACAATGTATACAAAGATACAAAGTATTTATGTCAGGGTTGCCACATGGATGTTTTTCTTTGCAAAGTGAATTATCCTTCAGCATTTGATATTACTTTCTTGAAGTTTATGCTATTTTTCTTTCTTTTTTCTTGTCGGCTTCTAATTTCAGATTTTATAAATTAATGATTTCAGCTTGAAAACATTTTGGTTTGGCCCTGGCTCGTATGTTGCGCTTGGTGGGACTACGAAGTAATTTTCCATATTACAGACAATTTTTGACTGATTTTGGGAACAAAATCAGGAACATGAAAACTGAAAGCCCCCAACAATTTGAAACGTTCCAAGTCCAACGCACATACACAAAACAAAAGAACAATCTGCAACTCGGATTCTAGCACATAACAACATATGTTATCGATTATTTCAGTGAAATTACATGAAATAAAATATAGGAAATGAATAATAGAAGCTAAATATTGAATCAACCAAAGCTTCGAAACAAGTCTCTAGAACATTCTATAATTAAGGTATGATTATATTTTTCCATACTACGGATGCAAATTTTAAATGAAATATGGATGGTTTCCAGAAAATTGAAAATCCGTTTGCCACGATTAGTAGAAGTTTGAAAATGCAACATTGATTTCAGGTTCTTCTGAGGGACCCTCAGATAAGTCGCGTTTCACGAAGCATAAAAACATTAATATTTAAATTAAAACAAAAAAAAAGTAATCGCGATTCCTCGCACTTCTCACGGCCAAAGCATAGACTTTCGTTATGAGTCAAATTAATAGCAAAATATCATCTAAAATACGATTAAGGACCACATGACCCACTGAAAAATCCTACTCTTAGCAAAGTTCGGAACTATTGAATTTGCGCCATAATTTAGACGGATGAAAAAAGAACATGTTCCATGAAGACGAGTTTTTGGCTTTTGAAAAAAAGGATATTTTACAAAGTGAAAAACTAGACAGATTAATAGCAAATCCAGACGTGATATCGAAAAAAAGATGGTAAGATTGAAGTAGCAATAGTTAGTTACTATATGTGCTATATTACAGTTACGTTTTTGATCATACCTTTCACACCGGCAACCGCAGTTTTTAACTTGACAATATCTTACTGTCCGAATTAAGAACCAAACCGCTTTTAAGAACCGAATTAGTATCTTTTTGTTAAAATAATATATAATAAGGTGAGTGTCAGCTTCAAAAAAAACAAATTTTTGACTTCAGCCAAAAAGGAAAATTTTTATTAATTCCCTCTAAATGTTAGAGGTCTAAGAAAACATACCCCATGAAATTTAGGACTCGTATCTTACCCCTTGAAATTTCCAGAGTTTAAAGAATATTTTACATATAATTTATCTAAGGCTGTTTTTAAGAGATTGCCTCCTATTCCCTTCTCCCCAAAAAATGGCATGTATAGTGACGAGTAAGATATATATTTGTTTTATCGAAATATCATGAAATTATTCCATCTAGTTCCTGGATAGAGAATCTACTCTAGACATAAAAAAGAAAACCAAAAATTACCTACAGAGAAGATGTATCCTAATTAGGTTCAATAGATAGCGAGATTAAAGGGTCCAGGTACTTGTATGATAAACTCCAACCCCTCAAGTTGTTATCCATTGACGCATTGCAGAACTTTTTTTTTTTTTTTTTTTTTTTTTTTGTTAGTTTCTTTCACTTAGGGTGAGACAAGACAAAGAGAAGTGACATAATAAATGGAAAGCATAATTTGGGCTATATATTTGCACATTAGGGGGGTGGGGGTGTTGGTAAAATATTTGGACAGTGTGAAGTTAGAAAACTGCAGAAATATGCAGAATAATTGTACCTGAAACATTAGGCATGCAGACCCGCTATACTTTACCCCCCCCCCCAATGTGCAAATATGTAGCCCAAATTTGTTTCTAAAGTATTATATTTTTATCATACATAGGTATATGATAAAAATATAATACTACCAGCATACGCGAGTCCAAATTCAAATCGGTGGAGAACTCTCCTCGATGTTCCAAATTGATTTGGTGTCCGACAGGGATGTATATTGTCTCCCGTCTTATTTAATTTTGTGATCGGCTGGATTATGACCAGAGCAATGACGATCATTTCAGGCGTTGAAGTAAGTCCCAATTTTGTGATCACCGATCTGGACTACGCCGACGACATTTGCTTATTAGCTGAATCTCGTTCAGAAGCCCAATCTATGCTATCGAAGGTAGCTGAAGAATCCTCTTTGGTCGGCCTGAAAATAAGTTCCTCGAAGACAAAAGTCATGGCGTCTGGTATATCATCTCAAGACCCCCCGATTTTACTAGAACAGTCGCCCATAGATGAGATACATGAACTCAAGTACCTAGGTTCTCTGGTACGACCCAATAGGAGGATGCACATCAGAAATACAGTCAAGAATTGCTTCAGCAACTGGAGTCTTCATCCAGCTAAATCACTCTCTATGGAACCAGAAAAATGTTCGTCTGAAGACAAGAATAAGGATTTACCAGGCCCTTGTTCGGTCTGTCTTACTATACGGCTGTGAGACATGGACAATGAAAGCATCCGACATTCAAGTCCTCGACGTATTTGACCATTCATGTTTAAGGAGAATCATTGGCTTTAAACTCCGTGATCGTGTCAGCAATATCGAACTCCGCACAATTTGCTATCAGCGTTCTGATTAGGCCACTATAATTAAACAAAGAAGACTCCGATGGTTCGGCCATACACTTCGCCACCCACACCACACCTTTGTCAATAAAGCCCTCAGATGTACACCTGTTTCGGGATGGAAAAAGTGACATGGCGGACAACGCCTGCATCAAGGCTGACCTAGACCCAATCGGTGGCTTCAAGAAGCATGGACGAAGATGGGAAAAGTCCTGGCTCGATTTGATTGAGCCACTCACAAACGACCGAGACACTTGGGTTACTACAATGACGAAACTACTCGACGCCAGGGAGAGCGGAGATGCTTGAGTCCTGCTACAAGTACAAGTAAGTAAGTATATTTCATTAGGATTGGGCGTCAAAGAAACATATTAGAAGAATATTAAGTAGGGGGCATATCATACAAGTACCAGGGTCCATTATACATAATCCATGTTTTACAATAAACCACTTCTACGCTTACAAAGACAATATTACACATTGTCGTTTTTAACAAAACAAATTTACCATTGTAGGCTCACTAGTTGTTTGAAAAAAGGAACTAATAATAAAAAATAAATAAATAAAAAAACGTAAGAATCCCTTACTTGAATGCCATTTCTTCTTTTGCTTTGTCGGAGGCTATTTCTGAGAGGTTGAAAGCTGTGCTGGATCTTGCAACAACAGCTGGCACTGCTGTTTGCATACCCCCAGTTAGAGCCTACAATTAAAGCAAAAAGATTATTAGGGAAATTGCAAAATCTACAGAAACTCTAAAAGTAAGTTCATACATTGCAAAGACAAACGATCGAAGAAATGAGACTGTGTATGAGACCCTAAGAAGTCAAATCAAATAAAAAATTTTTAAACTTTTTTAAACAATTTCAGGACCAAATTTGACTTATAAACTATGTAGATTTGTTGACAATTTCCCTGCAAATGAAGAATTATAATCCCCATACTGACATAAAGGCCTTTTATGTCGTTTCAAGGCATGTAAAGGCCTTGATAAAATAAGGCCTTGCAAAAATAAACGCGTTAACTAAAAATGCCACCATAAAAAAAGCTTGAATAAAAATTAGGCTACTACCGAATCCCAAAGGACCCCAGGGATCTTGCTCCTCTAACTCACCTATTCAACAAATCGTAGGTTAGGTTCAGTTGGCTGAAACGTCCTGCCTCAACATCACTTGTTAGGCTTGTTTGAGCAAAATTAGGAATCCTGGCTGAGCGTGTATAAGCTACATTAACTGTAAATATTCAGATCACCATTTCCTATATCAGAGTGTATAAGGACTTGGATTTTGAATAAGGACCAAGTTGGATTTCCAAGATCAATAGAGATTACACGTGTTGGCAGTTTTTTAATTTAACACCTTGACGAGCAGTTCAAATATACACCCCAAGAATGTCGACTTGTTTAAGGCATCAGAAAGGTATATACAAGCTTACGATTTAATTCCTTAATGTGTCCAGGATAGAGTTCACAAAAACTCTGACAGATATTTTGCTGACTCAAAAAAAGAAAAAATACGTGGGCCAAATATCCTTGACAGTTCAGAGCTAAAAAAAAAAGCTTGAACAATTTAGGGAGTCAAGTTAGGCAAATGAATTGTATGGAGCACGTCAAACTTGACGGAAACAGTTCAATCGCATATTTGGATATTTATCGTGGTTCTATCTTTAGTTTTAAAAATTATTTATTATAATTTTTCGTTGTTTTGATTTTCGTTTTTTAAGTCGAAATGTTTGTCATTTCCTCTTATTTCTGTTTTTGTTTTGTTTTATTTCATGATTTTATTCTGCACTACTCTTTTTCATTTATTCCTTAAACAAAAACTCAAGTACGAACCCTCTTTAGCAGGAACTGAAACAGAACTAAAAAAAAAAAACGTCCGTTTTCATAAGGAAAAAAAAAACAAAACAGGGGAACTTCGAAACGCCACCAATAGACGGTCGGAATCAGTTTGTTTCCCTCTTTGGAGTCTCCACGTTTTCTTCTGCTTCAAAATAATGATTCAAAACTCGATGAAATTTATACAAGCTGCTATCTTTATAAAAGCGTTTGCCATGGTCTTTAAAAAGCTTGAAAATATGCAATTTAGTATAAAATCAATGTTGACTATATCATGCTTGCTTTCCAGAACAAGATACCCACATAGTTTTCGTGGGGAAGGGGTACAGTAAATTTGACAACTTGTCAAAACAAAATGTAACAAAATATTTATGCTGTATTTTTTTTAAGTTTCAAATTATGATCAAAATGTTCAAAACAGTACATTTGTTTCCTATGATCCTGAAAAAATTGACCACATTTCTTTCTTTGTTTTAATTTTTTTTTTTCTGCCGCAAACACTGAGAAATATCGTAAACAAGTAACGGCACTAAAACTACAGTCGTGTCACAATAATGCACTCGTACACAAAAACAGATGATAAATAGGTGCCATAGAGTTAGTAAAACTGGTCTATTTTGGTTTCTTCCTTAGACACCCAGTTTTTATATGTAGTTTTCATATGTTTCTATACAGTCTCATAAGTTTTTATATGTCTTATATGTAAGTAACCTACTGTAATCTTTAAAATAAATCAGCTTAAGCCTGATTACTTTTCCAAAAAGCTCATAACTTCCTGACTTTCCAGAAAACATCACTGGGGATTTTCTATTGATATTTTTGACTGAAGAAAGTGTCTGATAAATTAGCTTGTTGTGTCTATTCTTCAGACATTCTTATTCCATGGATTCTAAACACGTGTCGTCCATTCATTGCAAAATCTCTTCAGGAGCAAGCTTCTTGGATAATAAAAGGGATATATTGCTTATTCTATAGTTCCAAGGACGGCCTTAGTTAAAAGTCATAGTTATCTATTGACGTCCTCATTATGAGTGAATTAGGAGATGAATTTCCTTTTATCAGCTATTTTAGACTGAAGATACTAAAAAACAATTTAGAAAAAATGGTAAATAAATGAATAACAACTCATTAGAGAGCAAAGTCACCAGAGGACAACACCGCCGAAACACAGCTGTCTCGGTTGGTCTCAGTTGATCTGAGTAGGGTTTGAAAGTATATAAGGAACGTATTTTTTTTTAAATCAAATTTAAGGCATGCTTTTACATATGCTTTAAAGTCTTATAAATTAGGATTAAGCGAATAAATATGAATCCAAACACTGCCCTTGAGCCTCATTTGCGTTCCAGGTTATATCCTCTTTAAACCGTATATCGTATATCCTCTTTAAAACTAAACACTATAATCACAAAGTATTTCATTATATCCAAAACATTTCGTTCCATTATATGTTCAGAGTTGTTTCATGTTCAACTACATCCCACACCCTCCCCTCCCTAATTCCCGTACATAGCCCTAGGCTATACATAAAAGCTGGCAAATTTTGTTGGTTTGCATACTTCGTATAGTTATTTCTCATCAACAGTTGCTTAAAAAAAGAAAAGAAATACCATCAAACTTTTTAATCGGTGTACATAGCCTAGGGCTATGTACAACGAATTAAAAAAATCAACAAACTGGATATAAAAAAATCAACAAACTGGATATAGCCTAGGGCTATATGCAGCCATTAGAGGGGGACTGGGACGCAATCGAACAGGAAACAACTCCAAAAATTCGATAAAGAAAATTTTCCGAATCTAAAGCGAGAATTTTGTTATTACAGTGATTAATATAAAAGATGTATCTTCATTTGTGCTGTACATCTATTTCTGAAAGTTTTACTTTCACAATACAAACTTTGTCCGACCCCATACAAAGTCAATAAACCTTTGGAGAGAGACTTTTGTTTCTAGGCGTAATGGGACTTTTAAAAATGGATCTACAACCTAAATAAGATTTTGGCAAGGTGCTGGCTATTTTCACCTTGAGGGTTGCCACTATGTTTTAGCATCATGTTACAGACGGTTTTGAAACACAGTCCCTAGAGTTTCAAGCAATAATTGATTGTCCGTAATAAAAATTTGAATCTGAAACGGCTCGAAACGTTATGATTCCATATGAGAACTTATTAATAATGATAAAGAAAATAACCAAAAGCTGACTTAATCATCAAATATATGACGATGTAATTATTCAACGAGCTTTTAGATTCACGTTTCGTAATATCTTTGCTAAAGAACATTTCTTCTTTCCTTTCTTAAAATATGTAGCAATCACTTGGCTTAGTATGCTAGTTTATCCGAAGCAAAAAATCATCGTTGCCAAAGACTAACCTTGCGTCATAGGAATTTTGAAATTCGTATGAGCAGGGGGTTAAGAAGGCAGCCAACTAGACCCCGGCGCCACGCGGCAGATCGACCAAACACCGCCGACAAGAGGCCCGGTCGAACGCCGCCGAAGTTTCGCAACGCCGCCGGCGTTCGGTCGACTTTAGATTAATTTTGCGGCAATTCTTTATTGCGTCAACCGCAAAGTCGGAGCTTTTCCTTCTCGTGTGGTTTAGTATTTCGATTTTCCTGATTAGAAATCAAACAGGGCTTGCACTATCCCCGAATTTTCGAGTATTTCCCCGAAAATCTATGCGTCACCCCGAAAAAATTTGGTTCCCCGAATCCCCGAAAATCACGCAATCACGGTGCCACCCCTAGCGATTTATTACCAGTGACTTTCCCTGCCAAATATTACTTTGCATACCATACTTCTTCACTACTCTCTGGTTCGTTAATTTTCGGCTCTCGTTACTTTGCATAAAAACCAGACAGATGCAATTGCATTGCAAATATTGCAATATACATAGTTCTTCATATGTTGACAAAAAAAGTATCGTCTTTATGAAATGAGTTTAAATCATTTCGAATCCAGTTTCCCACTTGCAATTCCTTACATCATTCGGAGTCAAGAATTTTATTTTCAAGTTGAATAGAATTATAGAACGCAACATTCACTACACTTTGATTTTGAAATTGATAGCAGAAAGATCGTTTCTACAACTGAATTGTAAGTTTGCAGATTTTTTTTTTTTCTTTTGCTGTTTTTAGATAAGAATTTCTTAATGTTTAATACTCAATTGTTGAATGCCTGATAGATTAAAGAAAATACAATCTTCTGTCTGAAAATATTTACCCCCCCCCCCCAAAAAAAAAAAAAAACAACAACCTTCTATTGAGACAAAATTTAGCTATAGACTAAGCTATGTACAAGGTTGGGGAATTAAAAATTGAAACGGAAGTTACCCCGAAAATAGGATTCATAATAAAATTTTAAATTATTGAAAATATAGGGGGGGGGATAGGGGGCCCCCCATTGGGACTTGTTCATTGTCTTGGGTATTTTGCGATTTCTCATAAGCTACTGGCCTAATTTGGCTTTTGTGTGTGCTCCCTTTTAATTAGATTCTTTGGATCTTATTAAATGCCGCGGCGAATCTATGACTCAGTTTTCCAATAGTTTGAGGTATATCTGAAAAATTTCGCCTTTTTTGTTGTCATCTTCGTACCCCTTTACTCATACCCTCAATTTTTTTTTCAAGGAACACTAAGCTGTTTAACGTTATTTCGCGTGTTTGTTTGAGCCATATAGTGACCTAGTTAATTATTAAATAAATTATATTTTTATTGTAAAGCTGAGACGGTATCCTAGCAAGGTGGTATCCAGAGGGGGGGGGGGGGGTAGGGAGGTATTACATTTAAATGATAATATCTCAGAAATTTTTTTTAATGAAAGCAGGGATGCAAAAAAGTTATTTTTTTTTATTTAAAGCAGAGACGGCATCCTATCAAGATGATGGTATCCATAGGGGGGGGGGCATAGGGAGTTATTATATTTAAGTGATAGTACCTTGATATTTTTTTATTGAAAGCAGGGACGCCAAAAAATTAATTATTTTTTAATTTAAAGCAGAGAAGGTACCCTATCAAGGTGCATGGTATCCAGGGGGGGGGGTTAGGGAAGTATTATATTTAAATGATAATATCTTGAATTTTTTTATTGAAAGCAGGGATGCCATAATGTTTTTTTTTTTAATTTAAAGCAGAGACGGTATCCTATTAAGATGGTATCCAGAGGGGGGGCATAGGGAGTTATTATATTTAAGTGATAGTACTTTGATTTTTTTTTTTTTACTGAAAGCAGGGATGCCAAAAAGTTAATTTTTTTTATTTAAAGCAGAGACGGCATCCTATCAAGATGATGGTATCCATATGGGGGGCATAGGGAATTATTATATTTAAGTGATAGTACCTTAATATTTTTTTATTGAAAGCAGGGATGCCAAAAAGTTAATTTTTTTTTAATTTAAAGCAGAGAAGGTACCCTATCAAGGTGCATGGTATCCAGAGGGGGGGGGGGGGTTAGGGAAGTATTATATTTAAATGATAATATCTTGAATTTTTTATTGAAAGCAGGGATGCCAAAATGTTTTTTTTTTAATTTAAAGCAGAGACGGTATCCTATCAAGATGGTATCCAGAGGAGGGGCATAGAGAGTTATTATATTTAAGTGATAGTACTTTGATTTTTTTTTTTTATTGAAAGCAGGGATGCCAAAAAGTTACTTTTTTTAGTTTAAAGCAGAGACGGTATCCTATCAAGGTGGTGTCCAGAGGGGGGGGGGGTAGGGAATTATTATATTCAAATAATAATATCCTGAATTTTCTTATTGAAAGCAGCCTCACTCCACACAAAGTGGATAAGTTGATTTTTATTCATGACAATTATAGCCACATCCCGCAGTTAGAATAGACTACCAAGTTTGACTGAAGGAATTTTTTTCGACCAGTTGACCCCTAGATTTTTTGTCCCTCCACACTATCTTGAAAAATACCTTTTTTTACACATACTAATATTTGGACTTTCATTAGTATACCAGCTTACCTGTCACGCGTTGCCACGATCTTAAAAGAAAGGAAATTCAATGAGAATATCCCTAAGAAAAATTTCTAAACGTTCACTGTCTTAGTTAAAAGTTTCTAACGTCATAATGTTTTCATTTTAGTTTAATTATAATTGAGAAACATATTCGAATCATACAAGATTACGTTGAATTGCTATGCATGCTCTTCCAAAAGCTGTTCAATTTTCTGATATCGTTCATTATATAAATTCATTTAAGTTCGACCAAGCTAATTGGTTGAGACTGACACATTGATTGGAAATTAACTTCCATTTTCCTTCCAGTACTGAGGTGGGTCATCCACATTTCGTCATTGGGAACTGATGCTTGATTATTTTTTAAGGTGAAATTTTAAGTTATCCTATTCAAAATGATTATAAATGATTGTGGAAAAAATTGGTAGGACAGGTTGATGTGTTTTTGCGTTTTACATATATTTCTGCTTCCAATTGTATGTTCTTTTGTGTATTGTAAATATTGTTTTATGTATGGTATATTTCGACAGTTGGATAATGTTTTGAAATATGAATCAACACATGTAAATTAAAGAAGGAAGAAGCCAAGCAAAAATACTCCGTACAACATCTTTGTCCAACTCCTATGATAATTTAAAAATTAACAAGATTTTCGTGAGTTATACTTGATGTATATGTTTTTTTTATTGTTATTAAAACCCGTTTTTAATGCAAGGAAGGATTTTTAGGAATCTAAAAGAGCAAAAAAAAAACGATCAATATCAAAGTCGCCCATTTCAACTGTTTTAAAGGTGACAAAGCAGATATTGGAAAAGGGCATTATGAGAAAATTAAGCTTCTAAGTTCAAACTTATATTCAAAGTTTTTACCCAGATAACTGACGAATTTTGTGATACGGTATTTGAAGTTTTGTATGCAGTAATGCTCGATGACAAAAACTACTAATTTTGATAATTATTTATGTTAAGAATACATAGCTAATAGATACTTCAACTATTATGCAAGGGTTCCGAAACGCCACTGCCATTTCGTTTCTACCAGATTTCTACTTCTCTTGATGAATAACAAAGAAGACCAGTTTCCAGCCAGCGACTTGTGAAGTTTTGAACTCATGAATAGGCTCGAATCTGTTGTAAATTTAAGCTGTGATTTGAGAAAGACTGATGAAAACGTTAGTGTTTGCGGTCAACATTGATGGCGCCGGCGGCGCGCCGCCGACGTCTTATCGCCGGCGCGACGCACTGTTTTTGGCCCCGCCGCCGCCGGTCTTCCCTCATCGGCGCGGCGCCGGGGTCTAACCTCATATTTTTTTCCTTGCGACTAACCTTGCGGCATAGGAATTTTGAAATTCGTATGAGCAGGGGGGTTAAGAAGGCAGCCAACTAGACCCCGGCGCCACGCCGGCAGATCGACCAAACACCGCCGACAAGAGGCTCGGTCGAACGCCGCCGAAGTTTCGCAACGCCGCCGGCGTTCGGTCGACTTTAGATTAATTTTGCGGCAATTCTTTATTGCGTCAACAACAAAATCGGAGCTTTTCCTTCTCGTGTGGTTTAGTATTTCGATTTTCCTGATTAGAAATCAAGCAGGGCTTGCACTATCCCCGAATTTTCGAGTATTTCCCCGAAAATCTATGCGTCACCCCGAAAAAAATTTGGTTCCCCGAATCCCCGAAAATCACGCAATCACGGTGCCACCCCTAGCGATTTATCACCAGTGACTTTCCCTGCCAAATATTACTTTGCATACCATACTTCTTCACTACTCTCTGGTTCGTTAATTTTCGGCTCTCGTTACTTTGCATAAAAACCAGACAGATGCAATTGCATTGCAAATATTGCAATATACATAGTTCTTCATATGTTGACAAAAAAAGTATCGTCTTTATGAAATGAGTTTAAATCATTTCGAATCCTGTTTCCCACTTGCAATTCCTTACATCATTCGTAGTCAAGAATTTTATTTTCAAGTTGAATAGAATTATAGAACGCAACATTCACTACACTTTGATTTTGAAATTGATAGCAGAAAGATCGTTTTTAAAACTGAATTGTAAGTTTGCAGATTTTTTTTTTCTTTTGCTGTTTTTAGATAAGAATTTCTTAATGTTTAATACTCAATTGTTGAACGCCTGATAGATTAAAGAAAATACAATCTTCTGTCTGAAAATATTTTACCCCCCCCCCCCCCCAAAAAAAAAAAAAAAAAAAAAACTAAACAAAACAACAACCTTCTATTGAGACAAAATTTAGCTATAGACTAAGCTATGTACAAGGTTGGGGAATTAAAATTGAAACGGAAGTTACCCCGAAAATAGGACTTCATAATAAAATTGTAAATTATTGCCTATAGGGGGATATCATTTTTAAATGATAATACCTCTTTTTTATATTGAAAGCAGGGATGCCAAAAAAATATTTATTTTTTTTCATTTAAAGCGGAGATGGAAAAAACTACTATCAAATTCCCTGCGAAACCATTGAAATATTTTGATAGACCCAGGGCCCCCCATTGGGACTTGTTCATTGTCTTGGGTATTTTGCGATTTTTCATAAGCAACTGGCCTAATTTGGCTTTTGTGTGTGCTCCCTTTTAATTAGATTCTTTGGATCTTATTGAACGCCACGGCGAATCTATGACTCAGTTTTCCAATAGTTTGAGGCATATCTGAATAATTTCGCCTTTTTTGTTGTCATCTTCGTACCCCTTTACTCATACCCTCAATTTTTTTTTCAAGGAACACTAAGCTGTTTAACGTTATTTCGCGTGTTTGTTTGAGCCATATAGTGACCTAGTTAATTATTAAATAAATTATTTTTTAATGTAAAGCTGAGACGGTATCCTAGCAAGGTGGTATCCAGAGGGGGGGGGTAGGGAGGTATTAAATTTAAATGATAATATCTCGAAATTTTTTTTAATGAAACCAGGGAGGCAAAAAAGTTATTTTTTTTTATTTAAAGCAGAGACGGCATCCTATCAAGATGATGGTATCCATAGGGGGGGGGGCATAGGGAGTTATTATATTTAAGTGATAGTACCTTGATATTTTTTTATTGAAAGCAGGGACGCAAAAAAAATTAATTATTTTTTAATTTAAAGCAGAGAAGGTACCCTATCAAGGTGCATGGTATCCAGGGGGGGGGGGGTTAGGGAAGTATTATATTTAAATGATAATATCTTGAATTTTTTTATTGAAAGCAGGGATGCCAAAATGTTTTTTTTTTAATTTAAAGCAGAGACGGTATCCTATCAAGATGGTATCCAGAGGGGGGGCATAGGGAGTTATTATATTTAAGTGATAGTACTTTGATCTTTTTTTTTTTTTTTATTGAAAGCAGGGATGCCAAAAAGTTACTTTTTTTAGTTTAAAGCAGAGACGGTATCCTATCAAGGTGGTGTCCAGAGGGGGGGGGGTAGGGAATTATTATATTCAAATAATAATATCCTGAATTTTCTTATTGAAAGCAGCCTCACTCCACACAAAGTGGATAAGTTGAATTTTATTCATGACAATTATAGCCACATCCCGCAGTTAGAATAGACTACCAAGTTTGACTGAAGGAATTTTTTTCGACCAGTTGACCCCTAGATTTTTTGTCCCTCCACACTATCTTGAAAAATACCTTTTTTTTTACACATACTAATATTTGGACTTTCATTAGTATACCAGCTTACCCGTCACGCGTTGCCACGATCTTAAAAGAAAGGAAATTCAATGAGAATACCCTAAGAAAAATTTCTAAACGTTCACTGTCTTAGTTAAAAGTTTCTAACGTCATAATGTTTTCATTTTAGTTTAATTATAATTGAGAAACATATTCGAATCATACAAGATTACGTTGAATTGCTATGCATGCTCTTCCAAAAGCTGTTCAATTTTCTGATATCGTTCATTATATAAATTCATTTAAGTTCGACCAAGCTAATTGGTTGAGACTGACACATTGATTGGAAATTAACTTCCATTTTCCTTCCAGTACTGAGGTGGGTCATCCACATTTCGTCATTGGGAACTGATGCTTGATTATTTTTTAAGGTGAAATTTTAAGTTATCCTATTCAAAATGATTATAAATGATTGTGGAAAAAATTGGTAGGACAGGTTGATGTGTTTTTGTGTTTTACATATATTTCTGCTTCCAATTGTATGTTCTTTTGTGTATTGTAAATATTGTTTTATGTATGGTATATTTCGACAGTTGGATAATGTTTTGAAATATGAATCAACACATGTAAATTAAAGAAGGAAGAAGCCAAGCAAAAATACTCCGTACAACATCTTTGTCCAACCCCTATGATAATTTAAAAATTAACAAGATTTTCGTGAGTTATACTTGATGTATTTTTTTTTTAATTGTTATTAAAACCCGTTTTTAATACAAGGAAGGATTTTTAGGAATCTAAAAGAGCAAAAAAAAAAACGATCAATATCAAAGTCGCCCATTTCAACTGTTTTAAAGGTGACAAAGCAGATATTGGAAAAGGGCATTATGAGAAAATTAAGCTTCAAGTTCAAACTTATATTCAAAGTTTTTACCCAGATAACTGACGAATTTTGTGATACGGTATTTGAAGTTTTGTATGCAGTAATGCTCGATGAAAAAAAACTACTAATTTTGATAATTATTTATGTTAAGAATACATAGCTAATAGATACTTCAACTATTATGCAAGGGTTCCGAAACGCCACTGCCATTTCGTTTCTACCAGATTTCTACTTCTCTTGATAAATAACAAAGAAGACCAGTTTCCAGCCAGCGACTTGTGAAGTTTTGAACTCATGAATAGGCTCGAATCTGTTGTAAATTTAAGCTGTGATTTGAGAAAGACTGATGAAAACGTTAATGTTTGCGGTCAACATTGATGGCGCCGGCGGCGCGCGCCGACGTCATCGCCGGCGCGACGCGCTGTTTTTGGCCCCAGCCGCCGCCGGTCTTCCCTCATCGGCGTGGCGCCGGGGTCTAACCTCATATGCGGAATAATATCTGTCTGCTTAAAGTTTTAATGTAGTTCTTTACTTTCACTGGAAAAAAAATTGATTTTTTTACATTTAAAGAACGAGTTTTTATCAAACGAGACAAATTCAGCTTGAGGTTACATTGAAGGAGGAGATCGGAAGGCTCAGCCTATTGATTTTACAGTCCACCAGCTAATAAATTGTCATCTTATATTAAGCTGAAGATATGCCCTCCTAGACCAATTTTTCCTAAAACTTACAACTGCCCTGCTATCGTTTTTTCTTCTAATTACTGCCAGAAAAGACGTGCCCCACAAGAGGAAATTTCCAAGAGGGTTCTATTTTCCAGTCTTGTGCAGAAATAATTAAACAGAAACATCAAATTTTTTACATTTTCTTTTCATACCGTTTTGAAAGGTAATTTATTGGCAAAATTTTTCGTGTAACAAAATAGGTCTACCAAATGACTACATTTTAGGGAGAAATTTTGAATGTGAAGTTGACATGTTCACTGAATGGATGATAAAACCCCTTCAATTTTTTTTTAGCTCTTCTTTGTATTGATACTATTGCAACCTACCCGAATCCTATTTCAATACTGCCTAAGTACTGTGTAATCCTATACTGTGTAACCCTAGTACTGTCTAATCTTATTTCAATACAGTCTTAGCTGTCAACGGAGTGGATGCTTACGGGGCATGGGAATATCTAAGGTTTGTTTGGGGATATTCAAACATCTGAAAACTCTATTTTTAGACCCCAAATTTAAGAGCGGAGAAGAGCCCCTTCACGTCCCATTTGTGTCCAAGCAAGGATAATAACAATTCTTTGGGGACTATTGTTGGTTATGTGCATCAAATTAATTATGAGCAGTTCAGATGGTTTTATTCAAATCTAAAGACCAGAAAGATACAAGGACAGTTGTGGAATCTGACCTCATATTCAACCACTTACTACGAACAAACTAAGCACAGGGTTTTCCGCCTAGTACATTTTCGAAGGTGCATAAGATTGAACACTGAAGATAGACTGACACACATAAATATACAACAAGTACCGACTCGCAAAATATTGAAACAAACTGTTTCCTGGTTTCGCTTTTAGTAGTTTGCCGTGTCTTCTTATACTTTTGACTGATTTAAGGTACGAAGGTAGATTACAATACCAAAAATGCACCTTCTAACGTTTAGGAACTTTAATTACTTTAGTGACTCTGTGTTTGAGCAATAAGGTGGATACTATGCATATTATTCAAACCCCATGTATCCTCAAGTTTTAGGACCTCACCTTAAACCATCAAGATAGAGATACTTAAGATATAATCTCGAGCTAAAAATTAATATTGCTCTAGTGCAAAATTCTTGTGATAGACTGCTACTTCATTTGCAATAAATATTACTGTTTCAACCACTGAATTCGCTTGTTGTGTTTATATCCTTGTGGCTGGTGTAGTTAGTCGTTAATATTCGTCGGTTTTTTATTTCAAAAAAAAAAGATTTTCTGACGGGAAAGTAAAAAGCAGGTATAAAGCCACATAGAAACTGAAATTACATTTTATTTGAGAGGGGCTGCCACCACCTCAACCATCCTCCCTTCTTTTGGATAAAATTTAAATTTAAATTTTCTATAATTAATAAAATTTTTAATTGTGTATATGACGAAAAACGCAAGGAAAGAACAGGAGTTTTCCGTGTTTTGTCTAAGCTCCGTTTTTCTATAGATATTTTTTTTTCCGTTGATGGATTTTTTCTCCTTCCAGATATGAAGCCGAAATATTCGGAATTTGTTATTATTTTTCGTATTAAGAAGTTTTTTTTAACTTTCACTGTCTTAGAAAACTTAACCCGTTATAAATAGATTTTCGTTGTAGTGCTGTCTAAGATATTATTGACCTTGTTTTGTCTCAAGGAGGATAGATTGGATTGAATCATTAGTAAAAGTTTTTTTATTTGTTGATGGAGGGGGCTAAGAGGACTGGGAGGACTTGTTATTTTTCGTATTAAGAAGTTCTTTTTAAATCTTTCACTGTCTTAAAAAACTTAACCCGTTATTAATAGATTTTCGTAAGTCAGCGTTGGTAGTGTTGTCTAAAATATTACTGACCTTGATTTGTCTCATAGAGGATGGATTGAATCATTAGTGAAAGTTTTATTATTTATTTGATGGAGGGGGTTAAGAGGACTGAAATTTGTATTGGTAGGAAGGGTGCCTAAGGGTTTTTCCCTGGTCCTCGCAAAAGAGCGTACACTACGTAGTTCTTTTTTAGTACCACTCGTCTGACAGGCTCTTTACCTTGTATGTAATAACGGTAATGTTCTATTAGTTGGGAAACACGCGAGAAGTGAAGTTTGGTTAATGTTAATGACATAAAACAAAATAGGATAAACATATAAGTAGTAAGCATGTATGCACTTTCAAGACAGATTGCATAAAACGGCCAACCCCTCTATATTATGGACCTATAAAGCGAGCAAATACGTTATATTATGGTCCTATAATGCGACCAAGCAATCAGACAGGTTTTTTTAGGTTCATTAGCTCAAACTAAAGAGATTTTCCTGGTATAATATGCTCAAAAATGTAATAGATTTGACGCCTACAGCCCTGAGGCATTAATATGTGTGCAGTTTCACCGGTATATGCCTTACCACGGGCAGTCATCTATAACTACAGAAGGGACATGCCTTACCAGACGGGTTTCTGAGGCAACACCCATTTTCTGGACTAAAATTAATTACTATCAACTGTACAAAGAATATGCTCAGATGTGTAATAGATTTGACGCCTACAAGAGACCTTGGTATAACGTGTTCAAACGTTTATTGGACTTTAGCGGTATCTTAGCTAACTCAATTTGCAAAAAAGGTATAGCATTTGCATAACTCTGATCTGAATGATCTTAATTGGTAATTGAATAATAGGGATGAAACTGAGCTCGGTAAAATTTTTAATTGGATTGTATGAAGGTGGTAAAAGGGTTAAACTGCTTTTCGTCCAGTGTCGTTTACATTATTAGCGGTATCTAATAATGATAAAAAGTTGTATCATTGCGTAAACTAACTCAATTTGCGAAAAAAGATATTCCATTGGCATAACTCTGCTATGAATGATCTTAATCGGTGATTGAATAATACGGGTGAAACAGAGCTCGATAACATTTTTAATTTGGATTGTATGAAGGTGGTAAAAAGGGTTAAGCTGCTTACCAGTTAAGGTAAGCCCGAAGGGGTTGCTAACTAAGGTAATTTATTATAAATTTGGAATAGCATCGTTAGCATCAATCTATGGAAATGGTTAACAATGACAAGATGACCTTGTGACTTGACCTAGCTTTACTTCTCGGATGTGTTCTGTATAATACACAAGTACCATTTGAATTGTGTTGTCAATATAAAATATGTTTTAACAATGTAGTATACTAAAAAGTTGATGGTAATAGAGATGTAGATACCAAGAAAAGAGTTTTAATAACGAAATTCAGAACAATCTTTAGATATCCTTAGAAATCAAGTAGTGAAATGATTATAGGTTTGATTAAGGATCGCAACCATCAATGACCGTAACCACCAAGGACCTCAACCTCCAAAGGTCCCCTATCTCCAACCTCCAAAGGGCCCCTCCCTCCAACTTTTTGGGGCCCCCATCCCCACATTTTTCATACTTTTTTTATTTTTGTTTTAACTTTTTTTTATTATTTTTTTAACATGATATATTTTTTTCAATTTTTTTACATGTCTTCGAATGAGATAAAACATACTTAAAACATAAGACATTCAAATTTAATATTTTCCAAATTCAAAAGGAGAATCATATAGATATTTTAGTCGCGAATTTTACAATTAGAAAAATAATGTTTATTGTAGTACTTTTTTGGACTGAATTTTTTTGGGACTTCGAAATTATTCAACTTTTTTTACGTATCTTAAAATGGCATGAAATATGCTTGCGACTCTACCAATCCTACTCCATGCTTGCTCATAGACACGACGCGGCTTTCCCACTGGCACCCTATGGCAGGTTATTGACACTACCTAGTTTATTGCATGTATTAAATCAGTATTTTTTACGCAGTGGAAGGATAAACACATAATTTATATCTTTAAAAAATCGAAGATGAAGCATTTTAAGAAAGTGTGTTCACATTATAGTGTTACTGTAGCATTGAATGCTGAGATGGAGAAGTATTTGAACTATGACACAAGTACAAGTGCTAGCACTATCGGAAACGTATGCGTGCATTGTCATGACAGTAAGGAATTAAAATTTCTTTGGAGTAACAAAAAAATTCCATTGTGCAAATGGTGGATATGCGAAAGTATCATTTCCAGAGAAGTTAGTACTCAAAGAGAATGCTAACATAAAAATGATAGTTGCTGAAGAAGGGTATCTTCTTGCTAGCGCTTCTGGTAACATGCTACCTGTTGATAGAACCTATCGTCATCTTTTAGGTATTAGCATTCAAATGAAAGCAAAGGGAAAAAGAAAGGCCTACACTTCTACTAATATCATAAACCATATCTTGTCTGCGTGCCGGAACTGTTACGTATGTAAAAATAATATATAGATTCAGACATGCAAACCGACAAAGACAGACATTGGTGCAAGCAGGCACCCACCCAGACACACTGGCTTAGAGAGTAAGAGAGACAAAAACACATACAAATATATAGATTCAGACATACATACCGACAAAGACAGGCACTGGGATAAGCAGACACCCGGCCAGACACAGAGGCAAAGAGAGTGAGAGAGACAAAAACACACATACAAATATATAGATTAAGACACACAAACCAACAGAGACAGGCATGGAGAGAAGCAAACACACGCCCAGACACATGGCAATGAGAGTAAGAGAGACAAAACAAATACAACTATATGGATTCAGACACATAAACCGACAAAGACAGGCAATGCGATAAGAAAACACCCGCCCACACACAAAGACAAAAAGAATGAGAGAGACAAAACACATATAAATATATAGATTCAGACATAGAAACCGACAAAGACAAACACGAGGACAGGCAAACACCCACCCAGACACGCAAGCAAAGAGAGTGAGAGACCAAAAAAACACATACAAACATATAGATTCAGAACTAAAAACCAACAAAGACAGGCACTGGGAGAAGCAAACACTTGCCTAGACACATTGGCAAAGAGAGTGAGAAAAGCAAAAAACACATAGAAATATATAGATTCAAACATACAAACTGACAAAGACATGAACTGGGACAAGCAAACACCAACCCAGACACACAGTCAAAGAGAATGAGAGAGGCAAAAACACATACAAATACATAGATTCAGACATACAAACTGACAAACCCAGGCACTGGGACAAGCATACACATACCCAGACGCACAGACAAAGAGAGAGAGAGACAAAAACACAAACATATACATAGATTCAGACATACAAACCGACAAAGACAGGCATTAGGAGAAGTAAACACACGCCCAGACACATAGGCAAAGAGACTAAGAGAGATCAAAACAAATACAACTATATAGATTCAGACCTATTAACCAACAAATACAGGCATGGGGGGGGAAAGCAAACACACGCCCAGACACATAGGTAAAGAAACTGAGAGAGAGAGACTAAAACAAATATAGCTATATAGATTCAGACATGCAAACCGACAAAGACAAGCACTGGGACAAGCAAACACCCGCCCAGACACATAGGCAAAGAGAGTGAGAGTATAGATACAGACGTACAAACCGAAAAAGACAAACATGGGGAGAAGCAAACACCCATCCGGACACATAGGCAAATAAAGTGAGAGAGACAAAAACAAATACAACTATATAGATTCAAATATATAAACTGACAAAGACAGGTACTGAGATAAGCAAACACCCACCCAGAAATATAGACAAAGAGAGTGAGAGAGAAAAAAACACATACAAATATAGAGATTCAGACATAGAAACCGACAAAGACAAACACGAGGACAGGCAAACACCCGCCCAGACACACAAGCAAAGAGAGTGAGAGAGACAAAAAAACATATACAAACATATAGATTCAGAACTAAAAACCAACAAAGACAGGCACTGGGACAAGCAAACACCAGCCCAGACACATAGGCAAAGAGAGGGGGAGTATAGATACAGACGTACAAACCGACAAAGACAAACATTGGGAGAAGCAAACACCCATCCAGACACATAGGCAAAGAGAGTGAGAGAGACAAAAACAAATACAACTATATAGATTCAGATATATAAACCGACAAAGACAGGCACTGAGATAAGCAAACACCCACCCAGAAATATAGACAAAGAGTGTGAGGGAGACAAAAACACATACAAATATATAGATTCAGACATAGAAACCGACAAAGACAAACACGAGGACAGGCAAACACCCGCCCAGACACACAAGCAAAGAGAGTGAGAGAGACAAAAAAACATATACAAACATATAGATTCAGAACTAAAAACCAACAAAGACAGGCACTGGGAGAAGCAAACACTTGACTAGACACATAGGCAAAGAGAGTGTGAAAGGCAAAAAACATAGAAATATATAGATTCAGAGATACAAACTGACAAAGACATGCACTAGGACAAGCAAACACCAGCCCAGACATATAGTCAAAGAGAATGAGAGAGACAAAAACACAAACATATACATAAATTCAGACGTACAAACCGACAAAAACAGGCATGGGGAGCAGAAAACACACGCCCAGACACAAAGGCAAAGAGACTAAGAGAGACCAAAACAAATACAACTATATAGATTCAGACATATAAACCGACAAAGACAGGCATGGGAGAAGCAAACACTTGACTAGACACATAGGCAAAGAGACTGTGAAAGGCAAATAACATAGAAATATATAGATTCAGAGATACAAACTGACAAAGACATGCACTGGGACAAGTAAACACATACCCAGACACACAGACAGAGAGATAGAGAGACAAAAACACAAACATATACAAAGATTTAGACATACAAACCGACAAAGACGGGCATGGGGAGAAGCAAACACACGCCCAGACAACACACGGGAAGCAAACAGACGCCCAGACACAAAAGTAAAGAGACTGAGAGAGAGAGACTAAAACAAATACAACTATATAGATTCAGACATGCAAAACGACAAAGACAAGGACTGGGATAAGCAAACACCCGCCCAGACACAGAGACAAAGAGAGTGAAAGTATAGATTCAGACGTACAAACCGACAATGACAAACATTGAGAGAAGCAAACACCCACCCAGATACACAAGCAAAGAGAGTGAGAGAGACAAAAACACATACAAATACATAGATTAAGATATACAAACCGACGAAGACAGGCAGTGGGACAAGCAAACATCCGCCCAGACACACAGGCAAAGAGAGTGAGAGTATAGATTCAGACGTAAAAACCGACAAAAACAGGCACTGGGAGAAGCAAACACCCACCCAGATTCAAAAGCAAAGAGAGTGAGAGTATAGATTCAGACGTAAAAACTGACAAAGCCAGACACTGAGAGAAGCAAACACCCACCCAGATACACAGGCAAAGAGAGTGAGAGAGTCAAAAACGAATACAAATACATAGATTCAGACATACAAACCGACAAAGACAGGCACTGGGAGAAGCAAACATCCACCCAGACACACAAGCAAAGGAAGTGAGAGAGACAAAAACACATACAAATATATAGATTCAGACATACAAACCGACAAAGACAGGAACTGAGATAAGCAAACACCTCCCCCGACACATAGGCAAAGAGAGTGAGAGAGACAAAAACAAATACAACTATATAGATTCAGACATACAAACCGACAAAGACAGGCAGTGGGACAAGCAAACATCCGCCCAGACACACAGGCAAAGAGAGTGAGAGTATAGATACAGACGTACAAACCGACAAAAACAGGCACTGGGAGAAGCAAACACCCACCAAGATACACAGGAAAAGAGAGTGAAAGAGACAAAAACGCATACAAATACATAGATTAAGACATACAAACCGACAAAGACAGGCACTGGCAGAAGCAAACATGCGCCCAGACACATAGGCAAAGAGAGTGAGAGCTCAGCGCGCTAAGTGAGCTTAAATAAACCTATCTTTTTTTGCATGTCTCTCTCACTATATTCGTGAGTTTGAACGAGTGTGCTACCTATAACTATAGGTGTAAAGATGGCGGCAGTTAAGGTAGTGAAAAGGTGAAAGTGAACTTAAGTAAATCTAACTTTTTTGCATGTCTCTCTCACTATACCCGTGTGTCTGAGCGATATTTATATGTGTTTTTGTCTCTCTCACTCTCTTTACCTGTGTGTCAGGGCAAGTGTTTGTCCCAGTGCGTGTCTTTGTTGGTTTGTAGTCTCTCACTTCCATTGCTTGTGTGTCTGGGCGGGTGTTTGCTTATCTCAGTGCCTGTCTTTGTCGGTTTGTATGTCTGAATCTATATATTTGTACTTGTTTTTGTCTCTCTCACTCTCTTTGCTTGTGTGTCTGGGCGGGTGTTTGCTTTTCCCAGTGCCTGTCTTTGTCGGTTTGTATTCCTTAATCCATGTATTTGTATGTGTTTTTATCTCTCTCACTCTCTTTGCCTATTTGTCTGGACGGATGTTTGCTTCTCCCAGTGCCTGTCTTTGTCGGTTTGTATGTCTTAATCTATGTATTTGTATGCGTTTTTGTCTCTCTCTCACTCTCTTTGCCTGTGTATCTGGGTGGGTGTTTGCTTCTCCCAGTGCCTGTCTGTCGGTTTGTATGTCTAAATCTATACTCTCACTCTCTTTGCCTGTGCGTCTGGGTGGATGTTTGCTTGTCTCACTGCCTGTCTTTGTCGGTTTGTAGGTATTAATCTATGCATTTGTATGTGATTTTGTCTCTCTAACTCTCTTTGCCTGTGTATCTGGGTGGGTGTTTGCTTCTCCCAATGTTTGTCATTGTCGGTTTGTACGTTTGAATCTATACTCTCACTCTCTTTGCTTATGTGTCAGGGCGGGTGTTTGCTCGTCCCAGTGCTTGTCTTTGTCGGTTTGCATGTCTGAATCTATATACTTGTATTTGTTTTAGTCTCTCTCTCTCTCTCTCAGTCTCTTCACCTTTCTTTCTGGACGTGTGTTTGCTTCCCCCGTACCTGTCTTTGTCGGTTTATATGTCCGAATCTATATAGTTGTATTTATTTTGGTCCCTCTTAGTCTCTTTGCCTATGTGTCTGGGCGTGTGTTTGCTTCTCCCCATGCCTGTCTTTGTCGGTTTGTATGTCTGAATCTATGTATATGTTTGTGTTTTTGTCTCTCTCTCTTTGTCTGTGTTTCTGGGTATGTGTATGCTTGTCCCAGTGCCTATCTTTGTCAGTTTGCATGTCTGAATCTATATATTTGTATGTGTTATTGTCTCTCTCATTCTCTTTGACTGTGTGTCTGGGCTGGTGTTTGCTTGTCCCAGTGCATGTCTTTGTCGGTTTGTATGTCTGAATCTATATATTTCTATGCGTTTTTTTGCCTTTCTTACTCTCTTTGCCTATTTGTCTAGGCAAATGTTTGCTTCTCCCAGTGCCTGTCTTTGTTGGTTTTTAGTTCTGAATCTATATGTATGCATGTGTTTTTTTTGTCTCTCTCACTCTCTTTGCTTGTGTGTCTGGGTGGGTGTTTGCCTGTCCTCGTGTTTGTCTTTGTCGGTTTCTATGTCTGAATCTATATATTTGTATGTGTTTTTGTCTCTCTCACTCTCTTTGACTGTGTGTCTGGGCGGGTGTTTGCTTGTCTCAGTGCCTGTCTTTGTCGGTTTATATGCCTGAATCTATATAGTTGTATTTGTTTTTGTCTCTCTCACTCTCTTTGCCTATGTGTCTGGGTGGGTGTTTGCTTCTCCCAATGTTTGTCTTTGTCGGTTTGTACATCTGAATCTATACTCTCACTCTCTTTGCCTATGTGTCTGGGCGGGTATTTGCTCGTCCCAGTGCTTGTCTTTGTCGGTTTGCATGTCTGAATCTATAGAGTTGTATTTGTTTTAGTCTCTCTCTCTCTCAGTCTCTTTACCTTTGTGTCTGGGCGTGTGTTTGCTTCCCCCCATGCCTGTCTTTGTCGGTTTATATGTCACAATGTATATAGTTGTTTTTATTTTGGTCTCTCTTAGTCTCTTTGTCTATGTGTCTGGGCGTGTGTTTGCTTCTCCCCATGCCTGTCTTTGTCGGTTTGTATGTCTGAATCTATGTATGTTTTTTTGTCTCTCTCTCTCATTGTCTGTGTGTCTGGGTTTGTGTATGCTTGTCCCAGTGCCGCTCCTTGAAAGTTTGTATGTCTGAATCTATGTATTTGTATGTGTTTTTGTCTCTCTCATTCTCTTTGACTGTGGGTCTGGGCTGGTGTTTGCTTGTCCCAGTGCATGTCTTTGTCGGTTTGTACGTCTGAATCTATATATTTCTATGTGTTCTTTGCCTTTCTCACTCTCTTTGCCTATGTGTCTAGGCAAGTGTTTGCTTCTCCCAGTGCCTGTCTTTGTTGGTTTTTAGTTCTGAATCTATATATTTGTCGGTTTATAATCTATAAAAATGGTTGTTTGTCTGAATCTATGTATGTTTTTTTTGTCTCTCTCTCTCTCATTGTCTGTGTGTCTGGGTATGTGTATGCTTGTCCCAGTGCTGCTCCTTGAAAGTTTGTATGTCTGAATCTATGTATTTGTATGTGTTTTTGTCTCTCTCATTCTCTTTGACTGTGGGTCTGGGCTGGTGTTTGCTTGTCCCAGTGCATGTCTTTGTCGGTTTATATGTCTGAATCTATGTAGTTGTATTTGTTTTTGTCTCTCTCACTCTCTTTGCCTATGTGTCTGGGCGTGTGTTTGCTTCTCCCCATGCCTGTCTTTGTTGGTTTGTATGTCTGAATCTCTGTATTTGTATGTGTGTTTTTGTCTCTCTCACTCTCTTTGCCTCTGTGTCTGGCCGGGTTTTTGCTTGTCCCAGTGCCAGTCTTTGTCGGTATGTATGTCTGAATCTATATATTTGTATGTGTTTTCGTCTCTCTCACTCTCTAAGCCAGTGTGTCTGAGTGGGTGCCTGCTTGCTCCAGTGTCAGTCTTTGTCGGTTTGCATGTCTGAATCTATATATTATTTTTACACAGGTAACAGTTCCGGCACGTAGACAAGTTGAATAATTTTAGTCCAAAAAAAAATTCAGTCCAAAAAAAGTGCTACTATAAACATTATTTTTCTAAAGTAAAAGTCACGACTAAAATGTCTATCATTCTGATTTTGAATTTGGAAAATATTAAATGTGAATTTCTTATGTTTTAAGTATGTTTTATCTCATTCGAAGACATGTAAAAAATTAAAAACAAATATATCATGTTCAAAAAATAATAAAAAAAGAGTTAAAGAAGAAACTTAAAAAAGTTTAAAAAGGGGGGGGGGGGGCAAAAAGATGGAGGGAGGGAGCCCTTTGGAGGTTGGGGATAGAGGACCTTTGGAGGTTGAGGTCCTTTGTGGTTAGGGTCATTGATGGTTGCGATCCTTGATGATTCAAACCTATAATCATTTCACTACTTGATTTCTAAGAATTTCTAATTTCGTTATGAAAATTCTTTTCTTGGCATCTACATCTCTATTGGTATCAACGTTTTAGTATGCTACATTGTTAGAGCATATTTTATTTTGACAACACTGTTCAAATGGTACCTGTGTCCACATAACACATCCGAGAAGTAAAGCTAGGTCAAGTCACAAGGTCATCTTGTTATCGTTAACCATTTCCATAGATTGATGCTAACGATGCTATTCCAAATTTATAATAAATTACCTATGAGTTAGCAACCCCTTCGGGCTTACCTTAACTGGCAAGCAGTTTAACCCTTTTAAACCACCTTCATACAATCCAATTAAAAATATTATCGAGCTCTGTTTCACCTTAATTATTCAATCACCAATTAAGATCATTCATAGCAGAGTTATGCTAATAAAATACCTTTTTTCGCAAATTCAGTTAGTTTACACAATGAAACAACTTTTTATCATTATTAGATACCGCTAATAATGTAAACGACACTGAACGAAAAGCAGTTTAACCCTTTTTACGACCTTCATACAAAACAATTAAAAATGTTACCGAGCTGTTTCATCCCTATTATTCAATCACCAATTAAGATCATTCAGATCAGAGTTATGCAAATGCTATATCTTTTTTTTGCAAATTGAGTTAGCTAATATACCGCTAAAGTCCGATAAACCTTTGAACACGTTATACCAAGGGCTCTTGTAGGCGTCAAATCTATTACACATTTGAGCATATTCTTTGTACAGTTGATAGTAACTAATAGTGGTCCAGAAAATGGGTGTTGCCTCAGAAACCCGTCTGGTAAGGCATGTCCCTTTTGTAGTAAATAGATGACTGCCCGTGGTAAGACATGTACCGGTGAAACTGCACAAATATCAATGCCTCAGGGTTTTAGGCGTCAAATCCATTACACTTTTGAGCATATTACACCAAGGAAATCTCTTTAGTTTGAGCTAATGAACCTAATAAACCTGTCTGATTGCTTGGTCGCATTATACGACCATAATAAAACGTATTTGCTCGCTTTATAGGTCCATAATATAGAGGATTTGGTCGTTTTATGCAACCTGTCCTGAAAGTGCATAAATGCTTACTACTCATATAATAGTTTAGAAATAAATTTCGGCTATATATTTGCACATTAGGGGGTTAGGGGTAAAGCATAGCATATATTAAATACGTAACCTAACCTAGTTACCTTTCCCCTTCCCCCCTAAATCCTAAAAAACTAAAGTTTAAATATAGTTTCCGGAATGAGAAAACCCTTGTTTATACAGCGTCAGATAGGAATTGCCGGGTAATGTCTATCTGATCTTTGCTTTTCTCGAGTGGCTGTCTCGCGTGTTTCCCAGCTAATAGAACAGTACCGTAATAACTTATCGGATTGTAATTCAAAGAGAGTTTCATCGAACTCACTTATATTATTCTATTGTTCCGTAGCTCCTTCTGAGGAGAGGGAGCTAAGCATGGTTGAAGCATAGAAATAACTGATTTCAAGAGGCAGAAAGCAACAAATTTTCATAAAAATTTGAATATTTTACGGAGAACTCAGGAAAAGCGCATGCTTAAAAACTTTATGAACTATTTACCAGCATGAATGGCAAACAGTGGCAGAAAATGAATAAACAAGGAGTAGGGGAAAGGGGGAGGGCGTAATAGGGGCCAATAGTAACTTGGAGACTAAACATACAAAAGGGACAAAACGTCTTACATCAAACAAATATTTCGCGGCAGGAGTTGATTAAGAAACAAAATGTCATGTTATTTGCTGCTTAATAGACTCCATAGAAAATGTCAACATCGAATTTTGTGAGTTTAGAAGAGTAAATTAACACTTACCAGACTTTCTGCGTCACGGACGAGCTGTCTAACTGCCTCTTTACTTTCAGATGAGGTAGGTGGGTCTCGCTGTATAGTTCCACTCTTAACGTGCCAATAATATGGACCGTCAGAATCTAAAAAAGTAGGAATCGTTTTTGTTTGTTTTTCAAGTTTGCAGTTTTAATTGAAGAGTCAAAGGGGAAAAAAGAAGAATTAAAATCTGAAAAAAAAAAATGGAGACGAAAAATGGATCTCGCTGTATAGTTCCACTCTTAACGTGCCAATAATATGGACCGTCAGAATCTCAAAAAGTAGGAATTGTTTTTGTTTGTTTCTTAAGTTTGCAGTTTTAATTGAAGAGTCAAAGGGGAAGAAAGAAGAATTAAAATCCGAAAGAAAAAAAAATGGAGAAAAAAATGGATCTCGCTGTATAGTTCCACTCTTAACGTGCCAATAATATGGACCGTCAGAATCTAAAAAAGTAGGAATCGTTTTTGTTTGTTTTTTAAGTTTGCAGTTTTAATTGAAGAGTCAAAGGGGAAAAAAGAAGAATTAAAATCTGAAAAAAAAAATGGAGACGAAAAATGGATCTCGCTGTATAGTTCCACTCTTAACGTGCCAATAATATGGACCGTCAGAATCTAAAAAAGTAGGAATCGTTTTTGTTTGTTTTTTAAGTTTGCAGTTTTAATTGAAGAGTCAAAGGGGAAGAAAGAAGAATTAAAATCTGGAAGAAAAAAAATGGAGAAAAAAATGGATCTCGCTGTATAGTTCCACTCTTAACGTGCCAATAATATGGACCGTCAGAATCTAAAAAAGTAGGAATCGTTTTTGTTTGTTTTTTAAGTTTGCAGTTTTAATTGAAGAGTCAAAGGGGAAAAAAGAAGAATTAAAATCTGGAAGAAAAAAAATGGAGACGAAAAATGGATCTCGCTGTATAGTTCCACTCTTAACGTGCCAATAATATGGACCGTCAGAATCTAAAAAAGTAGGAATCGTTTTTGTTTGTTTTTTAAGTTTGCAGTTTTAATTGAAGAGTCAAAGGGGAAGAAAGAAGAATTAAAATCTGGAAGAAAAAAAATGGAGAAAAAAATGGATCTCGCTGTATAGTTCCACTCTTAACCTGCCAATAATAAGGACCGTCAGAATCTAAAAAAGTAGGAATCGTTTTTGTTTGTTTTTTAAGTTTGCAGTTTTAATTGATGAGTCAAAGGGGAAGAAAGAAGAATTAAAATCTGGAAGAATTAAAATCTGGAAAAAAAAAAAAAAACGGAGACGAAAAATGGATCTCGCTGTATAGTTCCACTCTTAACGTGCCAATAATATGGACTGTCAGAATCTAAAAAAGTAGTAATCGTTTTTGTTTGTTTTTTAAGTTTGCAGTTTTAATTGAAGAGTCAAAGGGCAAGAAAGAAGAATTAAAATGGCGGAAATCGGTAATATCTCAGCTGTTTCTTTATTTTGTGACGAATAATTTTCGAGCCCAGAGCACCCGTAATAATCAACATCTCTGTGACACGAAAGTACACTTAGGATTCCCAATGGACTTCCTTGGAACATGTTCATACGCAGCTAGAGGTTGAGGCACGAATCCAAAGCCTACCTGACTGACATGCTTCTTAGAGGAGTGGCAAAGAGGCAAAACCAAGCCCAGCTTCACCACCGATTAAAAAGAGTTGGTCCGAGTTTATACGAAAATTCAAGATTTGAAAAAAAATGTACTCAGATTAGATAAATCCTCATCTCTTCCTAGTTTTAGCGCACTTTTTTTTTTTTTTTTTTTTTTTTTTTTTTTTTTTTTTTTTTTTTTTTTTTAACAGGATTTTGACCTTTTAGACTAAATCTTCCTTTTATAATTAAGATACAAAACTAATGGGAGAAAACGTAATCAACTATAAAAAAAAAAGAAGCAGTTGGTTGATAGCAGACCTTAGTTGGTTGAAACAAACCATAGGTGAGATCAAAATCCATTTAAAATACTTAGGGGGCAAGGTTATGATGGAGCTTCATCTACAAGCGGCCAGTTTCAGGGTTGATATTTGATATTGATATATTTAATTAACTTCAACAAAAATCAATATGATTCACCCAAAACCAAACGGTTGACGTGGGTTGTGCTTCTATAGTTCGTGAATGTTTTCCCCATGCAGTCTATGTTCATTGTGCAAGTCACTCCTTAAACTTAACCCTGTATCATTCGTACAACATACCTGTTATAAGAAATTGTCTAGGAACTTTGAAAGAAGTAATTAATTTCTTTAGAATTTCCCTTAAACGTTTTGCAATTTTCAAACAGATCGTTCAAGAAAGTAATCCTATCACAGGGACAAAAAGAACAAGATTGAAAAAATTTTGCGAGACTATATGGGTGGAGCACTTTAAAGAAATCATTTCGTTTAAACAAATGTTTATTGTCATCTGTAAGGCTATGAGGGAACTTGTTCTTTGCTATCTGCTATTAAGAGATGCAGTTTTGTGCATCTATGGTTACTGTCAGTAAAGTTTTTAGTCTGTCACAAAATTTGTCGACATCTTTGCAATAAGAAACTATAGATCTCGTATACTTTCACAAACGCACTGACAATCTTAAGAGCGAAGTTAGAGACTTGAGAAAAAGGAGTGAAGCTAATTTCATCCACTTTTCATTGAAGTACATGAACAGTGTCAAGATGAGGAAATCAGCATGGGAGTACCCAGATGAGCTCCAAAACAAACGTATAGGGATAATTACAGAACAGCGTAAGAGGATCCTGAAACGTATTACTATTTTCTGTGTTTATCCCCTTTATGGACTACTTTCTGACCAGCTGCATCAGAGATTCTCTAGTCACAGAAAGTTGCTGAAGTCACTGTAATATTTACTTCCTCAGCACTGTATTTACCTCGACGAAGAAAAAATAAAAGATATATCGGATACTCTGACTAATTTTTGGTAATTTTGCAAGCTGAGTTAGCTCTGCGGAGGAGAATGTGGATACAATCGGGAAACCTGGCACCAAAATATTTCATAACGTGCTTAAAAGAATGTGATAAGAGCATTTTCCCCACTCTACATCGATTTTCCAAGACTGGTAAAATGATTCCCGTCACTACGGCTACGTGCGAGCGTTCTTTTTCTACCCTGAGAAGAGTGAAATCGTATGTCAGGAATGTCTCAGGTCAGGAACGTCTTAATGGATTGACCTTATTATCCATACACAGGGATGTTCCAATCAATGCAGAAGACGTTTTGTATAAACAAGCCCACAAAAAAAGGAGGCTTGATTTTATTTTATGATTACATATTTACAGTGCTGTCTCAATAAAGAATGTACCTTGTATTCTAAAACTTTATTTATCCTTTATAACCAGAATTACCATCCCTCAGTCAATTTATCCATCTCTCCCCGAAATTTATCGCTGGGTTCGCCCCTGAATATTATGATCAGTAATCAATAAACAAATACTGATATTTTTTCACTTCCCTATTTCATAAACCATTAAAAAACAACTTAACATGGAAAACTGAGGACGGTTAAATTTGTTTCCTAAATCACAACTTGGGGAAGAAATCAGATAATATTTTAAAACGAGTCTTATACTGGCACGACTGCCAGACAGGCTTCAGGCCCCGACGACCTTTCGTTCCCTTGGATTCATGTTTGTTTTCAATTTTCGCACAATTTCTTATAGTTACCATAAATGTACATATTTTGAAAGTGTTTCTGAGAATTATTTATTCCCCCCCCTCCTCAAACAAACCTCTATATATGCTCCTGTAATAACAATTCAAAAAGAACTTTCTGGTCCAGACATTTTGATTTTGAAAAATTTCTACGTGTTTTTCTCTAAATTTTACCAAGGTGAATTTCTCTCTACTGCCCTCAAAAGATATTCCTCCTAGACCTATCGCTCAAAAAGGCTCAAAGGAAACCATACGGAAAATAAAAGCTTATCGGTGTGGACCGGCAGCGAGGAAGAAAGAATGAGATTTTCACCATTCAATAGGAACTACCTTCAGACCTTCGCTATATGGAAAATCAATAGAGCCGATATTTCCAAAGCAGTATACTCCACAAGTCTATTGGAAGAACTTACAACTTTTTTCCATGGAACAGAAACGAGTATTCGTGAAACAAAGTAGACCATTCGATTAACTGGGATATCCCATTTAAGACTTAGGATATTCTATTGGTCTGGCCCTAAAATAATTTATTATTTTTGTTTCGTTTTTTTCCCTCCCATTCCTTGCCCGCAAAGTAATAAAGTGTGTACTGTAAACTGCTGCAAAAGGTTTTGACAGGCGTAAACACAGGATTTGTACAGTGAAAGCAAACATTTTTAGCAAGTCCTTTTACCTTGAATGATTAAAAGGGCTTGTTTTCACTTCATATCTCACTATTCCTAGATATGAATTAATACCTCAATTTAGCCAATAAAACAGAAATATTAATTGTTCTTGTGATAATTGGAAAACGTCGATTCGATCAAGACTAACATTTTTTAATGTTTCTTTGAAAAATTATAGTATAAGACTAAAACTGAAGATATGGAACGGTCATGTCACAGAAATTTCTCTTTGAGGGGTTATTAATGTTTTTAAAAACAATGCCAAGCTTTTATTTTTAATCTTAAAAACTGCAAATCTTCTAATCAGCAGTGTTTTAGGTTTTGTACGTTTAACAAAAGGTACTTTAATTGCTTTTGAAGTACTCAAGAAACGTTTCAAATGCTTTTTGAAATTTTGATTGCGCTCTTTATTAGCAAGTTAACGCTTTCCTTGTTATGATCCCCATTGGCAGGTCTTAGTTTAGCTTTCAAGGTGTGAAGACCTCTATTACAGAAAGATTCGGAAAAGAGTGGATGTATCGCTTAGCTTTCAGTGAACAGTGATAAAAGTTATACTACATTGTAGACAATAAAGTACAGTACAGGATGGCACAAAATCCATCACATTATTCGAATTAATCAGTGTATTAATCACCAGCAAATTATGAAAACAATCCAGTGAATATTAGCTTCCCAAGGCAAGACCATAGTTTCGTTAACCGGGTTTGACTTTCGCTTTCACCAGTGACAGTGACTACGGCTTCGAGCAATGATACCGGCGGCCAAAACGAAGACGAAAGTTTATGCCCCGTCGATCAACAAAAAAGCGTCGTTGCATTACTGAGACTTCTGAAAGAGGTCTTCGGAAACGTTAAAAAAGTCCCTGGTGGGAAAGATAATGTTAGAGAAATATGCGACCGGATCCTGGCTCTGCACCAGACTGTAATAGAAGAAAATTCGGAACTTCTCCGTAACAAGAATAAACACCTGCAAAAAAATTGTCGAACTACAGACCGAGTTGCAAGAAATTCGTCAAAGTTCACCCATCATTCAGAATCGTGCTCGGTCGTATGCCAGCGTAGCAAAAGGACCCGAGTCGCATTGCCTGGTCCTCGAACCAATGAACACTACCCTAAAGAACCAAGATGGAAGGAACAGATCTCAGAGAAATCAAAATACTGAACATGTTACCAAAGAGATATCCCAAGTGCTAAAGGGGGATAACACAAAGTTCGCAGCAAAGAAAATTGTACCAGGACGAGGAGGTAAATATATTCTTGAAATGCAGAACAAAAATGACTTAAATGAAGCCCTCATGGTTTTAACAGAAAAATCCGAACAGTTGCAGTTCAAACCAAAACCAGTCACGAAGCGTCTCCCACGAATGGTAGCGAAAGAAATACCAGGTTACGTAACACGCGAAGAATGCATGAGTTTGTGTGATGGATTAGAACCCCTCAGTTAAAGACCTCGTAGCGAAAGGAGAAACCTTCAAGGTTATCAGTGTTGTGGAAAGGGGAACGAGAAAAAACGTGATTATTGAAGTCAGCCCAGTATTACGGAAGGAAATCATTTCAAATCATGGACTTAAGTTCGGGTTTTTAATGGTTGAATGCGAGGATCACATCAACATCATTCGATGTACGAAGTGCTGTCTCTATGATCATAAACGTTCGGTTTGTAAGGGTGATGTTGCGTGCTCATGGTGCATGGGTAACCATGCTTACGAGGACTGTGAAAAACCTTTTACAAGTCGTCCGGTGTGTCGGTCATGTAATAAAAAAATGTCAAATGTGAGCCACATGCATCCCATGAATTTAAAAAATGCCCAATTGCTCGCGAAATCACGGACCGTCTCAAGAAGAACATTCAGTATAACTGAATACTCAAAAAGACTTACTAAGTGCAAACAAACTGACATTTTTTCAGATTAACCTTCAGCACTCTTATAATGCACTAGTTCAGCTTCAGAAAACACTTTGCGACTTAAAACTAGATGTGGTATTGTTACAAAGACCGTATGTCAACAAGTTCGGAAAAATAACATGTGTACCAAGTGATTATGCCGTATTCTCAAAGTTTGATTTTGAGAAAAGATTCTTTAGTGCTGCAGTATTAGTTAAAAAAGAATTTAAGTCCGATATTCATTAAGATGAGTCTACAAACGAGTGTGTCACCGTATCTATTTACTTGAAGTCAAGAATCATTAGAGTGTCATCAGTATATTGCTCCCCTTCGCTGCAGTCCTTAGATTATCAGCTGAGTATTTTGGATAGAATGTGTAATTCTTTTTACGTGATAGGTGGGGATTTTAACGCTAAAAGTCCAGTGTGGCTAAACAGTGTTTCTACTGATCATAAAGGAAAAGAATTAGAGGATTTTGTAACTTGTAAACAACTTGTTGTTACTAATGATCCTGATTCACCCACATATGATCATCTTTATTCTAGCCCAGATGTAACGATTGCTAGTATACAACTTTTGACATATATTGAAAATTGGAGAGTCCTACAAGACCCCCCTTCACTGTCAGACCATTTTTATATAAGTTTTGATCTCAGTTTTAATGATGAGATTAGAGAGAAAAATGTGAATCAGCGATATAATTTTAAGAAGACTAATTGGGACGTATTTAGTGCTGTTTTACTGAACCGTATTGATGAAGTTTTTGCATGTAATTTGGCTTCCGAAGAAGCAATTGATTCAGCCGTTGATCATTTAACTAAATTATTACAGAATGCTATAAAAGAATCGACTCCTATGTGTCATAATAATTTTTTAAAAAGATACTGCCGCTGGTGGACACCACAATTAAGTGAACTAAGGAAAGAATATAGACGTAATACGAGAATTTTTAAAATATCAAGATCGATAGAAAGCGAATTAAATATGAAAAATGCTAAAAGTAAATATAAGATGGAAATTTTGAAGGCTAAAAAAGAAGATTGGAGGCGTTTTTGTGAAGAAAATGGGAATACGGATCCGTGGAATACAATTCATAAGATTTGTAGGTTGAAGGGTGGGACTGCAAAGCCTATCCATATTAAAAAGAGTGATGGTACTTTTACGAATTCAATAACTGAAGCTGGGTAAGTACTTTTAAATAAGTGGTTCACGAAAGATGAGATATCAGATGACAATAGCTATCATCATACAATTCGACAAGAAGTAAAGCAGATATTAGAAGAAGATGTAGAAAATAGCGAGGATTTTCAGTTTCAAGACCTTTTAGAAACTATAAAAAAATTAAAACCAATGAAAGCCCCAGGCCCAGATGGAATTTTAAATTTAATTTTGAAAAAAAATATGAATGTAATTGCACCAACTCTTTTGAAAATTTTAAACGCGTGTTTAATGTGATTGTAATAAATAAAAAGGGTAAAAAAAAATGACGGTAACGCCCGATCGTATCGCCCTATAAGTCTACTTTCTAATTTAGGAAAAAATTTTGAGAAGTTAATAATGGGTAGACTGAATAATTTAAGTAATGATAAAAATTGGATTTCTGATTATCAGTTTGGTTTTTCGAAAAATAAAAGCACGGTAGATGCGGCTGATAATTTGGTGACTATGATTGAAAAAAATAAAAAGAAGAAGTTATTTACATTGTGTATATTTTTTGATATAAAAGGGGCGTTCGATAATGCTTGGCATCCAGGAATTATTAAAAAGTTAAAGGAAAAAGAATGCCCTTCTGGCTTAATAAAATTAATTCATAGTTATCTATCAGATCGAACAGTCGCATATGAAAATGGAAACTTACATTTACTAGAAAAGTCATGTCCACAAGATGGAATTCTATCTCCTTTTCTTTGGCTTGTTAATATTAATGATATTCTTGAAATTAATATAAATGAAAATTGTTCGATTCAAGCATACGCTGATGACATATGCGCTATTATTACAGCAAAGAATGTAAGTAAATTGGAAAAAGTAGCAAATAAGATTTTCGAGAGTTTTGATAAATGGGCAGTAAATAATAAATTAACATTTGACACATTAAAAACAGAGGCCGTCTTATTCACAAATAGACATAAAACCCCCCACGTTAATTTAGTATTTGGAGGCGACATTATTGAAGTTAAGGATAAAGTTCGATATTTGGGAGTAATTTTAGATAGGAAACTTCTTTGGACAGAACATGTAACATGCAGAATTAATGAAGCTAAGAAATATTCGAGTCGTCTTTTAAGCGCGGCAAGGATGACCTGGGGCTTAAAGCCTTTCGCTCTTATAAAATTGTATAAGTCAGTAATTGAAAGTACTATTTTGTATGCTGCTCCAGTATGGATTGGGGCCTTAAGAAAAAAAAATATACAGAATATGTTACAGTCAGCACAAAGATGTTCAACCCTTAGTATTTCAAAGTCGTTTAGAACTGCTCAAAATCATGTTATTACGGCCCTTTCTGGTGTCCTTCCAATCGGTCTAAGAGCAATAGAACTGGCAGTGATGAGGTTTGTTGAAAAGGGACGTCCCCCTTTTTGGCCAGATATTGTGCATCCTAGTTTTCCTTTAAATAGATATTCCGTTGATCACAGCGTTTTTACCGATGAAATAGTTGCTGAGTTGCTAGGAGTTGAGTTTCTGATGGAAAATTATTTTTCACCTTTCCAACTGAACTGTAATGTTTTAAAAAATGCTCTATATAATAAATGGTATGTAATATTTGAAAATTATATGAGTAGTTGGCCTGTTAGATTTTTCAAATGTAAAGAAGATTTAATTTGTGCGCAAAAACTTGAACCAAGCTATATCTTAACTCAGTTTATAACAGGTCATTCGAAACTGAATTATTTTTTACATAGAATAGGCATGACTGATAGCCCAACGTGTGAATGTGGATGTATAGAAAACTGTGAGCATGTCCTGTATGATTGTCCTTTTTATGTTCGTCAGAGGTTTAATATGATTTTTGAATTGAGAGAACATAATGTTAGCTTCCCTTTTGATTTAAGTTTGATAGTTGGTGATAAAAATGTTAGGAACATAGTGAAGAAATTCCTGTATAGCACAAATAGATTTGATGTTTGAAGTTATTGTGAAAGTTTTCTGAGGAGTGTTTAGTGAATGTGTAGTTTTTATTTTTTTTTTTTTTCTTTTTTGTAAGTATTTTAGTGTTTGTGCATAAATGTAGTTATATAGTATTGTAGCGTGAAATACCTGTTTGGTGCAGTCACGTAATAAAATCATCATCATCATCCCAATTGGCATAAATTTTCTACGACGCTGTTTTTAATTTGGTCAGCAGAATAGAAATTGTCTAGTTCTCACAATAGGCATATGCAAAAAAAAATCCAACGGACACCCACTGCCCTTTCATTCTTGATGTTTCGTGTTTTTGCCCTTTTATTCCAGAGGTTTTGTAGTTTGCCCTTTTATTCCAGAGGTTTTGTAGTTTTGCCCTTTTATTCCAGAGCTTTTATTCAAGAGGTTATTCAAGGTTTTGTGGAAGTACTTTGGACAAAAAAGCTATTTATTACAAAACGTGCACTATCCACACAACAATCATATGAATTTTAAGTTGGCTTAGTGCATTAATTAAAATAGTCATTACTCTTATTTTAGTAATTACATTGGCTTTTACTCAAATAAGCCATTAGTGAAGAATTTCTTAAAATGAATATCTAGTTTATTATTATCCTATGAATTAGTTCAATAGCTTGCAATATTTTTGAAGAAATATAACTTCATGTTTCTGAAGGGTCCTCCAAAGGAGCAAGCATCTTTTAGATTCTGCGCCTCTAAATTGAATTAAAAAAAAAACACTTGCTAAGGGCCGACTTCAGTTGGCAGTAAATCCTACTTTGGACACTTTCCAATATATAAGAATTCGAGATAGTTGTCTGAAATCGTACCTGTTTAATAGAATAACACCCTTCAATATTCGGACATTAACATTAGAATAGGCGGTTTTAGGGGAGGGGGACAGAGAGGGCACTTGCACCTGGCACAGAAATTTTAGGGGTGCAAAATGTCAAATAAGTAATCTAATGGTTATAATCATTTTGTAGTTTTTGAAAATTTATTTTTATTAATACAAAGTAGAGGGTGCAGTCGGCAGTAAGTACCCAACAAGCAAACCGAATTCGAAATTTTCATTTTTCCTATATCTTCATCACCATTCCTTGAAAATAGAAGTAAGTAGCAATGAAAGCAAAACATTAAGATAATTTAGATCCCATCCAATTGTTCCACGAGCTCCAAGATATGATAAAGATAATTCAACAGTGACACATTTTCTTAAAGAAACCTATAGATGTACAAAATTTAACAAATGAAAATACAGAGAAAGCGGGTATGATATTTTAAAACAAAGCAGTGGACAAAAAACAAACTTTAGATAATAAAGAAATTCGAATATTTCGATTCGAAAAAAGAAATAAATGAATTTAAGCTAAATTTAATAAAACATATAAAGAAAGAGAAAACAATGAAAAAAACGAACATCGTAATAATTTCCAATATCACCATGCAAATAGCACAAATATGCACAACAGAATGATAAATTAGCTTTTCTCTGGTAGAGTTGGAATTTAAAATATCTTGTCAAACTTCCAACACTTATCCTTTGTTTTTGTTTTGTTGTTTTTTTTCCGGAGATAAAAACTTCCCGACGTGAACTCGAAATATTCATATTTGTAAATCATTTAAGGTTTTTTTTTTTTTTTTTTTTGTCCACTGCTTTGTTATACAATATTATACCCGTTTTCTCTATATTTTCATGTGTTAAAATTCTGTAAATAAAAAAGAAGTGTGGTATAAGAAATTATTACCCTGAGGATGTGCTAAGAATTAAGTGTGCAATACGGAGATGAAGAGATCTTCGCAAAGGTCGACTATGGGCCAAGAGCGACTAAGTGATTTAGTGTTAATGAGCATAGAACGAGAAGAATTAGATGCAATCAATTACAATGAGATAAATTACTAATTCTGTAGATGCAAAGTAAGAGTATTCGGATACAATAAATGGAGAATTGTGTCAATGACGACAATTTTGTTAAAATTTGACCTTAAGTTTTGGAGACAGAGGAAGGGGAGCAGGCGCTAATCAAGATTTTGCCCCCTGGCACAAGAGAGACCAGGACCGCCCAGTGAAAACTAGCATCTGATTTGCGATAATTAAAAGTTGTTAGGCCCTACACTAGTCTTAGTATATGTTAATTCATCTTCTATTCAGTTTAAATTTCCTCCGGCTTGTTGGTGCAAGGATTATTTTTTTCAGCTTGCTAATCTAGACCCACCAGAACATGATACTCGTTGGGGGCTTATTACAATCGCTGAAAACAGATTCTCATCTCTGGCTCTTCAATGTAAAAGTCTTGCTACTGGGATCTGTGCAAATTGAGGGATGCGGCCGGATTGTTGTCATCTCATTTTTTCCATATTTTTACAGTCTTGCCCGGATATTATTGAGATTTTTTTGTATTTATAAAGATGCATCCTCCGAGTCTCGTCTATTCAATTTTTGGTATTTTACCAAAGCAAAATGATACATATGAGCAACCATGCCAACCAGATTACATTATAATACCTAGGGAACTAATTGAACCCAAAACACCCTAAGGACTAGCATACTTCGAGTAGTGGAAGAGCGTTATTGTCTGGGGATACTTTGAAATGAATCTCATATGTCTTTTTTCTTTTTCCAGGTAATCGTATCGACCCAGAGTCCCTAGAAAGTATGAGGGCTTATTTGAACAGAATTAAAAGTTATAATTCCTATTTTTTAATCAAAAACAAAAAATCAATAGAATCACTTTTTAACAAAAAAAACTGCATTCTAGATGTCTTTTCACATTTTCAAAGATATCCGATTTTTTAAGCAATCATAACCATATATGAAGTAATAAGTGACGTGACGTAAGATCTAAAACCGATTGTGTACTAATAACCATATATGACGTAATGAGTGACGTTACGTAAAAATTAAAAAATTAATTTTTATTTTATTTCAGTTTTAGTTCAGTTACATAAAGGATTGATAAAGTTCATTATAAATACATAAATGATTGATACAGTTCTTTATAAATAGGGACTAGGTAAGTTTCATCGGATATAGCTTATACTAAGTAATAAAATAACAAAGTATCTTTAGAAAATCAAACAGTTCGTGGTAACGAACTGTGGGAACAAAAGCGTCTTTAGAAAATCAAGCAGTTCGTGGTAACGAACTGTATAGTAAGAGCGACTCGTCTCAATAGTAACCGAAACTCCTAAAAAAAACGGAATTTTAATATCAATAGATACATCAAAAGATCCGATTTTTAATGCTGATTTTAAGATATTTAAGTTTCATCAATTATCCTTAAATCATTCAAACAGTTTAGAGCCTGGAACATTGCCCTATTTTCGAAAAGGGAGACACCCCTTAAAGTCATGAAAGAATGTAATCCTTTAAAGTCAAAGGCTACAACCGACGGATTATGATCATCTTTAACATATCACATAAAAATCCGATTCTTTTGATGTATCTATTGTAATCAAAATTCCGTTTTGTTAAGTTTGGTTATTGAGACGAGTTGCCCTTAACTATACAGTTCGTTACCACGGAAACTTTGAATGTTTCGAAAGTCAAATATCTTTGAAAAGACTACAGTATGGAGACATCAAAATGCATTTTTTTTATAAAAAGTGGATTCATTTTTCAAATATTTTTATTTTTTGACTAAAAAAGGCACTATCTAATTCTAATTCCCGTTTGGATGAACTCTCCTCGCGACATTCAGGACACATCGATACGATCACCCCCTGGGGAAAAGAAAAAAAAAAACAAATAAATAACAACATCCGTTATTTTTCTCTGGAAAAAATACAAAATTCCACAGTTTTGGCACATAGGAGCTTGAAACCTCTACAGTTAGGTCTCTAATCGCTGAATCTGACGTGTGATTTCATTTAGATTCTGTGACTTTTAGGGGTGTTTTTGCTCTTTTTTTGAAAATACGCAATTTTCTCCGGCTCGTAACCTTTTGATAGATATGAGTGAACTTGATAAACTTTATATATTTAAAATCAGCATAAAATAAGAATTCTTTTGATGTATCTATTGATATTAAAATTTCCGTTTTTTAAGAGTTTTTCCGATTAGTATTGAGACGAGTCGCTCTTACTTATACAGTTCGTTTTACCACGAACTGCTTGATTTTCTAAGACGCTTTTGTTCCCACAGTTCGTTACCGAACGAACTGTTTGATTTTCCTAAAGATACTTTTATTTTATCTTATATAAGCTATATCCGATGAAACTTACTAGTCCCCTATTTATAAGAACTGTATCAATCATTTATGTATTTTAATGACTTTATCATCCTTGTATGTAACTGAACTAAAACTGAAATAAAATAAAAATTAATTTTTTAATTTTACGGTAACGTCACTTCACTCTTTCTCATATATGGTTATTGAGTACACAATCGGTTTTAGATCTTACTCACGTCCACTTATTACTTGATAATATGGTTATGGATTGCTTAAAAAATCGGATATCTTTGAAAATGGTAAGACACCTAGAATGCAGTTTTTTGTAAAAAAGTGATTATATTTTTAAAGTTTTTTGTTTTTTGATTAAAAAAGGAATTTATACTTTATTTCTGTTCAAAATAAGCCCTCTCACACATTCTAGACCTATGGGTCGATACGATCACCCCTGGGAAAAGAAAAAAAGGAATGAAGTAGTTCATTTCAAAGTATCCCAGACAACAATGCTTCCACTATCGAAGTATGCTTAGTTCCTTAGGTTGTTTTGGTTCAATTAGTTCCCTTAGGTATTATAATGTAATCTGGTTGTCATGGTGCTCCTATGTATCATTTTGCTTGTAAAATCAAAATTGAATAACGCAAGACTCTGAGGATGCACTTCAAATTACAAAAAATTCTCAAGAATATTCCGGCAAGACTGTAAATATGAAAAAATGAGACCTGACAACAATCCGGCCTCATCCCTCATTTGCAGATCCAGGTAGCAAGATTTTAACAATTGAAGAGCCATAGATGAGAATCTTTTTCAGCGATTTGTAATAAGCCCCCCGAGTATCATGTGCTGGTGGGGCTAGATTAGGCAAAGGCTTAAACAAATCCTTGCACCACAAGTCCCCCGGAGAAATTTATAACTGCATAAGAAGATAATTAACATTACTAAGAACGTGTAGGGCCTAACAACCTTTAATTATTCGCAATCTAAGATGTTAGTTCACTGGCGGTCTTGGCCTCTCTGTGCCAGGGGCAAAATCTTGATTAGCGCCTGCCCCCCTTCCTCTGTCTCCCAAAACTTTCAGTTCAAATTTTACCAAAATTGGTCGTTCATTAACAACAATTCAATCCTTTATTTGTATCCGAACACTCTTACTTTAGCATCTACAGAATTATTAATTATCTCATTTTAATTGATTGCTTCTAATTCTTCTCGTTCTATGCTCATTAACGCTAAATCACTTAGTCGCTCTTGGCCCATAGTCGACCTTTGCGAAGATCTCTTCATCTCCGTATTTCACCACTTAAATTCTTTAGCACATCACAGTGTAATATTTCTTATACCACACTTCTTTTTTATTTACAGAATTTTAACACATGAAAATAATGATAAAACGGGTATAATATTGTATAACAAAGCAGTGGACAAAAAAAACAAAAACTAAATTGATTTACAAAATATGAATATTTCGAGTTCACGTCGGAAGTTTTTATCTCCGGAAAAAAAACAACAAAACAAAAACAAAGGATAAAAAACAATAAAGTTTTTTATTGTTTTAGAAAATAAAGTTATGTGATAGATTCAAACTTTAGCGTAAAGAGCGAGGTATTGAGGAGGGGACAGCCCCTTTCATATACGGAATAATTTCTGTTCGTTTTAAGTTTTAATGTCGCTCAATTCCTGCTTGGCTCTTTTCTTTTCAATTATTGTTTTCTCCCTTCTATACAATCATTTTCAGACAATTTCACTGTTCTTTTTAAATGTGATGCACTCATTTTTTAAAGCATATCCCAGGAAGGTATTTGGTCAAGCATTTTGATTCGAAAGGGACTATAGGTCACCCACTTCATGGTTTGCAACAACATTGCTAGTAGATCTCCAATCCGTACCCCAACGAATGGCGTAATTTTGTCAAAATCCTGTGGGGGGGGGGAAAGGTCAAAGTTGAATAACAATAAAAGTCTGAATATTTCGGCTTCACACCTGGAAGCTATTGCAAGCCTATATTTTTGTTTTGTAACAACCAAACAAGAGTTTATCATATATGAGTTTCCTTCGTTTTTGTTTTTCAATAGTGCTTGTTCGTCTCATCTTTTTATATAGGTGTTAATTTATTTAAACTGTTTTTTTTTCTTTTTTCACGTTGATAAAGGCTTCCGAGTGTGAAGTCAGCCATCCTGTGTTTTCGCACACTCTTCCTGTTTATCTTCCCCAGATTTCTCCAGGTACCCATTTAGAGCTGGGTCGACTCTGGCTGAGCTTACAGAGTCGCGCCATTGGCCCCGTTTGAACAAAATAACCAGCAAAACCAGTACTCATACCCCAATTCTCAAGAACAAAGGGTCTATTTATGGTTATTTATTCAAAAATTATTAGTTGAAATAAATCCTTCTTATATTTTTATTGTCTTTGCTTTTCTTCTTTTTTCATAATTTTCATCTGGCAATTTTTTCAAAATCAGAAATCAGCATGTCCTGCTTTCACCTTCGCAATTTCCCTCTATTCCTCCCTGAAAGACAACTAAATGACACACTAGACGACACACTGACAAATAAACGACATACTAGACTAACAAGAAAGAATATCAGTGGACTTTTACTACAAAGTCCTTCAGCAGCAATTTTACTTTTTACTTAGCAGCACGAATATACTGCAGTTTCTTTTTGCAGTTGTTTCAACCCATGGTTTTATTGCTTGACGTTTTCCATATATATCTTATTGTCTGGACCTTTTATATATGCAGGGCAAAAACGAGCACCGACTTGCCTCTGCACAATAATCAAAATCCATGCTAAAAAATTATGAGAACTTGGCACGAAAACGAGTTTATTCCTCATTCAGCGCAAAAATGAGCAAAGTCCATACTGTGGACTGAGTCTATGACAAAATCGGCCAAAAAAAATCTTCACTCGATGATAATAGGTCCTGACTCAAAGCAAAACGAGCTAATCCCTGCCTTAGTAACAAAATTAACTAAGTCCTGACTCGGTTCAAAAACAAGACAACTCACGAGACTTTATAGACAGAAATAAGACCTACAGTCGGGCTTTTATCATCTCATTCTTCCTCCCTACCAATATAACTTGGCACCGAAATGCTTGTCCCGAAATTCCCACCCCCCGAAATGCTGGTCTGAGTTGTAAAAACGTAACAAAAACACATGAAAACACATTTAATGCATTTTAAAGGTTTTTATGTAACCCCCTCCCCCAGAACAAGAATACTGGGTACGGCCTTGACATCAAACAATATCGAACAAATCTACTTTACATTACAATCATCAGATCTAAAATGCTTCCCTTAGTTGTCTCAACTCCAATAACACCAGAAAAACCTTTACTTGTACATGAATAAAATAACGCAAACGATTTTTTGGCATTAATAGACATAAGATTAGTATCCATACACACATGAATCCGAGCCAAAATATCAGTGTTTTTATCCATATAAGATATTTTATTTACATATGTGCAAACAACAGTGATATCGTCAGTTAACACTTAAAGAAAACCTTCCCAAAGCATTAATAGTTCATATTTACAATTGCAATAAACTTTACAGCACCATCCTGGAGGCAGCGATATTGATGAAAACAAATTGCAGATTAATCGCAGAAATTATGAACACTAAGGGCCAGTATCGAGCCTTGTGGAACCCCACAACTTACCTTCCGACTATGAGAATCATCATGACCCGCAAACAGCATCTAATTGGAGGTAACTTCAAAATCATGGTAGGAACTGACCTCTCATTCCAATATCCTTTAGTCTTCTCAAATAATTTCCTGGTCTTTGTAGTCAAAACTTTATTAATATCTAATAAAATTGATTAACGCTAATTTTCCGCCATGACAGTTTTATTAAACCGAAATGCTTTATGAAATCAAATACGAAGTCAAAATCCAAAAGGGATATAATATTAGGTTCAGTTAAATAACCCAGTCTGAAACCAGATCGTCGAATATTCTGGTAACCTGTAATTTCCAGAAAATTAAATAGCTTAAATAGCTTACACTGAACGTCTAAAACTAAGAAGTCCCCATATTTATGAATAGAATTAATTCCTCTTTTTTATAATAGACACCCTTTCTAAACAAAAAATTCCAAGGATAAGCAAGAGACTCAATAACCAGTTGTAAACATTCCCCTATTATTTTTTTCGGCACACCATCAAAACAACGTGACAAAAAGCCTTAAGTCCTTTTACTATAACCAATAAGTCTTCTTCAGACAGTGGAATGAAGCCCATCGAATTAAAACTCTGAGGGAGATCAAAATCCATAAATTTTTTTCGACGCGGGAGTCCAGCCGATGGTCTTCCGCCTTATCTCGGGCTGACCTTTCCTCTTATTCATAGACAGTTACTTTATGAGTACAAAGCAGTTTTTAAAGAAGTGTAGACGTTTTTACATTTGGGTTTCTTACAATTGTTTATTAAAATATATTTTAATTTTCATCTTTTATATTTCTCCTCTACTATTTTCCCTACTATTTTTTCTGTTTTTTTTTTCTGCAATGTGGTATTTTATATTGTGATGGATAATAACAGATATAAAACGCCTTAATAAAAACTTTTTAAGAGCAAAATATGCTGATTTAAACAAAATTATATGGATGAATCTTTCAATATAGCTCGTCTGCGTTGCTTTTAACATGGAAAAAAAATAGAAAAATATTTTGTAAAGGTAATCACCACAGCAGAACACTCTTGAAAGCCTCTGTTTGAAAGGAAATACATCTAATAAGATGTTGTAATTTGACCATGTGCATGTTATGTGTGAAGCAACCTTAATGATTCTCTTGTTTCTTTTTACTCTACTCTAGGGAAAAGCAGCTTCTTACAGTTCTCATTAAATTATACAACTTATACAAATAGATTTATTCGCACGAAAGCCTTATTGGGCCGTGGTGACACACAACAAACAAGCGAAAAAATACAACAACAACACACTAGAACTGAATATTCAAGAAAATCTTCACGATGCCTAATACCTACCCGGACAAGCATTCCAATACTTACACTTATATCTTTAACACTTATATCTTTAAGATACAATTATATCTTGATAACACCTACTTTTCAAAATTTCCAAAATCCAATCTCTTCAATTTCTGAAATCCTACAAAGTTCCATACTGTTACTTATATACAGTTCTGCTAATGCTGATTTTTTTTTATTTTGAGGTTCTTTTTTTTGCTTCTTTTTTATATTTTGCTTCTTTTTTATTTATAGCTTCTTTTTTTATTTTGAGGTTCTATTTTATTTTTCTAAATATTGACATTAAAAGGAAATCTAGGCTATGCCCTAAATTATTCCCTAAAAATAATTTGTATCGTTTTCCTCTAGCTGCTTAGATATACAACAATTTCCAGGCTGCTATGTCCCTACATACACCACCTGATTCCTTACAAGAGGATAAAGGAAAGACCCCTTCTCTTCTTACCGAAGAGGCAGTACTAGAAGCTGAAATACCCATCCACATGGTTTAGCGCAAGAAATCATTAGTCTGAACAGGGTCTTATACAAGTCAGCTTTTCCTAGTTCCAACAAGGAGAAAAGAAATCTGATATCATAGATTATCATAAAGAATCACTTCTAAGTTCTCTTATAAATAGTCTTTACCTTCATGTCTTTCCCAACCGGCTGGTAAATCTTCTTCACAGCTTTCTTCCGTTTTGTCGTCTGATGTAGCACTATCTATCAGATCTTTTGAATCACCTGTATTTAATTCTTCTTGACTTGTATTTTTACTAAAAGAGAAAATGTGCATATAATCATTGCAATATAATACAACATTAGAGCCAGGCTCTGACAGAAGATGGTAAATTTTGTCAAGCAAAAATGACCAAGTCTATTGTCCGCAGCCAATACCAAAACTCGGCATTTTTCAAGTTTTCGAAAAAACCATAAAACAGAAATTGTTCGCTTTTGAACGGAAGAAATATAGATAGATGGATTTTCTTAAGGTTTTCTGAAGTCCATTTGCTTCCGTTTTTCCTCTCCCTCCCTTTTGCAGAATGTGAATGCTAGGTTTTGTAATCCTAGTAGGACTACTCCACTGGCGTGGCCGTATCAAAATTACAGGAAGCCCTTTTTCTCTTTTCTCTTTTTCTCTTCTTTTTTTTCTATCTTTTTTTTTTACAACTAGGTTCAGACAGAGAACATCCGAAGTGAGGTTGCATTAGCGTCAATGTTTGGCTGGTGAGCTGCAATAAAAGAAAAGCAAAATGTTTCAAATATTTTTACCAATGTACAAACTGGACGTTTATAATTACTTCGAACACAATTTTGGCAGCCAGATAAACTAATTTTTCAACTTTGTTTCAAAACAGTTTGAGCAAACCGCATATTTCCCGATATAAGATATGTTTTTTCATTGGGCAATGCGGAATCAGGGCTGCCAAAGCAATATTTATCCCAGTTGAAATCTAAATTTTAGTATTGAACGTCAAAATCGCATGAGAGCGGGCAAAAACCTGTTTTCTCTAATCATCAAAAATTTTTTATGCCCATCGTCCGACAGGTTTCACCTTAGATAATTTCGGAGACCACACTGCCTTTCCATGACGATAAATAAAAGTTCAAATAGGGATAAAATCCTTTTAATAGACAGTGATGATGATAACAGTGAAAGAAATTCACAAAAATACCAGATATTTCGGTCACATATACAGTGACCGTCATCAGTAGTAAAACTTTTTTTTTACTACTGATGACGGTCACTGTATATGTGACCGAAATATCTGGTATTTTTGTGAATTTCTATCACTGTTATCATCATCACTGTCTATTAAAAGGATTTTATCCCTATTTGAACTTTTATTTATCGTTTAGGTTTCAACTATAGTATGTCCAACCAAATTATTACCATGTTTTGAAAGTATCTTGTCGTACAGCCAAAAATTGCTAAAAGTTGATTGTTTTCGATGACATTATTCCTACAGCCACATAAGACTGGCTCTTGCTGACAATCAACATATGCCACATTCTAAATGTATTTTTAATGTAGACAGAAATAGTTAAAAACTTCTCGAATTCTTTCCAGTGACCTACAGACAACTAGACAGACACAACGTTAGGCAAGATTCTGGTGTACATCCAGGGTCGTAACCAGGATTTTTTTTTCGAGGGGGGGGGCAGGGGAGGTTTACAAAGAAACTTTAAAACACGCATCAAAAATTGTTTATATTCATTTGTGTTACGTTTTTACAGGTCGGACAAATGTTTAGGGGAGGGGTTCAATTCCCTTAACCCCCTTGGATACGGTCTTGTGTACTTTTTTAATAAAATGAGTGATTTTTTATAGTATGATCTCTTAGGGTGCCAAATTCGAAGTGTATTTTGTTATGCAGCCAAAAAACAGCTAAACGCTTTTCGAATGGTTTCAAGTGATATGCAGACAATTAGACTAATACACCTATGTACAGCTTGATCTCCACCTTTTGTTTTAGTAAATAAAACAAGATATTCCTTATACTACGATTTTTTAGGGTACCGTATTCGAGGCGTATTTTGTTGTCCATCCAAAACACAGCTAAATGCTAATCGGACATTTCCAGTGGTATGACGACAATTAAACTGACACACCTTAATGTATGCCTTTGATTTTCACTAATAAAATAAGATATTCCTTATACTACGATTCCTTACGCTCGTAAAAACCATGCTAATATTAAATCTAGTTAAAGATTTAACGGTAAACCGTTAGATCTATCATGATATTTGAATTATTATCATATTTCCTTTACTTGTGATATCGACAACAGTTCGTGTAATCCCATAATTTTCTCAATGCTGAGTTTAAGCTTTCTTGCAGAAACTAGTGTTTTTCTTTTATTTCTATCAGATAAGATTAAATCAAACAGTTCGTGGTAACTCACTGTAAGTAAGGAGCGACCCGGCTTCAATAGTACCCGAAACTCTAAAAAACAAGATTTTTGATACCATAGATACATCAAAAGAATCAGATTTTTATGCTGATTCCCAAATATGTAAAATTTCATCAAGGCTTTAGCTTATTAACCCATCAAAAGTTACGCGCCTGGGAAATGTCCCGATTTCACTGTTTGCAAGTTCATTCTCAAGGCCATTATTTTATTTTCTATCGATGTTACACGATTGGTCACTGCACTTAAATCAGTTTTTATCTCCAAGACATTATGCTTGAGTGCCTCAATATTCGTATTTATGGAGTGGACCATTTCCAGGATTTTAGTAATATTTTCTGCATTTGACATCTAACAATCAGCGAGAACGCTACTTGTAGAGTTCATCACGGGGTCCGATAATTCAGCTTCAATTCGAATACGTTTACCTCTACCTTTTCTTTCCTATAATCAACAGTTCGTGGTAACGAACTGTAAGTAAGGAGCGACCCGGCTCAATGGTAACCGAAACTCTAGAAAACGGGTTTTTGATACCAATAGATACATCAAAAGAATCAGTATTTCAATGCTGATTTCAAATATATAACTTTCATCAAGTTTAGTGCTACCCATCAAAAGTTACGCGCCTGAGAAAATTTGGCTGATTTAAAAAAAAAGGGGGAAAGACCCCTAAAAGTTATAGAACCTTAATGAAAATCACACCATCATATTCAGCGTATCAGAGAACCCTACTGTAGAGTTTCAAACTCCTATCTACAAAAATGTGGAATTTTGCATTTTTTGCCAGAAGAAAGATCACGGATGCGTGTTTATTTGTTTTGTTTTTTTTTCCCTGGGGTGATCGTACTCGACCCAGTGGTCCTAGAATATCGTGGGAGGGCTCATTGGAACGGAAATTAAAAAGTTCTAGTGCCCTTTCTAAGTGACCAAAAAAAAATGGAGGACAACTAGAGGCCCTCTCCCACGCTTATTTTTTTTCTCCCAAAGTCACCTGATCAAAATTTTGAGATAGCCATTTTGTTCAGCATGGTCTAAAATATGATAAATATGTCTTTTAAGATGACTTAATCCCCCCGAAGTCCCCAGGGGGAGGGCTAAAAGTTATGAACTTTACCCAATGTTAACATATAGTATTGTTATTGGGAGTATACAGACATTTTCAGGAATGTTTTTTTCTGGAGGGGGGGGGGCTAGAGGAGGGGGTTACTCTGGAGAATCTTTCCGTGGAGGATGTTTCTTTGGGGTAAGGGACATTTCTATGAAGGGGGGCGCCGGATTTCCAAGCATTATTTAAAAACGATCAGAAATTAAATAAAAAAAAACAAGTTTTTTCAACTGAAAGTAAGAAGCCAACATTAGAACTTAAAACGAACAGAAATTATAACGTACGTGAGGGGGTTCTCCCCCAAGTCAATACCTCGCTCTTTACGCTACAGTTTTTTTTTAGTGCTTTCAAAAGAGCTATCTATTCTAATTCAACGGCCTTTGTGATTCAGGGTTTTGTGAATCAAATTTTTTTTTAACTTTTAACGTAAAGAGCGTGGTATTGACTAAGGGGAGAACCCCCTCATATACGTAATAACATATACGTAATAAAAAAAAACAATAAAAAAACAAGCGATACGGCTCAATAGTAATCGAAACTTTTAAAAACGGAATTTTGATGTCAATAAATGTATCAAAAGAATGTGTTTATAATGCTGATTCTAAATATATAAATTTTTATTAAGTTTAGTATTACTCATCAAAGGCTACGAGCCTGAGAAAATTTACCCGATTTATTAAAGAGGGGGGAAACATCCCCTACAAGTGAAAGAAATTTTAATGAAAATCACACCGTCAGATTCAGCGTATCAGAAAACCCTATTACATAGGTTTCAAGCTCATATCTGCAAAAATCTGCAACTTTGTATTTTTTGCCAGAAGAAAAATATACGAATATAGAAGTTAGTTACGTAAGTTAATTTGTAAAGACATCCATTTAGCAAAGAAAAGTAAAATTTTTATGCAAATTTTGTTTACTTATTCAATGACGTTAGCTAAAATAAAAGCTGCATTAACTAAAAAACGATTAGAAATTAAATAAAAAAAAACAAGTTTTTTAAACTGAAAGTAAGGAGCAGACATTAAAACTTAAAACGAACAGAAATTATTCCGTATATGAAAGGGGCTGTCCCCTCCTCAACGCCTCGCTCTTTGCGCTAAAGTTTGACTCTGTTTCACAACTTTATTTTTTAAAACAATAAAAAACTTTAGCGTAAAGAGCCAGGCGTTGAGGAGGGGACAGCCCCTTTCATATACGGAATAATTTCTGTTCGTTTTAAGTCTTAATGTCGCTCCTTACTTTCAGTTTAAAAAACTTGTTTTTTTTTTATTTAATAACGGAATAAAAACAAGACTATTCGCCTACATTTGTATGAGCTTATTTTTTTTACCCACACTAGTTCACAGCGTGCAATTTACTTGTGCCGTTAAGAGGGCACGGCTAACAATCAGGAATTTTCTCAAAATAGAAATCGCTGGCCAAAATTACAGGATGCAGGAAACTCCTTCTTATCCCTGGTTTAGCGTGTACATTAAGGAAAAAGAAATCTCTCTTAAACTTTATAGAAACGTTATAGCCTACTCTGTGATTTAAAAGAGCTAAATTTGTATTTGAAAAACAATTTCTTTCACCAAATAGCCTTTTCGTCTATAGTTAGAATGAAATACAAATATTGAAAACTGGTAAAACTTTCAATAAGATTGTGAACCTTCGAAAGGAAAAAAAAAATATTGTTCAAATAGCAATAAAAATTCGAATATTTGAGCTTTACATCAACGGGGAAATTAAAGAATAAAAAAAGGAAAAGAAAATAGATTAAACAAATTAACACATCCATAAAAAGATGAGAAGATAGACATTTCAAGAAGATAGACGTACATTTCAAAGGGCTTGATGTTTCTGCTCTAAAACAAGCATATATTGTTTCTTGTTTTCTGTGAAGCGATTGTTTTTCAAATTTCTACCAAATATTGGGAAATTTTATGACTCGGTTTATTTGAGCTAATTTTGTAAAAATATTGTTGCGTAGGTTGTTAAGCAATACTTATTGTTCGTTTTAAGCTTCCCCTTACTCTTAATTTCCAATAAAAAAACGGCGTTTTTAAAAAAAGCTAACGTGTTTAAAATTCAACATGGCTATTCTGTAAGCATTGGAACTGTTATGTTCTTTGGTTTTAGCGCAATTTTTTTTTTTTTTTAATCTGAAATTGATCCGTTTTCTTTTTTATGTTTACCATAGAGTGCATTATACTTTCTATTTCTGTATTTTTATGATGGTTTTTTCGGTTCTAAATATACTTTAACTGTATTTCTGGGGCAAGATAGAAATATCGAATGCCAACAATTTTGTAAATTGAATTTTCGAGATTTTTGAATTGAATCGAGATTTGCTGATAGAAGAAGAAATTCATAATTTCTTGCAAGAAGACTAGAAAACATCTTTGAACCATTATTGAAATATTCCATAGTTTAAAATAAAAAAAATTTACGAAGAAGTATGTCTAGACCACCAATTGAAGAAGTAAAAGCAGTATTATGAACCTGCTATATCGAAATAGTATTAGTTCGACAAATCTGCATGTAATTAAGATAGAAGGGGACGTTTGCCTTCAAATTAGAGAAAGGACCGTTTCTAAGGATGATGATGCCCATTGCAAATTTGGTCTCATCCCCCCCTCCCCCTCTCCTCGAAGAATTATATGTTTTATATAATTATAGAATTATAACTGCCTTAAAAAAATGTTGGCCCCGTTCCAGCCATGGCATCTGCGGTGGCTTGCCCCCTTCCTGTGAACGGCAAAAATGGTTGATCTAATGCCAATTATGTAGTTCTGGTCTTCGATTTCAGATATCATTTTACATATCAGAAAATTAATTCGTTCTGTATTTTATTTTAACACGGGTTATATTATATCTTTAATTTCTCAAACACTGGTGGTTCTGTTAGTAGAATTAAATAATAAAAAAAACAAGTTTTATTTAATTGAAAGTAAGGAGCGACATTAAAACTTAAAACAACGAACAGGAATTGTTCTGTATATGAAAAGGGCTGTGCCTCCTCACGCCTCGCTCTTTACGCTAAAGTTTTTTATTGTTTAAAAAAATAAAGTTCTGAGACAGTCAAACTCTAGCCCAAAGAGCGAGGCCCTGAGGAGGGGACAGCCCCTTTCATATACGGAATATTTCTGTTTGTTTTAAGTTTTAATGTCGCTCCTTACTTTCAGTTAAAAAAGCTTGTTTTTTTCTATTTTAATTTCTGAACGTTTTTGAATTAATGCAGCTTTGATTTTGGCTAACCGTACATGAATTACTAAAACGAAATTTTGTATATAATTTTTCTTTTTTTTGGCTAAATGGCTTTCTCGAAATTTTGTTCTGACGTAACTTACGTAACGAACTTCTAAATTCGTATGTTTTAAGTTTTAATATTGCTCCTTACTTTCAGTTGAAAAAAAACTTTTTTTTTTAAATTTAATTCCTGATCGTTTTTTAAATAATGCTGGGAAATCCGGTGCCCCCTTCATAAAAATGCTCCTTACCACAAAGAAACATCCTCCATCGAAAGATGATCTACCGTAACCCCCTACTCCGACCCTCCCCCTCCCCCAGCAGAAACAAATCCCTCCCAGAAAACGTCGTATCACTTCCCAATAACCAATGCTATATGTAAACAATGGCAAAGTTCTTAAACTTGCAGCCCTTCCCCCAGGAACTTTGGGGATTAAGGTATCCTCAAAGACATATTTATTTGATTTTTCGACTATGCTGAACAAAATGGCTATCTCAAAATTTGATTGGGTGACTTTCGGGAAAAAATGAGCGTGGGAGGGGCCAAGGTTGTCCTCCATTTTTTTTGGTCACTTAAAAAGGGCAACTAGAACTTTCAATCTCCCGTTCGAATGAGCCCTCTTACGATATTCTAGAACTACTGAATCGATACGATCACCCCTGGGGAAACAAAAAAAAAAAAAACAACAAATAAACACGCCATCCGTGATCTTTCTTCTGACAAAAAATACAAAATTCCACATTTTTGGCACATATGAGCTTGATTAAACTTCCGCAGTAGGGTTCTCTGATACGTCGTGAATCTGATGGTGTAAGTTTCATTAAAGTTCTAGGACTTTTAGGTTCTTTTATCTCCCTTTTTTTTCAAAAATAAGGCACATTTTACCAGGCGCGTAACATTTGATGGGTAAAGCTAAGCTTGACGAAATATAACATATTTGGAATCAGCATAAAATCTGATTCTTTTGATGTATCTATTGGTATCAAAAATCTTGTTTTTTTAGAGTTTCGGTTACTATTGAGCCGGGTCGCTCCTTACTTACAGTGAGTTACCACGAACTGTTTTGATTTAATCTTATCTGATTAGAAATAAAAGAAAACACTAGTTTCTGCAAGAACGCTTAAACTCAGCATTGAGAAAATTATGGGATTACACGAACTGTTGTCGATATCACAAGTAAAGGAAATATGATAATAATTCAAATATCATGATAGATCTAACGGTTTACCGTTAAATCTTTAACTAGAATTTAATATTAGCATGGTTTTTTACGAGCGTAAGGAATCGTTGTATAAGGAATATCTTATATTATTAGTGAAAATCAAAGGCATACATTAAGGTGTGTCAGTCTAATTGGTCGTCATACCACTGGAAATGTCCGATTAGCATTTAGCTGTGTTTTGGATGGACAACAAAATACGCCTCGACATATGGTACCCTAAAAAATCGTAGTATAAGGAATATCTTGTTTTATTTATTAAAACAAAAGGTGGAGATCAAGCTGTACATCGGTGTATTAGTCTAATTGTCTGCATATCACTTGAAACCATTCGAAAAGCGTTTAGCTGTTTTTTGGCTGCATAACAAAATACACTTCGAATTTGGCACCCTAAGAGATTATACTATAAAAAATCACTCATTTTATTAAAAAAGTACACAAGACCGTATCCAAGGGGGTTAAGGGAATTGAACCCCTCCCCTCCGACCTGTAAAAACGTAACACAAATGAATTAACACAATTGCATTTCAACGAAAGAAATCCAAAATGAACTTTGAAAAATCATGAGAATGTAACTGTGACAAGGTAAAGCACGACAAGACACTACTGAAATATTCCAATTCTTGCATTTCAACGAAAGAAATTCAAAATGAACTTTAAAAATCAAGAGAATGTAACTGTGACAAGGTAAAGCACAACAAAACACTGCTGAAATATTCCAACTCTTGCATTTTACGACAGAAATTCAAAATGAACTTCGAAAAATCAAGAGAATGTAACTGTGACAAGGTAAAGCACAACAAGTCACTACTGAAATATTCCAACTCTTGCATTTCACGACAGAAATTCAAAATGAACTTCGAAAAATCAAGAGAATGTAACTGTGACAAGGTAAAGCACAACAAGACACTACTGAAATATTCCAATTCTTGCATTTCACGACAGAAATTCAAAATGAACTTTGAAAAATCATGAGAATGTAGCTGTGACAAGGTAAAGCACAACAAGACACTACTGAAATATTCCAATTCTTGCATTTCACGAAAGAAATTCAAAATGAACTTTGAAAATTAAGAGAATGTAACTGTGACAAGGTAAAGCACAACAAAACACTACTGAAATATTCCAACTCTTGCATTTCACGACAGAAATTCAAAATGAACTTCGAAAAATCAAGAGAATGTAACTGTGACAAGGTAAAGCACAACAAGACACTACTGAAATATTCCAACTCTTGCATTTCAACGACAAGAAATTCAAAATGAACTTTGAAAAATCAAGAGAATGTAACTGTGACAAGGTAAAGCACAACAAGACACTACTGAAATATTCCAACTCTTGCATTTCACGACAGAAATCCAAAATGAACTTTGAAAAATCAAGAGAATGTAACTGTGACAAGGTAAAGCACAACAAGACACTACTGAAATATTCCAATTCTTGCATTTCACGACAGAAATTCAAAATGAACTTTGAAAAATCAAGAGAATGTAACTGTGACAAGGTAAAGCACAACAAGACACTACTGAAATATTCCAACTCTTGCATTTTCACGAAAGAAATTCAAAATGAACTTTGAAAATCAAGAGAATGTAACTGTGACAAGGTAAAGCACAACAAAACACTACTGAAATATTCCAACTCTTGCATTTCACGAAAGAAATTCAAAATGAACTTTGAAAAATCAGAGAATGTAACTGTGACAAGGTAAAGCACAACAAAACACTACTGAAATATTCCAACTCTTGCATTTCAATGAAAGAAATTCAAAATGAACTATGAAAATCAACAGAATGTAACTGTGACAAGGTAAAGCACAACAAAACACTACTGAAATATTCCAACTCTTGCATTTCACGACAGAAATTCAAAATGAACTTCGAAAAATCAAGAGAATGTAACTGTGACAAGGTAAAGCACAACAAGTCACTACTGAAATATTCCAATTCTTGCATTTCACGACAGAAATTCAAAATGAACTTTGAAAAGTCATGAGAATGTAGCTGTGACAAGGTAAACCACGACAAGACACTACTGAAATATTCCAATTCTTGCATTTCACGAAAGAAATTCAAAATGAACTTTGAAAAATTAAGAGAATGTAACTGTGACAAGGTAAAGCACAACAAAACACTACTGAAATATTCCAACTCTTGCATTTCAATGAAAGAAATTCAAAATGAACTATGAAAATCAACAGAATGTAACTGTGACAAGGTAAAGCATAACAAAACACTACTGAAATATTCCAACTCTTGCATTTCAATGAAAGAAATTCAAAATGAACTATGAAAATCAACAGAATGTAACTGTGACAAGGTAAAGCACAACAAAACACTACTGAAATATTCCAACTCTTGCATTTCACGACAGAAATTCAAAATGAACTTCGAAAAATCAAGAGAATGTAACTGTGACAAGGTAAAGCACAACAAGTCACTACTGAAATATTCCAACTCTTGCATTTCACGACAGAAATTCAAAATGAACTTTGAAAAATCATGAGAATGTAGTTGTGACAAGGTAAACCACGACAAGACACTACTGAAATATTCCAATTCTTGCATTTCACGAAAGAAATTCAAAATGAACTTTGAAAAATTAAGAGAATGTAACAGTGACAAGGTAAAGCACAACAAAACACTACTGAAATATTCCAACTCTTGCATTTCAATGAAAGAAATTCAAAATGAACTATGAAAATCAACAGAATGTAACTGTGACAAGGTAAAGCACAACAAAACACTATTGAAATATTCCAACTCTTGCATTTCACGACAGAAATTCAAAATGAACTTCGAAAAATCAAGAGAATGTAACTGTGACAAGGTAAAGCACAACAAAACATTACTGAAATATTCCAACTCTTGCATTTCAATGAAAGAAATTCAAAATGAACTATGAAAATCAACAGAATGTAACTGTGGCAAGGTAAAGCACAACAAAACACTACTGAAATATTCCAACTCTTGCATTTCAATGAAAGAAATTCAAAATGAACTATGAAAATCAACAGAATGTAACTGTGACAAGGTAAAGCATAACAAAACACTACTGAAATATTCCAACTCTTGCATTTCAATGAAAGAAATTCAAAATGAACTATGAAAATCAACAGAATGTAACTGTGACAAGGTAAAGCACAACAAAACACTACTGAAATATTCCAACTCTTGCATTTCACGAAAGAAATTCAAAATGAACTTTGAAAAATTAAGAGAATGTAACTGTGACAAGGTAAAGCACAACAAAACACTACTGAAATATTCCAACTCTTGCATTTCAACGACAGAAATTCAAAATGAACTTTGAAAAATCAAGAGAATGTAACTGTGACAAGGTAAAGCACAACAAAACACTACTTAAATATTCCAACTCTTGCATTTCACGACAGAAATTCAAAATGAACTTTGAAAAATCAAGAGAATGTAACTGTGACAAGGTAAAGCACAACAAAACACTACTGAAATATTCCAACTCTTGCATTTCAATGAAAGAAATTCAAAATGAACTATGAAAATCAACAGAATGTAACTGTGACAAGGTAAAGCACAACAAAACACTACTGAAATATTCCAACTCTTGCATTTCACGAAAGAAATTCAAAATGAACTTCGAAAAATCAAGAGAATGTAACTGTGACAAGGTAAAGCACAACAAAACACTACTGAAATATTCCAACTCTTGCATTTCAATGAAAGAAATTCAAAATGAACTATGAAAATCGACAGAATGTAACTGTGACAAGGTAAAGCACAACAAAACACTACTGAAATATTCCAACTCTTGCATTTCACGACAGAAATTCAAAATGAACTTCGAAAAATCAAGAGAATGTAACTGTGACAAGGTAAAGCACAACAAGTCACTACTGAAATATTCCAACTCTTGCATTTCACGACAGAAATTCAAAATGAACTTTGAAAAATCATGAGAATGTAGCTGTGACAAGGTAAACCACGACAAGACACTACTGAAATATTCCAATTCTTGCATTTCACGAAAGAAATTCAAAATGAACTTTGAAAAATTAAGAGAATGTAACAGTGACAAGGTAAAGCACAACAAAACACTACTGAAATATTCCAACTCTTGCATTTCAACGAAAGAAATTCAAAATGAACTATGAAAATCAAGAGAATGTAACTGTGACAAGGTAAAGCACAACAAAACACTACTGAAATATTCCAACTCTTGCATTTCAATGAAAGAAATTCAAAATGAACTATGAAAAATCAACAGAATGTAACTGTGACAAGGTAAAGCACAACAAAACACTACTGAAATATTCCAACTCTTGCATTTCAATGAAAGAAATTCAAAATGAACTATGAAAATCAACAGAATGTAACTGTGACAAGGTAAAGCACAACAAAACACTACTGAAATATTCCAACTCTTGCATTTCAATGAAAGAAATTCAAAATGAACTATGAAAATCAACAGAATGTAACTGTGACAAGGTAAAGCATAACAAAACACTACTGAAATATTCCAACTCTTGCATTTCAATGAAAGAAATTCAAAATGAACTATGAAAATCAACAGAATGTAACTGTGACAAGGTAAAGCACAACAAAACACTACTGAAATATTCCAACTCTTGCATTTCACGACAGAAATTCAAAATGAACTTCGAAAAATCAAGAGAATGTAACTGTGACAAGGTAAAGCACAACAAGTCACTACTGAAATATTCCAACTCTTGCATTTCACGACAGAAATTCAAAATGAACTTTGAAAAATCATGAGAATGTAGCTGTGACAAGGTAAACCACGACAAGACACTACTGCAATATTCCAATTCTTGCATTTCACGAAAGAAATTCAAAATGAACTTTGAAAAATTAAGAGAATGTAACAGTGACAAGGTAAAGCACAACAAAACACTACTGAAATATTCCAACTCTTGCATTTCAATGAAAGAAATTCAAAATGAACTATGAAAATCAACAGAATGTAACTGTGACAAGGTAAAGCACAACAAAACACTATTGAAATATTCCAACTCTTGCATTTCACGATAGAAATTCAAAATGAACTTCGAAAAATCAAGAGAATGTAACTGTGACAAGGTAAAGCACAACAAAACACTACTGAAATATTCCAACTCTTGCATTTCAACGAAAGAAATTCAAAATGAACTTTGAAAAATCAAGAGAATGTAACTGTGACAAGGTAAAGCACAACAAAACACTACTGAAATATTCCAACTCTTGCATTTCAATGAAAGAAATTCAAAATGAACTATGAAAATCAACAGAATGTAACTGTGACAAGGTAAAGCACAACAAAACACTACTGAAATATTCCAACTCTTGCATTTCACGACAGAAATTCAAAATGAACTTCGAAAAATCAAGAGAATGTAACTGTGACAAGGTAAAGCACAACAAAGCACTACTGAAATATTCCAACTCTTGCATTTCACGACAGAAATTCAAAATGAACTTTGAAAAATCAGAGAATGTAACTGTGACAAGGTAAAGCACGACAAGACACTACTGAAATATTCCAACTCTTGCATTTCAACGAAAGAAATTCAAAATGAACTTTGAAAAATCAAGAGAATGTAACTGTGACAAGGTAAAGCACAACAAAACACTACTGAAATATTCCAACTCTTGCATTTCAATGAAAGAAATTCAAAATGAACTATGAAAATCAACAGAATGTAACTGTGACAAGGTAAAGCACAACAAAACACTACTGAAATATTCCAACTCTTGCATTTCACGACAGAAATTCAAAATGAACTTCGAAAAATTAAGAGAATGTAACTGTGACAAGGTAAAGCACAACAAGTCACTACTGAAATATTCCAACTCTTGCATTTCACGACAGAAATTCAAAATGAACTTTGAAAAATCATGAGAATGTAGCTGTGACAAGGTAAACCACGACAAGACACTACTGAAATATTCCAATTCTTGCATTTCACGAAAGAAATTCAAAATGAACTTTGAAAAATTAAGAGAATGTAACTGTGACAAGGTAAAGCACAACAAAACACTACTGAAATATTCCAACTCTTGCATTTCAATGAAAGAAATTCAAAATGAACTATGAAAATCAACAGAATGTAACTGTGACAAGGTAAAGCACAACAAAACACTACTGAAATATTCCAACTCTTGCATTTCACGACAGAAATTCAAAATGAACTTCGAAAAATTAAGAGAATGTAACTGTGACAAGGTAAAGCACAACAAGTCACTACTGAAATATTCCAACTCTTGCATTTCAACGAAAGAAATCCAAAATGAACTTTGAAAAATCATGAGAATGTAGCTGTGACAAGGTAAACCACGACAAGACACTACTGAAATATTCCAATTCTTGCATTTCGCGAAAGAAATTCAAAATGAACTTTGAAAATTAAGAGAATGTAACTGTGACAAGGTAAAGCACAACAAAACACTACTGAAATATTCCAACTCTTGCATTTCAATGAAAGAAATTCAAATGAACTACTTGCCCTTGAGGCAGATCCCATTTATTTTCGATTCTGAGTATTTTTGGTTTTCCCTCCAAAATTGACCCCTGCCCTCAGAAATGGAGGAAGGAGGGGCCTCTGAGCCTTGCCCTTGAGGCAGATCCCATTTATTTTCGATTCTGAGTATTTTCGGTTTTCCCTCCAAAATTGACCCCTGCCCTCAGAAATGGGGGAACGAAGGGCCTCTGAGCCTTCCCCTTGAGGCAGATCACGCTTTATTTTCGATTCTGAGTATTTTTGGTTTTCCCTCCAAAATTGACCCCCCCCCCTCCCCTGCCCTCAGAAATGGGGGAACGAAGGGCCTCTGAGCCTTCCCCTTGAGGCAGATCCCATTTATTTTCGATTCTGAGTACATGCTCACAAAAATTATTTTACTTCAGAATTTCACGTTAAAAAATTACCAATCACTAATTACCCCTTTTTTGCAACATGTCTATCACGCCAATGAAAAATCGTAATCTCACCGAACACGTCAAACTGTTTCCACAGACTTCAAAAATGGAACTGTGGATAACACATGGGTGATTGACAGCTTTCCCTAAAAAACCTTTCCTAATAACTAGTCTGGTAATCTGCCATGAAAGTGCCATGGAACGTAGAGGCCCAGAAACTTAGAGTTGGCCCAGAAACCTGTCTGGTTGGCCCAGAAACCTGTCTGCTAGGTTTTGTATAATTCCATATTCAATTGACAACAATAGCAATAATCAGTCTGGTAATCAACCATGGAAAGGTGCCAGGGAGCGTGTCGTACGCAAATAACACAGGATGGAACATAAAGGACGCAAAATGGTACCTAGATAACTACTTATGGCTGAAGGTAAACCGGCTCGACCTAAACATAAGTAAGTCAAATTTTGTTATCTTTTCGCGGTCTCCAAATTATTATCCTTGGATTACTGAAGTAGCTTCACCGAAAGGTATTGTTAAGCGGTCAAGTTCCATCAAGTACCTTGGGATTATTATTAAGGAAAATTTATCATTTAAATACCATGTAAAAGCTATAAGTAAAATTTTATCGTGGAATTTAGGATTATCCGTAAATTAAAACACTTTTTTCCTTCATATATTTTACGGTTATTATATTTTTCGTTTATTATATCCGTATATTTTTTACTGTTCGTCTGTATGGCTCGGTACTTTCCCCTAAATACTTAGCCCAATACGTGTACTGCAGAATAATGCTATTAGATCATTTTGTGGAATAGGGAACGGAGATTCGGTCAGGTCAATCTACAGTATAATTAATATAATGCCTGCAGCTGGCTTGAGTGATTTTTATACACTGGTTTTTATGTATAAGTATTTTTATGGCTGCCTTCCAAACTGTTATACAGGAATATTTCGGGAAAGATCCAATGTTCATTGTCACGAAACTCGGACAAGCGAAGATATTGAGGTTCCTCGCCTAGTTCTAGTAGGACTGCCTTTTCAGTTATTTATAGAGGGGCTAAGCTGTGGAATAAGCTTGTCCCAAGCACCAAGGAACTACCCATTAGTCAATTTAAATCTGAGTTACGTGTGGGGTTGCTTGGTAAGTATACCTTCGAAACAGATTGAGATTGATGGAATTAAATTTGACAGTAATTGTTTATTGTTTTATTGCTTCGGGATCATGATATTATGTTGTTTTATTGTGTATGATTTATTTATGTAAGTTTAGTTTTCGGTACACGGTTTCACCCTTCTGCTTATTATAGATTATACTTGTTGTTTGTTCTTTTGTCTATTTTTTTTTCTTCTATTTTTTGTATTTATTTTTTGTTAGTAGCACACCCTCGCAAGCGACGCTTTTGGTGTGCTACCAATTGATTATGTCTGGTTTTTTTTGGATAACAAATTGATATTACTACTATTATTTTTACGTATAAACATAGATAATATAATAATAATAATGATACTAAATGCATATTTTAAAAAATATATAATACTGAAAAAAGTAACGAAATAAAAAAATAAAATCATAGAAAAATATTTATTTCACTAGTGCGGTATTTGTTTCTCTCCTTTTTCACTTAACTTTTGCAAGTCTGTCTCAATTTGGGTATTTACAAACCACAATTGGTGTTGAAGGTTAGCATCCGTCAATTTTTTTTATTTTTTTTTGCGTGTTTTGTGTTTGGTCAATTTCATTTTCGAAAAAAAACGATTCGCAGGTGTGAGTTGAACCAAAAGCGCTAACAACTTTTTGTGCCAAATTTCTTAAACTGGAAAATTTTTCTTTTGTGACGTAAGTGTGTTAAATAAAAATCTATTTTTGATTCTGAATTTTCAAACATGCGTTTTAATTCATTATTACACTGTATGTCAATCAGATCCGTTTGGTGATATCTGGGACAGACTCGATTTCAACATGAAAAGGAGATGAATATATTTCAAAATTTTGGTGTATTTTTTCCAACTCTAAATTATTGAATCGGCTTTCAAAAGCATCTGCAAGTTTTCTTATTTCTTTCGCATATTTGATATAATTATTAAATTTTGGTTTCTTGAATTCTTTCAACAATCGAAAGTGGTGAGCATTATTAATTTTCCATAGTGACTCTAATAACAGCAATTTCTTCTGAAATGCTCTGATGTGATTAAACGTATCGACTATGAGGTTATCTTTTTCTTGCAATGAAATATTTAATTCATTGAGTTTGTTGATAATATCCACTAAAAAGCGTAAATACAATAACCACTTATCATTTCCTAATTCTGGCAAGGACCTATGTTTGTCATTCATAAAAAAATCAATTTCTTCTCTTAAATGATAAAATCGATGTCAGAATTTTTTTTTTTTCATTTTCTTTCTTTATACTCCATCAGTGTTGTATTTTACATTTATGATGGGCAATATATTTATACATACATACATACATACATCTTCCAGGACTTAACCATCTGACTCGGCTGAAGTACACAGAATCTAATTCTTTTAGAAAATCCTTAAATTGTCGATACGCAGTGCTTGTGATCGAATGATCACTGTTTTTATAACTCTACTTGCATAACATGATACATCGATAATATTTGGCCTATACAGCATAATAATATAATACTTGGGCTATATACATCAATAAACAATATTGTTAAGAGTGAAACATCGATTCTTTAGTGTTCCAAGATGTGCGCACATCATGAGGGCGCAGAATATAAAAGTGTGATGAATCTCGCGGGCCACAAAAATGTTTACGGCGGGCCGCATGCGGTCCGCGGGCTGGCCGCCTCTGCGCTAAACTATCCTTTTTTCAGCCATTCAATGATACAACCAAAGTCTGAAATTATTTTTAAGATATCCGTCGACATGTAAGACTCGCTCTTCTCCGTAGGGAAAGCACAACAAAAGACTAAATAACTACTCAGGGGGCTGTGCGCATAAAAACGTTTTTCAGTGCAGCAAAAACACTTTTCTGGCACTGAAAGCAACCTAAATTCAGGGTTCCCCAAATTACAAAACACTACAGACTGGGCAAGGACCTTTGGCCGGATTCATGAATATGAATCACACACTGGAGAATGGCTCACAAATTATTGCCTAGGGTCGAAAAGAATAGTTTTTGTTTGTCGTTGAGCTAGAGCTTCCAATGAAGGACCTCAATTGGAGTTATATAATCCAAGCCAGAGAGGACTATCTAAAGTTGCTCCGCTTTCCTTTTGTTTCTTCTAGCCATCTTTCTGCTTTCGAAAGGAGACCTCCGTTTAAGCAAGGAAGCAGACAGAAATACTAAACTGATGTCGGATTAAATCCAAAAGCGCTCAGGATGTGACAACTCCACCGCCCAATTCTACAGACATCCACAGGCCGTATTAGAGCAGAAGAAGGTATTTCCAGGTTCCATCTTCTGATTCTTCCTCCCTCAAGAAATTTGACTGCTTCAGAAACTTGAAGTATTAGTTGGCTACATACAGCACACAAATACACACTATTCTTCTTATAGACGGGAGATGAGTGAGGAGACAAATCTTAAAATACCTTCCAAGGGCTTTATTTGAACCATAAGCCCATTCCTAAGAGTTAATATTATATCTGGCTTCGAGGTACAGGCTGCGATAGTACAATGGTGACGACATTCTCCTTCTATGAGAAATTCGAGTTCAACCTGTTCTCTTCCAACAATGGGTTGATCTCTACTTGGCGAATGGGGCCCAGGGTTTATTACCAGCTGCCGCAAAGCTGGATGACAGGTTTTCTGCCCGTCCCAGTAAAAAAAAAAAAAAAAAAAAAAAAAAAAAAAAAAAAAAAAAAAAAAAAAAAAAAAAAAAAAAAAAAGTCACCAATGGCTTTGGAGAATCTTTATCCTGCGAATTAGCCATACTTCTGCTAGACCATCCTACAGGGGGTGTGCAGAGCTCAAGGTTGAAGTAAACTTACAAGTTTCCATTTCAGGAGAATGTTTTCCGGGCAAGGCCGTATCCAGAGGGGGGGAGGGGTTTAAACTGCGCCCTCGAAATTTTTGTCCGACTCATAAACACGTAACTAACACAGATCGAAACAAATTTTTGATATCATTTTTAAAAAGAAATTGTAAACCCTCTCCCCATCCCAGAACAAAAATCCTGGATGCGCCTTTGTTTCTGAGGTTGTTTTTCAAAGGTGAACTCTCCAGATGACAGGTTTTCCTTAGGGGTTGGTTTGGCAGAAGACAATTTTTCTCTGGGCGAGTTATCCTAGCACCAGCAAAAGTGGGTCCGGTATTATGATCAACAAAGCTTACACTAGATCCACAACTTTATTACTTTTTGTCATTTTCTCACAGCAACACGACACCTCAAACAAGAATTATTTTTAAATCCTTAGGTTTACTTTTCTGGCAAATATTTCATTTTCTGGTTACATGTAGATCATGTTGCCAAATCCAGGAAACTTAATAATTATGCGAGCTCCCATGGCGTCATTAATGTTAGGAAAAACTTTTCCACGAGGTGCATATCGCAGAATTTGTCCTAGAATGTCGCCTTATGAACTTTAAAGGCAATTTTTGAACGCAAAAAATTTAAGATGTTCACACAAGGAGTTGCGAAGTAAAAAATTCAATAATTTAATCAGTTTAATATTCTGTTTTCCTATACAGTCAATGTTTTTTTGCATTTTCGTAAATCCGTCTTACATTAAAACCTTTTACTTAATCATAAATTTACGCAGTAGAAAACTTTTGGTACTGGTTAAACTTAGATGACTTTCTTGGAAAATTTAAAAAACAGTTTAATTTCTAGCAGCTAATGTCTAGCAAACTAATGGCAGCAAATGGTTTATTAACCTTTTGAACGATTTTATTATTGACGTCTTGGGAGCCCCTTATTTATGGCCTTGGGAAATAAAACATTAAAAACTGAATCTTTCATTAGATTTACAATATTTTATTGCAAGTTCCTGCAAACCCTGAAGCAGAGCTACTGTTAGAAAACAACTAAAACTTTTAGAACTCACCTGTCATTAGATCCCAAAGAGAGTTCATAGGCTAAACTATTTCTCACATTGTCATTTACATTTATCCTGAAAATAAAAGGATATTTAACAATGGCATTACGGAAAATGAAATAGCATAGTAAGTGTGACATATGGAGTCAGAAGTAATTATTTTATTAACCCTTGCAACTTCTAGTATTTCTAGAGAACCCGTTTGGACTCATACTTTGTTTATTTAGCAAACAATTTTGTCAATTGGGTTATAATAAAATTCACCAGTTTTGGACAGAAATATACTCACTTCGATACCCGATTTCAACCTATCAGAGACACGCTCTTGCGCTGCTAGAAGAAAAAAAAACATGCGCCTTCAAGATGTTTTTTCTTCTTTTTTTTCCTCTTGCCTCTGTGAAACTAACGAGGGCACTCCACATCACACACCTAAGCGAGAAACTTAGAATTGCGTTTGGTGTGCTAGTCTATTGTAAAGCCTGCTATAGCAGGCGTATTCTCACCCATGTGTTCAACACGTCTGTCAGGCCTCATATCCTCGCATTAACTCTATTCTGGAATATGTTTACGATTACTAATGAAAAATTTATCCGGTCTCTATTTTTTTCGTTTTGCGAAATTCCTGTTATGCATACCCGTGTGGGCTAGTGAAAAACTTAGTCTCAGTTTATGGCTTAACTAAGGCACTAGTAGCTACTGAGGAGCGTGTTCGCTTTATGTGTAAGATGGATAAGTCGAATAGCCTCCATCCTGTTATACGTCTCTATCTTATTTGTTTGTTATTATCTGTATCTTATTTGTATTATCTTCTATGTTACGTTATTCGAAATCATACGTTTTCTATGCGTTTCTTATTTATTTCTTTTTTACTCACTTTTTTTTACCTCATTTATGAACCCTTGAGGGTTCTTTTGGGTAATAAAGATATCGATTGATACATTTAATCGTCACTTCGATTTTGCAGACACGCTCTTTTGACAACCAGGAGGCGCTTGCTATATTTTGATTTACTTCAACATGCTTCTCGATATTCCCAGAATATTTCAACTTTAATACCCTTAGCCGTTTTTCAGACATAGCAAATGCACCATTTTGACAACCTAGATGCACATAGTGCCTTTCGATTTTTTTTTTAACATGAACCTCAAGACTCCCTGAAAGTTTCAACTTGATACCCTTAGCCGTTCCTGATACATTGCAGAAATGTCATTTTGACAACCTAGATGCACATTGCATCTTTTGATTTAGTTCAACATCCTGCTCAACATTCCCTAAAAGTTTCAACTACTATCATTGGCTGTTCCTGATTGTTACATACTTTCGTCTCAACCAAGTGACTGCCGAAATGCAGTTATGCATAGGTATGTTTCTTTAGTATGCCCTTTATGTTATTCCTTTTGTATTGTTTTTGCTTTTATGGGTAATGAATTCATATTGTTACTATTATTATATTTAGTATTTTAGTTTTATTTCATGTCCTTTATATATTTCTTTAGTTCCTATAGTATTTGCAGGACAATTATAGACCTTGTTGATTTTCCTCATTTTAATATTTTTAGCACTTCCTTAATAATTTTCCCTTAGTTACTTTGGCATTTTAGTTCCTCTTTATATCTTTTTAATCCCTTTAGTAACTCCAAGACAATTGTACAACCTCTACATCTTTCCTATATTAACAAATTTTTTTATATCTTTTTTTGTATTTCATTGGTACAGAAATTGCTTAAAGTAGCCTATTTACAATATGAATTCAAGGCGCGAGTCTCAAAAAAGATATGGACCCAACAGTTGACCAGTGATGATGAAAAAAGTGTTGTTTTTCCTTTAAAGCTAAAAAATTAAAGATAACTTACTGATTATTTTCTTTGTCCGCAATTACAGGTCCAGTGTCAACATCAACACCCATGGACGAAACATCCATTTTGGCATATATTCGTCGACTTCTGGCAGTTGTAATTTCGGACTGCGACGTCCTCATCCTAGAAAAGAGTGGTGATTCCATATGTGCAATTTTTATTTTGAATCGAAACTATGTTGTGGGGTTTCAGGCTATTTTTTCCAAATTTCCCATATCTTTATTTTTGGCAATAATATTAGTCATTACGATTTTTCCGTTACAGAATCAGCTTAAAATGGCGATTCTTCCTAAACTGACAGTTTTTTGTTCAAATGCGTTTTAAATGTTCGGTTATTATGGGTTAGAGTTTGTTCTTTACTAAGTTGCGTCTGACGCCACAACCACGATTGGTGCATAAGCTTAAAATCCAACACGCATTTCCAGAAGTGTAACTAGCTAAACTGTTTTGGGGGGAGGTAGCTATTGATTCTGCTGATGGGCCTGAAAATACAAACTAAAATCTACGATTCGGTAAAAATGCAGTAATATCAAACAAAACTTAGTAAAATTGTAGCGAAAACCGCAAACATGTGTCAAAATCATACCATTTTAAGATCTAATTTCAATTGATTGCCCCAGCCCACTTGAAGAGGTGCCATGTCCCATTTTTGAAACCTCTGCTTGCTTCATACAACCCTTGTCTATTAAAGGACTTGTCCCCCTACTGGATAGAAAGCAAAATAGTACCTTAAGAATTACTTTGGAGGAAGGAAACTTGAACCCTTTAAGCCAATCCCAAAAGCTCAGGTGAATTTTCTGCTACTTTTCCATCAGCATTTTCACCCAGGGTTGCCTTGAAAAATTCTGAAGAAATGAAGAAACTGTAATTTCAATTAATAGCTCTAGTGTTAATCACCACAAGTAAAAAAAAGAAGAAATTATAGTTAGAAAAAAAAACTAGTTCCTGGTTTGATATTTGGATAAGAAAATAAGTTAATTTTCAATAAACTTCTATAACAAGTTGTAGCATCTCCATATTTTAAGATTGATGGCTGCAAATACCTCTAAAATTTTCGAGTTTTATATCTCAAAAAGCTATAAAAGCCAGTTTTTCTCAACAGTAACTAAATCAAGTTTGATATTTTCGATTTATTGACCAATTTTGGCTAAAATTTATGATTAGACCAAATAGTCAAAACCAAGAGAATCCATCAGAAGTAATTCAGATCTGTAAAGGTTAATTCCAGACATTCAAATGAAAAACTAGTAATTGTTTTCACGTACTGTTAGACAAAAAGAAAGTTTTTTTCAGCATTGAGTATTTTACCTTTTTATGCAAGAAAGAGGGTGTTTCATTCGTCCAGCCCCCTCTACTTTTGTCCCTAATTTTAGCCAGGCATAAGGACCTTTATTGCTGACATTCAGTCTTCAAGCAGACCCTTGAGAAAAAGAGCTCAATCTCTTCCTGTTCCAGACCTTTCAGTCCCATCCTTAATTTTTGGATTGTTTTGGATTGTAATTTTTGGATAGAAGTTTGACTTCTAAATTAGATTTGTTTTTTGTTTTTAAGGTACCTTATTCTGCTTCAATTTATTCTTCTTATAACATAATGTATTTATTTAAGAATCATTTTTACACTTTAAAGTGTTTAAACAGTCATGAAACTCCTTAGTTTGAATCCGATCTAAGCTCCCAGCCAAAGCGGATAATGCAACATATCCATCATCAACAGTCTTAAATCTTAGAAGAGCAGAAATGATAAGATAATAATGTATTTGTTTCACTACAACAACAATCACAGGCAGCGCGCTAGCGCTGCCTAAGTAAAGAACGATGTGGGCACAGTGTGTTTTTTCTCCACAGGGACACTTCGTATCAAAGGAGTTGTCGTAGAAACTTCAAAACAGGCTCATTCGATTGGAAGTTCAAAGAGCTAGTACCCTTTTTAATAGTCGAAAGTGATTGGAGGGCAACTAGCCCCCCCCCCCAGGCCCATCATTCCCCCAAACGCATCCCATAAAAATTTGAGATAGCCATTTTGTTCAGCATAGTGGATTTCCATATAGAAAATACGTTTTTGAGGAGGACACTCCCCCACAACCCTCAGGGCAAGGGTTAAGTTATGCCCTGGGGGCATACAAGGTTTTTATAGAAGGCGTTGTCGTAGAAACTTCAAAACAGGCTCATTCGATTGGAAATTCAAAGGGCTAGTACCCTTTTTAATAGTCGAAAGTGATTAAAGGGCAACTAGCTCCCCCCCCCACAACCATCATTCCCCCAAACATTCTCCGGGCACTTCGTATCGAAGGAGTTGTCGTAGAAACTTCAAAAAGGGCTCATTCGATTGGAAATGGGAGTGGCTAGTGCCCTTTTTACTAGTCGAAAGTGATTGGAGGGCAACTAGCGCCCCCCCCCCACGCCCATCATTCCCCCAAACACATCCAATCAAAATTTTGAGATAGCCATTTTGTTCAGCGTAGTTGAATTCCAGATAGGAAATATGTTTTTGAGGAGGACACTCCTCCAAAACCCTCAGGGCAAGGGTTTTAAGTTATGCCCTGGGGGCATATAAGGTTTTTATAGAAGGCGTTGTCGTAGAAACTTCAAAACAGGCTCATTCGATTGGAAATTCAAAGGGCTTGTGCCCTTTTTAATACTTGAAAGTGATTGGAGGGCAACTCGCCCCCCCCCACGCCCATCATTCCCCCAAACACATCCAATCAAAATTTTGAGATAACCATTTTGTTCAGCATATTTGTTTTCCAGATAGAAAATATTGTTTTTGAGGAGGACGCTCCCTCACAACCCTCGGGGCAAGGGTTTTAAGTTATGGCCTGGGGGCATATAAGGTTTTTATAGAAGGCGTTGTCGTAGAAACTTCAAAACAGGCTGGGGCATATAAAGTTTTTATAGAACACGTTGTCGTAGAAACTTCAAAAAGGGCTCACTTGATTAGAAATTGAAATGGCTTGTGCCCTTTTTAATAGTCGAAAGTAATTGGAAGGCAACTAGCCCCCCTTTCACGACCACCATTTCCCCAAACACATCCAATCAAAATTTTGAGATAGCCATTTAGTTCCACGCACTTAAAGTTCAGGAAATTATACCATTGAGCAGGACACTCCTCCCACAGTCTTCAGAGCAAGGGTTATAAGTTATGGCCTGGGGGCATATAAGTTTTTATTGCAAACCTTTGCCGTAGAAACCTGAAAAAGGGCTCATTCGATAGAAAATTCAAAGTTCTAGTGCCCTTTTTAATAGTCGAAAGTGATTTGAGGGCAGCAAGCCCCCCTCTCTCGCCCACCTTTTCCCCAAACACATCCAATCAAAATTTTTAGATAGCCATTTTATTCAGTGTTTTGGATTTCCAGATAAAAATTATGTTCTTGAGGAGGACACCCCCCCACATCCCTCAGGGAAAGGGTTGTAAGTTATGCCCTGGGGGCATATAAGGCTTTTACTGAACGTGTAGTCGTAGAAACTTCAAAAATGACTCATTCGATTGGAAATAGAAATGGCTAGTGCCCTTTTTAATAGTCGAAAGTGATTGGAAGGCAACAAACACCCCTTCCACGCCCACCATTTCCCCAAACATATCTGATCAAAATTTTTTGGTAGCCATTTTGTTCCACGAAGTTTAAAGTTCAGGAAATTATACCTTTGAGCAGGACACTCTCCCCATAGTCTTCAGGGCCAGGGTTATAAGTTATGCCCTGGGGGCATATAAGGTTTTTATTGAAATGGGCAACTAACCCCCCTCTCACGCCCACCATTTCCCCAAACACATCCAATCAAAATTTTGAGATATCCATTTTGTTTAACGTATGTCGAAAGTTCTGGAAATTAGGTCTTTTAGGATAAAAATCCATCAGAGCTTTCAGTGCAAGGGTTGTAATTTGTGCCCTGGGGGCATATAAGGTTTATATAGAAAGTTGTTGTAGAAATTTCAAAAAGGGCTCATTTGATTGGAAATTGAAATTGCGCTTTTTAATAGTCGAAAGTGAGTGGAAAGTAATTAACCCCCCTCTCATGCCCTCCATTTCCCCAAACACATTCAATCAAAGCTTAGAGATAGCCATTTTGTTCAACGTAGTTGAAAGTTCTGGAAATTATGTATGTAAGGATGACAAACCCCCGAGAGTCCCCAGGGCAAAGGTTGTAAGGTATGCCCAGGGGGCATATAAGGTTTTTAATGATAGAGTTGTCGTAAAACTTCAAAAGGGGCTCATTCAATTGAAAATTGAGAGGGATAGTACCCTTTTTAATAGTTGAAAGTGATTGGACGGTAACTAACCCCTCTCTCACGCCCACCATTCCCCCAAACACATCCAATCAAAATTTTCAGATAGCCATTTTTTTCAACGTAGTAGAAAGTTCTTGAAATTAGGTCTGTGAGGATGACAATTCCCCCACCCAGCCTTCAGGACGAGGGTTGTAAGTTATCCCCAGGGGGCATATAAGGTTTTTATTGAAAGGGTTGTCGTAGAAACTTCAAAAGGGCTCATTTGATTGGAAATTGAAAGGGCTAGTGCCTTTTTTAATAGTTGAAAGTGATTGGAGAAAGACTAACGCCCCTCTCACGCCCACCATTTTCCCAGACACATCCAATCAAACTTTTGAGATAGCCATTTTCTGTAATGTAGTTGAAAGTTCTGGAAATTAGGTCTTAGAGGATGACAACCACCCTCACAGCCCTTAGGGTAAGAGTTGTAATTTATGCCCTGGGGCCATATAAGGTGTTTATAGAAAGTGTTGTCGTAGAAACTTGAAAAAGGCTCATTCGATTGGAATTCGAAAGGCCTAGTGCCCTTTTTAATAGTCGAAAGTAATTGGAAGGCTTGACATTTTTATAGTAAAGATCGAAGTGGATATAATGTATTATTTTTTTGTTGTTGTTGTTTAGACCAGGGCACTTTGTATCAAAGGAGTTGTTGTAGGAACTTCGAGAAGGGCTCATTCGATTGAAAATAGAAAGGGCTGATGCCCTTTTTAATAGTAGAAAGCGAGTGGAGGGAAACTAATCCCCCTCTCACGCCCACCCTCCCATTTGAATTTATGTATAAATATTAAATGTTGCCATAAGATTAAATCAAAATGCACTGTGTTAATGCTAATTCCCAATAAGGCATCTCAGCAGTATCCCAAGAACGACTGAGGGTATTATGTTCAAACTTTTGGGGCTGCTTCTGCTCTTAAAATTTATCCAAATCAAAATAGCTTAAGTGTATCCAAGCTATCAAATAAAGTAAACAGATTTTTTTTGCGAATGGTATCAAGTTTTCCATTTCAGGTCAACTAGAGGAGGTATGAAACTAAATTAAACACTACTATTTGTGTCCAGATTTTTAAGAGGGTGTATGTTGTTAAAAATTGCTGAAATTTTTTTTCCAGCATACAAATAGCAGGCCAAACTATAAATTCTTAAAAAAACGAAAAGATTTAAAGTATTATTTTCTTTTTCCCTGAAAAGACTATGTCAACATAAAACGAACAGAAATTAATTAAAAAAACGTTTTCCACAAAATAAGTTTTTCAAAGAAAAGTAAAGAACTCCATTAAACAAAAAATGAGCAAAAATAAAATCAAATAATCTACCAAGCGTGAAACTACCACAAATCAGCATCGATAAATAAATGAAACCCAAAACGAGCAGAAATTACAATAAATAACTGAGTCAAACTCAAAACGAGCAGAAATTAACATAAGTTGGGCTCAAAACCCCTCTGACTTCCCAAGGCCAGAACATAATTTGCACTTTACTGAAAAAAATACAAATGATTGTGCATTGTAAGTTTAATATACATTTACTGATATTTAGTAATCAAAATCTTAATATTATTTGATTTATTAGTTATAAAAGTAAAAACATTTATACTTTTTTCAGTAACTACTACTACTACTACTAACAACAACTCACCGCAGCACCAAGCTGCCTGAGGCCAACACAGCTACGCACGCTCCTCCTCCACCCCAATCTATTCAAAGCCTCCCTTTTTACACCCGCCCACGAAGTTCCCATTTCCTTTAAATCTTTCTTTATGACGTCCTCCCACCCCAGACGGGGACGACCTGCTTTCCGTTTAGCCCTAGATGGTTGGCCGAAAAGAACAATCTTCGGCAATCTGTCATCCTTCATCCGCACAACGTGCCCTAGCCACCTCAACCTTTCTTTCATTATAGCCCTAGAGAGCGGTATTGAACCACATTTTTCGTATAGCCTATTGTTTGAAATACGGTCAGTCAGCCGGGTACCCAGAACAATCCTTAAGCAATTTCTCTGGAAAACATCTAGCAAAACTTCATCCGATTTTCGGAGCGTCCATGCTTCAGAGCCATATTTGACCACTGTCGTCACTGTAGCTTCTAATATTCTAATCTTGGTTTGAAGACTTATCTTCCTATTCTTCCAGACTTTTTTTTAACTGTGAAAAAAACACCCTGAGCCTTGGCTATTCTATATTTAACATCTTCACTGCTCCCAACATCTTTACTAATAATACTACCAAGGTAAATGAAGCTGCCAACCTGACCAATCTTTTCATTACCCAACGTCACCTTTCAATCTTCACTTATTCCTAGCCTTAGTGACTTAGTCTTCCTAACATTAATTTTCAAACCGATTCTAGCACCCTGAACTCGCAAAACCTCTAAAACTTTCATCTCACAACTCACACTTTCATCTAAGATGCTTAAATCATCAGCATAATCCTAGTCCAGGAGACTTTTTCCTCCCCATTTGATTCCGTGGTCTCCCATTGCCTTTCCTGTGCTCCTTAAAACAAAGTCCATCAAAATAATCCATGCAAAGGGGGATAGAACACAACCCTGCTTAACTCCTGATTTAATACAAAACCAGCTGCTAACCTCATTTCCTACCTTAACCGCAGCAGTGTTATTCTCGTACATAGCGCTAATCACTTTAATGTATTTGTCTGGTATACCATACAAGGATAAAACCTTTAATAAAGCTCTTCCATCAACAGAATCGAACGCTTGCTCATAATCTACAAAAATGAGGACCAAAGGTGTTTGAAAACTCAGGCACTTCTCAATTATTAGCCTAAGAGTGAAAATTTGGTCGACACATCCTCTACCTTTTCTAAAACCGCACTGCCCTTCTCTTAAAACTTTGTCTACGGCATCTCTCAGTCTAAAAAGTATCATATTACTAAGTAATTTACTACCTACAGAGACCAGACTAATGCCTCGATAATTACCACACTCACTTTTATCACCTTTCTTATAAAGTGGCTTAATTAAGGTTTTCCTAAAATCGTTAGGTACTTCCCCTTTTTCAAAAATCATATTCTTAATCTTCAGTAACTTATTTCTAACCTCAGAGCCACCATATTTAAGAAACTCATTTACCACCCTATCCGCACCTGGAGCCTTATTATTCTTTAATCTTTTTAGTACTGTTGCTAATTCCTCCTCACAAAACAAATCTTCCTTCACATCCAAGGTATCACAAACTTTTTCATTTTCCTCTATATTTTTTCCTGCAACTCTATCTCGGTTAAGCAAATTCTCAAAATGTTCGGCCTATCTCTCTTTAGTTTTTTCCTTATCGCTAATTGCGACCCCATTCCTATCTTTAACTGGGCCAAGTCCGGATTGACTACTCCCTCTCAATGTGTTAACGTGCCAGTACAATATTTTACTATTATGCCGTCTAGCTGCATCTTCCAGATCCTCGGCAATTTATCCATGGCCTCCACTTCATACCTCCTTAGTTCATATTTTAATGCTTTCTCCACTTTCTTTACATTTCTTTTGTTTTCATACGATCTATCATTCAGATGATTCCTGTACAAGTCCTTTCTCCTTTCTATTAAACATAAAGCTTTTTCAATAATATTCTTAGCTGCAGTTCTAGCTTTCTTCCCTGATACACCTTCAGCAACTTCACAAATTATTTTTCTAAAATTATTCCAACCATCTTCCACGTTATCAAATTTTAAACTCTCGAGTTTAGTATTCAACTGTTCCTGGAAAGTTTCTCTCAAATTCTCATCCTGGAGTCTACCAACATCATAACTTCCCGGGAGGTAGTTACCCTTCCGATTTTTTCAGTAAAGTATTCCTTAAATGATTGCGACAAAAAGTCAAAAAGTAAGGTAAAAAGCAAGGGCTGAGAAAGGGGTAGGTGTCTTATACACAGAATAATTTCATTTTAAGTTTTAATGCTATTCCATACTTTCAGGTAAAAAGTTTTTTATTTGATTTCTGACCGTTTTTCAAATCATGCCAGGAAATTCCGTTCCGTTCCTCCACCGTGTAAAATTTACCCCTGAAAACACCCCTCCCCGCAGAAGATCCCTCCTCCCCAAGAATATTCCCTACAAAAAATACATGTTGATTTTTCATTAACAAATACTACATGTGAACAACAGGCAAATTGTTTAACTTACATCCCTTTTCCTATGGGCTATGTGAGGTCATATCATCCCCAAAGGCATGGCTATTGGACATTTCAACGTTGCTGAACCGAATGAGTACCTCAAGAATTTGATCGGATGTCTAAGGGGAAGAGAGGGGCGTGAGATGAAGGCTCTTTGCCTTCCAATCTCTTTAATTACTTAAAAAGGGCGCTAGAACTTTTGATTTCCGTTCGAATGAGCCCTCTCCCGATCTCCGAAGACTATTGGTTCAATAAGATCACCCCTAGAAAATAAAAATTGATCTTCCTTTTGGCAAAAAATACAAAATTAAACATTTTTGTTCATGGGAGCTCTAAACCTCTGCATTAGGATTCTCAGATTTGCCGGATGGTCTGATTTTCATTAAAATCACTGGATCTTTGGGGGTGTTTCCCACTTTTTTTGACAGAAGAGGCTTGCAGCTTTTTATAGGTGACATTAAACTTCATAAATTTTATAAATTTGAAATCAGCATAAAAAGACAATTCTTCAGACGTATCAGTTGTTATAAAAATTCCGTTTTTTGGAGTTCTGGTTACTATTTGACTGACTCGCTCCATGTTCAGAGTTTGTTAGCATGGACATTTGATTTTAAAATGATGATTTTAATTTTAAGCCATTTTGATTGCTATTTGTTAATGCACCTAGATTCACAGTTGAAATTAAGATTTGAGGCCTGGTAAACATAGCTGTGGCTCTGTTTTCATAATAATGCCACAACAAGAAAATATGGAAGTGAATGCTGATTAACTAATGTCTTAGACAACACTGTACTTTTATTGTTTATTTATTTTTATTTTATTTTTTTTTTGTCTAAGCTTCATTGAGGGATTTATACACTGGACATTGAGTAGGATAATCAGAAGGAGGCTCTAGAAACAAATTGTTCAAAAAGATTCTAGTGTGATCAACACCATTTATAATTATTTCCAAAAAAAAAATTCCTTTTCAGTCCTTTAAAGTGAGTTTCAACTATATTGAAAAGTAAATAGGAAAAAAGCCAAGAGAATCACTGGTAGTAAAAAGAAAAGAGAAAAACACAAATTTGGAAAAAAAATTGCTATGCTTCTCGCGTAACTAGTTTGAACATTGTTAGTCTGAATAACCAGGATATATAAAGACAATCAAACTACAAAAATTAATCACTATACACACGAAACAAAAAAAAAGCTAAAAGAGCTATAATTTCTATATAAGTGGTAAAATGATTTAGGAAGATTTTAACAAAAGAAGAACAACATAACTAACCTCTCCAGATCAAGCCCCATTGCTTCAAAATCGATACAATAATCAGCTTCCATTCCTGTTAAATGACTAACATCCAATCCAAGTTGAGAAAGTTTTGCAAGAGTATTTAAGGATGGCTCAGCATTACTATTGAATGCATCAGCTAGTATTGGATCCAGGGCCAGCTGGTAATTTGGATTTTCAAAGCTTCTACAGCCGTTTTCTATAATGAAACACAATTTTCAAATATTTGCAGAGGATAAAAAATATAGTATCCTCAAGAGCGTATCCAGAATTTTTGCTCGAGGCCGGGAGGGTTAAAAAAAATCAAAATCGCAACAAACCTTTATTTATATCCATTTGCGTTACGTTTTTTACGAGTTGGACAAAAAAAAATTAGGTTAGATTCACACCCTGTGACCCCCCCCCCCTGAGTAAAGCTTTGAGTATCCTAACAATCTATGAAGCATAAGGTCTTTTTTTCAATTTTTACCAATAATTTGTAGAAAGATTCGATGTGTTGCAAAATCTAAAAACTGAATTTTCAAAACATACGAATAACAGTTCAAATAGAGAAAAATCCTTTTATTAGGCAGTGAAAAAGAATGATAAAAATTCTGGATATTTCGATCACATTCACAGTGACTGCTTATCTGCTGATGACACTTTTCTCTGGCTTTCTCTGGTAGTGATCTCATGCTCCATTTCATCTCCAAGTTGTTATACCTTTATTCCTTAGAGAAAGCCAATTGGAAAGAACACACACTGTGAGAGGCAGACTTAAGCTGAAAGGGCGAAACTTGACATAAAAAAAAATATTGATTTAATTCAATTTTGTTTTACTATCCCCTTTGATAAAGGCTTCCAGATGTAAAACTGAAATAGTTGGACTTTTATTAGCACTGTATAAGAATTTTTTTTAAGTTTCTTGTCTTAATTAAACCTTTAAAGGTTATTATATTTTGATTTCAATTTAATAATAAAGTAGTGTAGTTTAAGAAATAGTTTTTTTTTCTTTTTTTTCCTTTGTTAGTTTGGATAGGGTTCATATATTTTCTCCTTTCTTATGTTACTTTCTAGTTGTTTAACCTATTTTTTTTCTCTCTCTCTCTCAATCTCTTTTCCTGCTGATAAAGGCTTCCAGATAATACGACAAAATATTCAGAATTTTACTAGTATTTGTATAAGTCGTTTTTCAAAAATTATACAAAGGCATTGTGGTCTAAAAACACCAAACACGCAAAGCACCCTAGTGCATAGCTTCAAATGGTATAGAGATATAGAAACGGTAATATTTACTTTCATCCTGCAATTCTTATTCAATGTGGTCCGTCTATGCCTAATTATCTTGAACTCACAATTACACAGTCAATGGTACAGAAGAAAACAAGCTCTGCTACCTCTGGGCTGAGTAGGACAAATGAATTGCATCTTTTATCATATATGTTTTTCCATGATTAGTAATTAAGTGCAATGCATTATAGGAGTTTTTTTTTAAGCAGACTAGTGCGATTTTCTGCAAATCAAAGACATAATCCATAATTTTGATGCCATTGCATGCAAAATAAAAAGGTGAACCACACAAAAAAATAATTATTTCTAGGACAAGAAAAATTTAAATAATGTATTACATAGTTTTTGAACACAATCATTCCATGATTAGAGCTCGTCGTTTTAGTAACCTGAATTTATACCAAGATATTTATATAAATACCTACTGTCCCAAGTTCCATTTCCAGCCCTAAAAGGAGTTCAAGTGTATGATGACATATTGTCCATGTTTTTAGTCGAGCTTAAAGAAAAGGAAATACACCATTCAATCCCTGTTCAGTATTCTATCCAAATATGATAATTATTGTGAGTGCAATTGTGCCCCAGCCCTTCACCTTCCCCCTAAAAGGGTGAGATAGGCCTATAGTCCTAGACTTACTAAATTTAGAGTTTCCATTATTTATTGTGATTGTTTTGGTAAAAAAAAAAAATATTTACCAATTTGCAATTTAAAAATGAATCTTTAAATTCTCATTCTAAATATACCAATCGCTACCATTGTAAATGTGCTCCATCCCCAACCCCCTATGGCTCCAGGAACAGCCAGGTTATATTCAAAACTTTGCTGGTTTTATTAGTCTGCATTATTTCTTATCCTTATTTTCATCAATAGGATGTGGGGTGTATTTTTGAGGGTAGCAATTAAAAATTTAGAATCAATAGAAAATGTACATCAACTGGTATATTTATCTTTGAACTAGCCAAAGTGTTTAAAACATAAATAAATTAGCTATTTTTTTAATGTGAATTCTTAATTCTACTAGCTAAGAATGAAGAACTTTGTCACTTAGAGGCTTAAAAGAGAACTTATAAACAGCAAAAATTAGTATATTTGGAACCATAGGCAGCGCAATAGCGCTGCCTAAGTAAAGAACGATGTTGCCACAATGTATTTTTTTTTCCATACCCGGGCACTTCGTATCAAAGGAGTTGTCGTAGAAACTTAGAAAAGGGCTCATTCGATTGGAAATGGGAGTGGCTAGTGCCCTTTTCAATAGTCGAAAGTGATTGGAGGGGAACTAGCCCCCCCCCTACGCCCATCATTCCCCCAAACACATCCAATCAAAATTTTGAGATATCTATTTTGTTCAGCGTAGTTGATTTCCAGATAGAAAATATGTTTTTGAGGAGGACACTCCCCCACAACTCTCGTGGCAAGGGTTTTAAGTTATGCCCTGAGGGCATATAAGAACGATGTTGGCACAATGTGCTATTTATTGATTTTTCCCTTTAGAGCAGGGTACTTCGTAACGAAGAAGTTGTCGTAGAAACTTCTAAAAGGGCTCATTCAATTGGAAATTGGAGTGGCTAGTGCCCTTTTCAATAGTCGAAAGTGAATGGAGGGGAACTAGCCCCCCCCCCTACGCCCATCATTCCCCCAAACACATCCAATCAAAATTTTGAGATATCTATTTTGTTCAGCGTAGTTGATTTCCAGATAGAAAATATGTTTTTGAGGAGGACACTCCCCCACAACTCTCGTGGCAAGGGTTTTAAGTTATGCCCTGAGGGCATATAAGAACGATGTTGGCACAATGTGCTATTTATTGATTTTTCCCTTTAGAGCAGGGCAATTCGTAACGAAGAAGTTGTCGTAGAAACTTCGAAAAGGGCTCATTCAATTGGAAATTGGAGTGGCTTGTGCCCTTTTTAATAGTCGAAAGTGATTGGAAGGCAACTAACACCCCTTCCACGCCCACCATTTCCCTAAACACATCCAATCAAAATTTTGAGATAGCCAGTTTGTTCAGCGTAGTTGATTTCCAGATAGAAATTATATTTTTGAGGAGGAAACTCCCCCACAGCCTTCAGGGCAAGGGTTGTAAGTTATGCCCTAGGGGAATATAAGGTTTCTTATAGAAAGTGTTGTCGTAGAAACTTCAAAAAAGGTTCATTCGATTCGAAATTCAAAGAGCTAGTGCATTTATTATTAGTCGAAAGTGATTGGAGGGAAACTAGCCCCTCCCCCCCCCCACGCCCATCATTCCCCAAAAAACATCCAATCAAAATTTTGAGACAACCATTTTGTTCAGCGTAGTTGAATTCCAGATAGAAAATATGTTTTTGAGGAGGACACTCCCCCACAACCCTCGTGGCAAGGGTTTTAAGTTATGCCCTGAGGGCATATAAGAACGATGTTGGCACAATGTGCTATTTATTGATTTTTCCCTTTAGAGCAGGGCACTTCGTATCGAAGAAGTTGTCGTAGAAACTTCGAAAAGGGCTCATTCAATTGGAAATTGGAGTGGCTTGTGCCCTTTTTAATAGTCGAAAGTGATTGGAAGGCAACTAACACCCCTTCCACGCCCACCATTTCCCTAAACACATCCAATCAAAATTTTGAGATAGCCAGTTTGTTCAGCGTAGTTGATTTCCAGATAGAAATTATATTTTTGAGGAGGACACTCCCCCACAGCCTTCAGGGCAAGGGTTGTAAGTTATGCCCTAGGGGAATATAAGGTTTTTATAGAAAGCGTTGTCGTAGAAACTTCAAAAAAGCTTCATTCGATTCGAAATTCAAAGAGCTAGTGCCTTTGTTATTAGTCGAAAGTGATTGGAGGGCAACTAGCCCCCCCCCCCACACCCATCATTCCCCAAAAACATCCAATCAAAATTTTGAGACAGCCATTTTGTTCAGCATAGTTGATTTCCAGATAGAAAATATGTTTTTGAGGAGGACACTCCCCCACAACCCTCGGGGCAAGGGTTTTAAGTTATGCCCTGAGGGCATATAAAAACGATGTTGGCACAATGTATTATCTATTTTTTTCCTTTAGAGCAGGGCATTTCGTATCGAAGTTGTCGTAGAAACTTCGAAAAGGGCTCAATCAATTGGAAATTGGAGTGGCTTGTGCCCTTTTTAATAGTCGAAAGTGATTGCAAGGTAACTAAAACCCCTTCCAGGCGACCATTTCCCAAAACACATCCAATCAAAATTTTGAGATAGCCATTTTGTTCAGCTTAGTTGATTTCCAGATAGAGATTATGTTTTTGAGGAGGACACTCCCCAAGAGCCTTCAGGGCAAGGGTTTTAAGTTATGCCCTGGGGGCATATAAGGTTTTTATAGAAGGCGTTGTCGTAGAAACTTCAAAAAAGGCTCATTCGATTGGAAGTTCAAAGGACTAGTGACCTTTTTAATAGTCGAAAGTGATCGGAGGGCAACCCTCTCACGCCCACCATTTCCCAAACACATCCAATCAAACTTCTGATATAGCCACTTTATTCAACGTAGTTTTAAGTTCTGTAAATTAGGTCTTTGAGGATGACAACCCCCTCACAGCCCTCAAGATAAGGGTTGTAAGTTATGCGCTGGGGGCATATAAGGTTTTTATAGAACGCGTTGTCGTAGAATCTTCAAAAAGGGCTCATTCGATTAGGAATTGAAATGGCTAGTGCCCTTTTTAATAGTCGAAAGTAATTGGAAGGCAACTAACACCCCTTCCACGCCCACCATTTCCCCAAACACATCCAACCAAAATTTTGAGATAGCCATTTTGTTCCACGCAGTTTAAAGTTCAGGAAATTATACCTTTCAGCAGGACACTCCCCCACAGTCTTCAGGGAAAGGGTTATAAGTTATGCCCTGGGGGCATATAAGTTTTTATTGAAATCTTTGTCGTAGAAACTGGAAAAAGGGCTCATTCGATTGGAAATTCAAAGATCTAGTGCCCTTTTTAATAGTCGAAAGTGATTTGAGGGCAACTAACCCCCCTCTCTCGCCCACCTTTTCCCCAAGCACATCCAATCAAAATTTTTAGATAGCAATTTTGTTCAGCGTTGTTGATTTCAAGATAGAAATTATGTTTTTGAGGAGGACACTCCCCCACAGCCTTCAGGCATATAAGGTTTTTATAGAACGCATTGTCGTAGAAACTTCAAAAAGGGCTCATTCAATTGGAAATTGAAATGGCTAGTGCCCTTTTTAATAGTCAAAAGTGATTGAAGGGCAACTAACCCCCCTCTCAAGCCCACCTTTTCCCCAAGCACATCCAATCAAAATTTTTAGATATCCATTTTGTTCAACGTAGTCAAAAGTTCTGGAAATTAGGTCTTTTAGGGTGATAACCCCATCAGTGCAAGGGTTGTAAGTTATACCCTGGGGGCATATAAGGTTTATATAGAAAGTTGTTGTAGAAATTTCAAAAAGGGCTCATTTGATTGGAAATTGAAATTACCCTTTTTAATAGTCGAAAACGAGTGGGAATTATTAACCATTCTCTCACGCCCACCATTTCCACAAACACACTCAATCACAGTTTAGAGATAGCCATTTTGTTCAACGTAGTTGAAAGTTCTGAAAATTATGTATTTAAGGATGACAAACCCCCAGAGCCCCCAGGGCAAAGGTTGTAGTTATGCCCTGGGGGCATATATAATTTTTATTGAAGGCGATGTTGTAGAAACTTCAAAAAGGGCTCATTCAATTGGAAATTGCAAGGGCTAGTGCCCTTTTTAATAGTTGAAAGTGATTGGAGGGTAACTAACCCACCTCTCATGCCCACCATTCCCCCAAACACATCCAATCAAAATTTTCAGATAACCATTTTGTTCAACGTAGTAAAAAGTTCTGGAAATTAGGTCTTTGAGGATGACACCCCCCAGCTCTGAGGGCAAGGGTTGTAAGTTATGCCCTGGGGGCATAAGGTTTTTATTGAAAGTGTTGTCATAGAAACTTCAAAAGGGCTCATTTGATTGGAAATTGAAAGGGCTAGTGCCTTTTTTAATAGTTGAAAGTGATTGGAGAGCGACTAACGCCCCTCTTACGCCCACCAATTTCCCAGACACATCCAATCAAAATTTTGAGATAACCATTTTGTTTAACGTAGTTGAAAGTTCTGGAAATTAGGTCTTAGAGGATGACAACAACCCTCACAGCCCTTAGGGTAAGGGTTGTAATTTATGCCCTAGGGACATATAAGGTGTTTATAAAAAGCGTTGTTGTAGAAACTCAAAAAGGGATCATTCAATTGGAAATCGAAAGGCATTGTGCCCTTTTTAAACAGTCGAAAGTTATTGGAAGGCTTGACATTTTTATAGTAAAGATCGATGTGGGTATAATGTATTATTTTTGTTGTTGTTGTTGTTGTTTAGACCAGGGCACTTCGTATCGAAGGAGTTGTCGTAGAAACTTCGAAAAGGGCTCGTTCGATTAAAAATAGAAAGGGCTGATGCACTTTTTAATAGTCGAAAGTGATTGGAGGGAAACTAATCCCCCTCCCAAGCCCACCCTCCCATTTGACTTTATGCTTAAAAACTAAATGTTGCCTTAAGATTAAATCAAACTGCACTGTGTTAATACTAATTCCCAATAAGGAATCTCAGCAGTATCCCAAGAATGACTGAGGGTATTATGTTCAAACTTTTGGGGCTACTTCTGCTTTTAAAATTTAACCAAATCAAAATAGCGTAAGTGTCAAATCCAAGCTATCAAAGAAAGTAAACAGATTTTTTTTGCGAATGGTATCAAGTTTTCCATTCCAGGGCAACTAGAGGAGCAGTACTAGTAGCAGGCAACTAGTATGAAACTAAATAAAACACTACTATTTGTGATCAGATTTTTAAAAGGGTGTATGATGTTAAAAATTTCTGAAAATTTTTCTCCTCATACAAATAGCAGGCCGGACTATAAATTCTTAAAAAAACGAAATGATTTAAAGTATTATTTTTTTCCCCCTGAAAACACAATGTCAATATAAAACGAACAGAAATTAATTTAAAAAACTTTTTCACAAAATAAGTTTTTCAAAGAAAAGTAAAGAACTCTATCTATCAAGCGTGAAACTACCACAAATCAGCATCGATAAAGAAATGAAACCCAAAACGAACAGAAATTACAATAAATAACCGAGTCAAACTCAAAACGATCAGAAATTAACACAAGTTGGGCTCAAAATCCCTATGCCTTCCCAAGGCCAGAACATAATTTGCACTTTACTGAAAAAAATACAAATGAATGTGCATTGTCAGTTTAATATACATATTCTGATATTTAGTAATCAAAATGTTAATATTATTTGATTTATTAAAGTTATAAAAGTAAAAACATTTATATTTTCTCGCTGACAATCCTCCCAGGAAAACTTCTTGTAGACTATTCTTCCTGGAATACTTATACAAATATATCTACTAAGGACTATAAATGTTTTTACTTTTATAACTTTAATAAATCAAATAATATGAACATTTTGATTACTAAATATCAGTTTATGGATATTAAACTAACAATGCACATTCATTTGTATTTTTCAGTAAAGTGCAAATAATCTTCTGGCCTTGGGAAGGCATAGGGGTTTTGCGCCCAACTTATGTTAATTTCTGCTCGTTCTGAGTTTGACTCGGTTAATTATTGTAATTTCTGTTCGTTTTGGGTTTCATTTATTTATCGATGCTGATTTGTGGTAGTTTCACGCTTGCTAGATTATTTGGTTTTATTTTTGCTAATTTTTTGTTTAATGGAGTTCTTTACTTTTCTTTGAAAAACTTATTTTGTGGAAAAAGTTTTTTTAATTAATTTCTGTTCGTTTTATATTGACATAGTCTTTTCCGGGAAAAGGGAAATAATACTTTAAATGTTTTCGTTTTTAAGACTATTGTTTGGCTTGCAAAATTTTGATTGGATGTGTTTCGAAAATGGTGGGCGTGAGAGGGGCGTTAGTCGCAATCCAATCACTTTCAACAATTAAAAAAGGCACTAGCCCTTTCAATTTCCAATTGAATGCGCCATTTTGAAGTTTCTACGACAACGCTTTCAATAAAAACTTTATATGCACCAGGGCATAACTTACAAACCTTGCCCTGAGGGCTGTGGGGTGAGGGGTCGTCATCCTTAAAGACCTAATTTCCAAAACTTTCAACTACGTTGAGTAGAACGGCTATCTAAAAATTTGGATTGAATGTGTTTGGGGAAAAGGTGGGCGTGAGAGGGGGGTTAGTTGCCCTCAAATCACTTTCGACGATTAAAAAAGGTACTATCCCTTTGAATTTCAAGTCGAATGAGCCCTTTTTCAAGTTTCTACGACAAAGATTTCAACAAAAACCTTATATGCCTCCAGGGCATAACTTACAATCTTTGCCCTGAGGGTTGTGGGGGAATGTCCTCCTCAAAAATATATTTTCTCTCTGAAAATCAACTACGCTGAACAAAATGGCTATCTCAAAACTGTTATTGGATGTGTTTAGGGAAAAGGTGGACGTGAGAGGGGTTTAGTTGCCCTCCAATCACTTTCGAGTATTAAAAAGGGTACTATCCCTTTGAATTTCGAATCGAATGAGCCCTTTTTCAAGTTTCTACGACAAAGATTTCAATAAAAACCTTATATGCCTCCAGGGCATAGCTTATAATCCTTGCCCTGGGGGTTGTGTCCTTCTCAAAATTATGTTTTCTATCTGGATATCAACTACGTTGAACAAAATGGCTATCTGAAAATTTTGATTGGATTTGTTTGTGGGAATGATGGGCGTGGGGGAATGATGGGCGTGGGGGAGGGGGGCTAGTTGCCCTGCAATCACTTTCGACTATTAAAAAGGGCACTCGCCCTTTGAATTTCCAATCGAATGAGCTTTTTTAGAAGTGTCTACGACAGCATCTTCTTTAAAAACCTTATCTGCCCCTAGGGCATAACCTAAAACCCTTGCCCTGAAGGCTGTGGGAGTGTTCTCCTCAAAAACATATTTTCTATCTGGAAATAAACTACGTTGAACAAAATGGCTATCTCAAAATTTTGATTGGATGTGTTTGGGGAAATGATTGGCGAGGGGGAGGGATAGTTTCCCTCCAATCACTTTCGACTATTAAAAAGGGCACTAGCCCTTTGAATTTCCAGTCGAATGAGCCTTTTTTGAAGTTTCTACGACAACGCCTTTATGAAAACCTTATATGCCCCCAGGCAGTGGCGTATCCAGGATTTTGTTTCGGGGGGGGGGGCCGTCAGTCTACCTTTTTATAACAGTCATGTGAGCAAGAAAATTATCTATCATAGTGCAAGATTTCAGGCGGGGGTATGGGGGGGGGGGTAGCTAGGTAAAGAAATGAAAAGTACACACTTGTCATGAGTATTTCTAGTTGTAGGCTTTTTTTGTTTGAGAATGGATGACAAAATTTGGGCGAGTAGATGTTTTGGAACTGCCACGAAAAGGCAGAATTTAGAAAATATAAAAAAGAAGTGCATTATTCCTTGTATTTGCCTATGGGACCCTTGTTTTAGAGAATCAAATAAATAAAAACTAATATTATATCAAAGACAATTGCCCAGAATTTGGTTTCGGAAGGGTGGGGGCCTCAGCCTACCTAATATAGCAGCCATGAAAGCAAGAAATGTATTGATATTAACATTGTCTACAGAGGATGAAGCACAATTAAAGTTTAAAAAACAGAATCAACTGCACTTAGAGAAACGAGCAACGAAAGACGACCTAACCTCTCATAGTAACAGCCGCCGGTCTTTTTTGGCTGCAAATCGATCAAAAACTTGGTCAGCATCGACCTGGATATCGTGGTTCAGGGTCATGTGAGCTAGTCCGTTCAGACGCTCCTCGCCCGTTGAGCTCCACAGATAGGTTTTTAATCGCTTAAGACAGCTAAAGCTCCTCTCAGCAGAAGCGGTAGTCACTGGTATTGTCTGAAAAATCGTCAAAAGCCTTCGAATGCATGGGAAAAATTTTGTATCGCATGACGCAAGAGTCGAAGCAACAGTTGATGGTTTCTCAGACATTCCGAGCCACTTCTGTTTCCAAAGGACTAACTCACATTCGAGCACACGTCTACCCCCGTGAAATCCCTCGTAAACAGCAACAACGTTCACAAATTCATTAATTTTTAATGACTCGCTGCTAGCTGGCAAAAGCCTTCCGATTTTGAAAGATGCCTCCTGATGGCGCAAAAATCTTTGATCAAATTCTTCAATAAGTGATGCAAAGTAAGGTTTGAACAATGACTCGCGATAAAAAACCTTGATGGACTCATTATCGTTGACGGACTTTCGGCGGATAGACCTTGGAACAGTCGGAGCCATATTTAACTCTAGTGCAAGCTCATAGGCTTTCTGAAAAATTGTTTCAAAATTATTTTGTTTTGACTGCAGTAAAGTATCAGAACATAGCTTAAGATGCCGACAGCACTCAACTAAGTCTAAATCTTCGGCTTACAGCGCCTTAGAGACAGAGAGCAGTATGGCACTTAAAAACTCTAGCATAGCCATCGTGAACATAAAACTAAGTTCGGTTGCTGCTGATACCAACGCATTCGCTTTTGAAATAACTTCCGTATCGCACCGTATGCTACCAACTATTTCCTCAAGTACGGAAATAATCGCATAATACAAAGACATAAAAACTAAAAAGCAATCGTGACACTCCACCCATCTCGTTTCGCACAACTTCACAAGCTTCCTCACAGGACTATCGGGACAAACGACAGCGACCGCTTCTACAAACATATTCGTTCTTTTTGGTGAGGATGATAAAAATGATATAATCTGCTGTATAGTAGCAAAGGTTGACCTAACAAGTCCTACCCTACTAGTTTTACATAAAGCCAAATTTAAGCTGTGCGATGCACAGTGGGTGTAGATCAAATGCGGTTATTTGTTCCTAATTTCTGCCTGTGCACCAGAATAGCAGCCTGACATGTTGCTGGCCCCATCAAAACCAACCCCCACAAATTTCTCCATTTTTAAGCCGAACACAATGCATTGGCCGATGATTTGTTTCGCTACTGCAGAGCCGGTGAGATTTCCGCAAACAGAAAACCCGAGAAACTGCTCTTCAAGTAAAGCACGAGTTTCATATTAGTATCTGACTACAAGAACTAACTAGAACTAATTAGGCTTGTCAGCATGTATATCAATAACTGTACAACGAACCTGAAGAATCCTTTGACGCTATATGCTGATGACTGCAAGCTCCTAGGACTGGCCCAGAACGACCTAAATCTATCAACTATGCAAGAAGATCTGGACAGACTATCTAGATGGTCATTGGATTGGTGTCTACAGTTCAATGCCTTAAAATGTAAAGTTCTACATCTTGGACGCAATAATCCAAAACTTGCATATCACATAGGAGACGCCCAGCCTGAGGCAGTCAGTGAGGAGAAGGACCGGGGGGTTATTGCTGACAATGAGCTGAAGTTTCGCTGCCACACACGAGTTCAAGTTGCAAAAGCAAACCAAGCCCTTGGCCTCATAAAGCGAACATTTACCACCAGGAAGTTGGGAGTGATTACGAAACTGTACAAAGCCATGGTCCGTCCTCACCTGGAATTTGGCATGACCCTAGCCTCTCCGTACTATAAGATGGATGTGAACGTACTTGAGAGTGTCCAAATAAGAGCAACTAAGCTTATCTCTGCATTCCAAGACAAATCTTACGAGGAACGTCTCACCTTACTCAAACTCCCTACCTTAGTATACCGTAGGAAAAGAGGAGACGTAATAGCAACTCGTAAGTTGCAAGAAAATGACCTATTAAGTCATGTCTTTTCCCCTTCCTTCTCAACTACCACAAGAGGACACACCAAGAAGCTGCAGGCCCCCCGTTGCATCAAGCGAGAGCGCCAACAGTTCTTCTCAGTCCGTTCCGTCCCACTCTGAAACAGCCTATCCGAAGCCACCGTCCAATCTAAAACTCTAGATGCCTTCAAGAAAGGAGTTGATCAAGACTGGGCCAACGCCGAATGGAGGCTGAACTGGGATGTCAAATCATAACCTTGAAACGCCACCAGCGAGATTTCTACAGGAGGCTCTAAACCACCTTATCTCGCTGGACATGCGATTTAAGGTAATTTAAGGTAATTTTTTTTCTTTCCTCTCACGTGACCTTTCCGTTTCAATGCTTAGCTTACACTGGATATATAGCAGCGTTTGAAACTTTGAATGAACTATCGCCTCTTAGTCCGATTCCTTATCGCAATTCATACATTGCAGAGAAGCTAGTGCTTATAGCTGCGGGGGTTAAATAGTGAGAAAAATTTCTTGACATCTTGTTTGATTACAGGAGGCAATTGCACGTTTGATGATAAAATAATGATATAAGCTTGCTGGAGAAATGGATAGCCATTTAACAAGAAATGAAAAAAAGAACGGGTGTTGCAAATAACTTAAAAGCGTGAATATTTCGGAACTTACTATATTGGCACTTAAAAAAAAGAAAAGAAATTTCGGGGGGGGGGGGGCGCTCCCCCCCCAGGATACGCTACTGCCCCCAGGGCATAACTTAAAACCCTTGCCCTGAGGGTAGTGGGGGAGTGTCCTCCTAAAAAACATATTTTCTATCTGGAAATCAACTACGCTGAACAAAATGGCTATCTAAAAATTTTGATTGGATGTTTTTGGGGGAATGATGGGCGTGGGGGCTAGTTGCCCTCCAATCACTTTCGACTATTAAAAAGGGCACTAGCCACTCCAATTTCCAATCGAATGAGCCTTTTTTGAAGTTTCTACGACAACGCCTTCTATGAACACCTTATATGCCCCCAGGGCCTAACTTAAAACCCTTGCCCTGAGGGTAGTGGGGGAGTGTCCTCCTCAAAAACATATTTTCTATCAGGAAATCAACTACGCTGAACAAAATGGCTATCTAAAAATTTTGATTGGATGTTTTTGGGGGAATGATGGGCGTGGGGGCTAGTTGCCCTCCAATCACTTTCGACTATTAAAAAGGGCACTAGCCATTCCAATTTCCAATCGAATGAGCCCTTTTCGAAGTTTCTAAGACAACTCCTTCGATACAAAGTGCCCGGGTATGGAGAAAAAAAACTGTGCCCACATCGTTCTTTACTTAGGCAGCGCGCTGCCTATGATCCTAGTCTTTCTGATGCTTTACCAACAATCATTCTTGTACATGATCTGAATTTTACCTTATTGTCTATAATAGAACAAAACTCTGTTTTTGTTCAGTTACAGCAGAAACAAGTTGAGATAGGGCAATATTTGAATATATATTGTGTACATGATGTATTTTAAGGTAAAGTCCATTTCAAAAAGCATCTGAATTTGTCAGTCATAATGTTGATATGATATTTTTTTTTTTTAAGATTGTAACATTCTAAGTTACAATTTTCATATTCTTCAAATCATTGAAATTATTATGGTCTCAGTTAAAACAATGGTCTCAGAACCAGTGCAGAAAAGGGACTAACATATCTTCTTGAGTCTACATGAAATCCTTCAGCTAACTTAGAACCAGACAGCAAGAGGTCCCTGGGACCTCTAGTTGAATGGTTTTGTGCAATCCTGGGCCATCTTGGTTACAACATAATTTTCCACACTTGGTGATGCTTTTCTATCAACAAGAGTTGAAGCCCTGCACTGACAATCTCAAGACTATAATCTCCAACTTTTTATATATTCATGCCTATAAATATTATGTTACAGGGAGGCAATCCATCATATACAACTTGGCTACAAAGAGGTTTTTAGACCAAAAGAAACCACCAAAATAAACAAAGTCTATAAGAAGAAAATCATTGTAAGGTTCACTCCAATGCCACAATGAGGCCATGCAAGCAGGATTTCTCTATAGAGATATGGATGTAGAAAGGACCTTACAACAGAGAAGACCCAAACCATCTTTCAACACCAGAATAATTTCAACCCTTTATACCTAGCCTATTCTTATCAGCTCATTTGTCAGAGTCAATACTTGAGAAAAATCCATTTACAATTTTGGAGGTCTTCATTCAGAGCTCATGGTGTAAAGACCTATTTTGGATTCAAACCTATCATTAATTGGCAAAGGACTATATCAATGCATATGAAAAAATAGCCTTTTCCTGGATTGTAAACAAACCTGTGTGGCGAGTATATTATGAACATACTTTACTATTATTCAGCACTCGTCGCGTGAACATCACGTGTGCTCTGCGTGTGTTGGATTAAATTCTCTCTGGAGACATTGCTTTGAAGTTTCTTTTTTTGACAAATTGGCTTTTGTAAATGTGGATTGATTACACCTGTAGAAATTATTCTGTGAATTCCCTGAGAAAAACTTGTGTAAATATGGACTTTCGTATACCAATAGAATCCTAAAAAAAAAAGGTGCATTCAACAAATCAACCAACATTGCCAGTAAACTAGGACTTTTAGGCATTATTTTTGAAGTAAAATATTTTGTCACAAGAAATTAGCAAAGTGAGAGAAGCATTATAGAACACAATCTCTCACTAGATAGCACGCAGTGCGGTGAAATGCCTGACACAGTTAGTTATGCAGGAATGCTCAAGTATTCTCCCATATTGAATTTTTTGCAATATAACATAGAGAAGGATGTTGATGATGGAAGTTTTGTGAAATGCGCATCCAAGTTTTTTGCATCTGCTGTAGTCAAGGATGCAAAAAAGGATCTCTGGGAATTTGCTGCTCCTGGTGAAGAACCAAAGCAGAGAAATGGAAATAAGGCGTTGCACAGTCACATCAGCAATATGATTGAAAAGATACAATTATGTACAAAATTGCAAGTTGACTTGCCATGTTTTGTTATACAATCACCTGTTGAAGTTCTGAGTGTTCCAGCACAGCCTATGCTGCTGTCACAAGTTTGCTGAAACGTGTTGAGAATACACTATCTATTTGATTTGTATGAGAACAATTTCCCGCCGTTGAAGCCCCCTAGAAGGTGTGCTCATGATACTCATGTGACAGTCTCAGTCTCAAAGATTCCTGATGGACTTATTGATCCGTTCAAACGCAAAGAATTAATTGATAAGGTAAATGTGCATGAGTGTATCACTTCAGTGAAGCCCTTAAAGGGCAAGTGGCTTATTAACATTGGAAAAACTGCCGCCAGCAATTTTGTGATTTGTTCAAATCTGTTACAAGCAGTTCCTCAACCAAAGTTCTGGCTAAAAGACTTTTTGGTCTGTTTTGTGGAATTTCCAGTGGCTTTGACTTGTCTGAGATTAAAGCCTATCCTGGGGTTCTTTCTGCAGTTTGTATTGGATCTTTGAATTTGATCAAGCTAGAATTTGCTGACTCATTAGCCAAAGTTCTAATTTTTAAAGATGGACTGAAAATTGGATATGAAATCGTTTGTATCAACAAATTCAAAAGCCTGCGAAGATGCTGCTTTTACTGTTGATCTCCGTATCATGTGAAAGCTGATTGTCCAGAGGCCTTGCCAGTGTGCTTGTTGCTCTGGGGAACACATTTGTTTGGATTTGGAGCCATGTACTACTCCTCCGAAGTGTGCCTATCGTGGTGGCTTTCATGTATCATATAGTCTCACTTGCCCGGTCATAAAAAGTTTCCTTGCTTTGAAAAATAAAAATAATAAATGATGAAAGAAGACATTTATTTTATTTCATTTAATATTAATGGGACTCATCATAAGGAACTGGTCATTGATGAAATGCTCCAGAACCAGGACATAGTGTTAATCCAAGAGCATCTCCTAACTAATGTCAGTATTAATGTTCTTAAACAAAGTAGTGATTATATTATTTTTTTATACCCCTGCCCAAGTTACCTGCAGCTGTCCATCTGGAGGACTTGCATGCATGTTTAAGAAAGGTTTGGAATTTTTTTTTTCCAACTCTCCATGATTGAAATGATAGTTATCTGGCAGTCAGATTGGGCAATGCACTTCTAATTAACGTGTACTTACCATGTGACTATCACACAGTAGCCTCTACAAACAGTTTCGCCAAATCCTGCACTAAGTTAAAACTCTTTTAAGTGACACCACTGCCAAAGGATTGGAGTTTTTAATCATAGGTGATTTTAATGCTGACACCAAGTGCTACTTGCCCTGATTCAATTTGCTGTTAAGTGCTCTGCCCCCTCACATTCTTTCACAAAAATCAGTAATTTTTTTGTATATCTATAATTCTGGTAGTCTGTCAGATCTGGATCAACTTGCTCACTCAAGTGGGCTGAAGCCATCTGCTGTTGAAGTACTCACTGATCAGCAACACTGTGACCACTTACCACTATTGTTCAAAGTTTCTTTGGACATTCAGCAAGTAAATTGTACAAAACGCAGACAAAATAAGTGGTTTACTGTCAGCAACTGGAAGAGGGCTGATATGGATCTATATTTATTTACATTGAGCAGTTTGTTAGCATCAATCCATGTTCTGTATCACCTACTTCAGTGCTCTCTTTATGGCAAAAATAGAAAAGATGAGTTAAATGTTTATTATAACCAGATTGTAGCATGTCTAAAACGTGCAGAAGAGTAAAAGTGTCCCAAAAAATAGAGTAAAAGTAAAAACTTGGAAGCCGTTTTGGAATTTGGATCCTGATTTAAAAACTATTAAAAATAAAGCAAAGTTTTGGCTTCAAATTTGGGTTTGTTGTGGTAGGCCTAAAGGAGGTGTTGTATTTGAGATATAGCAAAGCACAAAATTAAAGTACAAGAAATACCATAGATCTGTTAGATATAAGGGCCTTAATTTTCCAATTTCACACAAAGAGTGGACAGAACTGATGACTCCAGAGAAGGTTGAAAATGATTCAGATTCCTATATTACAGCCCAAACCTGGTTTGAATATTATCCATCAAATTTTTCTAAGGTAAACTACTCTGTCCATGCTTACTTTAGTTGGTTTTTTCATAAATATTTGCTGCTTACAGTCTCACAGTATAACATTGTTACTGCGTCTCTATTGTCTGTTGAAACTGCAGTTAAAAAACTGAAATCTTCATCTACTGATTGTGATGGAATTTCTGCACTTCATCTGCAGCAAGATTGCAAACTCCTGATTTCACACCTTCAGTTGCTTTTTCAAATTTGTTTAAGTTTGTCTCTGGTACCTGATAGCTTTCTGTGTGGTATGGTAACTTCTATTTTGAAAAAAGGAAAATCCCCTCTTAATTGTTCTTTGTATCAACCTATTGCAGTATCTTGCAACCTGAGCAAAGTATTAGAAAGTATTAGAATCTGTCAGTGTACATTTACTGTATACAACGGGTGTCAATATATCTTCTTCTATTTCACAACAGGCGGGCTTTTCAGTTGATACTATTTAGCCCTTTTCCTTTTGCTTCACTCTGTGGGCTACAGAGCTACTGGCTTGGTTGCCTCTTATTTATTAGATATCCTCAGATATCTTTCAGTAGATCTTTTGACTCAAAGAGTTCAAATATAAGATGATCGATATCGATTTCTGTGCTCTGTGTGCAGGTATAGTTGGCTAGGCTCTTGGCTGACAGTGAAATTTTGTGGTGTTTGAAGCACTTTAGCAGTTTACATGCAAGGTATGCTGTGCAGACGTCAGCGTATTACATTCGAATAGGCAGTGGTCAATTGTTTCATTATTCATATTACAATACCTGCAAAGAGGGGACAGGTGAACTGAACCACTTGAATTAGGAAACTGATAGGAGAATGCAAGAAAATTTAGTCCATTTGTTCCAGAACAAATTCTATGATAAATTTTAGAAAAATCCTTATTGGGAAAGGGGGAAAGAATAGGATTATTCTTATTTAACATAATATCTGATAGTCTCCATCGGTAAATATCTCTAATAGGGATCAGTCTCCTACTTGGCTGCTCAATATTTATAGCATTTTTTGCTATTTCATCAACCTGATGATTACCACTTATACCAGAGTGGCTAGGAATATACTGAAGATAAGTTCTTATGCCACTTGAAGCAAGATTATCTATAATACTAAGACAATGATAAGTGTCAATATCAACCTTATACTGAGGAGCTGAAGACAGCAACTCAAGGCTTGACAAAGAGTCAGAATAAACTATAATATTATTTGAATTAGCAATCAAAGGTTGGTTTTCCATAAAGTGTTCTAATGCCATGATTATGGCATTTAACTCTGCAGATATTATAGATACATTATTATACAATCTCTCACCCGTTGCAATGTCCAGGCGAGGAAGGAAAGCCCCACTTGCTACCTTCTCATTCAGTTTGCACCCATCCATAAAAATTTGGAAATGGTTTTATAAGTAATTGTATTAAGTTCAGCAAATGTTTTCTGGATAAAAGCAATGGGGGTTAAATCTTTAGTCCACTTTGAGAAATCAGTATTTATTATGGGGATTGACCAATTCCATGGAGAAGATTGGGGGAAAGTAGGTGCAATAGACTTTGCGGGTACAGGGAACTTCTTCTGAATATTGGCATACTCATCTGCAATGCCTCTATACATGGCTGGATTTCTTAACAAACAATGTAGGGTGTGTGAGCTATTTGATTCAATTTTTGTAAGATGTTTTATCAAGAGAAAGCTACGTCTCTCCCTTATTGTTGTTAATCCACTCTCCATAAGCAGAAACTTGGTGCTTGTGGGTTTCCTAAGACCAAATATGAGATGAATTATATTATTTTGTATTGTTTCAATTTTTTGCATCTGGGTCTTTGCACATGCACCATAGACAATGAGCCCATAGTCAATATGGGGTCTTATATGTGATTTATAAAACTGGAGTAAGGTTTTCTCTTTACAGCCCCAGGGTGTGGAAAGAAGTCTTTTTAGTATATTTGTTTTTCTATAGCATTTTTTTATTGTGTTTGAAATGTGGATGTGGAAATTAAGTTTTGGTCAAGCATGAGACCTAGGTAATTAATAAGACTATATTTCAGAAGAGTTGTTCCATTTAGAGTTAGTCTTGCATTAACATGATTTCGCTTTCGATGAAATTGGATTATTTTTGACTTGGTGGGTGCAATGGGTAAATCTGAATATTGAGAAAATTTTTCAAATTGGAAAAGTGACTTTTGCAGCTTTGACTGTGCAATCTCAAAGGTGTTGCCAGATGACCATAGTACCAGATCATCAGCATATTGTAGATTTGTGTGGGGGAGGTTCATGTCCCAGAGATATAGGGCAAAGAGGAGGCAGCTGAGGACTGCTCCCTGAGGAAGGCATTTGGTTATTGTCTTTTGGGGTGAAGAGGCTGAACCTACACAAACAATGAAACTTCGCAATTTCAAGAAAGATTTTATAAAATATATTAGCTTGGGCGGTAATCCAAGGTTTGCAAGTTTATTTAAAAGGATTTGGTGGTTCACATTGCCATATGCCCCTTCAAAATCTAGGAAAGCTGCAGCTAGGACATTATTTTTTGAGAATGATTCATTTATTTCATTTGTTAACAATATGAAAGCATCTGTCGAGGAATGGTGTTTCCTGAAACCAGTTTGAGTGTGAAGGATCATATTATTTTTTTCAACAAACCAGAGCAGTCAATAATAGATCATTTTCACCATTATTTTCCCCATCACAGGAGTAATCATTATAGGCCTATAGGACTCAGGGTTATTTTTGGGTTTATTTTTCTTTAGGATTGGTAGGAGGGACAAACATTTCCAGATATTGGGGAAAATAGATGAAGCCCAAACATGATTATAACAATTTAGAAGTTCCTGTTTGTATGAAGGGGTGAGATTCTTTATCCATGAAGGGTGTATATTGTCATAGCTGCTGCTAGTCTTGGTCCTAATATGATGTATTGCATTATTCATTTCCTGGATTGAAAATGGGCTGATTATATACTCGGATCCTGGGCGAGGTTGGTAACTTGGGTTCATAGGAATGGGGAGGTTTTGCTGCAATTACTTGATGTTAGCTTATTAACAAAAAGAGTGGCAAATAGCTTAACTTTTTCATTATCATTGTCATAATGTGTATTATTATGTATAAGCTCATACAGGAGTGAATTGGGGGAAGTCTTTTTCCCACAGATGTGGCTTATGACTTTATGTATAATTGGCTCATATGTTTCTCTGGAGAGATTATTTGCAAAATTATTCCAGTAGTTATATTTAGCATTTATTATAGTCCTTTTTAGATTAGATTCTGCTTGAATTTTTTTAAATATGTAGTAGGTGATGGTTTTTTTTAGGAATGTTCTCCAAGCTGCCTTTTTTGTCCTTCATTTATTTTGGCACTCATTTGTCCACCATGCTTTGGGAATGTGTTTAGCAAAGGTTTTCCTGGGTGTTGTCCTGGGGATAGCATGATTAGCTGTATTTATTAGTAAAGATGCCAAAACTTCAGCATGCGTGTCAGCTGTTGCATTTGAAATGCATGAGTTTTGGGTGAAACTTGTAATTTCATCATTTAGCTTATTTTGGAACATAGGCCAATTTGCTTTAGTGTTAATATATTTGGAGGTATGTGATACGAGTTTCAGCAGGTTCATTTAGGGAGCAAACTATGGCAAAGTGGTCAGTACATAGTCTATCAATTTTATTTATATAAATTTCATTCAAAATATTTAATGACACAATTTGTAGGTCAATTGTAAAGAAACTGCCACTGTTGGGGTTGAAATATGTATTCATGTTTGAGGGGGTAGCAACAGCTAATTCAATATTATTTAAAGTCATATGCTCAATGAACTTACCAGCTTTATTTGCTGGTTTATTCCCCCACAAAAGGCTGTGGGCATTAAAGTCTCCACAAATAATGATATTTTTCAACATATTACAATTATTTATATAACTGAAGAAGTCCATGGCATCTGTAGTTTGGCCATTAGGGTTATAAAAGCTTATTATGTAAGTTTTTGTAATATTCAGCCAAACACTGATACCAATTGCATCAACATCATTTACAAAATCTGGAAAGTTGATGCCACAGAATTTTACATTATTATCAATTATTAAAGCTACTCCACCTCCTTTCCTCTCTGATGATCTATCCTTTCTCAGGATAGTACATCCCAGAGACTTAATTTGTTGATTTTGGGTTAAATGAGTTTCCTGGAGGCAAGCAATATCAATGGAATTATTATTCATAAAAGATATTAGTTCATTTAACTTATTTTCTGTAACTGAACTTATGTTCCACTGGAGTATTGATATGTGTTGTGTTGCTGATTTATTTTTCATATGACTGTGTATCAATGTTCAGCTTTGTAAATAGTAAAGCAAGATCTTTTTTTGCTTGAATGAGCATATGATTAGGGATGTAGATTTTTGCCAATTCAGCAATGATTTTTGTTTTCTGTTGTTGTTGTATATCCATGGCCTGAACTGCATTACAGTTCAGAATGAATAAACATATATTTGGGGTTTGCATGTTTGGTTGTGCATCCAGTTTGTCAGTTAAGGGATTAATTCCTGGTAGTGTTTCTGGTTTGTTTCTTCTTGGGAGGGGGGGGGACAGGTCAACCACATCTCACTAGACAAGGAGGCTTGTTGGCTTGGTGATTTTTTCTGATAGGGATGTGAGCTAGGGGGCTTAAAGGATGGTGTTTTGTAAGGGGTACTTGATACATTGGGAGTGTTTGACTTGGGAGTTTTGGTTGATTTCATTATGGGCTTTATTTGGTGTGGTTGGGCAGCATTTGCTTCCATAGCTGCAAAAGGGTATGGAATGGCCTTCTCTGTTGCTATTTGGAGTGTTAGTTCTCTTTTCTTATATGCAGGGCATAGTGATTTATTGGTAGATTCATGTGGGGCTTTACAATTGATACATTAGGCTGAGTGTTGTTGTAAGTTGTCAACTCTTTAGGATGGGAGCCTTTACAATTACTACAGGCTAGGAGAATTTCATTGCATTTATTTGTTGTGTGTCCCAGTTTCAGACCCATCTGACACTGGATAGGCTTTGGCTTGTATTCCTTGTGCGGTTTGATTTGCCCAAAGAGGAATAACTTTTCTGGGATATTAATTTTTCCTTCAGTATAAATAAGAAAGATCTACTTGTTTTTAGGCCATTAGAGTTAGGTTTACCCAGCTGGGTGACATCTTCACCAGGGATTGTGTTACCAGCCCTATCTGAGAGCCCTTCTTTTAACCCCTGAATAGGTATTTCTGGGGAAACATTATATACTACTATTTTTGTTGGGGATTGTTTTTGGTTCCATTTAGGTGAATTAATTGGGGTATTCAGAAGAGATTTTAGATTAATTATTATATCTGCTGATTTCTGATCTTGGACAGCTATTAGCAAAGATCCATCATGGTGAATGTTAAGAGAGAACATTGATTTTAACAATTTGAAAATTGCAACCCTTATTGTAGTAATCTTTGTTATTTCAAAGGGGGTATTAGGAGAAATTTTGAGGTAAATTCCTAAGTTTTGGGAAGGAGAATCTTGGACAGGGGGAGGGGAAATACTTTTGATTGGGGAGGTTTTCTTCCTTTTTTTGGAGCTCCTAGAAAGGACCTCTTGAAACCCATTATCATCTATAGTGACATTAGCCCCAACACTGATCATTTTCCTATTCTCAGAATTTGAGCTATCATGTGAGCTTTGTGATAGTGAGTTTGACCAGCCAAGATGGGGCATAAACGGATTAATTTCGTAAGTATTTGGGGTGAGATCTGGAGGGACTTTTTTTTAGGGAGAATTCTTTGCATTGCCTATTGGAATAAGCTTTAAGCTAAACAAGAAAGGATAGTATTACGATACAAGACTGTCTGCACTCTACTGTGGGGAAAACTTCACCATCCACAAAAGAAACACCACAGTATGGCCCTGAGGAGGATTTTGAGCACGATTGGTTTGGTACAACTACTGATAAATAGAGACAAATAATTCACAAGAAATTTATTTGTAAATTTCTTAAAGTGTTGCTGTTGCAAAAATGATCTTGAGAGAGATATAATAGAGAGAGAATAATAATATGTTATTATTATTAGAATATATTCTTCTTCCACATTTTACTACTGGGACTGATTTTGGAGAGAACCAGTTTGGTTTTCAGCCTGGGATTGCATGCAATTATCCTCACCAAATTCTTTCTTCTCTTCTTTTAGATCCTTCACAAAATAAACAATCTATTCACCTTTGTGATCTTGATATTTCTAAAGCTTTTGATTCTGTTAACAATTTTCAGCTTTTTACTAAAGGGATTAACCTTTCTGTAATTTTTCTTGCTGAAATACTGGTGTTTGTCATCTTTTCTTAATGTTAAGGTTAAGGGTTCAGTTTTGATAAACAGATACCCTTCTGAAAAGGGGTCCAACAAGAAGGTGTTCTATCACCTAACCTATTTAAAATTTGTATTTCTCAAGTTTTAAATAATATACTTCCGACTTATTTGTATGGGTCATCTAATGCATCATATCTTGCATATGCTGATGATCTCCTTGTCATTAGCAGAAGTAAAGATAGTCTTTCTAAATCTATTAATTACATTTCTGAAGCATTTGTTCAGATTGGTCTATATCTAAATGTTGATAAATGCAAGTACCTTAAATTTGGCTCTTCCCTTTCTTCACCTTTGCCTCTTGCATGCAAATTGTTTTCTGTCCCTTCTGTACAATCTTTCAGGTGGTTGGGCATTATCATTACTAATAGTCTAAGATCTTACCATTCCCGGCTAATTTCTGATTCCAGGTTGAAGATTCAGGTTGGTTACTCTAGGATTGTTGGAAACAGAGGAAAATATAATTGTAAAGCCTTACGTAAATATATATATATATAATATACATATATATATATATATATATATATATATATATATATATATATATATATATATATATATATATATATATATATATATATATATATATATATATATATATATATATATATATATACATATACATATATATATATATATATATATATATATATATATATATATATATATATATATATATATATATATATATATATATATATATATATATATATATATATATATATATATATATATATATATATATATATTACTCTGCTATTTACCTTGGTGTCATTAGTGAGTAAAAAAAAAATAATAAATAAAATAATAGCAGATTTACAGTTCTTCTGAAGGAAATATCTTAATAAAATAATGCCTTAGCCTACCAATAGATTACTTAGGCCCAGTTTTCTTCCTTCAAAAGAACCATTATACTGTGGCCTATCCAAATTGGATATATTATCCTATTTATTTATATTATCCTATTCCAACATTAGACCTTATTTTACTCCAAAGTGCAAATTAAGGTAATTATTTTAAACAAAACAGAGTAAGCCAATGGCATTTCTTGTTACAAATAGACAATAAAGAAACAATAAAAAAAGAAAATAAACAAGAACTGGACCCCTGGGTATTGATTGGTACCACAATAACAAATAAACTCCTTAGGCTGAACACATTACAAAAATAAGCAAATACACCACAATGCACAAAGAGACAAATTTGAGAAACTCTTTTTAGTGAGTTCTGCTATGTGGGTGAATAATGGCTAAACTGAAAGAAATCACAAAATAATAAATTATCAAAATCTTTAATAATTCAAAATGTATTGACTAAGTCTAATCTATCCCTCCTGAATTGCAGAGATGGTAGGCTCAAACATTTTAGTTTACACTCATAAGCCAAGTACTTAAAACAAGGAACAAAGTTTGATGCCTGTTTTTGCACTTTTTCAATAACCCAGGAATCAGATTTTCTAGTTGGATACCACACAGATGTACAGTATTTAACTGTTGGTCTCATCATTGTCTTATACTGCATAGTAAAGCTTTGCTGGTTAAGCTTTCTAAACATTCTTTTGATACAAAGCAAACTATAGTTGCTTTATGCAATTCAGCTAACACCTGTTTATCAAACCTCAATTGGTTATCAAAGACAATACCAAGATCCCTAATGGAATCAACAGAACATATCACTACATCACCAATAGAATACTGGTATGCTAGCCTACTGCATTCACTAGATAATTCTCCACATGGTATTTTCCTTGATTAATAATCATTGAATTCAAATTATAACAAATAACCAAGGCATTTAAATCATCCTGTAGAAGAGCCATGTCAAATGGGGAACATATGCCCCTACATAGCCTTACATCATCTGTAAAAATTTTGATCTTACTATGTTGAGTTACCTGTGACAAACATCTATATATATGAAACAAAACTGGTCCTAAGCAACTACCCTGAGGAAAACTCAAAATACTACACTGGTTAGATAAGGACTTCCCAACCCTGATATTATGTGACCTATCTTGTTAGGTAATCTGTAGGCTTACCAAGCCAGAGTTCTTAATCCAATCCCATAACTTTGGCATTTTTCCAACAGTAGATAGCCTATTTAAACCTTGTCAAATGCCTGACCATATATTAGGAATTGCATTTTCAGAACTAAAGCCAGAGAAAAAGAAACTGATAACTGAAAATAAGCTATGGTGTTATTTTGTCAAATTTTTGGTGAAATTTCTAGGTGACCCTTTAATTTAGCTAGGATGAAAGTGAAAACATCATTGATGCCTTTTTTATGCTCTTTCATAATTCAATAATCATTAAAGTTACAACCTAACCTGCAAAATACTTGATTTTCAGTTCAAACCATTTTCCTACTGTTTGCTGAATTTTGCAATTCAAAACTTTGCCATCAATAATTTAGGGTATATTCCAATTCAGGGTATATATTTGCACATTAGGGGAGTGGGGGGGGGGGTTAAAGTTCATGGTAAATTTGCATTGAGCCATATAATTTAGCTAAGACAAAAGTGAAAACTTTATTTAATGCTCTTTTATAATTCATATAAAATACCTTTGGGGCCCCTTTAAGGGCTCAAGATCCAATTTACAAAAGAAGCAATTATTGAATTACAAAAAAGCATAAAAAGGCATCAAAAGGTGTTTTCACTTTCATCCTAGCTAAATTATAGGGCCACCTAGAAATTTACCAAAATTTAAATAGGTAGAGACCTGTCATGTAGGCAAATTTCAGGACCCTCTAGAGGGAGAAGGAGTGGATGTAGAGGTAAAATTCTACTTTAGCTACTTTTGGCTATCTTGGAAAGGAGTTAGGTTAGGAAAATGAAACTTTCAGGAATGGGTCTACAGGCTAAAGTATGTCTGGGAAGGTGTTTTGAAGTACACTACCTTTGCTCCTTCTCTCTCTAGTGGGTCCTGAAATTTGCCTACTTGACAGGTCTATACCTATTGAACTTTTGACAAAGCAACATTGTACTTTAATTTTCAGTTATCCATTTCTTTTTCTCTGGCTTTAGTTCTGAAAATGCAATTCCTGTTATTTGAGTAGAATTTTAAGCCATATTATTGTTTGTTTTTTTTTCAAAATTTAGGAAATGTATTTGTATATCTCTAAAACCTTATAAATTGGGACTGAGCAAAGTTGTGAAGCTGAAAACAATTTTGTTGTACTTCATTTAAGCAGAAGATCTATTGGTAATTTTTTTGGAGTTCATGTTATTGACTAACAAATAAAGTAAGCACACCACATGATGCCTTTTTTATGCTCTTTCCAAATATAATAATCAGTTTTGTCAGAAATGAATTTTATTCCAACCCCTATATATACCAATTCAGGTTATATATTTGCACATTAGGGGGCATGGGGGTAAAATTTAAACTTACCTCTCATTTACATCAGAAACAAAATTAATCCCCACCACCCCCCCCCCCCTATTGTGTAAATATATACCCTGAATTGGTATATCTAGGGGTGGGGGTAAAGTTCATTCCTGATAAGAACAACTATTATATTTGGAAAGAGCATAAAAAAGGCACCAAGTGGTATGTTTACTTCATTCATTAGTCAATAATATGAACTGCAAAAAAATTACCAATCTATTTTGCAAGGTTTTATTTTTATAACACACAGATTTTTAAAAGTCATCAAAGGTCAGGACCCTCTAGAGGGAGAAAGAGTGTATGTAGATACTTTAGAATGGTAAATTTTTGCAAATCATATTATTGACTTACAAATAAAGTAAACATACCACTGAATGCCTTTTTTATGCTCTGTCCAAATAAAATAATCATTTTTGTTGGAAATGAATTTTGGTAAATTTTAACCAAATCATATTATTGACTTATGAATAAAGTAAACATACCACTTGATGCCTTTTTTATGGTCTTTCCAAATAAAATAATTGTTTTTGTTGGAAATGAATTTTACCCCCACCCCTATTTATACCAATTCAGGGTACATATTTGCATATTAGGGGGGTGGGGGTTACTTTTTTTTCTGATGTTAATGAAAGGTAAGATTAAACTTTCCCCCACCCCCCTAATGTGCAAATATATACCCTGAATTGGTATATATAGGGGTGGGGACTAAAATTCATTTCCAACAAAAATGATTATTATATTTGTAAAGAGCATAAAAAAGGCATTGAATGGTATATTGACTTTATTCATAAGTCAATAATATGATTTGGTAAAAATTTACCTGAATTTTACCCCTCACCCCTAGGCTATATACACCAATTCAGGGTTTATATTTGCACATTAGGGGGGGGGGGTAAATTTTATTTCTGATGTAAATGGGAGGTAATTTTAAACCTTATCCCCACCCCACTAATGTGCAAATATACACCCTGAATTGGTATATATAGGGGTGGGGGCTAAAATTCATTTCCAACAAAAATGATTATTATATTTAGAAAGAGCATAAAAAAGGCATTGAGTGGTATGTTTACTTTATTTGTCAATAATATGATTTGCAAAAAGCTTAGGTAAATATTTACCAAATCATATTATTGAGTTATGACTAAAGTGAATATACCACTTGATGCCGTTTTTTATGCTCTTTACAAATATAATAATCATTTTTGTCAGAAATGAACTTTAGCCCCCACCCCTATATCTACCAATTTAGGGTATATATTTGCACATTAGGGGGATGGGGGGAAAGTTTAAACTTACCTCTCATTTATATCAGAAATAAAATTATCCCTACCCCCCTAATGTGCAAATAGGCTATTGGTATAGGCCTATATCTAGGGGTGGGGGCTAAAATTCATTTCTGATAAAAATGATTATTACATTTGTAAAGAGAATAAAAAAAGGGCATCAAGTGGTATAGGCCTATTCACTTCAGTTGTAACTCAATAATATGATCTGGTAAATATTTACCAAAATTTACCCTTTAAAATAGCCTACCTTCTTGGGACATACTTTATCCTGTAGACCCATTCCTGAAAGTTTCATTTTCCTAACCAAACCCCTTCCCAAGATAGTCAAAAGTAGCTAAAGTAGAATTTTACCAAGGTAGGTACTTCAAAATACCTTCCTGGGATACACTTTAGAGTGTAGACCAATCCCTGAAAAACCCTTTCCAAAATGGCCAAAAGTAGCTAAGGTATAATTTTACCACAAACAACATTTCTACATCTGTTTAATTTAGCGTAGTGGCTGACATTATTTGGTTTCTGCATTCATTTTCTAGAGGTCTATGCAAGTGGCAATGATTTTTTTATATAGTTAGAAGTAAACAGTCTACCTAAAATGCATAATAAACTGTAGTGTAGACAACTATAAATTCATCTATTTCATGCAGGCCTCAATTTCCTCTAGCCTATATTAAAATAGAATCACAAACTAATATCATCTATTTCTTCGGAAGAAGTTTGAAAACGATACATATTGAATTTTTTCCAGAGAGACATCTAAAATTCAAAATATTTAGAAAACTAAAGAAACAAAATCATTAGGACTAGAAGTGAAGAAGTCTTAATATTCCTTGAACTTGAAGGTTATATTTGGAAAATTTTGAAGTAGCTTGAATATTATGTATAATAAATTGAAGGCGTCATGAACTAATGCTCTTTGATAATAATCCAGAATCCCAATATACGAAAAGAAGCAAAGGGCCCAGATGCTTAGCTCTAGAGGGGTTGTGGATAGACAAGATGTAGAGATCTTCCAGTTAATAATTTGATTATTTTTTTAAAGACAGATTTTTTGAAAAAAAGGGAAGTTTATTATTAAGAAGGGCACTTGAATTATTTCATATGAAGAGTTCAGCTCTTAAAAACTAGGACTCAAAATAAATGTGCAAATAAAATATAAAAATTGACAAAAATTACAATGAACAATAAACTAAAACTGTAAAATAAAATATGTTTCCATTAAAAAGTTTTTTATTGCTTCTCTATTAAATCTCCTTAAATAGTTAAAATGTCATTTACGCTTTGCTGAAACAAAATATATTTGAAGCATCTTTTTTCCTATTTAAAAACCAAACCTAATTCAGTGGCGCTTCGGAAAAAAAATTCCGAGATACAAAAAGTTTCGTTAAATTCTAATTTAGGTTCTTAACAAATTAAGTTGGAAATGGAGCAAGCATAGATGGTCAAATGCACTTTCGTGCTATGATGAACAGTTTATTGTCGTACTGGACTAATAGTAACTGGACCAGTAGTAGTGTAGCAAGTCTGTCCTTTTGTTAAAATGGATATACAATTCCCTTGTTTCAAATAGACTTACGTAATTTTGGGTGCTAACCCCTTGCTGTGAACTGATCACCTCAAAACATTGCATGAGCGCTGCAAGAAAAATCTAAAGAGGAGGGTATTGCCCCTTTGCTGGTATTCATACCCAGGGGCAGATTTTTGAACTTTTAGTTCGCTGTTATTAAAACTACTATTTTGATGTAGTGTACCACCATATGACCATGGTAGAATCGAGACTGTTGAAAATACGGCTGGTTGCCCTTCAATTAGTTTCGGCCTATGAAAAGGCAGTAAAGTTCTAATCTACCATCAAATGAGACTTCAATCCAATCATCATCTGTCTATGCAACGAAACCGGGAAGAGCAAAGTAACTTTAACTTTGAGGAACATCGTTGTTATTAAGCCAATGCTTATGTGTTGGCTATGCTGCTGAGCCAAAAAAAAGTAGCGTCTTTCACAGCTTATGGAATTGTCAGTAAAGTAAAGGAACAAACTTTGAACAATGGAGAATAATAGTATTCAACGCAATAGGCAAGAATTATTCAATATTAATTTGTATCAATCATCTCTGCCAAGGAACTTTCCTCTCCACCCATAGGGTGAAAATCATTTAGGTGGTCAGAAATTTTCCCAAAAACTTTTCGATCTACTGAAGAAGAACCACACATTATCACTGGAAGAAACAAAACTATCTGTTTTGTGATTATCTGCCTTTAAACTATTATTTTGCTCCAAATAGAAACAAAGAAACTTAATTGGAAGTGAAGCTCTAGCCTATCATGTTTGTCGTAATTTCCATTTGTTTTATTATGTGTTGATTATTTATTTTAATTCCTAATACTTTCAGGATTCACCTGCTCACCTATGGTAGTATCTGTGATTTTTATGTTTGAAACAATTATTCATTTCAGTTTGTGTTTGTTTTAAGTTTCATTTATTCAATGATAATAAATATTTGTTCGTTTTAATTGAGAATTAGATTAAAAAAACAAGTTTTTTCAAATGAAAAAAAGGAGCAACATCTAGACTTAAAACGAGCAGAAGTTATTACGTATATGAGGGGTTTAGCCCTCTCCTCAATACCTCGCTCCTTACGCTAAAGTTTTACTTGTGCCCCAATTATTTAGAAATAACTATTAGAATCATAAGCTTTTATACAATTTGAAAAAAAAATTAGCGTAAAAAGTGAGGTATTGAAAAGAGGGCAACTCCCTTTGTATACAAAATAGTTTCTGTTCGTTTTAGGTTTTAATATTGCTCTTTACTTTCAGTTGAAAAAACTTGTTTTTATTATTTAATCTATGATTTTTTTTTAGTAATTCTGTAAAATCCAATTCCCCCTCCATGGAAAACACCCTTCCTCCACGAAAAATTCCTCCATTGAATGATTCTTGCATGTAATCCCTTCCCCCCCCCCAGAAAAAATATTCTTACTTCCCAATAACTAATACTACATGTAAACAATGGGCAAAGTGCATAGCGTGCAGCCCCTCCCAGGGGACTGTGGGGGGTAAAGTCATTCTCAAAGACATAGTTACTAGATTTTTTGACTACGCTGAACAAAATCACTATCTCACAATTTTGATCGGGTAACTTTACGGTAACTAACTTTACGGGCGTAGGAGGGGGTTAGCTATCTTCCAATATTTTGGTAACTTAATAAGGCCACTAGAACTTTTGATATCCACTCAAAAGAGCTTTCTTCCGATCCTCTTGGGTCACTGGTTTGATACAATCATCCATGAAAAAAAAGAGCAAACGAACAAAAATAAACACGCATATGTGATCTTTATTCTGGCAAAAAGTGCTGATTTGTGCATTTTTGTTTGTTGGAGCTTGAAACCTCTATAATAGGGTTCTCTGATATGCTGAATCTAATGGAGTTATTTTCATCAAGACCACTTGATTTTTTTGGGGTAACTTTCGATCGGTAACATTCGTAACTTTATCGTAACTTTCGGTCGGTAACATTCAACTAGAGGAATTTTATATATTTTGAATAAGTATCAAAATTCAATTCTTCTGATGTATGTATGGTTATCAAGACTCTGTTTGTTAAGGTTTCGGTTACTATTGAACCGCGTTGCTCCTTACTTACAGTTTGTTACCACGAACTGTTTGACTTTTATATGATTTTATTGATTCTCGACTTCAGTTTAAAAAGGCTGTTTTTTACTTTCTGAAAAACTTTTTTTTTTGGGGGGGGGTCTTTTAAAAATTGATTTGCGTTCGTTTTGAATTCGGATAAATCTATTATTGCTTAATGTTAGGAATATTAGTAAAGCTTTTGAATTTTAAGTGAAATAAATCGCATTTCCAACGAGAAAAGGTGATGTTGAGGCTTCTGTGGAGAAATTTGGAGATTCAGAAGCAATATTCAATCAACAGTGGTTTTTCGGGATAAATGGTTAATAATATTGTTACTATACATATCGGGTGGATGGGGAGGTGGATCACTAGAGATATAACCGAAATCAGCGTAATTATTGGTCTTGAAAAGGGTTGAATCGTCCATTTTACTAAAATATTCTGTTAATTTTACTTTCTCTTCTAACTGTTTCTTCATTTTAAAAAAAATATAATTCAAGGTCTTTTATAAAGCTGTGTTTTGTCCTCATAAAAAAAAGAAAAAATAGGATTTAATGAATTTATACAATTATACTTTTTCTCTTAATTTTTTTGTTTGCCTTAATTGAGTACATTTTGGCCCCAAAATCTCAATTAAGATATTTACGAAGCCTGAAGTTTTAAAGCTAATCAGAATAAAAAAAAATCCCTATAATCTATATAACCACATGTTTTTTGAAAATTTTATGTTCTCGCTACGGCTCGCACCGATTGGCAACACACGATGCTTGGCTGATTCTGGGTTACAATGATCAACACGACCCAATTTATTTTCTTCTTCTTCTTAGGTTCGTTCGGCCCAGTTTTAATCCTCAGTAAGTTGCTTGCCGATCAATGAGTAAAATAGCCTATTTCGGGGGTAGCGAATCAATAAGGTAGTTTCTTTCTATGGCTGTTGCCTTTATTAAGGTCCCCTTGTCTCCCTGTGCATACTTTGTAAGTTTAAGCCAATCAGAGAAAAGTTCTCAGCACCGTTTCACGTGTAACCTATCAACACAACCAATCTTCATAATATTTTTGTCTTCATTGGCCCTATGTGCATGCCGTGTAAGATAGAAATCTATTGGAGGTAAAATATGTCTTAGCCTATTCTTGAAAATCACGCATCAATACAGCCAAAATTAGCTTCAAATTTATTTTCTGAGTAGGGGTCCACCCAACCCAGAAAATTATGAATGTAATCTTCAAGCCGTTAAGCGAGACGAAAATTAAAGTCCCATTTTGTAAAATCCAGAATCTTTTTGTATTTTTGGATTGAATTATTTAAAAAAAACTCAAAGCCAAGTTGCTAAGCGCAGCAAAAGTGTAGGCAGCCTTAGCTGACTGGATATCAAAGTCTTAAAAAAATTATGAAGTTCACCCTATGTCAAAGGGCCCATTCACCCCATTAGCATATTGACATAAGCTTTTAAGAAGAACTGTAAGCTATTCTTTGATGCGCTATATTGATAGCCTTGGCGGATATGCTATCTTTTGATTTCCTTCTTGACCAGGAATAGATTCTTGTCCCGCAGAGCCGGGAGTAGAAATTAGAAGGGTTTAAAAATTTTTAGACCCTTCTTTTCTGCCCAACACCCCAAGTCAACTTTCGCTACTTTGACGTGCATAGATTCGAAGTACCATAAGGGCCTACAGCCCAAGAACATCTATGTGGTTTGGAGACATAGCATTTTTAGATGGCACCCCTCTGAAAAACCAGATTTCAAGTTCCTATGCCCCTCTCCTACCACCAAAAGAGTTTCAACTGTATTTCATACCCAGGAAATTGCAAGAAATCTATCTCCTATGCTGTTTTTACGATATTACAGACAGGGGCAATACTAGCCCCTATCTAGTACAGTCCATGGACTAGCCCCTGTTTCATAAAAGGTAAAGTCACGACACGAGTCGGTAAAACTGCTGCACTTACCGACCGAGATTGAAATTTCGGTATATGTCATGTTAGTACTTTCATGTGCTTTATTTAACCAAATGACAGATTATGGTACAACGGTAAACTCACGGTATGGGTCGATAAAAATGATGCGTTTACGGATCGAGATTTCAATAGATGATATGTCAGTATTTTCTGGTATTTATCTAACCAAATAAAATTTTAGTCGCAGCGGAAAAATCATGGTGCTTCACACCAAGATTTTACCGACTCATTTTTTTATCGAGTGGTCAAAAATATTGGGGGTGGGGGCGTCCCCCTCCCATGCGCAACAGCTCTAATTACAGATACACTTTTTTGTTAAACTCGATAGTCTTTCGATTTGTCTTTTTTTCATTTGTCTTTGAGGTGCTTTTCGATTTACACATGTCCTTCACCGTAAATACACTCAAGTCTTACATGGGATTAATTAATATGCCAAATCTGTTAACTGGATTTGAGACAAAATATATCTTACCCTTCTCTGCCCCACTCCCAAGTTAAACTTTGAGGCCTAAATACCCCCCCCCCCACCCCCCACCCAAAAAAAAATTCTGAAAGTTTCGACTTAATCTCTCAAGCTATTCCCAATATTGTAAATATCCTTTTCTGATTACCAGGCAACCAATAGTGTTTTTTGATTTACCTAGCTACTTAACTGTGAATAGATTCCAAGTCCCAATGCAGTTAACATCGCAAACGAGTCTAGGTTAATCAGAGAAAAAAAAACTTAACAAAAGCCTCCTCCCCCCTAACACAGAATTTAAAATCCTCTTGCCCCTCAGCCTATTTTCCCTAACGCTACCTGAACATTTCAAATCCCCATAGCCGCACCCAAGATATAGCAGATAAATTTTCTGATAGCCTGGATGCACCTAGCGTCCTACAATTTAGCTTTGTCCTACTCTCTAAGCCATATTTGAACATCCTATTGTCCAATTGTACCCCTTCAAGAATCCTGAAAAATTCAACTTGATGACCAAAGTCATACTCGGGGTATTGCGATTAAGCAGTTTTCATAACCCTGGCAGCACAGAATGTCTGATTTGCCCTGCTGCTTAATAGTGTATAAGTTATATATCCCACAGGAGCTCAGTATACAAAAATGGTTTTGGTAGATCGGATATAAAACTCTTTAGTCCCCTACCCTTCCACAGTAGAAATTTTGTCTTTCTACCCCTCAACTTTACTCTTTCTTTACCTTAATGGTTTCTGAAATTACCAATCCCCCAAGCTCTTCCTGAGATATTGCAGATATACTATTTAGACAACCTGCATGTACATGTGTCTTTAAATTCACCTCTAACTTCTCACCTAGGTCAAGTGCATCTTTCGATTCACTCAGGCACACGTGCTATTATCGAAGAATACTCCAGAGAAACTTTAGAGGGCTCGGCCTAGCGAATATTCCTAGCAGGTCAGACAGTCAAGAACAAATATGATAACCTTCTCTATTAGAATCTGTTTGTGAAGAATAATGGGTAATTGACTTAACTTAGGGTCGTTGCTCCTAGGGCTATGGGTGTGATGTTTACACTGGAGGCACATTTATTGAGCCTCCAAAGACCTTTATACAAAACGACAACCTCAAAATGTGACAAAGAGTACGAGAAGAGTAATAGTTGCCCTCCAGTTACTTTCGGCCCTTGAAAAGACCAATAGATCTTTCAACTTTAAGTTAAGTGGCCCTGTTCCCAAGTTTCGCAAAGTACCCCTTCCATACCAAGCCACCAGGGGAAAAATTTCGGCTCTTTTCTTGTGTTTTGTGAGACTCTGTTTTATTTTATTTTTTTTTTGGGGGGGGGGGTATTAATATTTTTGTTCCCTATTTTTCATCTGCATTAAATCCCCTTAGCTCAAGGAATAAGGTTGTAAGTTTAAAACCAAACAAAAACTTTTTGGTCGTTCTAGGGATCTCATTTTTGGGGGGCTCAAGTCCTCGATTATTTTCGGTATATAAGATTCTTCTTTGTCCAAGAGACAAACGGCTGTAAGTACCATACTTTTCAGTGACTATTTGACTATTTTTCGGCGGCCGAAACCCTCCTTCTCCTAATGGAACGAAATAGGGGTCGATCTTGACACGGAGAACAATCCCCAAAAGGTTCGAGCCAATCACACCAACAGGTTCAAACTAGATTCCCTTTTCTCATTATGAAAACTGCAGATATGTTTTAACAATTGCCTATTTTTAATAGCTACGGGCCTTGTCCCGTGGGACAAGGCCAAGAAATTGCTTAAGGATTGTTCTGGGTACCCGGCTGACTGACCGTATTTCAAACAATAGGCTATACGAAAAATGTGGTTCAATACCGCTTTCTAGGTCTATAATGAAAGAAAGGTTGAGGTGGTTAGGGCATGTTGTGCGGATGAAGGATGACAGATTGCCCAAGATTTTTCTTTTCGGCCAACCATCTAGGGCTAAACGGAAAGCAGGTCGTCCTCGTCTGGGGTGGGAGGACGTCATAAAGAAAGATTTAAAGGAAATGGGAACTTCGTGGGCGGGTGTAAAAGGGGAGGCTTTGAATAGATTGGGGTGGAGGAGGAGCGTGCGTAGCTGTGTTGGCCTCAGGCGGCTTGGTGCTGCGATGAGTTGTTAGTAGTAGTAGTAGTAGTTGTCCCGTGGGCTTCAGGATAGTAGGCTATTATTCCCGGAGCTCATGCTTATTTGGCTTTTTGACTTTTCTGAACAAAATGAATATCTTATAATTATTGATTGGATGATACGATGTGGAAAAAATGAAGGAAGGAAGAAATGCAAATATAAATCACTTAGGCAACACCTGTCGTCGACTTCTCCCTTAATGCTATTTTAAATCACACCGTTCGATTTAATGAGAATGTCATAACAAAATGGAATTTGATTAAAAGTAAAATAGGGTGTCTCTTTACAACCTCAAAGCTATTTTGCTAGGTGTGTTAAGCTTTTTTTTAATCGGTCTGTAGCCTAATTTAATGCACGGGAAGCTTTTTCCAGGTGGCAAATGTTTATCTAGTAATGACAAAAATAGTGGCATTTTTAGACTACTACTAACGATTCACAGCAGCAGCATTTTCAATTCAAAATCATTCAGGCATTTTCAGGCATTTTTCAGGCATTCTCAATTCAAAATCAACGGACTCGGTTGAGGCTTTTAGCCTCGACCTCGTTGATTTTGAATTAAAAATGAAGTATTTTGCAGTAGACATCGAGACATTTACTGAAAAAAATACAAATGAATGTGAATTGTCTGTTTAATATACATATACTGATATTTAGTAATCAAAATGTTAATATTATTTGATTTATTAAAGTTATGAAAGTAAAAGCATTTATATTTTTTCAGTAAAGTGCAAATTATGTTCTGGCCTTGGGAGGGCATAGGGGTTCTGAGCCCTACTCATGTTAATTTCTGCTTGTTTTGAGTTTGACTCGGTTATTTATTGTAATTTCTGTTCGTTTTGGGTTTCATTTATTTATCAATGCTGATTTGTGGTAGTTTCACGGTTGGTAGATTATTTGATTTTTTTTTTGCTCATTTTTGGTTTAATGGAGTTCTTTACTTTTCGTTGAAAAACTTATTTTGTGGAAAAAGCTTTTTAATTAATTATAGAAAAAGCCAAGACAGATTCTCCGAGTAATTGAGAGGCAAATGTTTAAATGGCACGGGTGAGTGGCGGGAGTAAGTATGACTATTATTGGACAGATACTTGTTGTGAATTGACAATCAACTATTTTGCAGTAGGCATCAAGACATAGCTAATTGTAGAAAAAGCCAAGAGAGATAGTGCGAGTAGTTGAGAGGCAAATGTTTAAATGGCACGGGTAAATGGCGGGAATAAGTATGAAGTTTTACGTATCCAATCGGCCGTTAAAACGATTCAGATATCGAACATTACGAATAGTTTTTGCATAACTTACTAAGATTTTAAGTTGGAAAAAAAACCGGGAAGTATTTTTGCTGCGTTTTTAGCTGCATTCCAATTGCATGTTTTGCAACTTACTTTATAGTTCTCTGCTGCCAGGCCCAAAAAAATCCAACCATACACAGTATAATTTTGCTGGTGTTCTTTCTTTTCTTCATATTTGGCATTTTATTCTTTTCAACATCTGAAGAAAAAGGATTTGCCTTGTTTATTAGTAGTCTCATAACTGCAATTCTGTCGTCGACACTTATAATTATATAATTAGCTCAGATTATATATATATATATATATATATATATATATATATATATATATATAATATATATATATATATATATATATATATATATATATATATATATATATATTATGTAATAGACTACAACTCAGTTGTTGATGCTATACACACTTCTTTGGAATGTTGTGGGATGGATTATCCTGGTGCTTTACCAGAAAATACTTTCCTTCCTTTTTGGAAAATATGTGAAGTATTTAAAGAAAATGATTATCCAGAATTATGCTGCAAACTGAATTCTATGAAAAGTGAGGAGTCGCCAGAAAAGGCATGCGCTGCAAAATACCATTACCCATGTTTTAAACAGATTGGTAAGTTCCTACACACACATAGGATGCTCCTTCGTGGTTCATCCTTATGCTTCGTCATCTGTTATTTTATAGTTGCTTCGGGTGGTATCATCGTGTTTTTTCTTAGCCGGTGAGAACATGGCTGCAGAGGGTAACTGCAACCAAGTAAAGGACAGACCACGGCCAATAGTAACCAAAATAAAAAATACGCCTTAAAAAACTGATAAGTGGAAAAAATTCTATTTCTAGCTGATTCAGGAATAGTAACTATTATCTCAATTAGTCTTGACAGTAGAATGTTATTTTGAAAATAAATTTAAAGGGATTTAGAAAAATAGACTGAAAACCCTAGAAAATAGTGTCGGGTCAAAACAAAATTACTAAAAGACATGAGATTACCAAAATAAGAACACTTTACATATGCTTTTCATTCTTTAAGAGTCTAAATCGAAGGTAGTTAACTCTTTATGGCATTTAGGCAAAGCTGGGTTTGATTTAACTCCACCGGCAGAAAAGAAGTGTATTCCTTGTGCTTTTATGCCCTTCATTTTTGCCCTTCTGTTAATCACCTCTGGAGGTTACTGTCATTTTATTTTGCATGTGCCAATGCAATGAAACTAAATAATCAATTAACTAATCCCTCGTTTGTTTTATAGTTTATCATCTGTATTTGTATGTTATAAGTAAATGTATGAAATCAAGCATCTGTGTCCATATTCACGCTGAATTTTGTGCAGGGAAGGCGATATAACATCTAACCGTCAGCACATCGACAAAATCCGTCATAACATCGACAAAAAAATCCGTCAGAACCACTAACCGTCATAACATCTAAGATTTTAAAGATTTAGTTTTCTGGGGTTTAGGGGGGAAAAGATACCTAGGTTAGGTTATGCATTTAATATATGCTATGCTTTACCCCCACCCCCTGATGTGCAAATATATAGCCAAAATTTGTTTCTAAACTATTATATACTTATTACTATTATATAAACTTTTAAATTTTTATCGATGTCCTTACGTGTCGATGTCCTGACGGGTAAATGTTATGTCGTTTAGTGCTTTTGACGGTTAGATGAAATGATAGCACCCCTTGTGTGCAAATGAAATAAACTTAACTTACCAAAACAGAAAGGTTAAATTTTGTAGATTGATTTTAGAGCCATGAGAATGGACGCTGGATATATAAACCGGAACGATAAAAAGTAAAAAAAAAAAAACACCACACTAGCAAGGCCGAAAATGTATTGTCATAGCAACAACAGTGCAAGGTCCAGAGGCCTTGGCACACCTTAGCAAAGCAAGGGTATGTTTGTGAGGGCGAAAGGCACTGAGGTACATGCCATAGAAAATGAAGGGATTTGAAGGAGGTAACATAATACATGCAATGTAGGATTTGCTTACAGGCTCTGTTGCTAGTTACTAGCTGCAAGCTCTAGTGCTTGCAGGTTCTGTTGCCTGCAGTAACGAAACAGCGAGCTCTGTTGCTCGTGTCTACATAAAATCATATGAGTGTATGTGCGTCCTTGCTGTGGGAAAACAGCTAAATTATTTACGCCAGAAACATCATATTTTAAAGAAGATTCTTTGATCCGAAAGTATTTTTGTAGACTCTAAACAAAGAAAAAGTTTATTACAAAAGTAACATTATAGACAATTCAAAATCATGTGACGTGATACAACCAAAGCGAGAACTTACTCAAGCAAAACAAGGGTGCTTTTAACGAACCGAAGGCCAAAGAACCCTGAAATAGCCAAAAAGCAATAAAACAATTCGAAGCAGGAGCATAAAAAACAGATGAAGTCACTTCTTTCGGCTGTCTCATGGTTGTGAAATCTGCCACAACCTAGTAAAGAGCAAAATCTAGCCCCTAGTAACCGAAAGTTAAAACTGGTTTTGAAAAATAAATGTCAACTGAGGAAGAATTGTCATTTGATTCTGATTCAGGAATTGTAACTATAATTTCGATTAATTTTAATGGTAAAAGTTATTTTGCAAAAACACATTCATAGAATTTTCGAAAAATAGCCTGAAAACTGACTATTTTAAAATTCTCATTTTAGTTTTAATGGTTGTATGTTATTGTAAGTCTCTTTTCTTTTATATATTTATATTTTGCTGATGACGGCCCTTGGCCATAGGGTCGAAACATTAATTTAAATATAGAATTCCAGTGTCTTGCGAAAAGAATTCCCTATTGTTCTTGTTGTTGTTCATACTTAACATTTTTAGGCGAAGAAATCTTCTTCGGGGGGGGGGGTGGTCACGGGTAGAGTTTGAGATTAGGAAAAAAGTTCGTGGGGGAAATCTTCCACGGGAAATTTTACACTGGGAGAATATTTCAGAATTCATGTACGAAATTCTTTTTATGTGTCTTATCTCCTCTTTGGCAACTCAATTTTACATGTAGAGATATTCCGGGGGAATCATCAAAGGGAAATTTTCTGCGGGAAGGAAATTGTCTGGAGGAATTTTCTCGTCGGGGGATTTTCCGTGGGAGAAAATTTCCATTGGGGGAATTTACGGGAAATTTTGCCATGGAGGGGACAAAATTTTCTCACGTAGAATGATTTGAAAAACGCTCATAAATTATATAAAAGGAATTTTTTTTTAATGAAGTAAGAAGAATTTTCCAGGGGTAATTCTCCACAGTAAGTTTTCCACGAGAAATTTTAAGCTAAGACAGAATTGTTCAGAGAAATTTCCCAGGAGGTAGGAATTTTACAAGGGAGTCAGTTTCGATGGAGGAGTTTTTGCGGGGGGGGGATTTTCAGTTTAAAGTAAGGAGTTTAAAGTAACGAGTAAAGTAATTTTTTTCAGTTTAAAGTAAGGAACAACATTAAATCTTAAAAGAAACAGAAATGGTTCCATACACGAGGGGAGCTACTCCTTCCTCAACTCTCTCTCTGTCCGCTAAAGCTGGAATTTTGGTCCTAGTTCTTGATGAACGATTCCTGAAATACCAGGGCCGTTATATTGGGGAAAATTTTTTGAAGGGCTAAAAAACTTTAGTGTAAAGGGTGAAGGACATATGAGGAGGTAGCCTCCCTCATATACAGAATATTTCTGTTCGTTTTAAGTTTTACTGCTCATTACTTTCAGTTAAAAACGTATTTCTTTTTACTTAAATTTTTCTAATAAAGAGCGATGGTTTCAGAAAATAAAAAAAAAACGTGGAGGATATTTTCCGTGTGCGATATACGCAAATAATTTCCATAAATATCAGAGGAAATGCAAAAGTGTTGAATCTAGTAAAGAGCCTTAAGGCATCAATATGTTATTTTTCCCAGAGGTAATTTTTATGGAAGGAGTAGTCGTATAAGCATCGGAGGGGGGGGTCATTCAATTGGAAATTAATAGCTGTAGTACCGTTTTCAAGAGTCAAAAGTGATCAGAGTGCAACCAGCCCCCCTCATCGCTTTTTTTCTCAAATATATCCGAAAAAATTTTGAGATAGCCATTTTGTTCGAAACAGCCCAAAGGTGAAAAAATATCTGCCTCCGAGGTTGACAAAGCCCCCCACAGCCCTTGGAGCAAAGGCTGTAAGTTATGTAAACATGTAAGTTTTGCAAACTAGTAAAGGACGAGTCATGGCCCATAGCAACCAAAGAAATTGTCTGAAATATCTGAAGAATGCTTCGGATAAAACAAAAAGTACACCATTGAAATTACCTTGGCCGCAGACCCTGTATAGGAAACTTACAGTCCCTTGACTTGAACAACAAGAAAACACTATATCTAAAATAAACTTGTTGATTAAAATTGTATATTCGTATATAAGATGATGAATAACGTCAAAATCGTAGGTTACTACCATAAATGGCGTAAAAAGTAAAAATTATATTATGACGTTGGTCATAATATATAATTTACAGGGTGTCTTTGATACCAGCGATGATAACGCAGTTCGTTCTTTATTAGTTCCTGCTTAGAAAAGTTCCTGCTTTTCCTACATGTAGCATTCGGTCTTAAAATAGATCAGAGCTAGGCTTAACCGCTGCTCATAATAACGAAAATTATGTGGTGTATGAATCTAAAGCTATTGAATTAAAGTAAGATGTAAATTTTCATTTACATATAAAACTGAACACTGATATAATGACGTATAGAACTGAACACAGGTACATCATGGCTGCAACGACAGCTGCAACCTAGCAAAAGTCAGTAGTAGGAAGCTATCAGGAGGTCCGGATTGCACTGCGTGCTGCCATCTACAATTGAGTCTAACGCCAAGCTAACATAATTTATTCACGGATTATCGATCGAGTCTAATGGGGTCAAGGTCTATTTATTTGTTGTTGTTCGTCTAGATGTAATGATTCCAGGGCGAAGTTTACACATGCGCATTAACGGGAACAATGTATTGATCTAGGACTTGAGGGGGAAGTGAATTTCTGAGAACTTGATTTACATAATCGGTGGGGGAATGTATTGATCCACTAACGGGAACAGGATCACGTGTTTCTTTCTAATCCAATCAGGGAAGTTATGTAAGGTTTCCCATTACATCACAATTCACCCTTGAGATTTTGTATATAACGGACATGCATTGTGATTAAACTTTCATAAAGTTCTAAGACACCATGGATTAAGCATCTGATATTATTGATTTGGAAACTTTGGGTACGGCGATATATAATGTGAGTTCTGTTCAGTAACTTTTCTTAGTTTATTTTCAAATAAAATCATTTTACATAGTCCCACTCCAGTAAATTCAGGGTTTACCCCCCCCCCCAATATAAAAACCACTATATGATGTTCTTACTCGATAGAAAGCGTAAAACACACTCTTTTTTCCATTACGTAAACCCCCATCCTCCCCCTGTTTACGACTTTACTTCTGTTTTTGATAAATTCTCTACAATTACCCAAGATCCAGTGTCAACTTTCTGTCAATCCCTTAGCTATTAAGCCGCTATGGCTTGACTTACAGATTTCCCGCAAAGATTTAAATAGCTGATAATTACTGACACCCGTCAAGCAAATCCTGCTTATTAATTCGCTTGAATTTGGATAGCAAAAGCTTCCGCCGAAAAGGATAGTTTTTCCCATCGAATTAAAAACAGTTTCGCGCAGAAAGAGAGATTATTGTTAATTAAACCTGTAAGGCTACAGGCTTTGAGAAATTCTATGTTGTATGGAAGTAAGGAAACGAGTTATTTCGAAAATTAATGTCTAACAATATTTTTAGGACATTATATAAAAGGGGGGAGGCGAGGAAGGGTCAGTTTAAGCATATAAGCTGGGTTAATGAGCTTTTTTTATTTAAAGCCTATAGACTGGAACACTTAAATTTTTTTCTAAATGGTAAAGATAGAAACATTGATTTCTATCCTAAGGCTATAGACTACTGTTTGTCCAGATTTATTTTTTCACAAGTTTTATAATAAAATGTTTGATTTCTGAGCCTAGTATATTTCTCGCAAAATTTTACTTTTGGCTTTACTGAAAAGGGATATAAATGCTTTCTAGACAAAATTATGGTTATGGGGTGGGGGGTACTAGTTTTTCTTCTGTAAAAAAGGGGATTATTTTTCCATACTAAATTTTTTCTTCTTTTTAAGGCCAATTATGAAGAATGTGCGCCTCCTCGGTTAAAGAGAGCAAGAGAGGGTGAGACAGTCCCATCAGTGCCAGCCCCTATGCAGTCTGGTCAAAAACCGAAAAGACAATGGCCGGCTTCTCATAATATGGAGAAACCCGCTATACAAGCCAGCGACATCGATACCGCATCTATGCAAGCCCCTATTCATCGAGCCTCAATGCTGCCTCGTCAAGTTACAGCCTCAGCTGTACGAGCCCGGTATATCACTGGCCCGGCTGAGAAAGATCGCGATGGACATGATATGATCCATTTGAACACCAGTCTAGCTATAGGACCTTCCATGCAAGGTAGAAGGGTTGGCCCCTCCAGGCAAGTCATTGACCAACCAATGGCTCCCTATCATGTAATGGCCAAGTTTCCAGCTTCCTGTCAAGTGGTTGAAGACGTGAGTAATTTTTTTTTTCAATGAAATAAACTATGTTTTTAGAGATTAGAGAGCCTTTTACTCTTTACTTTTGTCTTTTCACTTTTTTTATATTGTTCAGGACCAAGCTATAGAAATATCCTAAACAAACCTATTTTTCAACCTAATACAAGCTTGTCGAAGACATTAAAATGTTATTTTCGCTATAAACCCCCCCCCACACCCCTTGTTTTAAATTGCACTGCTCCCTCCCCTCAGAGATACCTAAATATAATGTAATTTTTTGCTTGTCAAAGAAACCGCTCTTTTCTAATCTTTCTTATTTTCTCTGCCTACTGCAGACATCTTCGCTATTTTTCAACCTCATAATAATATTTTTTGCTAATTTCTAGTTTACTGTTAGAGAGTCATTTATCTCGCCATTTGAAACTAATAATGCTGTTACTCGCTAGAATATTATAGTTTTCCCGAGTTTTAAGGGAACTTAGAAGTAAGCCCTTTTTTAACTTTTTTTTGTATCATTTTTTAACACAGTAAAAGCGTGTCAGAGATATTTTTTCTCCCCAAAAAGAAAATATAACGTTCCCCCTTTTTTGAATCAGGTCAATTATTGCATACATTCAGCCTGGTGAATTCTCATAGCGAAGCCAAAAAAGGCACTATATCCCGGGCAGAATTTCACCATAGTAAATAGCAAAATCTTTGCGATATAAACTGTATTATTATAAAAAAAAATTTCTATCGGAAAGAGTTGTATATGGCCTGAAAGGGATAGGCTATCAAGTAAAGACCCCGGTTTTTTTTCAAAGCAGATAAAGAGTATTAATATGAAATTTTTTTGAGGTGGTGTTTGAACAAATCAAAACCTTCTATGTTATCTTTTAGATTGTATTAAGTTGGAACTTTCAGAATATATAGAGTAGGGAACCAAATGCTACTACTAAGTACATGTAAATAATAATCCAATTTTAAAAATAGGGATGATTTAGACTCTTTGAAAGTAAGCTCATTTTCTTTTATAGGTTGTATTAGTACCTTATTCACCATCATCATCCATCGATTGGAGAAGGAGAAGACGTGCCTCTGGATCTCTCAAACAATTCAACATGGAATATGAATTCAATGGAAATACCAGATGATACTGATGATTTTTTATCTGTTTTTTAATGTTGATAATAGCGATGTTGAGCAGGGGGACTTGAGTCCAAACACCTTACAGCTTTTAGAGGATTTTACCCGGGAATTAACAGGGAAACCTCCCCCTACTGATTACATACTTCCACTTCAAACAACTGAAGTGGCTTCCCATAGTCCTATTATTGAACAATGTAGGGGAGGGGGTGGTGATAATATACATGAAGGGGAGGGGGAGGATGAAATGTCATCGAACAATCCTATTTATGAACAATATGGGGGAGGGGGTGGTGATAATATACAAGAGGGGGAGGGTGACAATATCCAATTTACATCATTTCCTGACTTTCAACTGTCAAATTCTATTTTAAATACGATAGCCGTTTACACTGCAACTTTTGGTGATCCTCTTAATTCGCTTTTGGGGGATAATTTTGTGTTTGAACCTGTAGAAATTGTCAATGAATATGTAGATAAAATTCGTGCACTGCTAGTAAACCAGATTAAGTTGTGGGGAGGTAGGGATTCAATTAAGGTTTCAATTGTTTTAAGGGTGTTTTATTTAAATGAGGGAAAAAGTGAGGTTTATCATCACTATGTACACACCGAGACTTTGGTCGTCTATTCGCATTTAGAAAATTTTGAGGGTGTTCTTATGGATTGGATAGACCACATTATTACCCATCTCGAGAATTATAGCGAAAATGGTAGTGGGTCTGTAGTTTTATTTGTTGGAAATTTAAGCGTTAATATTTGTAAATTTAAAAAGGATTTTATTTTAAGAGGGGGCATTGGGAGGGGGCAATAGTTTTAAAATATAATCCAGATTTAGAAGGGTGTCAAGGCGTTCAGCGAATATGTTTTGAAACAGGCCAAAAATGTTTCAAGTACGCTTTCCTCATATCAGCATTCGAGCCTCTAGCACGTGACGCTTCAAAGAAAAATTTAGAATATTGGGCTGTGCATGGGAAGGAGGGGTCCGATTTTCCCATTGTAGATTTTTCTTGTTTAGACGGAAAATACCCAGTAACGCTCAGATCCACTGATATTTTTGAAAGGGCCAATGCTCATTTAAATACCGGCGTTACTGTGGTTCAATATGAAACAGAATTTGAGGATGGGGTTCGTTCTAAAAAGAAGGGGGTGGTGTTCCCGGTAAGGGGCCCGTCGATTGAATTGGTGTAGCACTGGGTTTGGTTGTTGTACACACCACCTAGTGAACCCAATACAATTGGCCATTTCAACCCAATTACAGATATTAGTAGAGTTCTGGGGGAGGGTAAGAATAAGGGGGCACGTTTCTACTGTCCAACATGCCTGTCTCGATTTTGGACAGCATTAAAGTTACAAAATCATATGAAGCATTGTAGACGGCATGGCTACCAGTCAGTGGAAACGGTTTCAGGGGAGAGGGCCATTTTACGCTTTAAAAATTTTCAAGACACCCTCCTCCAGAGCAATAAAATCTCTTTGGATTGTGCGGCGAAGCTAGTGGAAGTGAACGATCCTCGATTTCCAAATCGAATCAAAGAACATCGAGCCATTGCAGTTTCCTACGCTTACGCGCAAATAGACAGTTCTAACGCTATACAGCTGTTAGAAATAGTTGAAACGTTGGATGAGGGAGAGTGCAAGGTCAAAGCACTGACTAAATTAATTGGCACCGCTAATGGAGCTATTTCTCGTTTGAGAAATACCCATTACCCTATGTTGTTGTCTGCAGAAGATCGTCTCGCGATTAAAAATCAAAAAATATGCTGGGTTTGTAAGGGGGAGTTTGAAGAGGGGGATAAGGGGAAAGGGACTAGAGGGAAAAGAGGGGGAAGGGGATAGTCAGAGACCACAATCACCTGTGGCAGGAAATATCATGTGGGGGTAGTAATTTTAGAGGGGTAGCGCATCAATCATGCAACATAAACGTTAGCCAGCAGTTTTTTATTCCAGTTTTTATTCATAATTCAAATTATGATTTAAAATTTATTTTACCGGCTTTGGCTTGTATGCACATGGAGGGAGGGGGAGTAGATAGTCCATGGGTAAATAATTCATTTACCTATAACGTCATCCCCAAATCAGCAGAGAAGCTGGTGCTTCTCGAGTTGAAATGGCACGTAGTAAATAATGGGCATACGTGCTGGAATAAAATCAGGTTTTTAGATTCATTTAGTTTTTTCCCAAGGCAATTGATTCAAGTGCAGAAAAGTGACAATTTTGATAGTTTTCCTTTGCTTAAACAGCACTTTCCAGACAGTGAAATGTATGACCTATTGACCTGTAAAGGTGTATATGCATACGACTATTACTGTTCTGGCGCTCGCTTAAGCGAGGTGAAACTACCTCCAATTGAAGCTTTCTATAATTCACTCACCAACAGTGAATGCACAGCCGAGGAATATGAATTTGCCAAGAAGGTGTGGGCTAAGGGGAATTGTAAAAATGGGTGGGATTATTGTAGACTGTACTTGGCCAGTGACGTTTTAACTCTGTTAGATATTGTCTACAAGAACACAGGTCAAATCTATTCAGAGTTTGGACTAGATATAGGCTATTATTTTTCCACACCACACTTGGTGATGGACTTGATTTTAAAAATTAGTAGGGAAGAAATAGGCTTGATAACTGATGTAGATCAACGCCTTTTTGTAGAAAGATCAATGAGGGGGGGGGTATGTTTTTCATGGGGATCGCGTTTTGACAACAGATCCAAGCGGACAAAACAGCACCGGTGTAAAGTCAAATGCAGTTTTCTTGGACATGAACTCATTGTACCCCTCGGCAACGTCTCACTACTCTTTGCCGTGTGGGAACTATAAATGGCTTGAGAATTCTTGTGAGTTCCCCGACATTAACACCGTCGAGGACAATGGGCCACAAGGATGATTCTTTGAAATTGATGGTCACATTCCATTGGCGCTTCATGATTCAATCAGAGATTTTGTTTTCCCCTGTATCAATCGACCAGTGACCAGGGACTGACTGACTCCCTACAATCGATCATTGGTTGAGGATATGGGGATACACTGGACGCCCTCTAAGCAAAAACTGATTGCAGATCTGGACCGTAAAGAGAATATCGTTCTTCATCATGTGCTTTTGCACTGGATGGTGAACAATGGTTTCAAGATCACCAAAATACATAGGGTCCTGCAATTCAGCCAAAAACCCTACTTGAAGACGTTTATCGACACCTTTATTGATAAACGCTCTCGGGCAAACATTAAAGTAGAGAATGAAATGTAAAAAATCATTCTAAATTCAGCGTTTGGCAAAATGTGTGAAAGTGTACGGAACAGATCTCGTTGTGACGTCGTGACTGACCCTCAAGAGTGTGCACGAATTATTGCTGACCCCAATTTTACAACGTTCACGAGCATAGAGACAAGCATGGTTCTTCTACACAGGAAAAAGAGAAATGTGGTACTGAACAAGAATATAGCTGGAGGTAGTTCAGTACTTGAAATTTCCAAAAAGCTCATGTTGTCGTTTTTTTAAAATGTGTGCAAGGTGCAATGGCCAAGGGAGGGGGAGGTTCAAGTTTACTATGGGGATACAGATTCTCTGCTGTTAAAAGTAAAAACCGGGGATTTATTGGGGGATTTAGAAAATGGGGAACACATCAGCTCGCGGATGGATTTCACTAACTGGAATCCGTCCCTCTACCCCGAGTTGGTGAAACGTCAGGCCCCCAACCAACTACGAATGTTAAAAAAGAGACGGGGAGTGATTTGATATCCAAGGGGGTGTTCCCGGATCCTAAAGTATATTGCGTTGAAACTCATAACAGGGATGTAAAGCAGGCGTGTAAAGGGGTGCCTACACAATTTGTAAAGAACAATTTCAACATGAGTGCGTGTAGAGACTGTGTAGAGAGTAGCCTAGTGCCAAGAGCACAAGTGCTTGCAACTCGCTCTCTACAGTATAAAAATTATACTGTAAGAGTGGAAAAGAATGCAATGTCATGTATATCCGACAAAGTCTTTGTGCTCGAGAATGGTGTAAATGTACTCCCCATGGCCACTATAGAATTTCAGACCGGGTTGAATGCATAGACTATCGCAATCAACTTGGTCTGGATAAATTAACCTAACTTAACCTAACCTAACCCTAACCTCACCCAAACGTAACCTTTCACAAATTAAATGCTCCAACCTAACCTAACCCAACCACCTGATAAATTAAATGCTCTAACCTGTAGCAGCAGTGACGGAAACTATTGTATACTGTTTCGATCCCTGGGGTGGGGGTCCCGCCCACGGCCGGCCTTCGGTCCCGCGGCTCCCGGGGGCTGGGGGTCCCGCCCACGGCCGGCTTTCGGCCCGGAGGGGGTATTCCTTTAAATTCATAGTGTTCAACTGTGCTATTTTAAGTTCATGTTGATGTTTTTCTAAGTGTTGTTGTACAAATAGTGTGTGTTTGTACAAAAATGTGTGTGTGTACACAAATAGTGTTCTTGCTGGACAAAAAGTGTTTTTTTAATGACAATAAGTGTTATTGTTGTACATAGTGTTATTGTTGTTCTTGATGAACAAAAAAGTTTTTTGATAATAAATAGTGTTCTTGTTGAAAAAAAATGTTGTTGTTGTTAATAAATATTATTGTTGTTCATGTTAATAAATGTTATTGTACAAATATGGTTTTTGTTTTTGTTGAACAAGTGTTTTTTGTTCAATAAATGTTTTTCTTGTTGAACAAATAGAGTTTTTATGTCGAATAAATGAATGAAATATTGTTTTTGTTGTTAACTTACTAGATAGATCTATAGAAAAATTATTACTACTTATTCATTGGAAAAGTATGGTGTACAGTTAGTTGTAGTCCGACTGTTGTCAACAGTAGCAGCGGCAGTATGTATCAATTTAAAAACACCATTCAGATCGTTTTTGTGTGGTCCATCAATGTCTGGGAAAACGACACTTTTAACTAAAATAATTCAAAATTGTAATAAAATGTTTTTGGAAAAACCAAAGAAAATGTATTATTGCTATAGTATTTGGCAGGAGTCCTATGGTCAAATAAAATCTATTGCCACATCTATACCAACACAATTCATACGGGGACTTGATGTTCTCAATAGTATTGAACCAAACTCGTGGCTGATTATTGATGATTTGGCTGAATTCATTGAACAGTTCACTCAGGAAATGCTACAGCTGTTCACTGTTCGCTCTCATCATGAAAACATTTCCGTAACCCTAGTTCTACACATTACACAACCTCTTTCATCAGAGCAAATGTATGAGAACCCTTGCTTTGAATTGCACCATCTATATTATCTACCGAGTTGTTCGTGATTCTAGCTCGCTAATAACTCTCAATAAGCAAATATATCCCGGTGCTCCCAAATTTCTGCTGTCAGCGTACACTCAGGCGACAAATAAGCCCTACGGCTACATTTTGCTATATCTTAATCAGAGCACTCCCGAGGACCTACGTGTAGTCACAGATATTTTCGGCCATTAAATTACTGTATATCTTCTGGTGAACAGTAGAAAAAGCTATTAGTTGCCATTATGACACTGAAGAAACTACACGAACAACGGCATTTATTTTCCGTTTTAGGCAAGTCAAAACCTCCACTCAGGAAGGCCATACTCAAACATGGTGTTGACAATGATTTCATTAATCTAATATCTGAACTTTGTTTAAATTTAACTGAGGGTAATGTACATTTGCCAGAAGGTGTTAGACAACAGACAAAGCAACATCGTTCCACTGTGCGTGCCTTGGCTTGCAAAAACAGGGGAAAAATTTTTGAAAGAAAACGTCTCCTTCAAGTGGGCGGTAGCTTTTTTACACTTTTACTGCCAATAATTGCAGGGCTTGTAAACACTTTTCTCTATAGAATGGCTAAACCCTATAAATTGACGTCATTTGAACTTGTCCTCTCGCCCATGGAACATTTTGAAGACAATCTAAGCAAATTCATTAATGATGAGAATATTGCTGATGACAAGAAGCTAGTTTTGCTTCAAGATGCATTGCGACGTGTGGACAAACATAGACCTTATCGTGAGAGACCCGCCACTGTCACCGTCACAGATCCCTCTAAACGGGAAACATCTCCTCAAGATTCTGTGCAATCAAAGAAGAAGGAATTGAATTGCATAGTGACAACAACTGGAAACCTATTGCCAGTGACCTACCAAGAACAGAGTAAAAGAGTATTATCATATCTCATGTTGGAAAATGGTGGTGATCAAGTTCAAGTCGATAGCGCAGGGAAACAAATTATAATTCAGGGGAAAAGTTAAAATCTAGTTGACTTAATTTGTGATATCGTGACGAATCGTAAAGGACTTTTTTCTTTTGATAATAATCTATACACCTTTCTGAATGTATCAAACTTCCCCAAAAGTCTTATTGGCAAAATCCAAATTCTAAAAAAACTAAGAGAATATAGTCCTCCAACAACGCCAACACCACCATTTAAAAAAAAAGAATATTCAATATTGGAAAATACTAGCAGCAGCAGCAGCAATGATTTTATAACACCTGTGGCTAGTCAAAAGCGAAGACGGATTGGTTCACCCTCCAGTATGCAAAAGGGGAGTGGACATTACACTACGTGTTTGCGTTCAAAATGGTTGAACTTCTGAAGCATGTCTATGAAAATATTGGTGAAGCGGGAAAGGTGAAGTCGCTTTCTAAAGTTGCCTCTGACATAGACGGTGGCAGCACATTAAAAAAAGCAAAAGAGTATCTACAGAATGAACCGAGTTACACACTGCATCGGAATCGCAGGCTTCGTGGTAATCAATATTTACAAACTAAAGCCTTTTCCCTCTGCATATAATGCGAACTGATCTTTTAACTTTAGACACGATTCAACGGCGACACAATGCACCCTAAAAATATATTCTAGTGGCAATCAGTGTCTTTAGTCGATATGCCTATGCCATTCCATTGCAATCAAAGAGAGGTGTTGAAGTTGCTCATGCTTTAGAAAGTATTCTTGAACAGGATTGCTATAGAAAAATTAAATCAGATCGCGGTAGCGAATTTGTTAATCCTCATGTGCAAAAAGTTCTATTGAAATGATAATACAACACTTTATCATAGACACAGTCCGATAAAGGCTGCATTGGCTGAACGATTGATAAGAACGATTCGTCTATTAATTTCAAGATATTGTACACTAAAAAATACACCTGCTTTTATTAATGATTTATATAAAATCATGAGAATATATAACCATCGACCCCGTCAATCATTGTCCAACTCAAGCCCTCGGGAAGTTCATTGCAGTGAAAATACATTTGATGCTTTTCTAAAGCAATATTCCAATAGCAAAGAAAAAATGTGAAAAAGAAATTCAATGTTGGTGATACTGTTTGAATTAATAGGACCACCAATATTCTTGAAAAGGGGAATTATTTATGGAGCACTGAACCTTTTAAAGTGTCCAAAATCCTAGACACCGAACCCACGACATATCGACTGCGAGACACCAAAGATGATGAGATTCTCGGCGGTTTTTATGAATATGAACTGCAAAAAGTTAGAAACACTAGTGAAATTTATCAAATTGAAAAGATATTAAAGAGTCGTACTCGCAGGGGCAAGAGACAGTTGCTTGTTAGCTGGTTAGAATACAACTCTGATTTTGATTCTTGGGTCAGTGCTGAAGATATTAACAATGCCCAATGATTTCTATGTGACTTTCATGTCCAATGTTTCTGATCCTCTCCACAATGACTTGAATAGAACAAGTGATTTTTGGACGAAACTGTCTCCCACCATCAAATTCGATGACAGAAAGTATGAAGTGGCTCTTGTCGACTGTATTGTCAAAAATACCTACGACATCCTGAGAAAAGATCGTAAATATGATAAAAAATTAGACCCTATGATTGGCCACCACCCTCAGGAGATCAAGAACAAATTCAAAAGATCAATTGGATGAATTATCCATATATTGAATTACCCTATGAAGAACTCACCTGTATGAATGATTTATGTCGTTCTATTAATAAAAGAATTTCCGCTCGTAAAAAAGGAGCTTTTCATTTCAACTATTCAAAGAAAGGGCAAGATCTACATTAGTTCACCTATTGCCGATGGAAAGGTTATTCTCAATGATAATCTAAAAGATGTTCTTGGCTTTAAACTCAATATAGTAATTGGTAAAACTGCTGGAAACACTAATTTCATTTTTGCTGACTACCCACCTGCATTCTCCACGGACACTTGTATATTTCTTTACGCTTCATTTGTGGAAACATCTCGGGTTGGCAATAGAAATGTTCTCCTCCTACGAGTTCTTGAACGAAAAACCAATCAAGAACATATTCACCACTACAATATAAAGCATCTTCAGTATATTCCCGTAAACACTTCCTGTTTGGAACTCTGTCAGTTAACACTAAGAACTGAAATAGGTGATCCTCTAGCAATATCGAAGGTTTGGCTGTGATTACATGCCATTTTCGTCCCATCGTTCAACAAGATGTCTAATAGAACAGTGGTATTCATTTGTCCTGATATTGACTGCTATGTTAATACTCTTGGCCCAAGACAACAGGGCAATGGAATGGACTATTACAAAGGCCACTCGTCAATGTCTGGCTACGGTCTTGGCAGTTGGTTTGCTAAGCTGTTTCGCTTTGCACTACCTCTGGCTAGAAAATATATTGTACCGGCTGCAACACATTTTGCATCCTCTACACTATACGATTGGGGTTCTGGCAAGGATTTTAAAAAAAGTGCTTCGGAAAATCTTAGGTCCTATGCGCGAACCCTTGGCGAGAGATTAAAACAAAATGGAAAAGGTTTCAAAAGGTCGAGATTCAATGCATGACTCATCAGTCTCTACTCAGGTCAGAAACGAAAGACATAACCCCTGTCAAAGAGAAGAAGGAAAAAGCCGATACGCACTGTAAACAGTAGAAGAAGAAGCCCCAGGAAGAGAATTGTTAGATCAAAACTAGATTTCTTTTCCTAAGATATCCTTCCTACCGCATGAGGATTCTCAACCTTCAATCACCTCCTCGTTGAATCTATTCAATGCAGAAAATGTTGATGTGAGTGTAAAACATGGATACTATGAGCAATTTTATCCACAACAACCCTTCTCTGATAATAGCCACTTTCAAATTTATTCCAATGAAGACCACTTTATGGACATGTCTTCGACATTTATAGATTTACAAATGAAAGTCCGGAAATCCGATAATACATTGCCAATTCGGGCGATGGAATATCCTATGAAAATTGTATATTACATAATTTATTTCGTCAAATCAGTGTCTACATCAATGGCACGCTGGTGAGCACAAGCAACAATATCTCAAATTATACAAGCATATGCAACTTATGCTGATGATACCCAAGTCACACAAGGAATTGAGAGGCACCTCCAATGGATATGAATATATTACTAATACTGATAGTACAGATGCACTTGAAAATACTACATCTAGTGAATTACATCTAGTTGGGAAAATATATCATGAAATATTTAATATACCCCAATGGCTACCGACCAATATTAAAGTGGATATAAAATTGACGCTTGCACCATCCAATTTCATATTGAGAAAAGAACTTAATGCCAATCCTGATGTGACTCTCTCCCTCACCTCGGCAATACTACATGTACGCAAACAACAAATTATGAGTTCTGTTGCTTTGGCAGTGAAAAAACTGAGAGCCAGTGGAAATAATAATGAATTTGTTTATATATATATACAACAATGTACAACAATGTGTATATATACAACAATGTCTATCTTCTTCTTCTTCTATTTAACAGCAGGCGGGCTTTTCAGTATAACTATTTAGCCCTTTTCCTTTTGCTTCACTCTGTGGGCTACAGAGCTACTGGCTTGATTGCCTCATATTTATTAGATATATTCAGATATCTTTCAGCAGATCTTTCGACTCTAGGAGTTCAAATATAAGATGATAGATGTCGATTTCTATGCTCTGTGTGCAGGTATAGTTGGCTAGGCTCTTGGCTGATAGTGGGATTTTGTGGTGTTTGAAGTATTTTAACAGTTTACAAAGCAAGGTATGTTGTGCAGACGTCAGCATATTACATTCAAATAGGCAATGGTCAATTGTTTCATTATTCATATTACAATGCCTGCAAAGAGGGGACAGGGGAATTGAACCACTTGAATTAGAAAGCTTATATGAGAATGCAAGGAAATTTAGTCCATTTGTTCCAGAACGAATTCTATGATAAATTTTAGAGAGATACTTATTGGGAAAGGGGGAAAGGATAGGATTAATCTTATTAAAATTAATATCTGATAGCCTCCATCGGTAAATATCTCTAATTGGGATTGGTCTCCCACTTGGCTGGTCAATATTTATAGCATTTTTTGCTATTTCATCAACCTGATGATTACCACTTATGCCAGAGTGGCTAGGAATGTACTGAAAGTAAGTTTTTATGCCACTTGAAGCAAGATTATCAATAATACTGAGACAATGATAAGTGTCAATGTCCAACTTATATTGAGGAGCTGAGGCCAGCAACTCAAGGCTTGATAAAGAGTCGGAATAGATGATAATATTATTCGAATTATCAATCAAAGGTTGGTTTTGCTTAAGGTGTTCTAATGCCATGATTATGGCATTTAACTCAGCAGACATTATAGATAAATTATTAAATAATCTCTCTCCCATTGCAATTTTCAGGTGAGGAAGGAAAACACCACTTGCAACCTTCTCATCCATTTTTGACCCATCAACAAATATTTGGAAGTGATTTGTATAGGTAATTGTATTAAGTTCTGCAAATTTTTTCTGGACAAAAGCAATGGGGGTTAAATCTTTATTCCATTTTGAAAATTCAGTATTTATTATGGGAAATGACCAATTCCATGGAGGGGAATGGGGGAAACTAGGTGCAATAGACTTTGCTGGTACAGGGAACTTCTTTTGAATATTGGCATACTCATCTGCAATACCTCTATACATGGCTGGATTTCTTAACCAATTATGTAATGTGTGTGAGCTATTTGATTCAATTTTTGTAAGATGTTTTATCAAGAGAAAGCTACGTCTCTCCCTTATTGTTGTTAATCCACTCTCCATAAGCAGAAACTTGGTGCTTGTGGGTTTCCTAAGACCAAATATGAGACGTATTATATCATTTTGTGTTGTTTTCAATTTTTTGCATCTGGGTCTTTGCACATGCACCATAGACAATGAGCCCATAGTCAATATGGGGTCTTATATGTGATTTATAAAACTGGAGTAAGGTTTTCTCCTTACAACCCCAGGGTGTGGAAAGAAGTCTTTTTAGTATATTTGCTTTTCTATAACATTTTTTTATTGTGTTTGAAATGTGGAGGTGGAAATTAAGTTTTTGGTCAAGCATGAGACCTAGGTAATTAATATTATTATCTTCTGGAATAGTTGTTTTATTTAGAGTTAGTTTTGCATTAACATGGTTTCTCTTCCGGTGAAATTGGATTATTTTTGACTTGGTGGGTGCAATGGGTAAATCTGAATGTTGAGAGAATTTTTCAAACTGGAAAAAGTGACTTTTGCAGATTTGACTGTGCTATCTGAAAGGTGTTGCCAGATGACCATAGCACCAGATCATCAGCATATTGTAGATTCGTGTGGGGTAGGTTCATGTCCCAGAGATATAGGGCAAAAAGGAGGCAACTGAGGACTGCTCCCTGAGGTAGGCCTTTGGATATTGTCTTTTGGGGTGAAGAGGCTGAACCAACACAAACAATGAAACTTCGCACTTCTATGAAGGATTTAATAAAGGATACTAGCTTAGGAGGTACTCCAAGGTTTGCAAGTTTATTTAAAAGGATTTGGTGGTTCACATTGTCATAAGCTCCTTCAAAATCTAGGAAAGCTGCCACTAGGATATTATTTTTTGAGAAAGATTCATTTATTGCATTTGTTAGCAAAATGAAAGCATCTGTTGAGGAGTGGTATTTCCTGAATCCAGTTTGAGTGTGTGGGATCATGTTATTTTTCTCAACAAACCAGAGGAGTCTGTGATAAATCATTTTCTCCATTATTTTCCCCATCACAGGTGTAATCATTATGGGCCTATAAGACTCAGGGTTATCTTTTGGTTTATTTTTCTTTAGGATTGGAAGGAGGGACGAACATTTCCATATATTGGGGAACCTAGAAGATGCCCAAGCGTGATTATAACAATTTAGCAGTTCTTGTTTGTATGAAGGTGTGAGATTCTTTATCCATGTAGGGTGTATATTGTCATAGCTACTGCTAGTTTTGGACCTAATATGATGTATTGCATTATTCAATTCCTGGATTGAAAATGGATTAGTTATGTACTCGGATCCTGGGCGTGGTTGGTAACAAGGGTTCATAGGAATTGTGGACAGTTTGCTTTGATTATTTGATGTTAGCTTATTAACAAAAAGAGTTGCAAATAGGTTAGCCTTTTCATTATCATTGTCATAATGGGTATTATTATGTATAAGTTCATACAGGAGTGGGTTGGGAGAAGTCTTTTTCCCACATATGTGGCTTATGACTTTATGTATAATTGGCTCATTTGTTTCTCTGGAGAGATTATTTGCAAAATTATTCCAGTATTTATATTTAGCATCTATTATAGTCCTTGTTAGATTAGATTCTGCTTGTAATTTTTTAAATATGTAGTAGGTGTTGGTTTTTTTTATGAATTCTGTCCTAGCTGCCTTTTTTATCCTCCATTTATTTAGGCACTCATTTGTCCACCATGCTTTAGGAATTTGTTTAGGGAATGTTTTCTTAGGTGTTGTCCTGGGGATAGCATGATTAGCTGTATTTATTAGTAAAGATGTCAACGCTTCAGCATGTGTGTCAACTGTTGTGTTAGAAATGCATGAACTTTGGGTGAAACTTGTAATTTAATCATTAGCTTATTTTGGAAAATAGACCAATTTGCTTTAGTGTTGATATATTTGGATGTATGAGATAAAGTTTCAGCAGGTTCATTTAGGGAGCAAACTATAGCAAAGTGGTCTGTACATAGACTATCAATTTTATTTATGTAAATTTTGTTCAAAAAATTTAAAGACACAATTTGTAGGTCAATTGTGGAGAATTGCCACTTTTAGGGTTGAAATAAGTATTCAGGTTTGGAGGGGTAGCAACAACGAATTCATTATTATTTGAAGTCATATGCTCAATAAATTTACCAGCTTTATTTGCTGGTTTATTCCCCCACAAAAGGCTGTGGGCATTGAAATCACCACAAATTATGATATTTTTTAACATATTAGAATTATTTATATAATTAAAGAAATCCTTGCATCTGTAGTTTGGCCATTTGGGTTATAAAAGCTTCTTATGTAGGTTTTTAAATTATTCAGCCAAACACTTATACCAATTACATCAACATCATTTTCAAAATCTGGAAAATTGATGCCACAAAATTTTATATTATTATTAACTAATAAAGCTACACCACCTCCTTTTCTCTCTGAAGATCTATCCTTTCTCAGGATAGTATATCCCAGAGACTTAATTTGTTGATTTTGGGTTAAATGAGTTTCCTGGAGGCAAGCAATATTAATTGAATTGTTATTCATAAATGATATTAGTTCATTTAGCTTATTTTCTGTGAGTGATCTTACATTCCATTGGAGTATTGATAAATGTTGTGTTGTTGATTTATTCTTCATATGACTGTGTATCAATGTTCAGCTTTGTTAAGAGTAAAGCAAGATCTTTTTTTGCTTGAATGAGCATATCATCTGGGATGTAGATTTTTTGCCAATTCTGCAATAATTTTTGTTTTCTGTAGTTGATGTATGTTCATGGCCTGAACTGCATTACAGTTTAGAATGAATAAGCATATATTTGGGAATTGCATTTTTGGTAGTGCATCCTGTTTGTTGGTTAAGGGATTGATTCCTGGTAGTGATTCTGGTTTGTTTCTTCTTGGGAGGGAGGGCCAGGCTGGCCTCATCTCACCGGACAAGGAGGCTTGTTGGCTTGGTGATTCCTTCTGATAGGGATTTGAGCTAGGGGGCTTAGAAGATGGTGTTTTATATGGGGTGCTTGATGCATTGGGGGCATTTGACTTGGGAGTTTTGGTTGGTTTCATTACAGGCTTTATTTGGTATTGTTGGGCAGCATTTGCTTCCATTGCTGCAAAGGGGTATGGGATGGCCTTCTCTGTTGATATTTGGAGTGTTAGAGCTCTTTTCTTGTATGCAGGGCATAATGATTTATTTGTAGATCATGTGGGCCTTTGCAATTGATGCATTTAGGCTGAGTGTTGTTGCAAGTTGTCAGCTCTTTAGGATGGAAAGACTTACAATTACTACACTCTTGGAGAATTTCATTGCATTTGTTTGTTGTGTGTCCCAGTTTGAAACACTTCTGACACTGAATAGGCTTAGGTTTGTATTCCTTGTGTGGTTTGATTTGTCCAAATAGGAATAATTTTTCTGGGATATCAATTTTATCCTTCAGTGTGAATAAGAAGGATCTACTAGTTTTTAGGCCATTAGAGTTGGGTTTTCCAAGTTGGGTAACATCCTCAACTGGGATTGTGTTTCCAGCCCTATCTGAAAGGCCTTCTTTTAACTCCTGAGTAGATATCTCTGGGGAACATTATAAACTACTATTTTTGTTGGTGATTGTTTAGGGTTCCAATTAGATGCAATAATTGGGTTATTCAGAAGGGGTTTAAGGTTAATTATTGTATCTGCTGATTTCTGATCTTCTACAGCTATTAGCAGAGATCCATCACGGTTAATGTTAAGAGAAAACATTGCTTTTAGCAATTTAAAAATTGCAACTCTTATTGCAGTGATCATTTTTATTTCAAAGGGGGTAGTGGGAGTAATTTTAAGGTAAATTCCTAAGTTTTTGGAGGGAGGATATTGGGCAGGGAGAGGGAAATGCTTTTAATTGGGGAGATTTTTTTCCTTTTTTTAGAACTTCTAGAGAGGACCTCTTGAAACCCATTATCATCATTTATGGTTACATTAGCCCCTACACTTATCATTGTCCTATTCTCCGAATTGGAGCTATCATTAGAACTTTGAGATAGGGTGCTTGACCAGCCAGGATGGGTATCTTTCACTATGACACTTCCACTGGAATTTGATTTGGGATCTGGGGGGACATTTTTTTTGGAGGACTTCTAAACATTGCCTATTGGAAAAAGCTTTAAACAGAGAAAAACAAAAATAAAGCAAGAAGGAAAATGGAATGATATCAAACCGTCTGCACTATACTATGGGGAGGAGAACACCACAGTATAGCCCTGAGGATGAGTTGAGCAGGATTGGTTTGGTATAACTGCTGATTAGAAGCGATAATAATTCACAAGAAAATTTGTTTTAATTTTCTTATAGAGTTGCTGTTGGGTTGCTGTTGGGGGATGTCTTTAAATCTTTTCTTTAGATTTCTTCTTCTTCTTCGGTGTATAGGCAACTGTCGTGAACCACTAGTGCTGGTGAATCATTTGGATTCACTGTATACTGATCTTGATTGGCTGCAAAGTCAGGGTCACATTTTCTACAGTATAATGTAACTTCACTCTTGTCATATCTCTTTGTATAGTCAATGTTACTATTTGCATTCATATTATGAAATTCACGAGTTTCAATCTGTCTATTTGAAGCAATATCACATACAGTGTTTTCAAATGGTGAATCACATTTAGTAACTGCCAAATAAAAATCACTTGATTTATAGTCATAATAGGCAGTGTCGTCACAACGATGACGTAGAAACTAAATTGTCTTGTTACCCCAACAGTTGAATCGTAGACCAGATTCTTCCTCCCAGAATAATCTAAATCGACGACGATACCAATCTCGTAGAAATAAACTAAAATCACGTTTGGGATTCTTTCCAATCATAGCGGGGTAAGTATTCTCCCACTGATCACATTTGTCATAGTGACAATTGGAGCACAGATGCCCTCTAGGGTGAGAGGCACAAATCTCTTCAAGACATGAATTACATCCTTTAATTTGTACTGCATAGCCTCTATGTAATTTACAAGGATTACGTAATTTGCACTTTTCATTATAGTCATCAATAATTGTACAATTCTCACATTGTGTCCAACTGCCAAGAGTGTACATGCATAGTGGACATGTATAGAAGATTTTTTTTGGTTTTCGATGTCAACTCTCTCACAGCTGAAACGAAACTGATCATCCTTGTTCGATAAATTCAGGGTGGAGGTAAGGTGAGAGGAGTAACTCTGTGACGTCACCTCTTTCGAATGGTGGGGGAGCCATGTACATTGAATCTGTGGCAATGTTTTCAAAAGTATATCCACGATATTATTCTGCTTTGTTCCAATTAATATATCAATAAATTGAGTATAAGCATTTGAGTCACATCGACAAAGCTTCATACAATAGTCCAATGGGGCAGAATCAGTTTTCATTATATTGTCAAGTGTTCCCCGAGAGAATATCCTGCGTTGAAGAGATAACTCAAGAAAATCATCATCCAAAATCAAATGTTTTTTCCATAAACACAAGATTCGATCTAATTCTCTCTTTCTCAAATTTATTCATTTTTCAATCCTTTCACTCTGACTGCTGACTCTAGACTGACCATGATTCGTTAACCTAACATTCTAACAAAAAGAAAGGGAACATTTTCGATTTCGAAACAATTTTATTGTATAATTACAACAATAATACTAGACATGTACAATTAGCGATACAGTTTATTGTCTTCGATATGCTTCACTAACGCACTTAAAGCACATTGAAGTCTATTCACATGCGCTATATCAACTTTTGCAGCGAAGCATAATTAATGCTCCATTTTAAATTTGCTCAAGGATATCACATATCTTGCATATACTTCATCCCATTCCAGACAAAGCCGTGATCCTCTCGTGATTTCCACCGCAATTTTTTGTGCTCTTGTATTATTGCTACCAACTCCACTATCAACTTCTAATATGGTAAACATTCCACTCATCATCACCACAAATATATCCAAATGAGTAAAGTCAAACTGTTCTCACTCCTTTGTATTCTATTCACACACTAATAAAAACTATAGCAAAAATCATTTCCTTATATTCTCTGCAGTCCTGTCCTGCTAATATTTCCGACTCCCTGATTGGCTTAGATGGGGACACGTGATCCTGTTCCCGTTAGACTCGTGGATCAATACATTCCCCCATCGATTATGTAAATCAATTTCTCAAAATTTAGTTCCCTCTTGTTCTAGTCGTTACGCAATCATTTTCTCAGAAATCCACTTCCCCTTCGATTACGCAATCAATTTCTCGGAAATCCTCTCCCCTTCATTTATGTAAGTCAAGTTCTCGGAAATCCACTTCCCCCTCGAGTCCTAGATCAATACATTGTTCCCGTTAATGCGCATGTGCAAACTTCACCCCTGAGTCATTACACCTAGACGAACAACAACAAATCAATTGACCATGACCTCATTAGACTCGATCGATAATCCTTGAATAAATTATGTAATCTTGGCGTTAGACTCAATTGTAGATGGCAGCACGCAGTGTAATCCGGACCTCCTGATAGCTTCCTACTGAAGTCAAACACGGCCCATACTGACTAACTAATTACAATAGCCTAAGATCCCTGAAAAAATTGACAAATCGAAACACGAAGTACACCATTAGAATTGCCTTGGCTAAAAATCCTAGAAGGAAAATTAACAGTCTTTTGGTTTAAGGAAAATCCATTGGCTTGAAAAACGAGGGAAATAAATCACTTATTTGGAATGGGAAACATCTTATTTTCCGTTTTTTTTCCACAGCTCGTGTGAAACTTTTTTTCCAGAAATTAAGACTCTAAACGAATTTTCTCAAACACTTGACCTGTACAGATCGTTTCTATAGGCCAGATTTCGAGAAAAAAATATATAAATAAACTATTTCTTGAACTTATTTTCCTGAAGCATTGTGACCAATTGATCATGGATATACTAACGTTACCGCAAAGGGGATAGAACTCAAACCGTGCGAATGCAAAAGAGAGGCTTGCAATAGCCTCTGGGCTGCGGTAACTGTTATGCGGGGCTCCCACGGCGTCAATAAAGTTAATAAAGCTGTCCACAAAGTTAATAAACCATTTTCCTCACATATTGACTTTATTGCAGTCGGAAAGGAGTTAAATTTTATTTAACTTTTTCAAGAAAGTCCGCAAAGTTCAACCAATAGCAGAAGACGTAAGAAAAATTTCAAATAAACAACATACAAATTAGTTTCTACAAATATAATCGTGTACACTTCTTTAAATATTTAGCTTGGTAAAAGAAACAAAAAAATTTTCATTTACTATTAAAAGGAAAAAATGCTCCATGCTCCATGTCCGAGTATTTCAGTTACTTTCTATGAAAAACTGCTGTTAAGTCAAAAAGATGAAATCCTTGTGTGGGCGGGACAAACTTTATGGTTCGTACTTTCATACAAAATTTTATTAACTTTATTGACGCCGTGGGAGCCCCGCTTTAATATTGAATTTATTATTGAAAAAGTGATTAATATGGTGCGCTAGACATATTTTTAGAAGTACCGAGACTGTATTCCCTTTTTCTGCAGATAGCTTTTTTTCAAGACAAAATTGTTTTTAATTCCAGTACAGATTACTCCAAAAACAGTAATTTGTAAGAAATTTCTCAATATTTTCTAACAGTTCGTGGTAACGAACTGTAAGTAAGGAGCGACCCAGTTCAATAGTAACCGAAAGTCTAAAAAACGAATGGTTGATACAAATAGCTACATAAAAAGAATAACATTTTTATGGTGATTTCAAATATACAAGTTTCATTAAGTTCAATCTTACGTATCGAAGGTTACGCGCCTAAGAAAATGTGCCTTATTTTCGAAAAAAGAGGGGTACACCCCCTAAAACTCATAGAACCTTGATGAAAATTACACAATTAGATTCAGCGTATCAGAGAACCCTACTGTAGAGGTTTCAAGTTCCTATTTGCAAAAATGTGGAGTTTTGTATTTTTGCCAGAAGAAAGATCACGGATGTGTTTTTATTTGTTTTTTGTTTTTTCCCCAGGGATGATCGTATTGACCCAGTGTTCCTAGAATTTCGCGGAAGAGCTCATTCGAACGAAAACTAAACATTCTTGTGGCCTTTTTAAGTAGCCGAGAAAAAAAATTGAGGGCAACTAGGCCCCCTCCCAAGCTCATTTTTCCCAATGTCACCCGATCAAAATTTTGAAATAGCCATATCTCCAGGGGAAGGGCTGCAAGTTATGAACTTTGCCCAATGTTTACATATAGTATTGGTTATTGGGAAGTATACAGACATTTTCAGGGGGATTTTTTTCTGGTAGTGGGGAGGAGGAGGGGGGTTACTTGGGAGTATCTTTACATGGAGGAATTTTTCATGGGGGAAGGAACATTGCTATGAAGGGTGCACCGGATTTCCCTGCCTCATCTAAAAAACAATCAGAAATTAAATACAAAATTCAAATTTTTCAACTGAAAGTAAGGAGCACTTCAAAACTTAAAACAAACAGAAATTATTACGTATATGATTGGGTTTGCCCCCCTAGTCAATACCTCGCTCTTTACGCTAAAGTTTTTTTTGGTACTTTCATAAGAGCTATTTATTCTAATTAACAGCCTTTGTGATTAAGGGGTCATTCTTAAAGAATTGGAACAAAATTTCAACTTAGCGTAAAGAGCGATGTATTGATTAGGGGGCGAAACCCTTTTATAAGGAATCAGATTTGTATACTGATTTCAAATATATAAGTTTCATCAAGTTTAGCCTTGCCCATCAAAGTTACGCGCCTGAGAAAATTTCTAATCGTTTTGAGTTTTAATATCATTCATTACTTTCAGTTAAAAAAACAGTTTTTTTTATATTTAATTTCTGAACGTTTTTGAATTAATGCAGGTTTTGATTTTGGCTCACCGTAGATAAATAATTAAAACGAAATTTGCATGTTAATTTTACTTTTCTTGGTTAAATGGCTTTCTCGAAAGTTGTTTAATTTTATTTACGAACGTTTTTATTAGTAAAAAATATACGTGACTTACAAATTAACTTACGTATCGAACTTCTATATTCGTATAGAAGGTTCACCCCTTCTATAGAAAGGGCGAACCCTTCTATACGAAGTTCGAAGGGTTCGAACTTTGAACCCTTCGAACCGGAACTTCGTATAGAAGCTTTACAGGCAATAAAAATTCCTTTCATTACGTATATTAGGGGTTCATCCCCTACTCAATACCTCGCTCTTTACGCTAAAGTTGAAATTTTGTTCCATTTCTTTAAGAATGACCCCTTAATCACAAAGGCTGTTAATTAGAATAAATAGCTCTTATGAAAGTACTAAAAAAAACTTTAGCGTAAAGAGCAAGGTATTGACTAGGGGCAAACCCAGTCATATACGCAATAATTTCTGTTTATTTGAAGTTTTGAAGTACTCCTTACTTTCAGTTGAAAAATTTGTTTTTTTATTTAATTTCTGATCGTTTTTTAAATGATGCTGGGAAATCCAGCGCCCCCTTCAGAGCAATGTTCCTTCCCCCATGAAAAATTCCTCCATGGAAAGATCCTCTCAAGTAATCAACCCAAATCCCCCCTCTCCCCACTACCAGAAAAATCCCCCCGAAAATGTCTGTATAAGTAGAAAGGCCTTATTGACTACAAGCGGGAGTCCATATATGGGCATAGCCTCCCTAGGGAGAACACGTGGTTAATGGGGTCAATGGCCTCTTTCTCCAGGTGTGTTTTTGGCACGCTCGAGGCGAATGTTATGATCTAGGAAAGAGTATTTGTTGTTCTTGTTTTTGGCCAAGTGCCCGCTAGGGAAGAATGTTATGATCCAGAAATAGTATTTGTTGTTGTTGTTGTTTTGGACTTCCCCTTTCTTGACAGATCAATCAACCAATGACATCATCTGTCAGACTTTAAAAATTTTCGCCTAGAAGCGATTCTCCAGGAATAGATCCAAGTCATTAATGTCTTTGCCTCGGAAACAGTTCTACTGGTCGAACTCCAAAAGATATTAATAACCAAACGCCAAGGAAACAATTCTCCAAGAAACATCTTAGCGATGAATTGTTTTAGCGCGGGAATCAGGTTTCTTAGTAATTTCAAATGTGACAGCACAGAGATGCCAAAACAAAAGGAACACGCTGAAATTACGATTAGGGATTATTTGGGCGAAACCGTTTTAGGGAATTATTTCGGCGAAACAGTTAGAGAAATTTTAAAAGATGATTTAAAAGATGATTTTAGAAAAGGTTATAGAAGAGGAAACTGTGGTCGTCATAATACACAAGTTCCATTTGCACAGTGTTGTGAGGTCCCCTACCACAACCCCAAAGAGTCTTCATATCCCCACCCCAACCCCGAAGGGTCCTCATACCCCACCCCAACCCCGAAGGAAGCCCCCGGTCCTCAAAGGTCCCCCGGGCTCCCAAAGGACCACCCGGCCCTCAAGGGTCCCCCAGACCCCCAAAGGACCCCCCCAGGCCCCAAAGGCCCCCTCCCCCCTTGGCCCCCAAAGGGCCCCTCCCATCTCTCTCCCTCCCTCTCCTCCCCCCTACTAACCTTCCCTTTCTCCTCCCCCTCCCCCTCCCCTCCTCCCCTCCCTCCTCCCTCCCCTCCTCCCCTCCCTCCTCCCCCTCCCTCCCCTTCCCTCCCCCATTTTTTAATTTTTTTGTGCATTGAGACACAGAAAGACCCCCTCCCCCCGGCCCCCCCTCCCTAAAGGGCCCCGGCGCCCCAAAGGCTCCTGAGCCACCATTTTAATACTTTTTTAAGGCTTTATTATATCTTTTCAGAACAAATTATTATTTTAGGGAATTATTTCGGCGAAACAGTTAGAGACATTTTAAAAGATGATTTTTGAAGAGATTTTAGAAGATGATTTGAGGGTGAAACTCTGTGGTCGTTATAATACACAAGTTCCATTTGAACAGTGTCGTGAGGTCCTCAATCCCCAACCCCAAAGGGTTCCGATCCCCCTACCCCAACCCCGAAGGAAGCCCCTGGTCCTCAAAGGTCCCCCAAAGCTCCCAAAGGACAACCCAGCCCTCAAGGCCCCCCCAGACCCTCAAAGGCCCTCCCCGGGCCCCGTCTTTCGTTGATGTGTGTTGTCTGAAACCTATGATTTGGGGTGTATGGGTTGCTATTTTTGACTTTTCTGAGTTGGATTTCTTAGTCTTTCATAGGTATGTGATGTCTGAAACCTATGATTTGGGATGGGTGGTTTGCTATTTTCGACTTTTCTGAGCTGGATTTCTTAGCCTTTTCATAGGTGTGTGTTGTCAGAAAATTATGATTTGGGATGTGTAGTTTGCTATTTGGACTTTTCAGAGCTAGGATTCTTAGTCTCTCATAGGTGTTTGTTGTCTGAAACTTCAAGTTTGGGATGAATAGTTTGCTATTTCAGACTTTTATGAGCTAGGCTTTCCTAGTATATCGTAGGTGAATGTTGTCAGAAAATTATGATTTGGGATATGTAAATTACTATTTCGGGCTTTTCTGAGCTAGATTTCTTAGTCCCTCATAGGTGTTTGTTGTCTGAAACCTATAGTTTGGGATGAGTAGTTTGCTATTTTTGACTTTTCTGAGCTTGGTTTCTTAGCCTTTCATAGGTGTGTGTTGTCAGAAACTTATGATTTGGGATATGTAAATTTCTATTTTTGACTTTTCTGAGCTAGATTTCTTAGCCTTTCATAGGTGTTTGTTGTCTGAAACCTATAGTTTGGGATGAGTAGTTTCCTTTGGACTTTTCAGAGCTGGATTTCTTAGCCTTTCTTAGGTGTGTGTTGACTGAAACTTATGATTTGGGATATGTGAATTACTATTTCGGGCTTTTCTAAGCTAGATTGCATAGTCTTTCGTTGGTGTGTGTTGTCTGAAACCTATGATTTGGGATTTGTAGTTTGCTTTTTGGACTTTCAGAGCTAGGATTCTTAGTCCCTCATAGGTGTTTGTTGTCTGAAACCTATAGTTTGGGATGAGTAGTTTGCTATTTCAGGCTTTTCTGAGCTAAGGTTTCCTAGTATTTCGTAGGTGTGTGTTGTCTGAAACTTATGACTTGAGGTGTCTAATTTGCTATTTCAGGCTTTTCTGAGCTAAGGTTTCATAGTATTTCGTAGGTGAATGTTGTCTGAAACTTATGATTTAGGATATGTAAATTACTATTTCGGGCTTTTCTAAGCTAGATTTCTTAGTCTTTCGTTGGTGTGTGTTGACTGAAACCTAGATTTGGGATATAAGGTTCTTAGTCTTTCGTTGGTGTGTGTTGTCTGAAACCTATGATTTGGGATTTGTAGTTTGCTTTTTGGACTTTTCAGAGCTAGGATTCATAGTCCCTCATAGGTGTTTGTTGTCTGAAACCTATAGTTTGGGATGAGTAGTTTGCTATTTCAGGCTTTTCTGAGCTAAGGCTTCTTAGTATTTCGTAGGTGTTTGTTGTCTGAAACCTATAGTTTGGGATGAGTAGTTTGCTATTTCAGGCTTTTCTGAGCTAAGGTTTCATAGTATTTCGTAGGTGAATGTTGTCTGAAACTTATGATTTGGGATATGTAAATTACTATTTCGGGCTTTTCTAAGCTAGATTTCTTAGTCTTTCGTTGATGTGTGTTGTCTGAAACCAATGATTTGGGATGGGTTGGTTGCTATTTTTGACTTTTCTGAGATGGATTTCTTAGCCTTTCATAGGTATGTGTTGGCTGAAACCTATGATTTGGGATGGTTAATTTGCTATTTTTGACTTTTCTGAGCTAGGTTTCTTAGCCTTTCATAGGTGTGTGCTGTCAGAAAATTATGATTTGGGATTTGTAGTTTGCTTTTTAGACTTTTCAGAGCTAGGATTCTTAGTCCCTCATAGGTGTTTGTTGTCTGAAACCTATAGTTTGGGATGAATAGTTTGCTATTTCAGGCTTTTCTGAGCTAAGGTTTCTTAGTCCCTCATAGGTGTTTGTTGTCTGAAACCTATAGTTTGGGATGAATAGTTTGCTATTTCAGGCTTTTCTGAGCTAAGGTTTCTTAGTATTTCATAGGTGTGTGTTGTCTGAAACTTAGTTCTAAATTTTTCCATAGAAGATAGGAAAAGTTATACTATGATTGTGATTATTTCTTTGATTTATGTCTTTGAGAAATTAGGAACTGAAATGGAAGCTTTTTCATTTTCATTGGTAAATTTCAGAATTGAGCTAACTCTTTTTCTCTTCTCTAAGAAAATTCAGAAGAGAACTTGTACATTTTGAACTTCTTCGAGAAAACTCAGAATTAAAGTGGAGCTCCATATCTTCATGAAGAATGTTCACAATCAAAGTATAACTTTTCCTATCTTCTATGAAAAATTTAGAACAATATTTAAAATTTTGTCATCTCTTTGAGAAAAATCAGAATTGAAGTGGAAAATTTTATATTATTTTAGGAAAACAGAATTGATCAATAACTTATTTCATTTTCATTGTGAAAATTCAGAATCGAAGTTGAACTTTTCTTTTTCCGGGAAAATATTTGGAACAGAACTTCAAATTTTTTCATCTCTTTGAGAAAGGTCGGAATTGAATTTAAGAAAATTTAGAATTAAAGTGAAACTTTTTATCTTCATGGAAAATAATCACAATCATAGTATAACTTTTCCTATCTTCTATGGAAAAATTTAGAATTGAACTTTAAATTTTTATGTCTTGGTGAACTTAAAAGTGATATGGAAACTTTTTATTTTCTCTGGAGAAATTAGAAATGAATTATGTTCTTTGGTAAAATTCAGAAGAGAACAAGAACTTTTCTATCTTCTATGAAAAATTTGGAACAGTATTTTAAATTTTTTCATCTGTTTGAGAAAAATCTGAACTGAAGTGGAAAATTTTTATATTATTTTGGGAAAATAGAAATGATCAATAACTTATTTCATTTTCATTGAGAAAATTCAGAATCGAAGTTGAACTGTACTTCACTTCTTTGAGAAAATTTAAAATTGAAGTGAAACTTTTAATCTTCATAGAAAATAATCACAATCATAGTATAACTTTTCCTATCTTCTATGTAGAAATTTAGAACTGAACTTTAAATTCTTTATGTCATGGCGAACTTAAAACTGAAGTGGCAGCTTTTTATTTTCTATGGAGAAATTAGAATTGAATTGTGTTCTTTGGTAAAATTCAGAAGAGAACTTGAATATTCACGATCAAAGTATAACTTTTCCAATATTCTATGAAAAATTTGGAACAGAACTTTAAATTTTTTTCATCTCTATGTGAAAAGTCGTAACTGAATTTAAGAAAATTTAGAATTAAAGTGAAACTTTTTATCTTCATGGAAAATAATCACAATCATAGTATAACTTTTCCTATCTTCTATGGAAAAATTTAGAACTGAACTTTAAATTTTTATGTCTTGGTGAACTTAACACTGAAGCGTAAGCTTTTTATTTTCTCTGGAGAAATTAGAATTGAATTGTGTTTGTTGGCAAAATTCAGAAGAGAACTTGAACTTTTCTATCTTCTATGAAAAATTTGGAATAGTATTTTAAATTTTTTCATTTCTTTGAGAAAAATCTGAATTGAAGTGGAAAATTTTCTATTATTTTGGGGAAATAGAATTGATCAATAACTTATTCATTTTCAATGAGAAAATTCAGAATCGAAGTTGAACTATTCTTCTTCCGAGAAAATATATTGAACAGAACTTTAAATTTTTTCATCCCTTTGAGAATGGTCGGAACTGAATTTAAGAAAATTTAGAATTAAAGTGAAACTTTTTATCTTCATAGAAAATAATCACAATCAAGGTTTAACTTTTCCTATCTTCTAAGGAAAAGTTTAGAACTGAACTTTAAATTTTTTATGTCTTGGTGAACTTAAAACTGAAGTGGAAGCTTTTTATTTTCTCTGGAGAAATTAGAATTGAATTGTGTTCTTTGGTAAAATTCAGATTAGAACTTGAACTTTTCTATCTTCTAAGAAAAATTTGGAACAATATTTTAAATTTTTTCATCTCTTTGAGAAAAATCTGAATTGAAGTGGAAAATTTTCTATTATTTTGGGAAAATAGAATTGATCAATAACTTATTTCATTTTCATTGAGAAAATTCAGAATCGAAGTTGAACTTTTCTTCTTCCGGGGAAATATTTGGAACAGAACTTTAAATTTTTTCATCTCTTTGAGAATGGTCAGAACTGAATTTAAGAAAATTTAGAATTAAAGTGAAATTTTTTATCTTCATAGAAAATAATCATAATCATAGTATAACTTTTCCTATCCTCTACGGAAAAATTTAGAAGTGAACTTTAAATTTTTTAAGTCTTGGGACTTTTCTTGTTCCGGGAAAATATTTGGAATAGAACTTTAAATTTAACTCTTTGACAAAGGTCGGAATTGAATTTAAGAAAATTTAGAATTAAAGTGAAACTTTTTATCTTCATAGAAAATAATCATTATCATAGTATAACTTTTCCTATCTTCTACGGAAAAATTTAGAAGTGAACTTTAAATTTTTTATGTCTTGGTGAACTTAAAACTAAAGTGTAAGCTTTTTATTTTCTCTGGTGAAATTAGAATTGAATTGTGTTCTTTGGTAAAATTCAGAAGAGAGCTTGAACTTTTCTATCTTCTATGAAAAATTGAGCCTGCTAGTAGTATCATTAACTCTAAAATTATTTTTCTTACATCTCTGACCTTTTTAATAGATATTCTGAACGTTTGACGTTCTAGCATACCCTAAAAATAATGAACACTTAACAAAATAATGCATTAGATATTTTTAATGAAATAAAGACATGTAGAATATTAATATAAAAATATGTTAAATACATTATTATACATTATTAGTACACTTGCGCTTCACTTTCCGTCAATTCATCTTTATATTCATTGATGATATTGTCTGCTAATGTCCTTTTTATTCTGCCTGTGATTTCACTGTCTATTGCCACATTATTTTTACATAGATAGCAGTTTTGGCACATTGACATGATATGATTTATGATGTTGATGCAGCTGTATGCATGTCTTCTTTTTCCTTTTGCTTTCATTCGAATGCTAACACCGGAAAGATTGCGATAAGATCTATCAACGGCTAACATGCTACCAGAACCATTAGCTAGAAGTTGTCCCTCTTCATCCACTATTATTTTTAAGTTGGCATTCTCTTTGACTACTAATTTCTCTGGTAATGTTACTCTCGCATATTCACCACTTGCATGATGGAAATTCTTGGGTACACCAAAGGAATTTAACTCCTCACTGTCATGACAACGTATGCATACATTCCCAATAAGATCTCCACTTGCACTCGTTTCATAGTTCAGGTATTTCTCCTTGTCAGCATTCAACATGACGATGATTTTTTCATGTGCACATACTTTCGTCGAATAATTCATCTTCACTTTTTACAGATATGAATTGTGTGTTGATCCTTCCACTGCGTAAAAAATACTGATTTAATGTATGCAATAAACTCGGTAGTGTTGATAACCTGCCATAGAGTATCAGTGGAAAAGCCGGGTCGTGTCTATGAACAAGCACAGAGTACGATTGGTAGAGCCGTAAGCATATTTCATGTCATTTTAAGATTTAAGAAAATTTAGAATTAAAGTGAAACTTTTTATCTTCATGGAAAATAATCATAATCATAATATAACTTTTCCTATCTTCTGTGGAAAAATTTAGAAGTGAGCTTTAAATTTTTTATGTCTTGGTGAACTTAAAACTGACGTGGAAAATATTTGGAGCCGAACTTTAAATTTTTTCATCTCTTTGAGAAAAGTCGGAACTGAATTTAAGAAAATTTAGAATTAAAGTGAAACTTTCTATCTTCATAGAAAATAATCACAATCATAGTATAACTTTTTCTATCTTCTATGGAAAAATTTAGAACTGAACTTTAAATTTTTTATGTCTTGGTGAACTTAAAACTGACGTGGAAGCTTCACCTACGAAATACTAAGAAACCTTAGCTCAGAAAAGCCTGAAATAGTCAACTACTCATCCCAAACTAGACGTTTCAGACAACAAACACACCTATGAGGGACTAAGAATCCTAGCTCTGAAAAGTCCAAAAAGCAAACTACAAATCCCAAATCATAATTTTCTGACAGCACACACCTATGAAAGGCTAAGAAATCTAGCTCAGAAAAGTCAAAAATAGCAAACCACTCATTCCCAAATCATAGGTTTCAGTCAACTTACACCTACGAAAGGCTAAGAAATCCAGCTCAGAAAAGTCAAAAAATAGCAACCCACACATCCCAAATCATAGGTTTCAGACACCACACACCTACGAAAGACTAAGAAATCTGGTTATGAAAAGTCGGAAATAGCAAATTACATACCTCAAATCATAAGTTTCAGACAACCACACACCTATGAAATACTAAGAAACCTTAGCTCAGAAAAGCCTGAAATAGCAAACTATTCATCCCAAACTATAGGTTTCAGACAACAAACACCTATGAGGGACTAAGAAACCTTAGCTCAGAAAAGCCTGAAATAGCAAACTATTCATCCCAAACTATAGGTTTCAGACAACAAACACCTATGAGGGACTAAGAATCCTAGCTCTGAAAAGTCTAAAAAGCAAACTACAAATCCCAAATCATAATTTTCTGACAGCACACACCTATGAAAGGCTAAGAAACCTAGCTCAGAAAAGTCAAAAATAGCAAATTAACCATCCCAAATCATAGGTTTCAGCCAACACATACCTATGAAAGGCTAAGAAATCCATCTCAGAAAAGTCAAAAATAGCAACCAACCCATCCCAAATCATTGGTTTCAGACAACACACATCAACGAAAGACTAAGAAATCTAGCTTAGAAAAGCCCGAAATAGTAATTTACATATCCCAAATCATAAGTTTCAGACAACATTCACCTACGAAATACTATGAAACCTTAGCTCAGAAAAGCCTGAAATAGCAAACTACTCATCCCAAACTATAGGTTTCAGACAACAAACACCTACGAAATACTAAGAAGCCTTAGCTCAGAAAAGCCTGAAATAGCAAACTACTCATCCCAAACTATAGGTTTCAGACAACAAACACCTATGAGGGACTATGAATCCTAGCTCTGAAAAGTCCAAAAAGCAAACTACAAATCCCAAATCATAGGTTTCAGACAACACACACCAACGAAAGACTAAGAACCTTATATCCCAAATCATAGGTTTCAGTCAATACACACCAACGAAAGACTAAGAAACCTAGCTTAGAAAAGCCCGAAATAGTAATTTACATATCCTAAATCATAAGTTTCAGACAACATTCACCTACGAAATACTAAGAAACCTTAGCTCAGAAAAGCCTGAAATAGCAAATTAGACACCTCAAGTCATAAGTTTCAGACAACACACACCTACGAAATACTAGGAAACCTTAGCTCAGAAAAGCCTGAAATAGCAAACTACTCATCCCAAACTATAGGTTTCAGACAACAAACACCTATGAGGGACTAAGAATCCTAGCTCTGAAATTCCAAAAAGCAAACTACAAATACCAAATCATAGGTTTCAGACAACACACACCAACGAAAGACTATGCAATCTAGCTTAGAAAAGCCCGAAATAGTAATTTACATATCCCAAATCATAAGTTTCAGTCAACACACACCTACGAAAGGCTAAGAAATCCAGCTCTGAAAAGTCCAAAGCAAACTACTCATCCCAAACTATAGGTTTCAGACAACAAACACCTATGAAAGGCTAAGAAATCTAGCTCAGAAAAGTCAAAAATAGTAATTTACATATCCCAAATCATAAGTTTCTGACAACACACACCTATGAAAGGCTAAGAAACCTAGCTCAGAAAAGTCAAAAATAGCAAACTACTCATCCCAAACTATAGGTTTCAGACAACAAACACCTATGAGGGACTAAGAAATCTAGCTCAGAAAAGCCCGAAATAGTAATTTACATATCCCAAATCATAATTTTCTGACAACATTCACCTACGATATACTAGGAAAGCCTAGCTCATAAAAGTCTGAAATAGCAAACTATTCATCCCAAACTTGAAGTTTCAGACAACAAACAGCGATGAGAGACTAAGAATCCTAGCTCTGAAAAGTCCAAATAGCAAACTACACATCCCAAATCATAATTTTCTGACAACACACACCTATGAAAGGCTAAGAAATCCAGCTCAGAAAAGTCGAAAATAGCAAACCACCCATCCCAAATCATAGGTTTCAGACATCACATACCTATGAAAGACTAAGAAATCCAACTCAGAAAAGTCAAAAATAGCAACCCATACACCCCAAATCATAGGTTTCAGACAACACACATCAACGAAAGACGGGGCCCGGGGAGGGCCTTTGAGGGTCTGGGGGGGCCTTGAGGGCTGGGTGGTCCTTTGGGAGCTTTGTGGGACCCTTGAGGACCAGGGGCTTCCTTCGGGTTTGGGTATGGGGATCGGAACCCTTTGGGGTTGGGGATAGAGGACCTCACGACACTGTTCAAATGGAACTTGTGTATTATAACGACCACAGAGTTTCACCCTCAAATCCTCTTCTAAAATCTCTTCAAAAATCATCTTTTAAAATGTCTCTAACTGTTTCGCCGAAATAATTCCCTAAAATAATAATTTGTTCTAAAAAGATATAATAAAGCCTTAAAAATGTATTAAAATGGTGGCTCAGGAGCCTTTGGGGCGCCGGGGGCCCTTTAGGGGGGGGCCGGGGGAGGGGGTCCTTCTGTGTCTCAATGCACAAAAAATATTAAAAAATGGGGGAGGGAAGGGGAGGGGAGGGGAGGAGGGGAGGGGGAGGAGGGGAGGAGGGGAGGGGGAAGATGGGAGGGGGAGGGGAAGGTTAAGAGGGGGGAGGAGAGGGAGGGAGAGGAATGGGAGGGGCCCTTTGGGGGCCGAGGGGGGAGGGGGCCTTTGGGGCCTGGGGGGGTCCTTTGGGGGTCTGGGGGACCCTTGAGGACCGGGTGGTCCTTTGGGAGCCCGGGGGACCTTTGAGGACCGGGGGCTTCCTTCGGGGTTGGGGTGGGGTATGAGGACCCTTCGGGGTTGGGGTGGGGATATGAGGACTCTTTGGGGTTGTGGTAGGGGACCTCACAGCACTGTGCAAATGGAACTTGTGTATTATGACGACCACAGAGTTTCCTCTTCTATAACCTTTTCTAAAATCATCTTTTAAATCATCTTTTAAAATGTCTCTAACTGTTTCGCCGAAATAATTCCCTAAAACGGTTTCGCCCAAATAATCCCTAATCGTAATTTCAGCGTGTTCCTTTTGTTTTGGCATCTCTGTGCTGTCACATTTGAAATTACTAAGAAACCTGATTCCCGCGCTAAAACAATTCATCGCTAAGATGTTTCTTGGAGAATTGTTTCCATGGCGTTTGGTTATTAATATCTTTTGGAGTTCGACCAGTAGAACTGTTTCCGAGGCAAAGACATTAATGACTTGGATCTATTCCTGGAGAATCGTTTCTAGGCGAAAATTTTTAAAGTCTGACAGATGATGTCATTGGTTGATTGATCTGTCAAGAAAGGGGAAGTCCAAAACAACAACAACAACAAATACTATTTCTGGATCATAACATTCTTCCCTAGCGGGCACTTGGCCAAAAACAAGAACAACAAATACTCTTTCTTAGATCATAACATTTGCCTCGAGCGTGCCAAAAACACACCTGGAGAAAGAGGCCATTGACCCCATTAACCACGTGTTCTCCCTAGGGAGGCTATGCCCATATATGGACTCCCGCTTGTAGTCAATAAGGCCTTTCTACTTGTATACTTCCCAATAATCAATACTATATGTAAACATTGGGCAAAGTTCATAACTTGCAGCCCTTCCCCTGGGGACTGTGAGACATTAGTTATCCTCAAAGACATAGTTATTATATTTTCGACCATTCTAAACAAAATGGCTATTTCAAAATTTTGATTGGGGGACTTTGGGAAAAAATGAGCGTGGGAGGGGGCCTAGTTGCCCTCCATTTTTTTCCCGATTACTCAAAAAAGGCACTAGAACTTTTAGTTTCCATTCGAATGAGCCCTTCCGCGATATTCTAGGACCACTGGGTCAATAGGGTCACCCTGGAAAAAAACAACAACAAAAAACAAATAAACACGCATCCTTGATCTTTCTTCTGGCAGAAATACAAAATTCCACATTTTCGCAGATAGGAGCTTGAAACATCTTCTATAGGGTTTTCTGATACGCTGAATATGATAGTCTGATTTGCATTAAGGTTCTATGACTATTAGGGGGTGTTTTCCCTTTTTTCAAAAATAAGGCAAATTTCCTCAGGCGCGTAACTTTTGATGGGCAAGGCTAAACTTGATGAAACTTATATATTTGAAATCATTATAAAAATTTGATTCTTTTGATATATCTACTGGCATCAAAATTCTTCTTTTTAGAGTTTCGGTTACTATTGAGCCGGGTCGCTCCTTACTTACAGTTCGTTACCACGAACTGTTTGATAAATCGTCGTATACATGATGATGCTTCACATATATTTTTGACAAGAACAGACAAGAAAACACAGATTCTAAAATGGTGGATTGTTCAGTGATATCATTTATGTTAGATGGTTTGACTCTTTGTGGAATAAAAATATTTTTCTTTAATGAAAGTAGTGATTTTCAATTTATCAAAAAATGATTGTTTGGCCTAACTAGCAGCTTTGTTTTTATTTCCAGCAGAATCTAGCAATGAGGTGCAAAGATTAAAAAAAAAACAACAACATTAAAACACAGAAACAAAATTTCACAATAGAACTGATGATAAAATAGACTTAAGATTCGGATATCGATTTTTGAGTCTTTTCAACAGAGAACAGGAACAGTACAGAAGATCGTCACACAAAATCTTCGTCAAGAGATGTCAAATCAAGTAAAAGGCATTTTGCTGAATACCTTTTTTTCTTTGGGATATTTCGAAATCCTTTCTAGTCAAAGGAAACTGATCACTGAGTCCTGTGGTGGAGCAGTGGGTTGGCTATCAGATTGGTAAAACTCAGGTGCGAATCTCCAGCATTTTATTGGGGAGGGGGGGGGCAAGAGGGGTCCACATCCAGATAGTCAAGGGGCATAAGATATACAACAATTTTTCTCCACATTAATGGGGGGAAATTGCCCCTCTTGACCCCTCCCCCCCCCAAATGACGCCCCTAGTAATACGGGATCCAGAGATCAAACCAAGCTCCCAAAGATACTGCAGGCCAACGCAAGAACCTTAGTAATCTACAAGTGTCGTTAATACACACAATACAAAGTGACCACTGAGGTTCAGGACTGTTTACGAATTTTAGACACAAGAGTCAAGTTAAGGAGCGGCTAAGGACATAAATAAGCCACTTCAGGGACCCAACTGAAAGTCGAAGGAAACATTGGGTGGGATGATGAAGTTTATTTTCAGTTTTGACTTGGGAGGGGGGTAAAGGGAATCTATCGGGATCAATAAATGTTTGAGGAAAAATTGTTTGTTTTTTTTTGTTTTGTTTTTTTGTGTTGATCAAACATAAAATCTTTGGCCATGAAGACACGTCATATTATAATTTCAGAACGAAGGAAACCTCAACTAGAATCAAATATGGTTGCATTGATTCTTGATATAGGGTTTTTACTTTTGTTTTAAAACAACAAATCGGTACTTTTATGAACAAATGAGACCAAAACACATTTCTTTAAACAAATAAATAAAAAAACAATATTTTTTTTCAATTGAAAGTAAGGAGCAACATTAAAACTTAAAACGAACAGAATTTGTTACGTGTATGAGGGGGTTGCCCCCTCCTCAATGTTTCACTCTTTACCTTCAAGTTTGACTTTTTATTCCAATTATTTAAGAATAACTATTAGAATAATAAACCTTTTTGTTAAGTTCTAAAAGATAAAGATTGTTTTCAAAAGTTGCGGTTTGTATTCTAATCTTCAGAATGCATTGGAACATCAGCCCTACTCATACTCATCTTAGTTTCTGCTAGTTTTGAGTTTGACTCGATTATATATTGTAATTTCTGTTCGTTTTGGTTTCATTAATTTATTGATGGTGATTTGTGGTAGTTTTACGCTTGGAAAATTATTTGACTTTATTTCGGCTCATTTTTGGTTTAATGTAATTCTCTACTTTTCTTTGAAAAACAGATTTTGTGATAATGTTTTTAAAATTAATTCTTTTGTTCCTGCAGTTTTGTGTTTTTTCAGTAAAGTGCTAGTTTTTCACGATTCTACAAATTAGGAAACGTATGAAACAAAGAACAGAAAAATAGCCTATAATAAATATAAAAAATTATCCAAAAACAGAGAAAAACAAGGGTTGTGTCAGCCAGTTGAACAACGTGAAGAGAAAATAAGCAAATACTTTGACAAGGGCCTCCACCCATTTACTGGATTAAATGAAGTAAAAAAAATTGACAAATAAAATCTTTGACAAACAAAATTTCTTTAATAAACTTACCAAAGTGACAATCCCAAGAAGGGCTTATTTTTGGTGAATCCATTGATACATACAGTAAGCATTAACTATCCAGGACTTGTTTTGTCCTCGACTATTTTATTTCCCCAAATTATTGATTTTTAACTGACGTAGTGTTTCCATGAGTCACAGCAGTCAAATACCAAAGAATGGAGAGAAAGATGTAGATCCGAGGAAACCGATCCACTTTCTTTTTTATTCAATTGGAAAGCATGCTCCGAGCTCTTCGCCGCAGCTTGGAGACAGCAGATGAGATTGGATTTTATAGGAAAAACATATTTTTTATGAAACATTTTTGAGTGTCTCACTTAAATGCTTACAACTCTGTCAAGAAAGAGAGCTAATTTAATATTATCAGGTTTTGAAGTAGTGAGCTTTTTCTTTATGGTTTTCTGTAGTTCCCCTAGTATTCAAATAAACTTATTAAATTTTCAGTAATCCTAATGACTTCGAGGTTTTAATACTAATTTTGAAAATTTTATTTTGTTCAAAGATGCATTCACTTTTGTGGTAAATTTTCTTTAAGAGAGGAAAATCCTATTCAGAACTGCCTTTAGTGGGTAGTGAAGTGACTGGCCACCCAATGCGCCGTGCGTAGCACTCTTAATATTGTAATATAGGATATGGCCTAGCTTCTGATCCAGTAAGCAGAGTTTCAGGTTAAGTTTAAGCTCAGGCCACATTATCGTCATATTTTTTAACAAAATCAAAATTGTGTTCAATTGCAACGCAAATTATGCTAGCTATTTAAAACGAGAAAATAGGAAAGAAGGTATGGTATTATTGGAAAATAGTTGAGAACAAATAAGTATTGGTGCAAGTTCTTCAAAAACAGGTCTTGTCATTCTGATTTTCCAATTCTGAAATACAAGTTTAAGATTGAAATGAAGAGGAACCCTGTGTCATTCAAAACATCATTTATTATTATCTACGATATTTTACAGATTAAGTGTCATTAATTATAGATTCAAATAAATGTCCAAAAATGTGTTCGCGAATTTGGTTGTGGAGGATGGACTTCCTCATTTAGTTACCTTCTCTTCATCCATTTGGGAAAATAATTAAATGCCATTTATTTTATAGATTCATGTGAAACCTTGAGTTTGTCAAGTTTCATCCTCTTATGGTGTGGAGGATGCAAGAGTGGAGTCCCTCATTCAGTTACCTCCTTATCATACATTAGGTCAAATAATTAAATGACATTTATTTTACAGATTCGTTTGAGACTTTCAATTCGCGAAGTTGCTGCCTCTTATGTTGTGGACGATGCAAGAGTGGAATTCCTCATTCAGTTACCTCTTTATAATCAATTAGGTCAAATAATTAAATGACATTGATTTTACAGATTTGTGTAAGACCTTCAGTTCATTAAGTTTTTGCCTCTTATGTTGTAGAAGATGCAAGAATTGAACTCCTCATTCAGTTACCTCCTCATCATCCATTAGGGGAAATCTCAGTCAAAGCTACAAGAGAAGTTGGTCTTCCATTGGAACAATGGTGGCACTGGGTGCTCCAATCGACGGCTTTTCTAATGAACCAAGTACTTTTTGACTGCTTTTCTAATGAATTTTACTTTATTTAATTTTTTAAATGTTGTACAAGTTTTATTTCTGAAAAATGGCTATCGCACACCCTGATGGGCTGAGTTCACACTTAAAGAGTTAATAAACGCAACAAAAAAAGAACATTAAGTGTGCATGAATATATGTATACGCAGCATAAGGATCTGATGTGAATCTTGTCCTTTACCCAGTTTCATCACTAAGTTTCGCACATCTAATGAACCTTCACTTGAAGAAACCAACTGAAGACTTTGTCGGAATGATATCTTTAGGTAAGTAGTATTGTATGAATGACTTTAACGACAGCTCTGTCCCTAGTTTTAACGACAGCCCTATCCCTAGTTTCAATGACAGCCCATATTCCACATTCCTACGACACAAATAACCATCCATACAACAACACACAGCACCATCCATATAACAACACACAAAAGTTTTTCTTTGAAAAACTTATTTTGTGGAGAAAGTTTTTTAATTAATTTCTGTTCGTTTTATATTGACACCTCAGGGAAAAAGATTATAATACTTTTAGACCTTTTCATTTTTTTAAGACTTTATAGTTTGGCCTGCTATTTGTATGCTGGAGAAAAATATTCAGCAGTTTTTAACAACATACACCCCTTTATAAATCTGGACACTAATAGTAGTGTTTAATTTAGTTTCATACCTCCTCTAGTTGACCTGAAATGGAAAACTTGATGCCATTCACAAAAAAATCTGTTTACTTTCTTTGATAGCTTGTATACACTTACGCTATTTTGATTTGGTTAAATTCTAAGAGCAGAAGTAGCCTCGAAAGCTTGAACATAATACCGTCAGTCGTTCTCGGGATGCTGCTGAGATGCCTAATTGGGAATTAGCATTAACACAGTGCATTTTGATTTAATCTTAAGGCAACTTTCAATTTTTAAACATAATGGGCGAATGGGAGGTTGGGAGTGGAAGGGGGATTAGTTGCCCTCCAATCACTTTCGACTATTAAAAAGGGCATCAGCCCTTTCTATTTTCAATCGAATGAGCCGTTTTCGAAGATCCTACGACAACTCCTTCAAAACGAAGTGCCCTGGTCTACAAAAATATATTAAAAAATAAACAAATAATAATATACCCACATCGATCTTTACTATAAAAATGCCAAGCCTTCCAATCACTTTCGACTATTAAAAAGGGAACTAGGCCTTTCGATTTCCAATCGAATGGTGGACGTGAAAGTGGCGTTAGTTGCTCGCCAATCACTTTCAACTATTAAAAAAGGTACTAGCCCTTCCAATTTCCAATCAAATGATCCCTTTTGAAGTTTCTACGACGACACTTTCATTAAAAACCGTATATACCACCAGGGCATAACTTACAACCCTTGCCCTGAGGGCTGGGAGGGGAGGGGATGTCATCCTCAAAAACATAATTTCCAGAACTTTCTACTACATTGAACAAAATGGCTATCTGAAAATTTTGATTGGATGTGTTTGGGGGAATGGTGGGCGTGAGAGGGGTGTTAGTTACCATCCAATGACTTTCGACAATTAAAAAGGACATTAGCCCTCTCAATTTCCAATTGCATGAGCCCCTTTTGAAGTTTTTACGACAACGCTGTCTATGATACCTTATGTGCCCCAGGCATAATACACTTGCCTGGGGCTCTACGGGTTTGCCACTCAAACATAATTCCAGAACCTTAAACTACGTTGTACCAAATGAATATCTCTAAACTTTCAGGGAATGTGTGTGGGGAAATGATGGGCGTGAGAGGGGGGGGGGGGTTAATTACTCTCCACTCACTTGCGACTATTAAAAAGGGCACTAGCCCTTTCAATTTCCAATCAAATGAGCATTTTTGAAATTTCTAGAACAACTTTCTATATAAACCTTGTATGCCCCCAGGGCATAACTTATAACCCTTGCACTAAGGGCTCTAAGGGGGTTATCATCCTAAAAGACCTAATTTCCAGAACTTTAAACTACGGTGAACAATATGGATATCTCAAAATTTTGATTGGATTTGTTTGGGGAAATGGTGGGAGTGAGAGGGGGTTAGTTGCCGTTCAATTACTTTTGACAATTGAAAAGGGTACTAGCCCTTTCAATTTCCAATTGAATGTGCCCTTTTTGAAGTTTCTACAACATCACTTTCTAAAAAAAAACCTTATATGCCCCCGTGCCATAGCTTACAACTCTTGCCCTGAGGGCTGTGGGGGGAGGGGTTATCATCCTTAAAGGCCAAATTTCCAAAACTTTCAACTACGTTGAATAAAATGGCTATCTAAAAGTTGTGATTGAATGTGTTAGGGGTAAAGGTGGGCGTGAGAGGGTGGCTAGTTATCCTCAAGTAACTTTCGACTATTAAAAAGGGCACTAGCCCTTTGAATTTCCAATCGAATTAGCCCTTTTTCAAGTTTCTACGACAAATATTTCAATTAAAACCTTATATGCCCCATGGCATAACTTATAGTCCTTGCCCTGAAGACTGTGGGGGGATTGTCCTGCTCAAAGGTATAATTTCCAGAGCTTTCAACTGCGTGGAACAAAATGGTTATCTCAAAATTTTGATTGGTTGTGTTTGGCGAAATGGTGGTCGTGAAAGTAGTGTTAGTTCTCTTCCAATCACTTTCGACTATTAAAAGGAGCACTAGCCATTTCAATTTCCAATGGAATGAGTCTTTTCTGAAGTTTCTACGACGAAGCTTTCTATAAAAACCTTATATACCCCCAGGGTATTACTTAAAACCTTTGCCCTGAGGGCTCTAGGGAGTGTCCTCCTCAAAAACGTAATTTCTATCTGGAAATCAACTATGCTGAACAAAATGACTATCTCAAAGTTTTGATTGGACATGTTTTGAGAAATGGTGGATGTGAGAGGGGTGTTAGTTGCCTTCCAATCACTTTCGACTATTAAAAAGGGCACAAAGTACACCAATTTCCTTTTGAATGAGCACCTTTTCGAAATTTCTACGACAACTTCTTCGATACGAAGTGCCCTGGTCTAGAGGAAAAAATAATAAATTATACATTTTACCAACATCGTTCTTATATGCCCCCAGGTCATAACTTGAAACCCTTGCCCTGAGGGTTGTGGGGGGAGTCTCCTCCTCAAAAACATAATTTCTATCTGGAAATCAACTACGCTAAACAAAATGGCTGTCTCAAAATTTTGATTGGATGTGTTTGGGGAAACGGTGGGCGTGGAAGTGGTGTTCGTTGCCTTCCAATTACTTTCGACTATTAAAAAGGGCACAAGCCACTCTAATTTCCAATCGAATGAGCCCTGTTCGAAGTTTCTGCGACAACTCCTTCGATACGAAGTACCCTGGTATGAAAAAACAAAAAATACTACATTGTGCCAACATCGTTCCTTACTTAGGCGGCGCGATTGCTTTGCCTATGATTCTTATAAACAATTGGTAGAGATCTTTTTTGTACTCCAATAGACAATTTCTGCTGATGATTGCTGAAACTTTGCACATCGGTTTTCCATTACCAGACTTGCGCATAAGTTTGGGCCCCCACATGCTCATCAAGCCCCGAGTCCTCAACTAAAGTAGCTCTTAATTTTTCTTAGAAAAACTTCTGTTGTAGAAAAAGTTTTTTCTAAAATTAATAAATGAAAAAGTCAGAGAGTTGATGAAAGCCAATGAAAAAGATTAAGTTATGCAATGCCAACTGTGTTTGTGCCCCTCATTTTCACTTTCATTCATAGATCCCCCAGAAAAAATACTTTTTACTTTCTAGTCCATTTTGAAAACATGCTTAAAAAAATATATATATATATTTATTGTTTTCGACCTTTTAGCCTTCTCTAAAACTAAAAGAAGTCTTTATTCTTCCTGCAGACAAAGATTTGACCATCTAAGATTTTAACCTATGTTACCGATGTTCCCAGGTAAATTTTCTAACTGTTGCACTGTCAAGTCTAGTATGATAATGCTTGTTGTATACTTTTTGCTGTGCCCAATTTATGATTCATTACCAGTCTGATACATCATCGAAATCTAGCGATGAAATACATCAATTAATGCGTTTTGAAACTAAGACTCAAGGATTTCAACCTTCAGGGATCTTTAACATCAGTCAATAGATTTATAGAAAATATTAGCGGGCAGGGAGATGAAGTACACAAGAGGGGGAATTTTGATGTTGTATTGTTTCACTCTGTTGTAATTGCATGTAACGTATGAAAATTGTAAGTAAGCTAATTGAATATTTAAAAGTGGTTACAAAATGGCTCACAAATTGGTGAATATAGGAAAATGAGCCAAAAAAATTTTTCAAGAACATATTTGTCAAGTTCGAGGACCAAGCTACCTAAAATGAAGTGACTGGCACTTGCTAGTATATTTGAAAAGGACTATTGTTAGCATCACAACCCCACATTTCATAAAAAACCTAATCTGAAATGAATTTAAGCAAGCAAAAAGGTTAGGTTTGCTGCCTCAGATCCTAAAAACATAAAATTTGCTGTCTATTCTAGACAAAATAAACAATAAAACAGTCATTCAAATTATCTAATACCCATCAACAAGTGGGTTGGCTGTCTATTAAACCAACATGATTCCAATTGGATTAGCAATGTGACCTCGAATCTATACGTCGTTTCTTTAGAAGTTCATTTTGGATCTTTTTCGCTGAAATGCAAGAGTTGGAATATTTCAGTAGTGTTTTGTCGTGGTTTACCATGTCACTGTTACATTCTCTTGATGTTTCAAAGTTCATTTTGGATCTTTTTCGTTGAATTGCAAGAGTTGGAATATTTCTGTAGTGTTTTGTCATGGTTTACTTTGACACTGTTACATTCTCTTGACATTTCAAAGTTCATTTTAAATTTTTTCGTTGATATACAAGATTTGGAATATTTCAGTAGTGTTTTCTCGTGGATTACCATGTCACCATTACATTCTCTTGACGTTTCAAAGTTCATTTTGGATCTTTTTCGTTGAAATGCAAGAGTTGGATTATTTCAGTAGTGTTTTCTTGTGGTTTACCTTGTCATTGTTACATTCTCTTGATGTTTCAAAGTTCATTTTGGATCCTTTTCATTGAAATGCAAGAGTTGGATTATTTCAGTAGTGTTTTGTCGTGGTTTACCATGTCACTGTTACATTCTCTTGATGTTTCAAAGTTCATTTTGGATCTTTTTCGTTGAAATGAAAGAGTTGGAATATTTCAGTAGTGTTTTCTCCAGGTTTACCATGTCACTGTTACATTCTCTTGACGTTTCAAAGTTCATTTTGGATCCTTTTCGAGGAAATGCAAGAGTTGGAATATTTCGATAGTGTTTTTTCATGGTTTATGTTGTCACTAATACATTCTTTTGATTTTTCAATTTTCATTTTATATTTCATTCGTTGAAATGTAAGAGTTGGCATATTTCAGTACAGTTTTCTTGTGGTTTACCTTGTCATTGTTACATTCTCTTGATGCTTCAAAGTTCATTTTGGATTTTTTTTATTGAAATGTAAGAGTTGGTTTATTTCAGTAGTGTTTTACCGTGGTTTACCTTGTCACTGTTACATTCTCTTAATGTTTCAAAGTTCATTTTGGATTTTTTTGTTGAAATGTAAGAGTTTGAATATTTCAGTAGTGTTTTGTCGTGGTTTACCATGTCACTGCCATATTTCAGTAGTGTTTTGTCATGGTTTACCTTGTCAATGTTACACTTTCTTGATGCTTCAAAGTTCATTTTGGATTTTTTTTCGTTGAATTGCAAGAGTTGGAATATTTCAGTAGTGTTTTGTCGCAGTTTACTTTGTCACTGTTACATTCTCTTGATGTTTCAAAATTTATTTGGATTTTTTTTATTGAAATAGTAAGAGTTGGAATATTTCAGTAGTGTTTTGTAGTGGTTTACCTTGTCACTGCTACATTCTCTTGATGTTTAAAAGTTCATTTTGGATTTTTTTTTATTTATATGTAAGAGTTGGAATATTTCAGTAGTGTTTTGTAGTGGTTTACATTGTCACTGTTACATTCTCTTTATGTTTCAAAGTTCATGTTGGATTTTTCGTTGAAATGTAAGAGTTGGAATATTTCAGTAGTGTTTTGTTGTGGTTTACCTTGTCACTGTTACATTCTGAAGATGTTTCAAAGTTCATTAAGAATTTTTTTTTATTCGTTGAAATGTAAGAGTTGGAATATTTCAGTAGTGTTTTGTCGTGGTTTACCTTGTCACTGTTACATTCTCTTGATGTTTCAAAGTTCATTTGGATTTTTTTCGTTGAAAACTAAGAGTTGTAATATTTCAGTAGTGTTTTGTCGTGGTTTACCTTGTCACTGTTATATTCTCTTGATGTTTCAAAGTTCATTTGGATTTTTTTATTGAAATGGTAAGAGTTGGAACATTTCAGTAGTGTTTTGTAGTGGTTTAGCGTGTCACTGTTGCACTCTCTTGATGTTTCAAAGTTCATTTTGGATTTTTCGTTGAAATGTAAGAGTTGAAATTTTTCAGAAGTGTTTTATAGTGGTTTACATTATCACTGTTACATTCTCTTGATGTTTCAAAGTTCATTTTGGATTTTTTTGTTGAAATGTAAGAGTTGGAATATTTCAGTATTGTGTTGTTGTGGTTTACCTTGTCACTGTTACATTCTGAAGATGTTTCAAAGTTCATTTTGGATTTTTTTTTCGTTGAAGTGTAAGAATTGGAATATGTCAGTAGTGTTTTGTTGTGGTTTACCTTGTCACTGTTACATTCTGAAGATGTTTCTAAGTTCATTTTGATTTTTTTTTTCGTTGAAACGTAAGAGTTGGAATATTTCAGTGGTGTTTTTTCGTGGTTTAACTTGTCACTGTTACATTCTCTTGATGTTTCAAAGTTCATTTGGGTTTTTTCGTTGAAATGTAAGAGATGAAATATTTTAGTATTGTTTTGTCGTGGTTTACCTTGTCACTGTTACATTCTCTTGATGTTTCAAAGTTCATTTTGGATTTTTTCGTTGAAATGTAAGAGATGAAATATTTTAGTATTGTTTTGTCGTGGTTTACCTTGTCACTGTTACATTCTCTTGATGTTTCAAAGTTCATTTTGGATTTTTTTTTTTGAAATGTAAGAGATGGAATATTTCAGTAGTGTTTTGTCGCAGTTTACCTTGTCACTGTTACATTCTCTTGATGTTTCAAAGTTCATTTTGTATTTTTTTTTTTTTTTGTTGAAATGTAAGAGATGGAAAATTTCATTAGCGTTTTGTCGTGGTTTACCATATCACTGTTACATTCTCTTAATGTTTCAAAGTTTATTTTGGACTTTTTTCGTTGAAATGTAAGAGTTGAAATATTTCAGTAGTGTTTTGTCGTGGTTTAGCATATCACTGTTACATTCTCTTGATGCTTCAAAGTTCATTTTGGACTTTTTTCGTTGAAATGTAAGAGTTGGAATATTTCAGTAGTGTTTTGTCGTGGTTTACCTTGTCACTGTTACATTCTATTGATGTTTCAAAGTTCATTTTGGATTTTTTTTTCGTTGAAATGTAATGGTTGGAATATTTCACTAGGGTTTTGTCGCGGTTTACCTTGTCACTGTTACATTCTGTTGATGTTTCAAAGTTCATTTTGGATATTTTTCGTTTAAATGTAAGAGTTGGAATATTTCAGTGGTGTTTTGTTGTGGTTTACATTGTCACTGTTACATTCTCTTGATGTTTTAAAGCTCATTTTGGATTTTTTTTTCGTTGAAATGTAAGAGTAGGAATTTTTCACTAGTGTTTTGTCATGGTTTACCTTGTCACTGTTACATTCTCTTGATGTTTCAAAGTTCATTTTGTTTTTTTTTTTTGTAGAAATGTACTAGTTGGAATATTTCAGTAGTGTTTTGTCGTGGTTTACATTATCACTGTTACATTCTCTTGATGTTTCAAAGTTCATTTTGGATTTTTTTTTCGTTGAAATGTAAGAGTTGGAATATTTCAGTAGTGTTTTGTCGTGGTTTACCTTGTCACTGTTACATTCTCTAGATGTTTCAAAGTTCATTTTTGATTTTGTTTTGTTGAAATGTAAGAGATGGAATATTTCAGTAGTATTTTATCATGGTTTACCATGTCGCTGTCACATTCTCTTGATGTTTCAAAGTTCATTTTAGATTTTTTCGTTGAAATGTAAGAGTTTGGAATATTTCAGTAGTCTTTTGTCGTGGTTTACCTTGTCACTGTTACATTCTCATGATATTTCAAAGTTCATTTTGGATTTTTTTGTTGAAATGTAAGAGTTGGAATATTTCAGTAGTGTTTTGTTGTGGTTTACCTTGTCACTGTTACATTCTGAAGATGTTTCAAAGGTCATTTTGGATTTTTGTCGTTGAAGTGTAAGAATTGGAATATGTCAGTAGTGTTTTGTTGTGGTTTACCTTGTCACTGTTACATTCTGAAGATGTTTCTAAGGTCATTTTGGATTTTTTTCGTTGAAATGTAAGAGTTGGAATATTTCAGTAGTGTTTTTTCGTGGTTTAACTTGTCACTGTTACATTCTCTTGATGTTTCAAAGTTCATTTGGGTTTTTTCGTTGAAATGTAAGAGATGAAATATTTTAGTATTGTTTTGTCGTGGTTTACCTTGTCACTGTTGCATTCTCTTGATGTTTCAAAGTTCATTTTGGATTTTTTCGTTGAAATGTAAGAGATGAAATATTTTAGTATTGTTTTGTCGTGGTCTACCTTGTCACTGTTACATTCTCTTGATGTTTCAAAGTTCATTTTGTATTTTTTTTTTTTGTTGAAATGTAAGAGATGGAAAATTTCATTAGTGTTTTGTCGTGGTTTACCATATCACTGTTACATTCTCTTAATGTTTCAAAGTTTATTTTGGACTTTTTTCGTTGAAATGTAAGAGTTGAAATATTTCAGTAGTGTTTTGTCGTGGTTTAGCATATCACTGTTACATTCTGTTGATGTTTCAAAGTTCATTTTGGATATTTTTCGTTGAAATGTAAGAGTTGGAATATTTCAGTGGTGTTTTGTTGTGGTTTACATTGTCACTGTTACATTCTCTTGATGTTTCAAAGCTCATTTTGGATTTTTTTTTTCGTTGAAATGTAAGAGTAGGAATTTTTCACTAGTGTTTTGTCATGGTTTACCTTGTCACTGCTACATTCTCTTGATGTTTCAAAGTTCATTTTGTTTGTTTTTTGTAGAAATGTACGAGTTGGAATATTTCAGTAGTGTTTTGTCGTGGTTTACATTATCACTGTTACATTCTCTTGATGTTTCAAAGTTCATTTAGGATTTTTTTTCGTTGAAATGTAAGAGTTGGAATATTTCAGTATTGTTTTGTCATGACTTACCTTGTCACTGTTACATTCTCTCGATGTTTCAAAGTTCATTTTTGATTTTGTTTTGTTGAAATGTAAGAGATGGAATATTTCAGTAGTATTTTATCATGGTTTACCATGTCGCTGTCACATTCTCTTGATGTTTCAAAGTTCATTTTAGATTTTTTCGTTGAAATGTAAGAGTTTGGAATATTTCAGTAGTCTTTTGTCGCGGTTTACCTTGTCACTGTTACATTCTCATGATATTTCAAAGTTCATTTTGGATTTTTTTGTTGAAATGTAGGAGTTGGAATATTTCAGTAGTATTTTATCGTGATTTACCTTGTCACTGTTACATTCTCTTGATATTTCAAAGCTCATAGTGAGAGAGATACGTAAAAAGTTGGGTTAATTTAGGTTAGGTTAGGTTAGCCTATGTACGCGCGCGTAGATAACCTAACCTAACCTAGCCTAAATTAACCCACTTTTTTGCGTATCTCTCTCACTATGAACTCATCAAGTGATTGTGTACCTAACCTAACCTAGCCTAAATTAACCAAATTTTTTGCGTATCTCACTCACTATGAACTCATCAAGAGAATGTGACAGTGACAAGGTAAACCACAACAAAACACTACTGAAATATTCCAACTCTTACATTTCAATAAAAAAAAATCAAAATGAACTTTTAAACATCAAGATAACGTAACAGTGACAAGGTAAACCTCGACAAAACACTACTGAAATATTGCAACTCTTACATTTCAGCGAACAAAATCCAAATGAACTTTGAAACACCAAGAGAATGTAACAGTGACAAGGTAAACTACGATAAAATACTACTGAAATATTCCAACTCTTACATTTCAACGAAAAAAAAAATCAAAATGAACTTTGAAACATCAAGAGAATGTAACAGTGACAAGGTAAACCACGACAAAACACTACTGAAATATTCCTACTCTTACATTTCAACAAAAATAAATCCAAATGAACTGTGAAACATCTTCAGAATCTAACAGTGACAAGGAAACCACAATAAAACACTACTGAAATATTCCAACTCTTACACATCAACTAAAAAATCCAAAATGAACTTTGAAACATCTTCAGAATGTAACAGTGAAAAGGTAAACCACAACAAAACACTACTGAAGTATTCCAACTCTTAAGTTTCAACGAAAAATCCAAAATGAACTTTGAAACATCAAGAGAATGTAACAGTGGCAATGTAAACCACTACAAAACACTACTGAAATATTCCAACTCTTACATTTCAATAAAAAAAATCCAAAATGAACTTTGAAACATCAAGAGAATGTAGCAGTGACAAGGTAAACCACTACAAAACACTCCTTAAATATTCCAACTCTTACATTTCAATAAAAAAATCCAAATGAATTTTGAAACATCAAGATAATGTAACAGTGACAAGGTAAACCACGACAAAACACTACTGAAGTATTCCAACTCTTAAGTTTCAACGAAAAATCCAAAATGAACTTTGAAACATCAAGAGCATGTAACAGTGACAAGGTAAATTGTGACAAAACACTACTGAAGTATTCCAACTCTTGCATTTCAACGAAAAAAAAAATCCAAAATGAACTTTGAAGCATCAAGAGAGTGTAACAGTGACAAGGTAAACCATGACAAAACACTACTGAAATATGCCAGTGACATGGTAAATCACGACAAAACACTACTGAAATATTCCAACTCTTACATTTCAACAAAAAAAAATCCAAAATGAACTTTGAAACATTAAGAGAATGTAACAGTGACAAGGTAAACCACGATAAAACACTACTGAAATAAACAAACTCTTACATTTCAATAAAAAAAAATCGTAAATGAACTTTGAAGCATCAAGAGAATGTAACAGTGATAAGGCAAACCATAAGAAAACTGTACTGAAATATGCCAACTCTTACATTTTAACGAATGAAATCTAAAATGAACTTTGAAAAATCAAAAGAATGTAACAGTGACAAGGTAAATCATGACAAAACACTATTGAAATATTCCAACTCTTGCATTTCAACTAAAAGGATCCAAAATGAACTTTGAAACGTCAAGAGAATGTAACAGTGACATGGTAAACCACGACAAAACACTACTGAAATATTCCAACTCTTGCATTTCAACGAAAAAGATCCAAAATAAACTTTGAAACATCAAGAGAATGCAACAGTGACATGGTAAACCACGACAAAAAATTACTGAAATAATCCAACTCTTGCATTTCAACGAAAAGAATCCAAAATGAACTTTGAAACATCAAGAGAATGTTACAGTGACAAGGTAAACCATGAGAAAACACTACTGAAATAATCCAACTCTTGCATTTCAACGAAAAAGATCCAAAATGAACTTTGAAACATCAATAGAATGTAAGAGTGACATGGTAAACCACGACAAAAAATTACTGAAATAATCCAACTCTTGCATTTCAATGAAAAAAATCCAAAATGAACTTTGAAACATCAAGAGAATGTAACAGTGACATGGTAAACCACGACAAAACACTACTGAAATATTCCAACTCTTGCATTTCAACGAAAAAGATCCAAAATGAACTTTGAAACATCAAGAGAATGTAACAGTGACATGGTAAACCACGACAAAACACTACTGAAATATTCCAACTCTTACATTTCAATAAAAAAAATCCAAAATGAACTTTGAAACATCAAGAGAATGTAGCAGTGACAAGGTAAACCACTACAAAACACTAATGAAATATTCCAACTCTTACATTTCAATAAAAAAAAATCCAAATGAATTTTGAAAAATCAAGAGAATGTAACAGTGACAAGGTAAACCACGACAAAACAAACTGAAATATTCCAACTCTTACATTTCAATGAAAAACATCCAAAATGAACTTGAAACATCAAGAGAATCTAACAGTGACAAGGTAAACTGCGACAAAACACTACAGAAATATTCCAACTCTTGCATTTCAACGAAAAAAAATCCAAAATGAACTTTGAAGCATCAAGAGAGTGTAACAGTGACAAGGTAAACCATGACAAAACACTACTGAAATATGCCAGTGACATGGTAAATCACGACAAAACACTACTGAAATATTCCAACTCTTACATTTCAACAAAAAAAAAATCCAAAATGAACTTTGCAACATTAAGAGAATGTAACAGTGACAAGGTAAACCACGATAAAACACTACTAAAATAATCCAACTCTTACATTTCAATAAAAAAAAAATCCAAAATGAACTTCGAAGCATCAAGAGAATGTAACAGTGATAAGGCAAACCACAAGAAAACTGTACTGAAATATGCCAACTCTTACATTTCAACGAATGAAATCTAAAATGAACGTTGAAAAATCAAAAGAATATAACAGTGACAAGGTAAACCATGACAAAACACTATTGAAATATTCCAACTCTTGCATTTCAACAAAAAGGATCCAAAATGAACTTTGAAACGTCAAGAGAATGTAACAGTGACATGGTAAACCACGAGAAAACACTACTGAAATATTCCAACTCTTGCATTTCAACGAAAAAGATCCAAAATGAACTTTGAAACATCAAGAGAATGTAACAGTGACATGGTAAACCACAACAAAACATTACTGAAATAATCCAACTCTTGCATTTCAACGAAAAGGATCCAAAATGAACTTTGAAATATCAAGAGAATGTTACAGTGACAAGGTAAACCATGAGAAAACACTACTGAAATAATCCAACTCTTGCATTTCAACGAAAAAGATCCAAAATGAACTTTGAAACATCAATAGAATGTAACAGTGACATGGTAAACCACGACAAAAAACTACTGAAATAATCCATCTTGCATTTCAATGAAAAAGATCCAAAATGAACTTTGAAACATCAAGAGAATGTAACAGTGACAAGGTAAACCATGAGAAAACACTACTGAAATAATCCATTTCTTGCATTTCAACGAAAAGGATCAAAATGAACTTTGAAACGTCAAGAGAATGTAACAATGTCAAGATAAATCACGACAAAACACAACTGAAATATTCCAACTCTTGCATTTCAACAAAAAAATCTAAAATGAACTTGGAAACATCAAGAGAATGTAACAGTGAGAAGGTAAACCACGAAAAGACTCTACTGAAATATTCCAACTCTTGCATTTCAACGAAAAAGACCCAAAATGAACTTTGAAACGTCAAGAGAATGTAACTGTGACAAGGTAAACCACGACAAAACACTACTGAAATAATCCAACTCTTGCATTTCAATGAAAAAGATCCAAAATGAACTTTGAAACATCAAGAGAATGTAACAGTGACAAGGTAAACCATGAGAAAACACTACTGAAATAATCCAACTCTTGAATTTCAAAGAAAAAGATCCAAAATGAACTTTGAAACATAAATAGAATGTAACAGTGACATGGTAAACCACGACAAAATACTACTGAAATAATGCAACTCTTGCATTTCAACGAAAAAGATCCAAAATGAACTTTGAAACATCAATAGAATGTAACGGTGACATAGTAAACCACGACAAAACACTACTGAAATAATTCAACTCTTGCATTTCAACGAAAAAGATCCAAAATGAACTTTGAAACATCAAGAGAATGTAACAGTGACAAGGTAAACCACTACAAAACACTACTGAAATAATCCAACTCTTGCATTTCAACGAAAAGGATCCAAAATGAACTTTGAAATATCAAGAGAATGTAACAGTGACAAGGTAAACCATGAGAAAACACTACTGAAATAATCCAACTCTTGCATTTCAACGAAAAAGATCCAAAATGAACTTTGAAACATCAATAGAATGTAACAGTGACATGGTAAACCACGACAAAAAACTACTGAAATAATCCCTCTTGCATTTCAATGAAAAAGATCCAAAACGAACTTTGAAACATCAAGAGAATGTAACAGTGACAAGGTAAACCATGAGAAAACACTACTGAAATAATCCATTTCTTGCATTTCAACGAAAAGGATCCAAAATGAACTTTGAAACGTCAAGAGAATGTAACAGTGTCAAGGTAAATCACGACAAAACACAACTGAAATATTCCAACTCTTGCATTTCAACAAAAAGATCTAAAATGAACTTGGAAACATCAAGAGAATGTAACAGTGAGAAGGTAAACCACGACAAGACTCTACTGAAATATTCCAACTCTTGCATTTCAACGAAAAAGACCCAAAATGAACTTTGAAACGTCAAGAGAATGTAACAGTGACAAGGTAAACCACGACAAAACACTACTGAAATAATCCAACTCTTGCATTTCAATGAAAAAGATCCAAAATGAACTTTGAAACATCGAGAGAATGTAACAGTGACAAGGTAAACCATGAGAAAAACACTACTGAAATAATCCAACTCTTGAATTTCAAAGAAAAAGATCCAAAATGAACTTTGAAACACAAATAGAATGTAACAGTGACATGGTAAACCACGACAAAACACTACTGAAATAATGCAACTCTTGCATTTCAACAAAAAGATCCAAAATGAACTTTGAAACATCAATAGAATGTAACGGTGACATCGTAAACGACGACGAAACACTACTGAAATAATTCATCTCTTGCATTTCGACGAAAAAGATCCAAAATGAACTTTGAAACGTCAAGAGAATGTAACAGCGACAAGGTAAACCATGAGAAAACCCTACTGAAATATTTCAACTCTTGCATTTCAAAAAAAAAAATCCAAAATGTACTTTGAAACATCAAGAGAATGCAACAGTGACATGTAAACCACGACAAAACACTACTGAAATAGTACACCTCTTGCATTTCAATGAAAAAGGTCCAAAATGAACTTTGAAACATCAAGAGAATGTAACAGTGACATGGTAAACCATGACAAAACAATACTGAAATAATCCAACTCTTGCATTTCAACGAAAAAGATCCAAAATGAACTTTGAAACATGAATAGAAAGTAACAGTGACATGGTAAACCACGACAAAACACTACTGAAATATTCCAACTCTTGCATTTTAACGAAAAAGATCCAAAATGAACTTTGAAACGTCAAGAGAATGTAACAGTGACATGGTAAACCATGAGAAAACCCTACTGAAATATTTCAACTCTTGCATTTCAAAGAAAAAGATCCAAAATGAACTTTGAAACATCAAGAGGATGTAACAGTGACAAGGTAAACCATTACAAAACACTACTGAAATAATCCAACTCTTGCATTTCAACAAAAAGATTCAAAATGAACTTTGAAACGTCAATAGAATGTAACAGTGACATGGTAAACCACGACAAAACACTACTGAAATAATCCAACTCTTGCATTTCAACGAAAAAGATCCAAAATGAACTTTGAAACGTCAAGAGAATTAACAGTGCCAAGGTAAACCACGACAAAACACTACTAAAATATTCCAACTCTTGCATTTTAACGAAAAAGATCCAAAATGAACTTTGAAACGTCAAGAGAATGTAACAGTGACATGGTAAACCATGACAAAACACTACTGAAATAATCCAACTCTTGCATTTCAACGAAAAAGATCCAAAATGAACTTCGAAACATCAGAGAATGTAATAGTGAAAAGGTAAACCACGACAAAACACTACTGAAATATTCCTACTCTTGCATTTCAACGAAAAAGATCCAGAATGAACTTTGAAACGTCAAGAGAATGTAACAGTGACATGGTAATTCAACGTTTGTAAAAAAAAATAGTGTCTGTAAAAAAAATTAGTAGAAAATAAGTAGTTAAGTAAATTGAGTGCTAGACAAGTAGTTTTAATACCGATTTGGTGAAAAATGACATTTTTTTTTTATAAAAATATGTATCCAGCGCTGAAATATTCCATTTTTTGTCATAAAATTGCAAAATATGCCCCTTTTATGTCCTGAATTTCTAAAATATGTCCCTTTTTTGCCCTCTTATGTCATTGTATCTCGGCACACAGGAATATGTCCTTTGTAAATAAAATATGTCCAGTTGGCAACCCTGCGCACAGTTAGAGACAAACCCGTTTACTTTTTTCACCGCACAGAAAGATTCTTGCATCCAATGTTGCCTCGCGTGGAGTTAAGATAAGAATCTTAACTGACAGAAAAAGGATATCGATACATATCTACATTGACAGTTTTCCTTCTGGTTTTTTGTCTAAAAAAAATCTTTTTTTGTAAAATAGTGCTACTTAGCAAAAAAAGTACCACTTTTGCTAAAAAGTGTCCTAATAGTGTCAGGTGTCCCGAAAATTCCGATTTAAAAAAAAAGTGTCAAAAGTGACACAAAAGTGTCATTGATTGCAACCCTCTTTTCAAATTCACTGTTATAAGTCTAAGAGTAGGCACGATCATTAGCTATCTATGTTTTTAAAAAAGGAACCGCTATGCCTGTTGTATAGAGGGAATCTATTCAAATTAATAACCTACTTCTTTAGAAAAGTTGGGAAGTATTTGGGATTTTAAAGTCAGAGAATTAATTACCAATTCAAGAGTTTAATCACCATAGAAAGAGGATTATCTCACCATTAGGTGTAGGCCTATTTAAGTTCTATTGATCAGTAGGTTATACTAAGTTAAATAATATGCAACAATAACAGTTTCAAATTTATGGATGGTCAACAATGAAGCCTAATTGTGGACAAAAATATTTGGCCAAGTGCTAGGCTAGGGGTATTTGCCTACTCTAACATTATGTTTCCCAATTGACACACCGTTCCCAAATTTTAAATAGGTTACTCTGACAATGCTCCTCCTCTATCCATGGATATTGTGTCTTAAGAGCTTTTGTCAAACAGGAAACCTAGCTTTTAATAAATGCTGTTTTATCAAGGATATGTTAAGGCTATGTCAAATTTTTTGGCTTGTATTAGATACTTACCCCTTGACTAGTTTACACAATGGTGCAGATTGGTTCAAAGATCATAACCCAATCCCCAGACTTTGAATGACTAGGCTATTGTTTTTGCATCCTTATTAAAACAAATAGAAACAATCCTTGCCATATCCTCTAGATTTTTGTGAACTAACTCCACTGCTTGGTTATATTTTGATTTTATGCATTTTTTCTAGTTTTATACAAATATATTCACCAATGTTTGTAATCAAAATTTAAATTGCTGTCACAAGGAATACCTATTTTTTGTAAAGTTACAGCTATTGTTGAATTACTTGAAGGAACAAATAATCTAAATTATTTCCTAAATAGTTTTTAAAAACTAATTGTCTAGATACTTATGATCAACTTACCCAGTTACTAGACAAAGGCCTTTCTATTGGCTTCATTCTTTTTTACCTAGCCAAAGTATTTGAGAAGGTCCCACATAAATTGGCTTTGTTCTAAGTTAACAGCAGCAGGAATCAACCAAGAATTAGTAGATTAGCCAATGGACTTCTTGGCTAATAGATATCAGACTATATGACTCTTCACAACAAGTGGGCAAATTTACCTACTCACAGGCCTGTAAAGTCCTAAGCAGTATTCCCCAAGAAACTGTTGGTGATTCAACATTTTTCTTCTTTATGTTAATGATATGATACCCAAATTCAACAACCACTTAACCCTTTATGCTGATGATTCACTATTATTTGGTGTACCTGACAGATTATCAATACAATCCAACCTTAAATGCATACAGGCATAGGCAGACAGGTGGCTTCTCTCCTTTAATTTCAAAATGTTATCACTTTTTTTTGTACCAATAATCCTCAGCACTAATATACTATGAATGATAGTCATACATTATCCCCCATTCCTCTCCTAACTTGTGGCAGAGGTACTGGGATTCACTATAGATTTGGCCTGACCAGTATATTTTGCCAGCCAAAATTATTGGGCTGATATAGGGGTTAGTGTCATTATTGGATATTGTAAAAAAAATATTGGATATTGGCCTTTTTTCTTACATGCAACTTATCCAGAAGTTGGTGCCAGATTTTATCAGGTAATTTTTGCTTGACCAGTTTTTAGGGGCTGTGCCATCAGCTTAGTCTGACTATAGTGGAGACTGCAGCAGAGGTGAGTCAAATAATGTATAACTGTCAATATGCACCTGGTGCTGAAATGTTCAAAATGTATGGTGAGCTCAAGAATGTACAACCAGAGATGTTTTTCCTGCTTTTTTCCTAGATTAATTAAAAAAAACTTTCCAAAAAATAAGTTTTTCAAAGAAAAGTAAAGGCCATTTTAAACTTAAGCTCAGGAGATAACAATACCTGATAAAATTCAAACTCAAAATGACCAGAAATTACTATTAAAGAATAAATGAAACCCAAAACAAACACAAATTGAATAAACAATCATTGCAAAAAACACACAACAAGTAATAATATAAATGAATAAATAGATCTTAAGATGAGTGAAACTTAAATTGAATATGAAAATTCAGATTGAAACAAACAAAAAACACTACAAACAAGAGTCTGGGTATCACCTCCTTCTCTCACTGTAAAAGTCTAAGACCTACTTTGTCATTGGAACATTACTTAAAACTATATGTGTCTTGAGCAGTCTCAGAAAGTATAAACAAAATCAAATTGAATATTTGATATATATTGATATTAATTGTTGCAAATCAAGTTTGAATTGAATAAAAATAAATACAAACAAGAGTTTGGGTATTGCCTCACTGCAGAAGCCAACCTACTGCATCATTGGCGCCTTACTGAAAACTATATGAGTCTTGAACAGTCTTGGAAAGTATAATCAAAATCAAATTCAATATTAGATATATAATGATATTAATTGTTGAAAGATCCATCAGTTCAAGTTTTTTTTTTCACTGTAATTTTTATTTTCGTTTTCAATGCTGTAAGAACTGGAAAAGAATAAATTTGTAATATACAAATAATTCGTTTTCAGTGAAGTGCCAATGAGGCAGAAGACTTTACGTTTTTACAGTTAAAGAAGGGGGCAGTATCCAAATTTTGTTTGTAGTGAAACTATATTTGTCTTGACCAATCTTGGAAAGAACTAATAAATTAAACTGAATGTTTTATGTATAATGATATTAATTGCTGAAAGCTCATCAGTTCAAAATTTTACTGTAATTTTAATATTTATCTTCAATATTAAGTACAAAAGGAAACATTTGTAATATAATTTGTTTTCAGTAAAGCACCAATGACACAGTAGGTTTTAGGCTTCTGCAGTGAGGCTATACCCAAACTCCTGTTTGTAGTTATTTTTATTCGATTCAAACTTGATTTGCATATTCAATTTAAGTTTCACTTGTTTTAAGATTTATTTATTCATTTACATTAATATATATTGTATGTTTGTTTGCATTGATTGTTTATTTAATTTCTGTTTGTTTTAAGTTTCATTTATACTTTAATAGCAAACTATTTTTTTTGTTTTAAGCTTCATTTTCATATTCAATCTAAGCATTACTCGCTTTAAGATCTATTTATTCATTTAAATTATTACTTGTTGTGTGTTTTTTGCTATGATTGTTTATTTAATTTCTGTTCATTTTGGGTTTCATTTATTCTTTAATAGTAATTTCTGGTTGTTTTGAGTTTGAATTTTAACAGGTATTTGTATCTCCTGAGCTTAAGTTTAGAATGGCCTTTACTTTTCTTTGAAAAACTTATTTTTCGGAAAGTTTTTTTAATTATTTTTTGTTCGTTTTTGATTGCAAAAAGTTTCAAGTTTTTATGGCATGGGGGGGGGGTTGCTTACTGTCCAATTATTCTTGACTTTAAAAAACGGATCTAGAACTTCCAACTGAAATTGAATGAGGGTTTTTTCATAGTCTATATGATAACCTCTTTGATAAAAACCTTATATATGAACAATAGACAGCTTGCATAACTTGTGAACAGCAATTGACAACAATGAATGGATTGAAAAAATAGCATTTTTAATTAATGCAGTCTTGCGTTAATTAAGTAAATTACATTACTTTAGACTACATTAGGGGGGGGCCCTTGACCCTCCCCTGGATCCGCCACTGCCTTTCACTCTCTGTTTCTTTCCTTGTTAGGGAAAAGAGCAGATACCTAATAGGTTTGTGTTAATACTAAAACATTCTAACTCTCATTGGGCCTTCAGGTATAAACAGAATTAGTTCAAAGGAAGGGGTGGGGAAAAAGGGAGTGGGGGGGTTATTTGCCCTTTGATCAATTTTGACTCTTAAGAGCTGGACTAGAACTTCCAATTTCCAATCAAATGAGCCCTCTCTGAAGTTTATACGAGAATCCCTTCCTGCCCCCAGCCCTGGGGGGTTTGTTGATGCCAGAGTTTTGTTACTTAACCTTTCAACTATTTTTAACAAAATGGTATTTTAACCCTTGCATATAAAGTAGCTCTGGGGGGAAAATAATAAAAAATATTGAAGCTATATAAGATTTATTCATTTATTTATGTTTGCACTGATTATCTTTATGTTTGTAAGATAGTTAATTTTAATTTCTGTTTGTTTGGGGTTTTAGGCTTCTGCAGTGAGGCAATACCCAAACTCTTGTTTGTAGTTATTTTATTTGGTTCAAACTACATTTAATAAAATGGCTGTCTCAAAATTTTGATTGGATGTGTTTTTGGGAAAAGGTGGGCATGAGAGGGGGGTTAGTTGACCTCAAATCACTTTCGACTGTTAAAAGCAAACTAGCCCTTTGAATTTCCAATCAAATGAGCCTTTTTTGAAGTTCTACAACACTGCCTTCTATAAAAACCTTATACCCAGGGTATAACTTAAAACCCTTGCCTTGAGGGTTGTGGGGGAGAGTCATCCTCAAAAACATATTTTCTATCTGAAAATCAACTATGCAGAACAAAATGGCTATCTCAAAAATTTTGATTGGATGTGTTTGGGGGAATGATGGGCGTGGGGGGGGCTAGTTGCCCTCCAATCACTTTTGACTATTAAAAGGACACTAGCCCTTTGAATTTCCAATCGAATGAGCCTTTTTTGAAGTTTCTACAGCAACGCCTTCTATAAAAACCTTATATGCCCCCAGGGCATAGCTTAAAACCCTTGCCCTGAGGGTTGTGGGGGAGTGTCATCCTCAAAAACGTATTTTCTATCTGGAAATCAACTACGCTGAACAAAATGGCTATCCAAAATTTTGATTGGATGTGTTTGGGGAAATGATGGGCATGGAGGGGGGGGCTAGTTGCCCTCCAATCACTTTTGACTATTAAAAAGGGCACTAGCCCTTTGAATTTCTAATCGAATGAGCCTTTTTGAAGTTTCTACAGCAACGCCTTCTATAAAAACCTTATATGCCCCCAGGGCATAGCTTAAAACCCTTGCCCTGAGGGTTGTGGGGGATTGTCCTCCTCAAAAAACATATTTTCTATCTGAAAATCAACTATGCTGAACAAAATGGTTATCTCAAAATTTTGATTGGATGTGTTTGGGGGAATGATGAGCGTGGGGGGGGCTAGTTGCCCTCCAATCACTTTTGACTATTAAAAAGGGCACTATCCCTTTGAATTCCCAATCGAATGAGCCTTTTTTGAAGTTTCTACGACAACGCCTTCTATAAAAACCTTATATGCCCCCAGGGCATAACTTAAAACCCTTGCCCTGAGGGTTGTGGGGGAGTGTCCTCCTCAAAAACATATTTTCTATGCGGAAATCAACTATGCTAAACAAAATGGCTATCTCAAAATTTTTATTGGATGTGTTTGGGGAAATGATGGGTGTGGGGGGGGACTAGTTGCCCTCCAATCACTTTCTACTATTAAAAAGGGCACTAGCCATTTGAATTTTCAATCGAATGAGCCTTTTTTGAAGTTTCTACGACAGCGCCTTCCATAAAAAATCTTATATGCCCCCAGGGCATAACTTAAAACTCTTGCCCTGAGGGTTGTGGGGGAGTGTCCTCCTCAAAAATATATTTTCTATCTGGAAATCAACTATGCTAAACAAAATGGCTATCTCAAAATTTTTATTGGATGTGTTTGGGGGAATGATGGGCGTGGGGGGGCTAGTTGCCCTCCAATCATTTTCGACTATTAAACAGGGCACTAGAACTCTCGATTTCCAATCGAATGAGCCCCCTTTGAAGTTTTTACGACGACCCCTTCCGTATGAAGTGCCTCTGAGAAAAAAAATAAATAACAATAAAACATTGGAGTCGTATGGCCTTTACTATAGGGAATGCTACAGCATTCCCTCTGATCCCAGATACAAGCACCTACCGCTAAATCAAGTGGCACTCAGTAACACTAAAAGGTGGCTACAAGACAAAACACAGAGTCACACACTATAAAAACAAAATTAGCCACTGGAACAGAAGACAAGGCTAACCTAAAACATAAGAGAATAGACACAGCAAGTTTGATTGATTGCCTTTTTTGATAACATGCATGCATCTTAAACAATTGGGGAAGAAGAGTTAGCAGATAATATTGATCAGGAACTAAAAAAGTACATGAGTGATTCATTAATAGGAAAAGAAAAGCTGTATGTTAGAGTGGTGGCAAAATAACAGCATTCAAGAGACTGGTACAACTTGCTTGGATCTATGCTGTCTGCCCTCTTCTGCCCCAAGCAAAAGAATTTTCAGCACAGTTGGGAGCATTTATGATGACAAATAAAGGTTTTTAAAAGGAGAAAATGCTGAAAAGCTGCACTTTCTGCATTACAACTTACCCCAGTTGAACTGGACTTATTAAGCCCTCTCCAGACTAGAACTTTATTTGGTTTAATTGTTTTTCTAAATCTTTTCTAAATAAATTTCTTTTGGGATCTTACTTGGATCTTGGAATTACTTGGGATCTATAATGAATTATTAAGGCTTTTCTTTGGTGTTTAATAGGCCAGGGAGAAACATATGAGTATGAATATGGGCAGAGAAATCAGGGTTTAAACTTTAGGTAAGTTTTTTTTTTCTGGAGGGAATTGATCAGCAAATTATATTGGTACAATATTGATATGTCAGTATCAGACCCCAATAATCCATATCAGCTAGATCCTACTGTAGATAACCTGCTAAAGTTCCACAAACACACTGCACAAACTGTTTCCACACCACATTCAAGCCTTGGACTTACTAAAAGTGCAATTACTAGTCAATCACGTGTACTCATCTTGAAGATATATAAGGTAATTGTGAGATCAGTTCCTGGCTTTGGAACCTGCCTCTGATGCTGCTTGTCATACCTAACCCACTTTCACATTCTATCAGAAATTGATGTTTTGCAGCAGTGTCTACTTTAAACCATAGAAGACTGGTATCATACCTATCTGTGGTCACTGTTACCAAGTCGGCTTAAATTGCATCTGTACTAACAATCACCTAGTTAGAAGGCATTTTGCTAGGCCATTAACACAGTTGCAACCCTCCAAAATGCAAATTAATGTAATTGGAATGCAGTACAACAATAGATTTTGTTACAAAACAGTAAATGTTCCTAAGGCTGGCTAAAAAACCCTTCGTGTGAACATCTGGGAAAGAATAAATTCCAGTAAATTCAGCAAACATAAAAATGAAGGTTTTCAAAGGATAATTTTGCATTTAACTTGTACAAAATATATTTCAGAAGAAAAAAATGCCTATTAGTCTGAAAGTTTTTTATTGTATATTTTCCTCTTTTGATCTTGTTTTGAATTCCTTGTAATTTAAATTCCATGTTTGAAAACTTCTCAAATAAGAATCTTTGGATCATTTGTATATTAGTATTTTTTTAGGATTTGTATAACAAATTGTTCATTTTCTGGGTATTGTTTTCCAGTTTCAGCCTACCATGAGTTTGGATTTTGACTTGTTAAATGTCTCAGGTTAAAATATGGCTTAGCCTAGGTCTTGTATTGTAAGCGTTTTATTAACTAAGTTATATGTTATCAGTGTTTGCACCAGCTATAATTAGTAGTCTTGCCATACTGAGGATTATCTGGCAGAGCTGGTTTTTTTTTTTTTTTTTTTTTTTTTTTTTTTTTTTTTTTTTTTTTTTTTTTTTTTTTTTTTTTTTTTTTTTTTTTTTTGTATACAATATATTAAGTTTAGCAAAATTTTCACCTGACTTTGTTTCTTCCCTAGGGACAAATATTTGGAAATCAACTACAGGCATCTAACTAGTGTCTATATCAACCTAATCTTGTTTGGATGTTCTTTCAAAGTATTTAGCTCTTTCTCCTCCAAAGGTCACTCACCTTTGACTAATTGAAGGATGTTTTTTAACTATCGAAAACAGATTTAGCATGAATGAGGTTAAAATAAAGTTGTTTTTAGGCTCAAATTCTGCTAATTTTGAATTTACAAGATTTTGACTTAATTATACAATCTAGAATTTCATTACATGTTCTTTGAAGACCTCTTTAAATTGGTCCAAACAATATTAGTTTTTGCTTAAATTATTTAGAATTACGTATTTTACCATTCACTTTTCTAATTGATCTATCATTAAAAAAAAATAAAATAGATGTGAGAGGTTTACTTGTGCATTTTTGAAAACAAAACATGTCCGAATGATAGGAAAAATTTGAAATCAACTAAACAAACTCTGATTTCAAAGCACTTTCACACAACATGTAATTGGAGTTATATTAATAGATAGAATAAAAATCTGTTTATTGATCTTTTTGTTTCAGGAATTGCAAGATTGCAACTTACATATTCTAAACAAAGAAATTGAGCCTTGCAAATAAAAATAATTGTTTCACAAATTGCTCAACCACTTTGTGGAAATATTGAAGATAGTAATAATCTTAAAATTAATTTTTAACCCTAGTTTACAGCACAAATTTGCGGTTGCAATGGTGTTGTCAAGTTCCTGTCTTTATGCTTTGGGTGGCAGGGCTGCAGAGTTGGTTACAAGTTATAAATGTCTCCAACTTCAGATATTTTCAATGTAATGACTATGACTCCAATCAGAAACAAATGGCTAAAAATCTGACTCTAACTCCATATCCCAATTTTAAAGCTTTATTTAACTATATTTTATAAGCTATAACCAACCAAATCTAGACATTTCCAATATACCAACTGCAACTCCAACTCTATTCAGCAAAAATTTACTAAAACTCTTACTTGTCAGCGCTGTTTGGGAGGGTAACATCCTCACCCTAAAAAAAGTAAACAATACAAAGTTTCTTTTTGAGACCTAGACCATTCTGTAGTTTTAGTTCTTGTCCTTAAATCAATTTACACCAATTAATTTTCATATTAATGAAGGTATTACCACAAAGTAAAACATTGAAAGTATTTAAATTTATTATTACCTTAAATATCTTAAATTACCTTAAATCACATCATCCAGCAAATAAGGCATTATCCTGTAGGTTCTGGTTAGTGATGATGTTGAGCCAACGCGTTGGCCGCATCCCATTCTTGAAGCCTTGGCTTGGACGACCAATCTTTGTCCACAGCTCCCTTGAAGGCCTCCACACTATGGGCTGAGACTGCTTTTTTTGCTTAGGGAGTTCCAGAGCTCCACAATTCTACTCGGGAAGAAGTTTTTCCATAGTCTGGGGTTGGCTCGTTTGCAGTACATTTTCATGGTGTGTCCTCTAATTCAAAAATCTATCACCCAACCTATTCTTTGGAAAATCGTCCTGACAATATTTCAAGGTTTTACCCTTTGGCTCTGATGATGAAAACTCTATCCTCTGGTCAAATTTAGTAACTATGCTTGTGTGCTCTACAATTATAGTGACATAAGATGGTAGGATAATAAAGGCTAGATAATATCTCAGACACAAGTGAATTTCATCTGCAAATATTATTAATTCATGATTGACTGGCTCAATCTTAACAACAGATTGTGCATTCTTCAGTATTCTATGTCTTGTTGGTTGTTTTACACTCAATGGAAATAGGAAGATTTATCCTTTTGTTGCCAGGGAAAATCTATTTCCTAAAAATTTGATTGGAACTTTTTTTTAATTTGATATGCTAAGGGCCAAGATGTGCCACCAAGTGGGACCATGCAATTAGGAAATGATTTTTTTTTTACGTCAGACATTTAACTATCTTATAGGTACTTGACCATCCCAATTGACCTTTTGGTGACATTTTGGTGTTATGTGAGCAAACATTCTTATTCTGGGAACAAAATGGTCAAAAAAGATGATCAAAGGGACTTTTTTTCCACTCAAGAAGGACACTAGAGTACCAAATTTTGTGTCTGAGCAAGTCAAAAGAAACAGTATTACCTGGAATATTGAACACTGGATAGTCTTTAGATTTTACCTGCTTTAGTGAGCTTTTTTGAACTGATATATCTGATCTTTGTCTTCCATTATTGTCTGGAGAGTCTTGAAGAATCTTGTGTGCTTGCCCTGGGTTGTAAAAATGTTGTGTATTGGTTGGGACCAACATGTTAATTTGGAATTTCTCATTGAATTCAGCAAATTCACCACAGAAATAATAGATTTGTTGCAAAAAGCGTATGGTTGCAAGAGTTTATCATAAACTCAAGTTTTGGGTGGATAAGATTTAAAAAGGGGAGAGAGGATGTTACAATTGATCCATGTGTTGCTTGACTACATAGAGATAGTATTGTCAAAAACATTGAAATAGGTTGTCTATTTATTCAAGAAAATTTGTTTTTTGAGTATAAGAGCAGATGCTGAGAATATTGGCAAAGAAACTGCTGAGGAAATTTTACCTGGTAATTGTAACACAAGCAAAGTGTGCTTGAATTTGGTTGTGAAAAACCTCATTGATGATTCAAAGAAAAATTGGATGACCAATTGTGCTGAAATTTTAGATAACATCCAAAAGGACCCTGCCCTTTTAGAGAATGTAATAACGTTTGATGAATCATGGTTTTCATGTACAACCCTGAAATCAAACACGACTGTTCATCTCATCAGGTGAAAAAATAACATTATTGAGCAGATCAAAATTCAATGCCATGATAATTGCATTTTTCAACGTCAAAAGGTTCATGTACATTGAATAGGGTTCTGAAGGTCAAAGAATTTACTGCAAAGAGGTTTTGAATCACTCTTCAACCTGAAAAGGTTTTGACAATTCTTAAGAACACGTTTTCAGAGAAAACTTACATGTGGAAAAAGTGTTTCTGTATCTTTCATCAAGACAATTATCAGTACACTTACCACTGTCAATCAAGGGGTTTTTGGCAAAATAGGGAAATCCTGTGTTGGAGTATTCACCCTACATGCCTGACCTTTCTCTATTTGACTTACTTTTGGTTTCATACGTCGATGGCGCATTGAAAGGAGCACTTTTTGAGTCTGTAGACGTTGTAAAGGAAAAAGCAATGGAGATTATTAGGACCACATCTGGAGACAAAATGCAGCATTTCTTCCATCTTTGGAATATTTGTATGGAGCAGTCTAGGGATTGAGGAGGGGTTTATTTTGAATGTATAAAGGTTTCTAATATGTAGGAAGTCATGGAAGTATAGTAAATCTACGAAAAGTGTTCAAAATTCAGTCTGGTTGTTTTCTAATCACATTAAATATGTAGTGGAGACTCTTCCCTGAGATTGGTCTAAACGCCCCTCCTCATGCCCTCTGCTTGAATATGTTTAGTTTTCTGAAAGATATAGACTATCCAACCTAGTATATATATAATTATCAATTTATTTGTTTTCCAGGTATTCGTTTTGGCACATAGCTTTTTACCAGAAACTACACCTTTATTCTAATTTCAAGCTCCAAATTAGAATGAGTGGACGTATTCTTTCCATCCAAAGTCATGTTGTCCAAGGTTATGTTGGAAACAAGAGTGCTACATTTCCTTTGCAGGTATTTTGGTTGACAGTTTGTATTTTTTGTTAATGAAGGTTTGGTGTTCCAAGGATAGTTCAATGGCATTGTGCCATTAGATTACTCCTGGATTTTTTTGGTATCAAAAGTTTAACTGCAAAAAGCGCCACTTTTTTTCGGTCATGGAAAAATTGTTATTGTTTTTATTTAATATAGCCTACCCTTGTTGTTATTTCTTGCTTTGTTTGTTGAGTTTAAATTTGGCCTCAACATAAGTCAAGTTTTGTTCCCTGTCAAGCAAGGAAGATGTTGTTTCTTCATAAATTATTCTAACTGAAGGCAAAGTTTTAATTGGTCCAGAAAATTCACACCCATGAAATTAAAACTACAGAAAGTTTCAGCCATAGAAGGTTAGATTAAAACCATGGAAAATTGTATAGACAGAACGTTGCACTTACGGTACTGCTCCACATAAACAGATAGAAAAAGAACTTGAGCAAAGGAGAGGGTGCATCTTTTCTCTTTGTAAAACACTATTTCCAAAGTTTTAGTTTACCCTGTTTTTCTCTCATGACTGGGGTTGGTGCTGAGTCTATGAGGGACAGTTTGTTGTGGAGAGGGGAGAACGTCCCTATGAAAATTCCTATAAAATGTCTCTCAGAGGGATATTTTGTCCCTTCAAATTATTTTGATGGGACAAAACAATTCTTCTCCAATTCTGACAAAGGAGTAAATGTTTTTCATTCACTTCTAATGCCTATTATTAAGGGCTTTGGTGCTAGCTATATAAAAGTGATAATATTTTTGAAATGGAACATTGTCCTGTGGCCGAAAATGTCTTTTGAAATGGCAAACAAACAATAACACTGTTTGATGATAGGATATAAATTACAGTGCTTTTATAATGATATATAAAAATAATGAGACCTGACTGATATATGGAAATAATGAGACCTGATCCATGACAGAAAGGAAGAGCTATATTTTTGATAATGAGTTTAAGATTTGTAATAAAATATTTTTGCACCAAACAGTTGCTTCAAAGTGCCATTGTTCTGTTCCTTTGTGAGATTGAACAAAATATATCTTATTGAATCAAGTCAAACCATTCTTGATTAATGTCAGAATGACTAGAGTTTCAAACAAAAGCGGGGGGGGGGGGGGCTTCAACTGTTCCAGTGCCTATGCTTCAAAGCGTCTAAGATTCTGACAACAGACTGCCATTAATAAAGAAAATACTCACAAAGAATGGTTATGTGATTCAGTTGGCACAGTTTCGTTAGGCCTACAGTTTGTTGTTGTCAAGTCAGTCCAGCCTTCCCTCCCCTGGGTCAAGTGCAGTTCTCACATAAATTTATATAAATATGTCAAACAAAAAGCACATTTCTTGTTTATGAGTCTGCTAAGCAAAAAGTATGAGTATGCTATAAAAATAAACAAACAGGTCTTCTCAATTCTAGTTAGCCCCTTTCCCTGCCTATCTGAAAATTTTGGATTGTTAACTCTTTGAGTTTTGCACTTAATATTTAGGCTATAATGCACAGGCTTATATGTTGTTTTATACATGATAGATGATTGATTATAGATGATAATGATGATGATGATGATATGAAGATATATGATAGATGATATGATGATAGGAGATAGGATATTAGATGATAAAATCAAAGGTAGGATAGATGATTCACCTGTAATTAATTTCAAAATGCTTTTGTTGTTAAAATTATGTTGTAAATGAACAGTTTATAGTGTACCTACCTTTGTTTTCTTCGCTTTCATAAAATAGGCCTACAATGACGTCAAGCATAGTGCTTGTTGTTTTTTGTGAGATATCAACTCGGGTCTTATCTATATTTGCACAGAGAAGGATTGAGGAGAATATCTCCACCAAAGATTGGTTGAAGCCTCTTCATCCCATGTCATTTTGAGGAATTCTAAACGAATACGTATGTAGGGTTTCAGCTACGCCCCTCCCCATTTGGTAAATCCTTTGACACCCCATCAAATTTGTGTCCATGATTGATAATGGTTTATATGACGATCCATCCACCTCTTTTTTTTTACCATAAATTGACTTGAAAAAATATTAATGAAATTATTTTCAGGTTCTAGGTTTTGAAGTTGACGCAATAAACTCTGTGCAATTTTCAAACCACACTGGTTATGGCAGCTGGAAAGGAACAATAATGAATTCAACCGAACTTGGTAAGGTTTAGTTTTAGAAGTTATTTTTTGGTCGTAGGCCTATAGATAACATATCTGTCAACCCGTTTTTCATCATAATCACTTTTGCTGAAGAACCTTCCCAATGAAGAATAGAAACTTCTGGCGAAAAAATATGATGCTTATAATAAAAACCAAACAAATATTGGCCCAAAAACGTTTGCAATTGAAATGCCAACCTCACCAATGACACGCGGGTTTTCTAGCTGGTGCTTTAGTGTGTTTTGAAATACGTCAAGCCATTCAGCTTCAATTTAAGATAAATTGAACTTTGAATTTTGTAGCTCAAATATTATAATTTTGCCATTGTAATAGTCCCTGTGTTCAAATGCAAGTTGGTGTTGTGGAGGACAGTTCATCGTTTTGTTATCGCCAAAAAAAGGTAAATAAGAGCAGATCAGCATAAAAGATATGAGACGTGAGATTTTAGCTGGAACTCTTAGGTGACCCTGCAGTATCAAAACTGAAGAACAAGAAAGGTTGGAGACTATTTATTGGTCGGTGTGATTGGTCATTTAATAATAAATGACCAATCAGGGAAAGTACTTGAAATGAAAAGGAGCTATCAATCTGGATCTGTTGCACACAGAGCCACCATAGCCGAGTGGGGTGCACGCTGGACTTCCAATCCTATGCCTTTTGAGACGTAGGTCTGAATTCTGATGTCGCCAGTCTTTTGGTTAGGGGTGGGGGGGGGGGCAGTTATGTGATTCTGCTAGCCTAGCTGCCGTTAGTCTGGGGAGCTAACGGTTAAATAAATTCCCATTAAAAATCTAATTGTCAGATGCCACGTGAAGCGGGAAACCCTGATGCAATTACGAGTCAGTAAAGTACCTTTTGATTGCGTAAAGCTAATAATACTTCTCTCTGTTGGAGCTGGTATAGACCCTTTAAATAAAATCTTTAATATCAACCCTTTGCATAATCTAAATGAAACCCCTTTAAATAGTGCTCTGAAAATATGTGGCAACCATTCTGGTAGAGTTGAATTTCCTCTTAAATGCATAGGAAATCCGAATGTAAGGTTTGCCAATAACAAAGCAGCTATAGCTTTAAGTATCGCTTCCTTAGAAGACATACTTAAAAGTTGTCGAAAACTTGTCTCTTAAGGTGTAGGAAAGGAAGCCTTAAGCTCTCATCGATTATCTTTGCTATTAATTAAAAAAACTTTTTCCACAAAATAAATTTTCAAAGAAAAGTAAAGAACTCCATTAAACCAAAAATGAGCAAAAATAAAATCAAACAATCTACCAAGCGTGAAACTACCACAAATCAGCATCGATAAATAAATGAAACCCAAAACGAACAGAAATTACAATAAATAACCAAGTCAAACTCAAAACTAGCAGAAATTAACATGAGTAGGGCTCAAAACCCCTATGCCTTCCCAAGGCCAGAACATAATTTGCGCTTTACTGAAAAAATTTAATTTTTTTTTACTTTTATAACTTTAATAAATCAAATAGTATTAACATTTTGATTACTAAATATCAGTATATGTATATTAAACTGACAATGCACATTCATTTGTATTTTTTTCAGTAAAGTGTAAATTATGTTCTGACCTTGGGAAGGCACACGGGTTTTGAGCCCTACTCATGTTAATTTCTGCTTGTTTTGAGTTTGACTCGGTTATTTATTGTAATTTCTTTTCGTTTTGGGTTTCATTTATTTATCGATGCTGATTTATGGGAGTTTCACGCTTGGTAGATTATTTGATTTTATTTTTGCTCATTTTTGGTTTAATGTAGTCCTTTACTTTTCTTTGAAAAACTTATTTTGTGGAAAAAGTTTCTTTAATTAGTTTCTGTTCGTTTTATGTTGACATTGTCTTTTCAGGGAAAAAGAAAATAATTCTTAAAATCTTTTCGTTTTTTTTAAGACTTTATAATTTGGCCCGCTATTTGTATGCTGGAGAAAGATTTTCAACAATTTTTAACAACATACACCCTTTTAAAAATCTGGACACAAATATTAGTGTTTAATTAAGTTTCATACCTCCTTTAGTTGACCTGAAATAGAAAACTTGATACCATTCGCAAAAAAATCTGTTTACTTTCTTTGATAGCTTGGATACGCTTACGCTATTTTGATTTGGTTAAATTTTAAGAGCAGAAGTAGCCCCGAAAGTTTGAACATAATACCCTCAGTCGTTCTTGGGATACTGCTGAGATGTCTTATTGGGAATTAGCATTAACACAGTGCATTTTGATTTAATCTTAAGGCACCATTTAGTTTATAAACATAATGGGCAAATGGGAAGGTGGGCGTGGGAGGGTGACTAGTTGCCCTCCAATCACTTTCGACTATTAAAAAAGGGATTAGCCATTTCTATTTTCAAACAAATGAACCCTTTTCGAAGTTCCTAAGACGGCTCCTTCGATACGAAGTGCCCTGGTCAGAAAAAAAAAATACATTGTACCCACATCGATCTTTACTATAAAAATGTCAAGCCTTCCAATCACTTTGGACTATTAAAAAGGGCACTAGCCCTTTCAATTTCCAATCGAATGAGCCCTATTTGAGTTTATACGATAACGCTTTCTATAAACACCTTATATGCCCCCAGGACATAAATTACAACCCTTGCCCTGAGGGCTGTGAGGGGGTTGTCATCCTCAAAAACCTAATTTCCAGAACTTTCAACTACGTTAAACGAAGTGGCTATCTCAAAATTTGGATTGGAAGTGTTTGGGGAAATGGTGGGCGTCAGAGGGGCGTTAGTTACTGTCCAATCACTTTCAACTATAAAAAGAAGCCACTAGCCCTTTCAATTTCCAATCGAATGAGTTCTTTTGAAGTTTCTACGACAACGCTTTCAATAAAAAGCTTATATGCCCCCAGGGCATAACTTACAACCCTTGCCTTAAAGGGTGGGGGGGTTGTCATCATCAAAGACCTAATTTCCAGAACTTTCAACTACGTTGAAGAAAATTGCTATCTCAAAATTTTGATTGGATGTGTTTGGGGAAATGGTGGGCGTGAGAGGGGGGTTAGTTGCCGTTCAATCACTTCCGAAAATTAAAATAGGCACCAGCCCTCTCAATTTTCAATCGATTGAGCCCTTTTTGAAGTTTCTATGACAGCGCTTTCTATAAAAACCTTATATGCCCCAGGGCATAACTTACTACCCTTGGTCTGAGGGCTGTGATGGGGGTGTCTTCCTCAAAGACATAATTTCCGGACCTTTCAACTACGTTGAACAAAATGGATATCTCAAAATTTTGATTGAATGTGTTTGGGGAAATGGTAGGACAATCGAATGATTCCTTTTTGAAGTTTCTACGACAACGCTTTCTATAAAATAAACCTTGTATGCCCCCAGGGCATGACTTAAAGCTCTTGCCCTGAGGGCTGTTGGGGGAGTGTCATCCTCAAAAACATAATTTCCAGACTTTTTAACTACGTCGAACAAAATGGCTATCTCAAAATTTTGATTGGATGTGCTTGGGAAATTTTGGGTGTGAGAGGGGTGTTAGTTGTCCTCCAATCACTTTCGACTATTAAAAAGGGCACAAGCCCTTCTAATTTCCAATCGAATAAGCCCTTTTTGAAGTTTCTATAACATCACTATCTATAAAAAACCTTATATGCCCCCAGGGCAAAACTTACAACCCTTGCCCAGAGGGCTCTGAGTGGGTTATCATCCTCAAAGACCTAATTTCTAAAACTTATAACTACGTTGAACAAAATGGCTATCTAAAAATTTTTATTGGATGTGTTTGGGGAAAAGGTGGGTGTGAGAGGGGGTTAGTTGCCCTCCAATCCCTTTCGACTATTAAAAAGAGCACTAGCCCTTTGAATTTCCAATCGAACGAGCCTTTTTTGAAGTTTCTACGACAAAGCTTTCAATAAAACCTTGTATGCCCCCAGGGCATAACTTACAACCCTTACCCTGAGGGCTCTGGGGGAAGTGTCATCCTCAAAGACATAATTTCTAAAACTTATAACTACGTTGAACAAAATGGCTATCTAAAAATTTTTATTGGATGTGTTTGGGGAAAAGGTGGGCATGAGAGGGGGTTAGTTGCTCTCCAATCACTTTAGACTATTAAAAAGAGCACTAGCCCTTTGAATTTCCAATCGAACGAGCCTTTTTTGAAGTTTCTATGACAACGCTTTCTATAAAAACCTTATATGCTCCCAGGGCATAACTTACAACCCTTGCCTTGAGAGCTGTCGGGGAGTGTCCTCCTCAAAAACATAATTTCTATCTGGAAATCAAGTACGCTGAACAAAATGGCTATCTCAAAATTTTGATTCGATGTGTTTGGGGAAAAGATGGGCGTGAGAGGGGGGTTAGTTGCCCTCCAATCACTATCGACTATTAAAAAGGGCACTAGCCCTTTGAATTTCCAATTGAACGAGCCTGTTTTGAAGTTTCTATGACAACGCTTTCTATAAAAACCTTATATGCCCCCAGGGCATAACTTACAACCCTTGCCTTGAGAGCTGTCGGGGAGTGTCCTCCTCAAAAACATAATTTCTATCTGGAAATCAAGTACGCTGAACAAAATGGCTATCTCAAAATTTTTATTGGATGTGTTTGGGGAAATGGTTGGCGTGGAAGGGGTGTTAGTTGCCTTCCAATCACTTCTGACTATTAAAAAGGGCACAAGACATTCCAATTTCCAATCGAATCAGCCCTTTTCGAAGTTTCTACGACAATTCTTTCGATACGAATTGCCCTGGTCTAAGACCAAGAACCCCCCAAAAAAAAAAAAATAATACAGTGTGCCAACACCGTTCTTTACTTAGGCAGCGCTATTGCACTGCCTATGATAAGTGAATTAATATGTGGATATTTTCTATAAGTGGGGAAAAACGCTATTTAACACTTTCCTGTATAACGCTATAAAATTCTAAAAGTCTCTATAGCATCATCAACTGATTTTTAAAACAAAAGCCGAGCTGAATATCATAGAAACAATCAAAAGTGAATATCAATATTTATTACACTAGTGTGTAATAAATGGTAACGATGAACAGGCAGAACCTTTAACCACCTGTAATGTGATATATACAAGAAGCGTTGTTATGCCGATTTCTTACACTTGAACAATTTTATTGACATGCAGCAACGCTAAAAGTTAAGGAAATATCATTAAATATCAATTAATTATTAAATATCATTAATCGGAATTAAATATCATTATCGGAAATGTCATTAATTATCATTAAATATCTATAGGAACACAGTCAACACTATATTTCTTGAATATATTTCTTGAGACTGTCAATTCTGATAGCATTTCTAGCATGCTGAATGAATGCTTATAAGTCTAAATTGTTTATAGTTGTACAAAATTCTCGTCAATATCTTATTTTTTTATTTTTTTTTACTTGTTTTTTTTCTCATAATCTGTCTTTGGTCTGTTTTTTTTTATGTACACAGGATAGCCCAACAATAAGTTATTATTATACTAGGGGTCCGGAGTATCTGAAATACCTTATATACTATTAATTAAAAATAACCTGATCAAACAGTTCGTGGTAACGAACTGTAAGTAAGGAGCGACCCGGCTCAATGGTAACCGAAACTCTAGAAAACGGGTTTTTGATACCAATAGATATATCAAAAGAATCAGATTTCAATGCTGATTTCAAATATATAACTTTCATCAAGTTTAGTGCTACCCATCAAAAGTTACGCGCCTGAGAAAATTTGGCTGATTTTCAAAAAAAGGGGGAAAGACCCCCTAAAAGTTATAGAACCTTAATGAAAATCACACCATCATATTCAGCGTATCAGAGAACCCTACTGTAGAGGTTTCAAGCTCCTATCTACAAAAATGTGGAATTTTACATTTTTTGCCAGAAGAAAGATCACGGATGCGTGTTTATTTGTTTTTTTTTTTTTGTTTTTTTTTTCCCAGGGGTGATTGTATCGACCCAGTGGTCCTAGAATATCGTGGGAGGGCTCATTGGAACGGAAATTAAAAGTTCTAGCTCCCTTTTTAAGTGACCAAAAAAAATGGAGGGCAACTAGGCCCCCTCCCACGCTTATTTTTTCCCAAAGTCACCCGATCAAAATTTTGAGATAGCCATTTTGTTCAGCAGGGTCGAAAATATGATAAATATGTCTTTTAGGATGACTTAATCCCCCGAAGTACCCAGAGGGAGGGCTAAAAGTTATGAACTTTACCCAATGTTAACATATAGTATTGGTTATTCGGAAGTATACAGAAGTTTTCAGGAGGTTTTTTTTCTGGTAGTGGGAGGGAAGGGTGGGTCGGGGGTTATGTTGGAGGATCTGTTCATGAAGGAAGTTTTCATGGGGGAAGGGAAATTGCCATGAAGGGGGCGCCGGACTTGCCAGCATTATTTATTGATTATTGGGAAGTATACAACCATTTTCAGGAAGGATTTTTTCTGGAGGGGGGGGGGGCTAGAGGAGGGGGTTACTCTGGAGAATATTTCAGTGGAGGATGTTTCTTTGGGGTAAGGGACATTTCTATGAAGGGGGCGCCGGATTTCCAAGCATTATTTAAAAAACGATCAGAAATTAAATAAAAAAAAAACGCTAAAGTTTGACTCTGTCTCACAACTTTATTTTTTAAAACAATGAAAAAATTTAGCGTAAAGAGCGAGGCGTTGAGGAGGGGACAGCCCCTTTCATATACGGAATAATTTCTGTTCGTTTTAAGTTTTAATGTCGCTCCTTACTTTCAGTTTAAAAAACTTGTTTTTTTTATTTAATGAAAGTAAAGAGCGATTAAAACGGACAAGAATTACTGCTTCCCGGTTTATGCAACATATTTTTGAAAAAACTCTTTCAAACGAACTGGCTCGTGATATTTGCCTGTATTAAAAGATTTCCCCCCTATGTTCTAAAAATGTTCACTTGTTCCGTCGTCTTTTAGAATTTTGCCATCTTGGAATGCTGTTCCAATCCAAAATAAATATCCTCGTTTACCTGCATTAGGTTATTAATATTGGTTCATAAAAAAAATTTCTCTGATGAAAGTAAAGATCAAAGTTGAACCTTAAAACCAACAAAATTACTGCTTCCCGGTTTATGCAACGGGTTTTCGGAAAACAGCTTTAAACAAACTGGCTCTTGACATTTCCCTATATTTGTAGAATCATAAAAAAAAACTGTCGCTTTACTGAAGATTAAGCTTTCTTGAGTTTTTTAGCAGAGTTACAATCATGTTGTAAAAGTTACTGATTTCATGATCGGCAAGAAAAAAGTATTAGGAGCTTTATGAATTAGGCCTATTCTTTTATTTTCTGTGAGGTCATTCTAATTATTCTTGGCGGGAGAGGTAGATTGACGTATTAGTAGAACCTTAAAGTTTTTTAGAAACTTGTTGAGGAACTATTGTCTAAATGTAGGATAGCCAACCACAGCCCCTCAAATGCTTAGATACTTTATAAGCTTCTTCTATGAAATGCGAATCGATGGGCCTAGTCTTCTTTAATTGTTTTTTTTAACGGTTTTCGATATAAGATATTTTACTCGATATGTGACATGAATCTTCTCCTGAAAAGTAGATTACCTTCTTTGGGATTGACTGATAAAGAGCAAAAATTGAATAAACCTTTATATAAAAGGTGCAATATCCTGCTTTTTTTTTCTCTTTCCCTTTCAGTAGTTTCTATCATTTCGCGTTCAATTTTTTAACATTAGGTGAGCTAATTTTTTCCAGTTACAAGTAAAGATTTTTCTTTTATTTAGCCGTTTACATTCAATAAGTAACAAGGCAAATCACTGTAACTCAGAAACGATTTATTTAATCAATCCAGAACTTTGGCTACTTTTCAACGCAGCAACACTTAATCAACCATCTCATCGTTGTTTGAAGTTATGTATGTCTATGGCATAAAACTTTTTAGATTGATCTCGAAGCCACGTATGAAACTGATTTTCAACTTCTTCATTGGTTTGAACATGTTTTCTGTGTAGATCCTCTTTAAGAGAAATAAACAAATGATAGTTTGAAAGGCAAGATTAGGGTAGTATGGTTATTTGGAGGGGTCTCCCACCCCAGTTTGTAGACGAACATGGTCATGAAGATAAATCCCACCTTTAGTCAAGAAAACCACACCGTTTTGTTCAAAGGATAGACCTTAAGTCATGCTTACAGTATTCTGAAATTCACAGAAGCCTGCCTATTGGGACGGTCCTGATGGTCAATGAGCCAGTGTTGGGCGATATTTTGATTAATCGATATATCCATATTTTTACTTTCGATATATTGATATCGATGTTTCGGATCAGTTTTTTGCTATCTCATGGATTTGCAGAAGTTCAGTAACGCAAATGGTAAATAATGGGTATTTTGTATAGCTTTTTTTTCAAAATTCAAATAATATGAAATCAAACAATAAAAATAAACTTCGATTACATAAATGGATAAAATAAAAGTTCAAAATAGGGATAAAATATTTTGGTCACATATACAGTGACCGTCATCAGTAGTTTTACTACTGATGACCGTCACTGTATATGTGACCGAAATATCTGGTATTTTTGTGAATTTTCTATACACTGTCTATTAAAAAGGATTTTATCCCTATTTTGAACTTTTATTTTATCTTCATGGAAAGGCAGTGTGGTCTCCGAAATTATCTACATAAATGAATATAATAAAAACCCAGGTTTGGAATTATTAGGGCTCAGGAAAAGAAAAAAATAAACTACTGGCTATTCAAGAACATGAGCATGTTGGTTCTGCCGTTCAGTGATTATCTGACCAGCCTTGGTCAGATAATCAAACACTCTTTCAGAAGGGACACTGGTAGTGGGCACAGACATAAACTTTATTGCAACTTTGTACAGGTTTTTTTAGGACCCCATAGCACAAGATTTCTACCACTTGAGTGAACAAGTTTCTCTTGAAACTGTTGGCTTCCTATTGAAATTTTGCAGAGCCATGATCGGCTGTCGAAGCATGTCCTGCATTGACTATAAGGACTTCATCGTGTGAATCCCACAAACTGGCTTGATTCTGATATGACTGCGATGGTACTTGTATCTTCTGATCGAGATTGAGGAACCAGCAAGGCCCAATGTATTTCGTTCGCAATTTTGCTCTCAACTTGTAAGATCAGTGAAATATACATTTCTTGAAACGCGGGTGTGTGTTGTGGCAATTGCGACGGGTGTGAATTGACCAAGGCTTATAAACCTACAATGCATTTTATTCAGAAAATCCTTTCGAAGCTCATCAGCCACATCTGGGAATCCACCAAAATCTACCTGAACAAGGTGTTGTCTCAAAATCTCAGACAAAGGTAGGACTTTCGAAATGGGGGATAGCTTTTAGAAGAGAGCTCAGTAGTTGCCTCTTCAAAGGGTGTAAGCACCGCAATCACATTTGAAATAACACTCCACTCCCTATCAGCGAGTATGATGTTCCCTTTACCGAGAAGCGCAAGCGAGCTTGTTACCGACTTTCAAATCTTGTAGACTACGCAACATAGTGAGAAGCGAATTCCATCTTCGTGTCACATCATGTTTTAGTTTTTGGTGCAAACATTGTCAGTAGAGATTTGAACCTGGCGCAACTTGTCGATAGCTACATCACTACGTCTGAAAAAGCTGACAATATTTGTAGCCTTTTGGACGAGAGGCAACAATTCAGCAGCATCATTAATAGCACTCCCACATCAAATTTAGAGTGTGTGCGAAGAGCGAAACATGTGTCCATCCTGTACCTATGAAGCATCCTTTACGGCCCGAATTACATTGGCTCCATTATCAGTTACTACAGCAACAACCTTTTTCTTGATCCCCCACTCAGCGGCAATTCTCATAAGATCAGCCTTATATATATATATATATATATATATATATATATATATATATAATATATATATATATATATATATATATATATATATATATATATATATATATATATATATATATATATATATATATATATATATATATATATATATATATATATATATATATATACTATACATGTATAGTTACTATTAAGCTAGATTATCTTATCTTAATTTATCTGTGACAGATAGCTCCTTTTCCTTGACAGAATTTTTCAGACTGAGAAAATTCACCATGTCTGGTCAGCTAGTTTAGCTTTGATAACATTCAAAATCCAAACTTTTCGTTATAACATCATTTGTTGTGAAATTTTCATTCTCAATTGATAATAATTCACACGTATCTGACTCGGGAGCCGGAAATGAATTCTTGCGAAAAAGATGCCAGGGTAAGATAAGGATAAATAAAACCATTTATAGAAGAGTTCAAACCTGCAAAGAATCTTGAAGATGTATGCTTAAAATTTGCAGAATTTTAATGTGGTAGATTTTCCGTGGGAAATTTAGGGGGTTAGAGACCCCTGAAAAATATTGGTTTCGATAATACGTTTCGATATTCAATATCGATATTTGGTCCGATACATTGATGTATCCATATCGAATATCGCCCAACACCACGAGCCAGTAACAACCTAATGAGCATATGTAACGATCACATCATTACAATGATATGATAACAAAGAGTAAGCATAGCCATTCGAACGAAACGTAGTGGACTCTTGACGAAGGTGTGATTTTTTCCTACGAAAACATGCACCCATAAGGGTCTCTGCTAAATCTAGAAACTGTTCTAAACTGGGTTGGGAGACCCTTCCAAGTCACCACTACTTCCCTGACCTCGTCCATCAGATTTACATTTGGCCGTACCCCTTAAAGTGGTTACTACGCGGAAAACCTTTTCGATCAAATGATGAAGTTGAAAATCACGTGCGGAAGTGGCTTCGAGATCAATCTAAAGAATTCAAAGCCAGAGGCATACACAAATTAGAACTCTGACGGGAGAAGTTTATAAACATTGCTCATGACTGTTGATTTTTATTTTTGTTGACAAATTTTGTTTATTTATTTATTATTATTTTTTTATCTTTATTTACGTCGTGACAGTTCCAGTTTGGTTTTGTAATTTAACTAAAAGCTAATAATTTATATCAAAGAAATTATAGATTTATTTGGCAGATTTTACATTTTTATCTAATTAGCATGATCATTCGATGTCATTTTGCCAAATATGATTATGTTTCTCCTTAGGATTATGAGTATAAGTTTTTTAATGCAATCTTATATTTTCAGATGATCAAATTAAGGGTCTCCGAGACAATGATCTCCTAAAACAGTATTCTCATCTTCTGACTGGATATATTGCCAACGAATCATTCCTTCGTCAAATTTTGGAAGTAGTGAAGGAGCTTAAGTCTGTAAATCGTAATCTAGTCTATGGTAACTAAGAGTTTTTTTTAGCTATAAGTGGTGTAGTTACGTTTATAATTTTAGACATCAGGCCCTGGCACTTGGCACGCGGGAGGCTTCTATATATGGATTCTCATTGTCGCTTGTCATCTAACTTTTGTTTGTTATCAAACAAGCTGATCAAAGGGAGAATAGGGCTCTAGGTAAAAGAATTCGAGAATATGCTGAGGAAGGAGACTCAATATCTTCTCTAAGAAAAAATATCAACACCATTTAACGTTATCTAGAAAAAGCATGTTAATTATAAATTAACTTTTGAAGATCTAGACGTTATCTAGAAAAAGCATGTTAATTATAAATTAACTTTTTCAGCATGGCATGGAGAGGAGGGGCTAAATTTTTATCTGTATTTTCTGTTATTTAAAGCAACAACGGATACTTCGTTGCCCACATGAATATTTCATTCTTATGGGGAGATGATACATTCTTACGGGAGGTTCTTATGTGAAAATGTTATCCAATTGTTCTTGTTTTTTTTTTCTTTTTTTTTAGCTTGGGTGTCAAATGAAAGATCAGCTTCTACCAAAAAAATATTACAGGCGTATTTGTGCATGTTCTTAAAATTATTCGGTATTTAACATTCTAAACTCGCTGTAAATAATATGCAATCAATAAACAAAAAGTTTACAAGTAAAAGAACATTCCTGCTTTCATGAAATTCCACGTTGAATACAAATAAGTTTAGACTATATGCCATGGGTGCTGGACTGTCAGTGGTGCTAGTTTTTTTAAATACTTATAACACCCATGTGAACGTGTTAAAGCTTCGAAACCCATGTGAACATGTCAAAGCCTCCTCTTTGATGACCATGCGAAAGTGCCCAAGTGTTCAGTGACGCCTATGTGAATTTGTCAAAGCTTAGACACTCTTATGAATCTGTCAAGGCTTCCTCTTTGACAATAGTGTGAACGTTTCATAGATTCCTCTTTGAAACCCATGTGGACGTGTCACAGCTTCCTTTTTGACACCCATGTCAGCCTATCAAAGCTTCTTCTTTAACCCCAATTTGAGCGTGTCAAAAGCTCCTCTTTGACACCCAGTTGAATGCGTCAAAGCTTTGACACCCATGAAATGTTCATTTTTTTTTCATTTTTTCATTTAATTCAAAAACAAGACATAGCTCTCGTGGGCAAAGCCCAAATATGATGTCTCTTAGTCATAATTAGCAAAATAAAGTTGTCTGATAAAACTTCGTCAATAAATAAACTAAAGGATAAAAACACTTGAGATTGAGAATAAAATTATCTGATAAAACTTCGTCAGGATAAAATAAACTAAACAATAAAAACACTAGAGATCATTGTAATATTTGACAAAGCTTGGCACAAAGCTTTTACTGTAGCGCATGGTGTTACAGTGGACTGGGGTTAGTTTCGGAACTTTCTCAGCCACTTCCCTGGGGGGACGAGATCTTATAGGGACAAAAGGTGGGGGAAGGAATGATCGGTAGATGGGATGTTGAAGGAGGGTGGAGCCAAATCTTTGGCATAATTTTCCTCGGCGGGAAGAAAGGGATTCAAGTTTAAATTCCTTGAGGTAAAAGGAGTAAGGTAGAGGGGAACCGCCATAAATGATTTGCAGTGATCTCTTATGAACTCGTTCTATTTTATCAATTTCATCCTGGGTAAGGGCAAAGTGCCAAACCGGACAAGCATATTCAACTAAGGGGCGGATGAAAGTGTGAAATATTAGTTTCAGCTTGTCCTTAGGAACTCGAAATTTTTTCAGTGTTTTTAGCATTTGGATTGTGCCGTTAGCTTTTTTTACTATTGTCTTTGTATTCTCCCGCCATGAGAGGTCAGAAGAAATCACCACACCAAGTAAAGTTATTTTATGGCTTATTAGCTCGGAAGCGATAGGAGGTTCGAAAGACGGTTGAGTATTCTGAAGAAAAGAAAATGTTGTGACCGAGCATTTGTCTTTATTCACGACCATGTTTAGTTCAGCCGCCTCTGAGGTAACTTGGTCGATGAAACCAGCAGCATTGCTCTTCGAATCCTTAGATACGATTTCCGTTAAGGACAAGTCGTCAACGTATTTCCATCTGTCCTCCAGCTCAGCAGCAATTTCATTTATCATGAGGAGGAAGCCCAGAGGCCCGATCACAGTTCCTTGTGGAATTCCACAAAAAACTGGCAGAGAAGTGGAAAATTGGTCTTTATACTTCACAGTTTGCTCTCTATTTGTTAAGAAGCTCTTGATGATTTTAATAATAAAGCCGGGTATATTTTTTTCCACCATTTTTTCTAAAAGGATTTTGTGATCAACAAGGTCAAATGCTTTTTTGAAATCAATTGCAATTAAATTTATCCATTTTCCAGGTTCATCCAGGTGTTTTAAAATAAAATCAATTAAATTAACGAGGTAATGAACTGTCGAACACTTAGGGATGTTACCAAATTGCTGTCGATCGGTTACTTTCAAAAGATATTTTTTCAACCATGTGGCAACAAAGCTTTCGTATATTCTGCTAAAAACTGACGTAACTGTGATCGGCCGGACACCAGAGAAATCATTAGCTGCTCCTTTCTTTGGAATGGGAGTAATAAACCCTTTCTTCCATTTCTTTGGAAAATATCCTGTTTTTGTTATATTATTGAAAATTATCTGAAGGGGAAATGATAATTCTTTAGCAAATGCTTTAATGAGAGCAACTGGAATGTCAAAAGGGGCAACGGAAGTTCTTTTTAACGAAGAGAGTTTACGGATTATAATTGCCGATGAAATATTAGCAATTAAATTATCATCTGAAGGAGTAGTTAAACTTACTGGAGGATCCTCGGGTGGAAAGGGGGGTAAGACTGCACAATTGAAGCAAAATGGGCATTTAAATCATTCGCGGTTTTCTCTAGAGGCTCCTCCTTCATGAAGTCAACTGGTTGAGAACTTTTGCCAGTCAGACTTTTTACTTTTCTGAAAAACTGCGACGGTTTGGACTCCAAAAGATGGTCAACTTCATTTTCATAGTAATTTGCTTGTGCCTTTTTGATTTTTCATTTTATTTGGTTTGCCAACTGTTTTGCTTGGTTCACTTGACCTTTTCGTATTAGGTGCAATTTATGTTTTATCAGTTGCTTTATTTTTGAATTTACGTATGGTTTATCACTAGAACAGAATTTAGTCTTACGTTCGGGAAAGCACTCGAGAAATTTTGAATTTAACTTATTATGGAATTCTTCTACTTGGGAATCCAAGTCTTTAGCTGAAGAGACCGCGACCCAGTTTTCTCCCGTTATCCAGTCACCGAATTGCAGCAGACCATGGTCAGTGATCGGCCTTGAAGTAACTTCGGTTACTGAATATTTAATTTTTACTTTTTCCAAGGGGTTCCACTGTAACATATAATGATAACTTCCACCAAGTGGTGCTAGTTTACTTGGATTCTGGTAATATTCCGAAAAATTTGTCAGGATTACATCCAGAGAATTATTCCCCTTAGTTAATGGGAAATCGACTAGAGTTTTAAGGTTAAGTGACCTGGCCAGCGATTTGCTATCGAGTTCGTTAGCATCTCCTAGCATTACTACTCCAAAATATGGGTGAGTTCTCTGGACGTAATCTGTCGATTCCTGCAGCTTCTCCCAAAAAGCTTTTCTTGCTGCAGCTGGCTGACCAGGTGAATAATAGAAAACGCACACTGCTATGGCAGAGAGCGGCCTAGGGAGTCGCTTAGGTTGGGCTTTGACCCAAATAATTTCATCATTATCTTCGAGAAAAGGTATATTTAAAAGCTGAGGTTTAAAATATTCGTGCACGAGTGTCATAATTCCTCCTCCTTTTTTCCCAAGAGGATGGTCATCAGGCCGAAGTTTAATAAAAGAAGAAAAGTTAGGAACCCTCAATAAATTAAGATCTTGCCGGTGGACCTCGGAAACACAGATAACGGAAGAGCCAAGCATTTGAGCCGTAGTCTGAAGTTCAGTAAATTTCTCTAGATTTAAACTTTCGGCGTTGCTGTAAAGGAAAGAAGGAAATACGTAACGTTTGTCGTGAAACTCCCGGGAAAAAGGTTTATTTTGGAATTTCTTGCCCCCTATCGCGACTGGAGCAGCAACAGGATTATTTAAACTGAAGTCACCAACAATTTTTTCCTTCTGCAGGGAAAGGGGTAAAGGGGAGGGGGAATAGAATAAGGACGGGGCTGGTTGTTGATTGGCTGTTGATGAAAATGGATAGGTGGAGGAGGAGGAAGGAGGGGGTCTAAGAGGCTCCTGAGATGTGTCATAGGAGGGGTGGTGTACTGAAAAGGGTTGCTGGATACCCCAGGAAGGTGGACCTGCGTTTGAACCCAAGAGCGTCCCCTCTTTTCTAGACCCCAAGAGGGTTTGTTTTGGATTTTCTGCTGTTTGTGTCGTCGAAGATGGGGTTTCAAAGCTTCCTCTTTGACACCCACGTGAACGTCTCAAAGTTTCCTCTGTTACACCCATGTGAATTTATCAAAGATTTGACACCTATGTGAACGTGTTAAAGTTTTGACTCCCTTGTGGACGTGTCAAAGCTCCCTCTTTGACGACCTTGCGAAAGTGTCCAAACATCTTGTTATACCATTTTGAATTTTTCAAAGGTTTGATACCCTTGTGAACGTGTCAAAGCTTCCTCTTTAAGACCCCTGTGAACATGTCAAAGCTTCCTCTTTAACGCCCATGTGAACGCGTCAAAGCTTCTTCTTTGACACCCATGAAAACGTGTCAAAGCTTCCTCTTTGACAACCATGTGAACGTTTCAAAAGTTTCTTTTTGACACTAAATTGAACGCATCAAAGCTTCCTCTTTGATACTCATGTGAATGTGTCAAAGTTTTGGCACCCATGAAATGTTTCAAAGCTTCCTCTTTGACACCCGTGTGAACGTGTCAAAGCTCCCTCTTTGACGCCCAGGTGAACGTGTCATAAGTTCCCCTTTACACCAATGTGAATGTGTGAAAGCTTTGACACCCATGAAACGTTTCAAAGCTTCCTCTTTGACACCCGTGTGAACGTGTCAAAGCTCCCTCTTTGCCACCCAGGTGAACGTGTCATAAGTTCCCCTTTACACCAATGTGAATGTGTGAAAGCTTTGACACCCATGAAATATTTCAAAGCTTCCTCTTTGACACCCATGTGAACGTGTTAAAGCTTCCTCTGTGACATTCATGTGAATATGTCAAAGCTTCCTCTTTGACAGCCCTGTGAACATGCCGCAGCTTCTTCTTCTTTGGCATCCATGTGAACGGGTCAAAACTTCCTTTTTGACGCTAAAGTGAACGCGTCAAAGCTTCCTCTTTGATACTCATGTGAATGTATCAAAGTTTTGACACCCATGTGAACGTGTCAAAGCTTCCTCTTTGACACCCATGTGAACATGTTAAATTTTCCTCTTCTATCAGTTTCCCATGCTCATTGAGTTAGACTATTTCCAGAGACACACTATAGTTGTTCCTTTTGATAAAACAGAATTGTATTCAGCTACTGTGTTAATGATGAAACTCATGCAAAGTTCTAAAGAGCCTTGCAATATTGGACGTTGAGACTATTTTAGGCTGGTCAATCAGAATTAAGATTGAAGTATACTTTTTTTTATCAAGGGAAATGTTAGCTTGGAATAAAATTATTTTTATCTCTATGCTAAGCTCTATAGGCGATATAGAAATACGGTATAAACAATATGATGGAGCAAAAACACATACAACAGTATAATACAGTAAAAAACGACTAAAGGTATGTTCATGTCAAACCATTTTTTGGCCATTTTAAGTTGACCGTATCTTTGATGAAAGTGAGACTTTAAAGCAATGAAGAACCTGGCCGATTCGTGACCTGGCGTTTCTTTTTTTTCAATTTATCAAGCCTTTGTACTAAAATTAGTCGTAAATGGCGGTATAGACAAGAACGCTAGCACCCAAAGAGAGATAAAATGATAAATTTATTGACCCGGAAGTGATTATTTTGTTTAGTATAAAAGTAGTTTGTTTTAATTTTGATAAGTTAGTAACTCTACTAATGATGATGACCGACTGTGTCATCGAAATATAGTAACTCTACTGATGATGATGACCGACTGTGTCATCGAAATATTTAGAGTCTTTGTTTTATATTTTGGTTTCACTGTCTAATAAAAGGACCTATCCCTATTTGGAATTCTTATTGTTTTCGAGGGGAATGAAGTTAGAGAAGATTGAGATTGAAAGACCGCAGGAACAATAATGGAATTGTGAAACAAAAGGAGACATTTCCAATCCTTGTGGAATTAATTAGAGTAATTTGAAATGTAGGGAAAAAATCCTGACAAAAGTCTTAAAAAATTCAAAAACTTAAACCAAAAGAATAATTTTGGTTGATACTGGAAGGGATTAAATTCTTAATTTGGAAAGAAGTTAACATGGCCAAATTCAGAGCCTTGAAGGAGTATCTGTAGGAACCAAAATGCGCAGGAGGAGTTTATTATCTCATAGTTTTAGTAATAGACGAAAGAGTAAGATGTAAATATCTGGGGGGAAAATTTCGCTTAAACCTGGGCGCACTATTTGTGTACAGTGTTTTGATTATGTCATTTTATGGCTTTATGTATCATTTTGAAGAGAAATTGCTTAAGAAATACGAAGAAGATAAAAACTTGCTGTCATGATCGAATTTTTAATTCGTTGGAAAACGAGGATAACATGTCCATTGCCATTTCCCAATGAACAAAAACAATTGGAGGGAAAAGGGGCGGCACCATATTATTAGGGGGAAATAAATAATGTAGTATAACAAAATGTGGCTTGGGCATAGATTTTTCTTGATAACCTAAATATATTACAGGATTATCATAGGCAGCGCAATAGCGCTGCCTAAGTAAAGAACGATGTTGGCACAATGGATTACTTTGTATTTTTATATATATTTTTTCTCCATACCCGGGCACTTCGTATCGAAGGAGTTGTCGTAGAAACTCCAAAAAGGGCTCATTCGATTGGAAATTGGAGTGGCTAGGGCCCTTTTTAATATTCGAAAGTGATTGGAGGGCAACTAGCCCCCCCCCCCACGCCCGTCATTCCCCCAAACACATCTAATCAAAATTTTGGGATAGCCATTTTGTTCAGCGTAGTTGATTTCCAGATAGAAAATATGTTTTTGAGGAGGACACTCTCCCACAACCCTCGGGTCAAGGGTTTTAAGTTACGCCCTGAGGGCATATAAGAACGATGTTGGCACAATGTATTATTTATTATTTTTTTCCTTTAGAGCAGGGCACTTCGTATCGAAGAAGTTGTCGTAGATACTTCGAAAAAGGCTTCATTGAATTGGATTGGAGTGGGCTTGTGCCCTTTTTAATAGCCGAAAGTGATTGGAAGGCAACTAACACCCCTTCCACGCCCACCATTTCCCGAAACACATTCAATCAAAATTTTGAGATAGCCATTTTGTTCAGCGTAGTTGATTTCCAGATAGAAAATATGTTTTTGAGGAGGACACTCCCCCACAACCCTCGGGTCATGGGTTTTACGGTACGCCCTGAGGGCATATAAGAACGATGTTGGCACAATGTATTATTTATTATTTTTTTTCCTTTAGAGCAGGGCACTTCGTATCGAAGAAGTTGTCGTAGAAACTTCGAAAAAGGCTCATTCAATTGGAAATTGGAGTGGCTTGTGCCCTTTTTAATAGTCGAAAGTGATTGGAAGGCAACTAACACCCCTTCCACGCCCACCATTTCCCCAAACACATCAAATAAAAATTTTGAGATAGCCATTTTGTTCAGCGTAGTTGATTTCCAGATAGTGAAAGAAATTATGTTTTTGAGGAGGAAACTCCCCCACAGCCTTCAGGGCAAGGGTTGTAAGTTATGCCCTGGGGGCATATAAGGTTTTTATAGAAGGCGTTGTCGTAGAAACTTCAAAAAAAGCTCATTCGATTGGAAATTGAAATGGCTAGTGCCCTTTTTCATAGTCGAAAGTGATTGGAAGGCAACTAACACCCCTTCCACGCCCACCATTTCCCCAAACACATCAAATAAAAATTTTGAGATAGCCAATTTGTCCCACGACGTTCAAAGTTCAGGAAATTATACCTTTGAGCAGGACACTCCCCCCACAGTCTTCAGAGCAAGGGTTATAAGTTATGCCCTGGGGGCATATAAGGTTTTATTGAAATCTTTGTCGTAGAAACTTGAAAAAGGGCTCATTCGATTTGAAATTCAAAGGGCTAGTACCATTTTTAATAGTCGAAAGTGATTTGCAGGCAACTAACCCCCTCTCACGCCCACCTCTTCCCCAACACATCCAATCAAAATTTTTAGATAGACATTTTATTCAACGTAGTTGAAATTTTTGGAAATTAGGTCTTTAAGGATGACAACCCTCCTACAGCCCTCAGGGCAAGGGCTGTAAATTATGCCCACGGGGGCATATAAGGTTTTTATAGAACGCGTTGTCGTAGAAACTTGGAAAAGGGCTCATTCGATCGGAAATTGAAATGGCTAGTGCCCTATTTAATAGTCGAAAGTGATTGGAAAGCAACTAACACCCCTTCCACGCCCGCCATTTCCCCAAACACATCCAATAATGATTTTGAGATAGCCATTTTGTTCCACGCTGTTCAAAGTTCAGGAAATTATACCTTTAAGCAAGACACTCTCCCCACAGTCTTCAGGGCAGGGATTATAAGTTAGGCCCTGGGGGCATATAAGGTTTTTAGTGAAATCTTTGTCGTAGAAACTTGAAAAAGGGCTCATTCGATTGGAAATTCAAAGGGCTAGTGCCCTTTTTAATAGTCGAAAGTGATTTGAAGGCAACTAACCCCCCTCTCATGCCCATCTTTTCCCCAAACGCGTCCAATATATATTTGAGATAGCCATTTTATTCAACGTAGTTGAAAGTTTTGGAAATTAGGTCTTTAAGGATGACAACCCCTCCCCCCACAGCCCTCAGGGCAAGGGTTGTAAGTTATGCCCTGTGGGCATATAAGGTTTTTATTGAAAGCGTAGAAACTTCAAAAGGGCTCATTCAATTGGAAATTGAAAGGGCTAGTGCCTTTTTAATAGTTGAAAGTGATTGGAGAGCGACTAACGCCCCTCTCACGGCGACCATTTTCCCAAACGCATCCAATCAAAATTTTGAGATATCCATTTTGTTCACCGTAGTTGAAAGTTCTTGAAATTAGGTCTTTTAGGATGATAACCCCCTCAGAGCCCTCAGTGCAAGGGTTTTAAGTTATGGCCTGGGGGGCATATAAAGTTTATATAGAAAGTTTTTATAGAAATTTCAAAAAGGGCTCATTTGATTGGAAATTGAAATTGCCCTTTTTAATATTCGAAAGTGAGCGGAGAGTAATTAGCCCCCCCCCTCTACGTCCACCATTTCCCAAAAACTTTCAATCAAAGTTTAGAGATAGCCATTTTGTTTAACGTAGTTGAAAGTTCTGGAAATTCGGTCCTAGAGGATGACAACCACCCTAACAGACCTTAGGGTAAGGGTTATAATTTATGCCCTGGGGCATATAAGATGTTTATAGAAAGTGTTGTATTTAAGGATGACAAACCCCCCAGAGCCCCAAGGGCAAAGGTTGTAAGTTCTCCCCTGGGGGCATATAAGGTTTTTATAGATAGAGTTGTCGTAAAACTTGAAAAGGGGCTCATTCAATTGGAAATTGAGAGGGCTAGTGCCCTTTGCAATAGTCGAAAGTGATTGGAGGGTAACTAACCCCCCCCCTCTCACGCCCACCACTCTCCAAACACATCCATTCAAAATTTTCAGATAGCCATTTTGTTCAACGTAGTAGAAAGTTCAGAAAATCAGGTCTTTGAGAATGACACCCCCCCCCCCAGCACTCAGGGCAAGAGTTGTAAGTTATGCCCTGGGGGCATATAAAATTTTTATTGAAATTTTTGTCGTAAAAACTTCAAAGGGGCTCATTTGATTGGAAATTGAATGGGCTAGGGCCATTTTTAATAGTTGAAAGTGATTGCAGAGCGACTACCGCCCCTCTCACGCTCACCATTTCCCCAAACACATCCAATCAAAATTTTGAGATAGCCATTTTGTTTAACGTAGTTCAAAGTTCTGGAAATTCGGTCTTAGAGGATGACAACCACCCCAACAGACCTTAGGGTAAGGGTTGTAATTTATGCCCTGGGGCATATAAGATGTTTATAGAAACTGTTGTCGTTTCAAAAAGGGATCATTCAATTGGAAATCGAAAGGCACAGTGCCCTTTTTAATAGTCGAAAGTGATTGGAAGGCTTGACATTTTTATAGTAAAGATCAATGTGGGAATAATGTATTATTTTTTGTTGTTGTTGTTGTTTAGACCAGGGCACTTCGTATCGAAGGAGTTGTCGTGGGAACTTCGAAAAGGGCTCATATTTTTGAAAATAGAAAGGGCTGATGCCCTTTTTAATAATCGAAAGTGATTGGAGGGCAACTAATCCCACTCCCCCCTCCCATTTGCCCATTATGTTTAAAAACTAAATTTTGCCTTAAAATTAAATCAAAATGCACTATGTTAATGCTAATTCCCAATAAGGAATCTCAGCAGTATCCCAAGAACGACTGAGGGTATTATGTTCAAACTTTCGGGGCTGCAATCTGCTCTTAAAGTTTAACCAAATCAAAATAGCGTAAGTATATCCAAGCTATCAAAGAAAGTAAACAGATTTTTTTGCGAATGGTGTCAAGTTTTCCATTTCAAGTCAACTAGAGGAGGTATGAAACTAAATTAAACAGTACTATTTGTGTCCAGGTGTTTAAAAGAGTGTATGTTGTTAAAAATTGCTGAAAATTTTTCTCCAGCATACAAATAGCAGGCCAAACTATAAAGTCTTTAAAAAAACGGAAATATTTAAAGTATTATTTACTTTTTCCCTGAAAAGACTATGTCAATATAAAACAAACAGAAATTAATTTAAAAAAAACTTTTTCCACAAAATATGTTTTTCAAAGAAAAGTAAAGAACTCCATTAAACAAAAAATGAGCAAAAATAAAATCAAAAAATAAAATACGAATAAATGTGCATTGTCAGTTTAATATACATATACTGATATTTAGCAATCAAAATGTTAAAATTATTTGATTTATTGAAGTTGTAAAAGTAAAAATATTTATATCTTTTTTAGTAAAGTGCAAATTTTATTCTGGCCTTGGGAAGGCATAGGCGTTTTGCGTCCAACTTATGTTAATTTCTGCTCGTTTTGAGTTTCTCGGTTATTTATTGTAATTTCTGTTCGATTTGGGTTTCATTTATTTATCGATGCTGATTTGTGGTAGTTTCACGCTTGATAGATTATTTGATTTTATTTTTGCTCATTTTTGTTTAATGGAGTTCTTTACTTTTCTTTGAAAAACTTATTTTGTGGAATTAGTTTTTTTTAATTAATATAATAATAAATTCGCTGAATGTGGTATGGGTGAGGTAATTACGGGCATTATATAGTCGTAACATCTATACAAAACATGCTTCTCCTTTCTGTAAGAATCTCACACTTGTTTTCTGGACTTCAGTGCAACTGCTTTTAATAAAAAGATTTATAATGCTCTTTGGTTGATAGCCTTTTAAGATAACGGTCAAATGACATTAGGAAAGAGAATCGTAATGTAAGACCGGTTTTTAAGCCATGTATATAATGATATATCGATTTACTTCTCTCTAATATCTAAAACAACTTAATATAATTTTTTACTTACTTTGTTTTGGAAAGCAGGATTTATATTGAAAGAAAAAATATCCTTTCATCAGTTTTTGGATTATTTTTGTAAAGAATCTGTGGGAAATAAACAAAAGCTCAGTTCTTTCACTTGAAAATGTTTTTAATAAACACTGACGAGGCCACGTAAAGAGGTTCGGATAATAGAATATCTTTTTATGCCAACTTAACACCGGCTTTAAAGTGATTTATATAATGATATATCGATTTAAAAGAATAGTTTTGAAAGAACAGAATTTATATTTAAAGAAAGAAATATCGTTTCATCAGTTTTTGAAATATTTTCGTAAGAAATCAGCTGAAAATAAATAAAAGCTAACTTTTTTTTCACTCCAAAAATTTGTTAATAAACACTGACAATGCGACGTAAACAGATTTGGATAAAGAAGCCTTCAAGAACTTGGCGAGGGACTAAAATATTGACTGAAATACCTCAAGATGGTGATTCACGTTTTAATCTATATGGCAAGTAATTGTTTCAGCTGTAGTTTTTATTAATGTCATCAGGAGATCAAAAAGTATTCTTCTCAATTCTCTGTGTATATGTGTTTAATCTGAGCCGCCTCTTTTTGTGTAAACTGTGTAATACTCCTAGGCCTAAACACAAATGGCCTAGTTTATCATCTCCTCTGTCCCCTACACAGCACGTAAGCAGTTTGTGCTTAGGTTCAGTTCTTCCTCTATTCAGTTGCTCCTCAGTAAATTGGGGCGCAATACCATTTGAGCTCAACGATGCTAATGATCCTAATTTGAATTAAGATTTAGCATCAGTGTCCAAATTTGAGTCATTAAACAAGTTCAGAGTGGCTATGTCCCTTAAAATTTTGGTAAACTTTTCATCAAGATTGGTCCACATACTAAAAAACAAAATTGCCTAATTTTTTTTAATCGGGACATCATGACGTGGTGACATGTCAATTATGACACTTATCATAGAATCAATACGCAATGAAAAATGAAAGAACAAATAAAACGGAAATTTAATAAGTTTTAAACCACTTTTGTGAACAAAAATTCTTATTTTAAAAGCCCTCATGGAGGGCCATTTTGAGAGTATTTATTCTGGTAAAAAAAAATAATAAGTTTAAACTAAAATGCTGTGGATTGCGAAAACACTGTTTTTTTTCTAGTCCAGTTCATTTATATCTTGACTCGTCCTTCAGAAGCTTTCTAGCGATTGAAATGCATTTCATAGTTGAAACTTGTTAGGATAGCAATTTATATATAATAATCGTGTTGAAGTGAGATATAAATACGTTGAAGAAAACCATCTGTAAAGATTCACTTTAAATTAAAGTGTTTGACGAAAAAAAAACAATCTTTAATGGCGATTGGATTATTGGACCTCTGACTAAGCAAGTTTTTAACTGAAGACCATGATGGTTTGTGAATTCAGACTGGTGGCTCGATTGGCATCTGTATTATTGGACGTCTGACAATGTTAATGTTCTGAACGTTTATTTTTACATTTTTACATTGACAGTTCATTATTAATAACCAATGGTGTCACGGCTCTATACTATTCACGATTTGGCAGCCAAGTTCAATTGCCTTGCAGTCACTGAACCAGTTGAAGGGAGGATCCACAATAGATTAATAATTTTGTCTTGAATTTCATTTACTTCTCGTGTAATTACCTTATTTTTTGCTGTTTCACCGGATTTACCGCACGGTCCGACCCCCCGATCCTTGCGTTATCACCTGTAATCTTCCTTATTGCTGACTTATCGAGTTTATAGAATTTTTTTTTATTTAAAAATATTTTATAGTATGTGATCCAGTGTTGGGTGACAACGGAAAAATGTATGTGCCTAAAGAGCTAATTCCAATTTATGCAAAAGAAGTGGTCAAAGTAGCTGACATTCTCACTCCCAATCAGTATGAGGCAGAGTAAGTTCAGGTATATTTTTATTTGCTGTTTTGTTGTTTTTTTTCTTTTGGTTTTTGTCTGGTATATATATATATATATATATATATATATATATTATATATATATATATATATATATATATATATATATATATATATATATATATATATATATATATATATATATATATATATATATATATATATATATATATATATATATATATATATATATATATATATATATATATATGTGTGTGTATATTATTTGAGTTTGTAATGTAATATAGTGGTGGATTTATGGCATCAAAAGTTATATCATTATCTGAATTCTTAAGGGTACAAATTTGGCATCTCATGATTTTGTCCGAACTTACTTGGAAAAATGGTGAAATTTGGACTCAAAATATTTTTCAATATATGTTTTTAAATTTCTGTATTACATGGAAACACCGAAAAAAATTTTACCTTCTTCCTGTAGTTCTTTAGCTCTTATTTTTGTGAGCTTGCTGATTGTGCATCTCTACCTGCTAGTAAACTACTTCTAATTGTTTATTTTATGCGTGTTATTGTGTGTCAAGGTCATTTTTTGTGTGGAGCTTTTAACTTCAATCAGTTTAAGGAGAAGGGGGAAGGTTGTATAATTTCGAACAAATTTAAATATTAGATGGATAGTGAAAGGGTGGACAATAAGTAATGAGAAAACTCAGAAAAATAATGGTGTTTAGTGGAAAATTTTACATTTAGGATAGTTTTGCTGCGAGAGTGACACTATGGTTGTACCTTTTCCTACTAAGCTGTGGATTTCAGTTTTGGAAAGCGCCAAGGATTTTATCAATGTTACCATCCCAAGCTCCGAATTTTTTTTTTTATATGTATACTTTTCGATTTTATTTAAATGTTCTGAATTTTTTTTAATTAAGCTCGGTCGCACAAATAGATTTAAACAAACCCAGGAGTGATTTAACACCAAAAGGGAGCGGGTTTTCTGGAATTTTTTCATTCGCATATTTGCCAGAAAGGGATCTCACATCTCAACCAAACTCGATAGGAAATGAAACCTTATGTCCTAATTGTTTGTTTCGGGTTTTTGGACACAACGCAACCCCTCTGTGGGAGGCGGTTCCTAAGTTATCTTCAGTATTAGCAGCAGGCATTGCTGGATCTTGACCACTCCTTGGCCTATTCTAACTAACTTTTGCGGACCATTTACCGACCCAAACTTCTTAGACGGTCGAGGAGTGGGGCATGTCTCCAAAGTTTTGTAATCAGGGCAAATGGCAGGAAGGGTTATTGGATATCAACCAAACCGAATTGAGAGTAAGAATAAGTGTACTTTTTGGGGGACCTTACCTGGGCTTATATCTTTTTTAGGGGATATTATGCGCTAATTGCTTTTACTTCAACTTTTTTTCACACTTCGGCATAAAACAGGAGCAGTTTTCCGGTATGCCTATAATTTTCTAATCACCGTAAACAGTTGTTTTGGAAGATGAAAAAAGTCCTTTTAATTGGGGCAACGATTGGGTTATTCTACAAAAAAAATTTTCTATCATAACATATAACAAAAAGAACTAATCAAACTTTGTGGAACGTAAAGAGGAAATTTCGTAGCTTTTGGATGTTTGAACACAATCCACCCTCTCTGGGGAGAGGAGATAGGGTCAGTGAATTCATGTCATGTGAACATCAGTAATCAGGTATAACAGTAATCAGTAATCAGTAACCTGAAACAGTAATCAGGTATAAACCAAACTTTGTCGGAAATGAAGACTCATGTCCTAGTTTAGTTTTTTGGGAATCTGGACTTCGATGCAACCTTTGTGCGGAGGAATAGGGAATATATACCTAAATTCTTGTCATCTAGCAGAAGGCGGTGTCAAATCTCAACCAACCTCGATCTGAAGTTGGAGTAACTACTCTGGTGACTATTGAGTGCTATATTTTCATTTGTTGGCAATGGAGTTTGCCCGATTATTTTTCCCCCTATCCCCTAGATTTTGAAAAATACCATTTTTGATATTTTCAAACAAAATTGCCTTTTTGGTATTTTCAACGAAAAAATAGCAAAATCGCCCCCTTGTATTTTTGGTAGATATATTCACCCCTCCCACAATTTTTTTTTTGTGAATTGACGCCACCAACTCTTACAGATTTTTCATATTCAAATCCTTGAACAAAACATGCTCTTGCAAAAAGTTTAAAGCTCTTGGTTCTGTTGTAAAAACATGAATATATGAGCTCGAACCTATTCTTTTAGGCATAATGGTATAAAAAATAATGCTTTGGCAAAATCCTTGTTGTCAACGCTAGGGGGGAGGAGGAATTTTATAGCTGTACGATGAGATTTAAGGGTTTGAGACTTACGGAAAAGACAGGAAACCCCCAGTCGTGGAGTGTCAAAGCATTTTTTATGCATTTGTTTGTATGAACTGTAATCTTATAGGCTTCTGACCGGAATGAAAATTGCAAGTGAAGAAGATGCAGTCAGAGTAATTGATTATTTTCACAAGGAGGGTGTCAAGATTGTAGTTCTTTCAAGTACAGATCTGGGGTCAGATGATGAACTTATTAGCTTTGCTAGTATTGCTACAGGTAATTTATTTATTTAAAAACTCGTCATACAAAATCAAGAAGACGGAGCAGTAAAAGAAAACGAAATGATAAAACAATATAGACAACAATTAGACAATTCGCAAAATACAAGATAAGCAAATATACGAAAAAGACCAGAATAATAAAAAAAATACTTCTAAGTGAACGAGTATAAACATAAACATTTACTATTTACTGTGCCCATTATCTTACCACTGCGAGATATGGCTCCAGTCGTGGGACAAAATTAATCATTAAAATTCACAATACTTGTTGAAACGGCAGGACATGAATTAGTTATACTATAACGAATAAACACAAACGAGTTTCGGGTCCAAGGTGGGAGCCGAAGGCGATAATTTAAGAAACAATAAAAGCACCATCTAATTTACATAATATATGTGTGAAAAAAAAATCTTCAAAACAGCGCGACATACTATACAGGCTGCAGAACAGTAGCGTTAAACAATCATACGAGAATTAATTGTTATTTTGTAATTTTGTTGAATTTATTTTTTAATAGGAGAAAAATGTATATGAAGGGTAAAAAGGAAAAAATGGAAAAAGGGAAGGGAAAAAAATGAAAATATAGGATAAAAATACAGAAAATTATAATGAAGGCTAATAATCCTTATTAAAAATTTGATCATGTTAATTATGTATAGTAGCAGAGTGTGTTTTTATCAATATTGTTTGGATAAAAAATTTTAAAAAAAATGTCGTTTTTACATTAGTGTAGGTGACATTAAAGTTTTAAAATTATGTGAAAAAGATTATTATGTCACCGAGAGGAGAGGAGGTGGGATTTAAAAAAAAAAGAATTAAACAGTTATTATTATTAAAATTTATTGAAGAAAATCTAGAATTAAAAAATCAAAAGATTTATGGTAGTTGTATATATGTAGTTCAATAGAAAAGGAAGAACTTACATCTTTCAGTATTTGTAGGCTTAGTACAACAGCAAAATAAATAAATTGCCCAGCTTAAATTTAGTTAGAATTTTAGGGTCTGAGTAATATAATAAAAAGTTGCTCCCAATTTTATAAGTTTTTTGCTTAGCAGATATAAAATCTGGCTTGTGATTGGGGGTAAATTTTATTTTTCTTTGATCTGGGTGAGTGAATATTTATGTCCAGATCTAGTTTCTTGTTAGTTTTGCAGGTATCTTGACAGAATCTTGAGAGAAATCTTGGCATGTATATGTCAGACGAAACGCCTAGGTGTAGCCTGTAGTGAAGAGCCCTAATCCTTCAATTTATCATTTCTTTCTTTTTTTTTCTGAAACCACTTCATATGGAAAGGGTAGTCGTTGAAACTTTGGAGATGACTCATTGGATTGGAAATTGAAGGTTCTAATGTCCGTTTTAAAAGTTATCGGAAGGCCACCAACCCCCCTCCCACATCTTTTGTAGCTGCGTTCCCCCCAAAGACATGTGACCAAAATTTTTCAATTTCGCTCAATAGTGTAAATGTCAAATAACTGTACCTCCGGGTTTGACCTGATTCCCTACAGCCCCAGAGGCAATGATCGTAAATTATACAATTTGTCCATTGTTTGCATATAGGATTTATTATTGGGAAAGGGGGGATGTTTAATCCCAGGTGTGTCCAAAAGGCTAAAGGTATTAGGCTGGAACTTCAGGAAAAGTCGAGAGGATGTTGAACACAACTAAAACATATGCGCATCCAGATTATCAAAAGTGCGTATCTACAATATCTTAGGAACGGCTAAAGGTTATTAACTTTAAACTTTAAGGGTGATTTCTGCTACTAATACTGGTGCAACAGAGACTACTTGCAACTGTGACTATGACTACTTGAGACTGTGACCACTTATGATTTTTGCTTATAGTTTAATACCGCAAACTCTCTGATCAATGGCTCTCATAAATGAGAGATAGGGCTGCCATCCCTTTCAACCATCAGTATTTATGTTCAAGTTGAATATTTTTTATAAAAAACACCAGAATGGTATGACAATCTCATAGGATATGAACTCCTTAAAGTAATTTTTGGGTCTTAAATTTGCGACTCTTTGCGAAAATATTTTTGAAGTTTTTTTCTCCCACCCTCCTTTCTGTGGAATTAAGGTTGGGAACTCAGTCTTTTATGTCACGCATATTATTTTTGCAATAAGAAAGGAGTGTCACCCATCAGCATCTATTTTGTAAACTTAGACCAAATTTATCTATCGGAATATAGGGGGACTTGGGGATAAAAGGTCCATCCCTCTTCTTCACATTTATCTGCAAGACCTATCCCTGAAATTTAAAAAAGTGGACCTAATAATGTGCCTTTTAAGGCTTCAGGTACATGCTTCCAACTCGTAAGAATATCCACTGACCTTTACGCTAAAACTTGTATGCAACTTAACTCGATATTAATGAAGTCTCAGATGGATTATCTCGGTCAAATGAAGCTTAAAAACTGTTTATTTTTTCAAAATAGCCCTTTATTTTGTATCAACTGCATATATGTTTAAGGGCGAATACAAATATGTTTAAGGGGCTAAAAAAATAGTTTTTTTTATAGTTCTAAAGCTATTATTTTCTCAGAATTTTCACTTTACGGTATGCTTATCTGCATAAAGGTGGGAGGGACGTGTGGTGTTCCCAGGAGCCATATTTGCTGAGAACACCCCCCCCCCCTCCCCTCTGGAGTAATGGATACTTCAACCATAAAATTGTTTGGGCAAAGTTAGGTCCAAGGAGCTGGGAACTGAGGCGATTGAGTAATAGACAGAAATTAAGTATTTAGAAAATGCTTTATCTCAGTAAAAGTAGAGCAATGTTAAAACTTAATAAATCGCATTTATCCTATAACAAGGTGTCTTTCTCAGAAAAATTTTCCCATTTTCTCCCGGAATTCACATCTATAGCAAAGAATAAAAAATAAAGAAAAGAAAACCGAAAATGGGCTTTATAAAGCCAACAAGAATACTGAAGAAAACGATACAAATAAATCGGGAGGACAGCTATTTTCCTTTTTCAGCGCTATACGAGAAAGTTTAAAGGAACATGTTCGCATTTTTTAGCCTAAATGTGAACGAAACAAGCCGGATGATATGACAGAAACAAACAACGCAGAAAGCAAAACGAAATAAAACCAAATTGGAAGAATTAAAAAACCTAAGATCGTGGAAAAAAATAAAGATATAATCAGAACTAACAGGATTAAATTCTGCACGAATTCCCATTGTAACTTACCTTCTTCTGGGCGTAAGCTGCACTTCGATCTGATTTGTTAATCTGTGCATTGAAGAAAATCTATTTATTGAGTCTTCTAAAGTCTAAAGGGCGGTATATAAGCTGGTTAACAAAGCCGGGTCGATTTTCTGGATTGTTGTTTAGGAGGCATTTCCCTCTATTAAGTTAAGAAACTGCCAAAGTAAAAAAAAAAAGTAACTTGATAACAACCCCCTCACTAATATCAACCACTAACGATAGACAATGTTATCATTAGATGCTACACAAAATTTGGACCTTCTACATTGTTCGGTCTTCTAGAGGGGGACTTGAGCGAGCTCCTCCCCCCCCCTCCTGAGGGACTTCGTATTCGGAGAACTATTGTTGCTCGACAGGTAATGGCTGACTTACCTAGCAAAAAGAAAACACTTTTTAATGATTCAATTTTTTATGATATAGTTTTATGACATTAATTTCTATTTATATTAAATTCTTTAAAGGTGGAAATCATGAAATGTACCGAATAACTATTCCTTGCATAAGAGATACTTTCACGGGAACCGGGGATCTTTTTGCTGCCCTGTTTTTGGCATGGACAAGTAAAACTGACAATGATGTAAAGGTATCGTTGGAAAAAACCCAGGCTTCTTTGCAAGCTGTTTTAAAGAGGACTATGGAGCATGCCAAAAGTGAGCTCGCTTTCTTTTCTCTTATGTGCTTTCTTTTCACGTTTGTTTTGAATAAGTTATATGGAGCAGGGTAAAAACAGCTTAGGTTTAAAGACAGATGGCCTCAAACGTCCTTCATGTTTAGTACGCTCAAACGGAAGTAATTTTTCAGTGCTAAGATTTTATATCTCAGGAAAAAAATATTTACCGTTTTTTAGTCTTCAATATAGATAGCCTAGTTACATTTTTTTTTTTTTTTTTTTTTTTTTTTTTTTTTTTTTTTTTTTTTTTTTTTTTTTTTTTTTTTTATTTTTTTTTTTTTTTTTTTGATAAAAGAGTCAGTCTCCACTCTTATAAGTTATCCATACTCTTTGACACCACCTAGATATTGTATTTCTCACCAGTAGTGTGCGGTTGTCTTATGCACCTGTCGGATTGGTAATACCTCTGTCTCGTTATGTAACCTCTGATTATGCTTTTCACTGAACTTAGTCTGCCGCAGACGCATGGTGACGCAACTATGTGGTTCCTTATGATCTTTGGCTGTAGAATAAAGATAAAAGCATATATTCGTTCTACCTCAATACACTGTCGGAATGCGATCGTTAACTATTGTCTAAACAAGTAATGTCGAAATATAATGGAACAAAAATTTGTTCTTAGTATCCTATACCACCTAAATTCTTAAGTCCCTGGACCCACTCCTCTGCATAGAAAAGTGTAAGCCTGGTCAGTCAAAACCGGTTAAATTAATTACTGGTTGGTTCTTTCTAGGCTTCTTGGCGTTGGATTATAAATTCTAGTCAAAAGATATTTAATTTTGCTAAATAGTTGAACTACTCCCCTTTTTTAAACAGACATAACAAATAGCTTCAAATATCACAAGTATTTGTTAGATTTCAATGTAAAGAGCTTCGTAATTTAACTTCAAAAATACAATATTGTCCCCCTTTCTTCTTCACCCAATCTTGCACTCTAACTGTGTTTCTGCATCTTGATTTATGGTAATCATAGGCAGCGCATTAGCGCTGCCTAAGTAAAGAACGATGTTGGCACAATGTATTATCTATTTGTTTTAGACCAGGGCATTTCGTGTCGAAAAATTTGTCGTAGAAAATTCGAAAAGGGCTCATTCAGTTGGATGTTGAGAGGGTCAGTGCCCTTTTCTAATAGTCTAAAGTGATTGGAGGGCAACAACAACCCCCCCCCCCTCCACGCCCATCATTTCCCCAGACACATCCAGTAAAAATTTTGAGATATCCATTTTGTTCAACGTAGTTTAAAAGTCCGGGAAATTATGTCTTTGAGGATGGTAAAGAGTCGTATTGATCGGAGGGCAGATACCCCCCCCCACACACACACATGTCGTATTATCCCGAAATGCATCTAATAAAAATTTTGAGATAGCCATTCTATTTAAAATAGTCTAAATATTATATAACAAGGCTTTGGGGGTTGAAACAAACCTCAGAGCCTGGGGGCAACTGTAAGCTCAGCCAGAGTTGACCCAGCTCTAAATGGGTACTTGGAGAAATTTGGGGACGGTGAACAGGAAGGGTGTGCGAAAGCACAGGATGTTTTGCCCCAACCCCCCCCCCCCATTGCACCTCCTGGCTGAAGGGCGAAGAAACGGAGGTAAGCACTGCTGGTAGGAACTGTAAAGTCCAATGCCGTATTCTTTACCTTTTTACACGTGGTTAGTGTTGTTCTTCCTCTAGTTTTCCATAGTGTTTCAGTCAAAAAGTTGTCAGATTAGTATTTGTTGTTATCTTTTAAATATTACTTCCGGGAAAATTCGTGTTAAGCCGATAAGTTATATTAGGCATGGTTGAACGCATTAAAAACGCCATTAAATACCCCGAACATACCTTATGCAGCAAATAAAACGAACCAAATTAAGCCTGAACATTTTTTCTTCCAAATTACAGCCAATCTCTTTTATCTTTTATGGAAAAAAAACACCTCTTCTAGTTTTTGGATTAGCTTCAGATTTTAGCTTAGCAATGTTTCGATTCCTCTTTTCATGTTCAGTAAACAAAAAATCAGACAAAATATTTAGCAAAGAAATCAGGCAAATGTATATGGATAGTATTAGACCTACTAGAGTAAGTGAGCAGTCTATTTGCTCATTGATTAAGTTTCCCACAGCTTATCCCACAAATATCCCTGCTAGGAATAAGATTGATAGAGCCAGCCAACTGTCGCACATTGAACCGTTATGCAATTTTTAATTTTAGTCATTAAATTTCAGTTTGAAACCGATATCTCTCAGGGTTAATGCAAATTTCCATTCAGCAGAAACAAAGTATGAAGAAGCAAAATACAAGTGGAACAATGTTAGATAGTCTTCTTCGATAGAGGCTAAGATAAATCCACTCTTTACCAGTGTTGGATCTGGCTCAAAATCAAGCGAGGAATGTATTTTTGGCTACGAGCAATAATTTCGTACAGCCTTACAAAATAGAATATCTTATTCGTCAATCTTGCCTGATACCCACGCTTTTTTTTGAAAACCACAGAGGTTAGACTTTGCCACTTGCTTTAAATAAATCAAAACCGATAGATGGCACAAGATAAAAAGGACAAAGCCAAGGTGTTGCTGCTACAGCGCCATTGCTCCCACAACACAATAAGATAACTCGATACTTGAAAATAACTCAGGTTTTATTGTTGATCCTTGATTGTCTTGAACTTTATATATTTTTAAAATAATTCAACCAACTCCATACTCAAATATAAGTAGAAATATTTATATCTGTAAGCACTCTTCATACAAAAAAAAGAAAAGGATATCAAATGCATGGTGCAACTATTATATCCACTATCCCTAAATTTTTCAGATTCTTCCGGAATTCTCCCTTAAATAAAATTGGGCTTTCCAAGATTCTCAGAAAATTAATCAAGCAGTTTGTGGTAATGAACTGTAAGTAAGGAGCGATGTGGTTCAATAGAAACCAAAATTCTAAGAAAAAGAGTCTTGATAACATTATATACATCAAAAGAATGTAATTTTGATGCTTATTCAAAATATATAAAATTCACAAAGTTTAATGATACCCATCAAAAGTTATGAGCCTGAGAATATTTCGTCAATTTTTGAAAAAGATAGGAAACACCCCCAATCCATCAAGTAATCTTAATGAAAATCACATCGTCAGATTCAGCATATCCGAAAACCCTCCTGTCGAGGTTTCAAGCTCCTATATAAAAATGTAGAATTTTGCTTTTTTTTGCCAGAAAAAAGATCACGGATGCGTGTTTATTTGTTTATGTTTTGTTGTCGTACAAAACTGGCCAGAAAACATTACTAGTTGGGCCTTTCTAGGCTTCTAGGGGTGAGATTAGAGATTCTAGTCAAAAGATATTTAATTTTGCTAAATAGTTGAACTACCCCCTCCTTTTTTTAGGCAAAAATAACAAATAGCTCCAAAGATAACAAGTATTTGTTAAGATTAAAAGTAAAGAGCTTCTTAATAAAAATTCAAAAATACAATATCGTCCCTCCTTCTTCTTTTGCTCTATCTTGTAATCTAACTGTGTTTCTGCATCATGATTCATGGTAATATCGAAAAATGGTGAGGTAAGATTAAGTAGTCTATTGTAGTTGAATGAAATAAATCCATCCATCTGGAATAGATGAATGTAATATCAACTTTGCATTGAATTTGGATCAATTGGTATATTTTTTATCTTGGTATCTCTACCAAAAACTTGAGGAACAGAGGTTCACATTAAGGGTTCCTCTAAGAGTGTTCAAAATGGAATTCGTGAATATAGCCACAATAAAATTTAGAGCGTTGAAATTAGCACCAAATTGTGTGTATCTTTCAGCTTGCGAATCAACCAAAAAAAGTACCCTAAGTCTTTTTAGCCTTCCCATGTCCATTAGTAATTTTGTGAATTGTATTGGGGCCTTTTGGCCCTGATCACTTTCAATAAATTTGCCTTCTTTTTTTAGGAGTGGCCCCTTCTGGTGCTAAACTTTATCCAAGGTATTTGGAATTACGACTTGTTCAATCAATGGATATTTTCTTGAGCCCACCAGAAATGTGCAAGGCGAGCAGAATCTATTGAGCAACTATTGTAACCTCTTTGCTAGTTTAGGTTGTGATTCGGCTAAATTGTAGTTGTAATTGTTGGTGAATTTTTTTTTTACGACCATGAAAATAACGCTCGAAATTTTGTAACTATTTGAATTCGACTATAAAATGACCTACGTTTCATGCTTTTTTTACAAATACGGTTCCAAGTAAGAGATATAAGTATGTTTACTAGGTTTTTTTGCCATGATTTTTGTAAGGTTTTGTTTAATTTCATTTAATCAAGTATAGCTTGAAGACATTCATTTTAAAAAATTAAATAATTTCACGATCGTTTATTACCAAAACAAAGATCGTAGTCGCAGTTGATGCCACACTAAATGGCATTTTTTTGCACATAAACAAAAACATTGTTGGTCAGAAACTAATTTCAATGACCAACAAAGGTCATTATTGGTCAGAAACTAAGGTCATTATTGGCTAAGGCCGCTGAAAACAAAAGCCACGTAAGAGTTCAAGGGACGGTTTTTTCTGCATGCGGATGGTACTTATCGACTTTTGTGGACCCCGTTGGCACTGACTGGTGCAGGTGAAAGGGGGCATAGTGAATAATGTCCTTCGGAGGAAACGATGGATTTTTCGAATTTGTCTATGAATTGAAAATGCCTATCACGTAAGGTTAGGACTTCTAGGGTAGAAAAAGCATTTGTGTAAGTAGTAGTTCACTATAATTTGTATCTGCTGTTTTTGAACTGAGTTTAAAATAGGAAAAACCAAAATGTTTGCAAGGTTAATTCTTTTCTTGCCCTATCTTCCCAAGGTTTTGGTTAATTTCATTTAACACTCATGTGAGTGTGTGAATTTTTTTTTAACCAAACGAGAACGAATTTTGACTAAAATAAAATTTTTGCTCCTGAGATATATGATCAATTGTAGCCTCGATTTCTCATCTCATCTTTCTCTTTTCTCATCATGCAAGAGGAAGTTTTTGTCTCAGACAAAATATTCTCGGTAGCACATATATATACATATATATAAATATATATATATATATATATATATATATATATATATATATTATATATATATATATATATATATATATATATATATATATATATATATATATATATATATATATATATATATATATATATATATATATATATATATATATATATTTATATATTTATATATATATATATACTTTTTTCTCAAAGTAGAAGCAGTAAAATAAGCACAGTTTTAATTATCCAGAGGTTATTAACAAAGCAGCTGCAGTCAAGCCGTTAAGGCCCTTATAGACTAAGTTGTGTCTCAAAGAACATATTAAAGACATATCTCCGAAAATGGTGAGTGTAAAACATGGTTACTATGAGCAATTCCACCCACAACAACCGTTCTCTGAAAACATTCATTTTTAAAAATATTTCAGTGAAGATTGTTTTGTGGATTTGTTATCCACATATATAGATTTACATGTGGCAGTCAAGAAATCTAACAATGAAATGCCAAATCCTACTGATGGATTATCCTATAAAAATTGTGTATTGCATAATTTATTTAGGCAAATCAGTGTGCACTTAGATAAAACACTGGTGAGCACTAGCAACAATCTATCATGAATTTACTGAATGATATCTCATATTTTGTGAAAATCTTATCCCATCCGAGGGTTAGCAGACACCCCCTTGTAATTTGCACTGCTATCAACTTCCAATAGTGTAAACAAATCACTCATTTCTATTAGTAGAGTATGTTTTGTCAAATAAAACTAGAAGAAAAAAATATATTCACTCTGTTATCTCTCTGAGCTCTACTTTATTACTATTATAAAATGCATTTAAAATTCCGCCTTATATCCTCTCAGTGAAAGAAATCGGAATAACAACCACTGAGCTGTCATAGACCTTAGACAGGGCGTGCTCGTATTTGTTACACATATAGTGGAATAGATGACAGCACTAGGGGCGACATCTGGCCAGATAGAGTCCCCCAGGGTTGGTGAGACATCTGGATCAGTGTTGGCCTTACTACTATTGTCAAGGAACATAGAATGTTGGTTATTAACTTTCCTTATACTGACAGATCAAGCCTTTCAATTTTCCAGATAGTTCTCTAAACCAGCGGTCGCCAGCCTGTGGTTCATGGACCACTGGTGGTCCATGAAAATGTTTAGGTGATACACGAAGAAAAGGGACCATTATTAAACAATGTCTATTTATTGTATTTCATGAACATAAAAAAGAAAAAAAAAAGAAGGAAACTTTATTAAGAATTTAAAAGTTATGTTTAATATCATAAAGCTTTATTGCAACTAAAAAAGGCTAAAAAAAAATGTTGTTGTACGTTCTTGAATCAACATGCATCTATGACAGGATGCATATCCTTTCGCCTGTTTCGGCGAAAAATTTTCTGTTTCTTGCGAAAAATTTCTGTTATTCTGTTTCTGCGAAAAATTTTCGTTCTACTTCATTTTTCAATCTCCAGTATTAGTTTAGTTCCTATGAGGCTTGTACGTCCCTGATTTTCTGCGGCCCGACATAAGCTCCTTGATTCTATGAAAGTAAACTAATACTTATGTGAGTACGTGTTCACAAAGTTGAAACATGTGTAGTACACAGCTACTAATTTGAAAATTATTTAATAAATGGACTTAATTGAAACTATTGAGTAAAAATAGGCAAGGACCCATAATGAGTAAGAAAAGGCAAGTGAATATTTTGCACTTCTTTAGAAAAAGTAGAGATAAAGTGATAAAAATAGCAATAATAGTCAGCTGATCAGTGAATTAGACTTACCAGAGCGTCCACAGTCCTCGTCAGAGAAAGAGGCGAAAAGAAAAACGCAAAATGTCAAGAAAATGTGATTCAGACTACCTGAAATTTAGATTTCCTCAAGAACCTGATAGTGAGCTGGATCCAAGGCTTCTTTGTGTTATTTATCATGAAAGATTATCTAATGATGCTTTGAAACCGTCAAAACTTAGAATTCACTTGCAATCAAAACACCCATATTTAGTTGACAAACCAATTGAATATTTTAATGAGCGCATGAAGGTATGCAAAAGGAAACAGGGGCTTTAAAAAATATGACTGCTGATGATAAGTCCCTATAAATGGCTTCTACTTGATAGCACTCCGAATTGCAAAGAATAAAAAGCCATACACGAAAGGAGAAAACGTAATTAAACCTTGCATATTACTAAACTGTGACACTGTTTTGGGAAAACAAGCTATCCAGAGACTGAAGTTCATTCCTATGTCTGCTAACATTTTCAGCAGCAGAATTGAAGAAATTGCTGAAGATATTGAAAATCAAGTTATATCAATTGAAAAAATGCACCATTTTATTCAATTCGACTTCATGAATATATAGACCTCAGTAACAAAGCACTTGTCTTTTGTGTTGTAAGGGTTGAGTTTCAAGGAGAAATACAAGAACAATTTTTTTTTTTCCCCCGCTGACCTTGCAGGGCAGAGAAACTAGATCTGAGAATTTTAAAGACTTTGATAGTTAAATTCCTGAAACACGAAATTGAGTGGGAAAAGGTATTGGCATTTGCACAGACGGTGCTACAAACATGGCTGGACATTACTCAGGAGCTGTTGCAAAAGTAAAAATTTTAGCCACTCAGACATTTTGTCAACCCATTGCATTTTACATCGTGAGCAGCTTGTGGTAAAAAAAAAAATGTGCGCAGGAATAAACGAAGTATTATCCAGTATTATAAAACTTGTGAATGAAATTACACATAAAGCTCTGAATTCTTGGATGTTTGGAATGCTTTGTGAAGAAATGGGCTCCCAGTAAACTCACCTTCTTCTCCACGCTGAGGTAAGATGGCTATCGAGGGGCAAAATGCTGAGCCGTCATGCGTGAAGAAATTATATTATTTGTTTCAGCGGCAAAATAATCATAAATTTCAAGGCCTCTTGTCTGATGATGAGTGGGTAGCCAAGCTGGAATACCTGGCATATATTTTTTCTCTGTTAAATGAGCTATACATGTCTTTTCAAGGACAACTTAAGGATCTGTTTTACATTATAAGGAAAGATAGACGGTTTTTGACAGAAAATCACTGTGGCAAACGCGGTTGGCAGACAGACATCTACAAATTTTGATCAATTTATGGAATCTAAACCGTCAAGGGTTATACATGACTATTTGAGAGCACTTACAGTCACTGACATACTACTACTACTACTAAAAACTCGCCGCAGCACCAAGCCCCCTGAGGCCAACACAGCTACGCACGCTCCTCCTCCACCCCAATCTATTCCAAGCCTCCCTTTTTACACCCGCCCATGAAGTTTCCATTTCCTTTAAATGTTTCTTTATGACGTCCTCCCACCCCAGACGGGGACGACCTGCTTTCCGTTTAGCCCTAGACGGTTGGCCGAAAAGAACAATCTTCGGCAATCTGTCATCCTTCATCCGCACAACGTGCCCTAGCCACCTCAACCTTTCTTTCATTATAGCCCTAGCGAGCGGTATTGAACCACATTTTTCGTATAGCCAATTGTATGAAATACGGTAAGTCAGCCGGGTACCCAGAACAATCCTTAAGCAATTTCTCTGGAAAACATCTAGTAAATCTTCATCCGCTTTTCGGAGCGTCCATGCTTCAGAGCCATATTTGACCACTGTCATCGCTGTAGCTTCCAATATTCTAATCTTGGTCTGCAGACTTATATTCCTATTCTTCCAAACTTTTTTTTAACTGTGAAAAAACACCCAGAGCCTTGGCTATTCTATTTTTAACATCTTCACTGCTCCCACCATCTTTACTAATAATACTACCAAGGTAAGTGAAGCTGACCACCTGGTCAATCTTTTCATTACCCAGCGTCACCTTTTCATCTTCACTTATTCCTAGCCTTAGTGACTTAGTCTTCTTAACGTTAATTTTCAAATCTATTCTTGCTCCCTGAACTCGCAAAACCTCTAAAAGTTCATTCATTTTGCTCACACTTTCATGTAGGATGCTTAAATCATCAGCATAATTTAAGTCTAGGAGAGTTTTCCCTCCCCATTTGATTCCGTGGTCTCCCATTGCCTTTCCTGTGCCCCTTAAGACAAAGTCCATCAAAATAATCCATATAAAGTGGGATAGAACACAACCCTCCTTAACTCCTGATTTAATACAAAACCAGCTACTAACCTCATTTCCTACCTTAACCGCAGCAGTGTTATTGTCGTATATAGCACTAATCACTTTAATGTATTTGTCTGGTATACCATACAAGGATAAAACCTTTACTAAAGCTCTTCTATCAACAGAATCGAACGCTTGCTCATAATCTATAAAACTGAGGACCAAAGTGTTTGAAAACTCAGGCACTTCTCAATTATTAGCCTAAGAGTGAAAATTTGGTCGACACATCCTCTACTTTTTCTAAAACCGCACTGTTCTTCTCTTAAAACTTTGTCTACAGTATCTCTCAGTCTAAAAAAGTGGCTTAATTAAGGTTTTCCTGAAATCGTTAGGTACTACCCCTTTTTCAAAAATCATATTCATAATCTTCATTTACTCATTTCTAACTTCAGAGCCACCATATTTAAGAAACTCATTTACCACCCTATCAGCATCTGGAGCCTTATTATTTTTTAATCCTTTTACTACTGTTGCTAATTCCTCCTCACAAAACAAATCTTCCTTCACATCCAAGGTATCACAAACTTTTTCATTTTCCTCTATATCTTTCCCTGTAACTCTATTTTGTTTAAGCAGCATTTTCAATTTTATTACCCAAGGAAAGAAGATCACAGGCATGGAAATATGTGGATAATAGATTAACTTGTATCTAACACCGAAGAGGAAAAATTAAGCATAAAGGAAACAGAAAGCATCGTTGATCATTCCTGTGATGACAGTCTCAAATTGAAATTCAAATCCTCTTTATCAAGAGCTCATTTTCGGGTCTCTCTCAAAAATGAATACCCATTACTGAGTGAGAAAGCTATGAAAATTTTGATTCAATTGTCAACTACATACTTATGTGAAATTGTTTTTTGGCAATGGCAGTAATTAAAGCTAGGGACCACTCTCGGCTTGAGACCAATGTAGCTCTTCGTCTTGCAGTAACATCATTAAAACTGAATCTTCACATCATGATGTCAAATATACAAGAGCAACCATCACACTAAACACGTCATTTTTTTCTTAAAAAAATAATTACTTTATATATATATATATATATATATATATATATATATATATATATATATATATATATATATATATATATATATATATATATATATATATATATATATATATATATATATATATATATATTATATACATATATATATATATATATATATATATATATATATATATATATATATATATATATATATATATATATATATATATATATATATATATATATATATATATGTAGTTAATAGCATATATACTATTAAAACTTCCTGATTTTCATGCATGGATGTATTTACAGCACCTTTCTTTTCAAAATCCGTATTAGTGGTCCGTGGTCCATCAAATAATAAATGATGCATTTCTTGGTTCACGAACGTCTAAAGGTTGGCGAGCGCTGCTCTAAACTACCAGAATCTAACCGTAGTTTGTTAAGGAACGGGGTCGAGCTGACGTATCCTATTACTATGAATAGTAAAACAAGTAGGCTAGTAAATTCCTATTTATTCTGAAATTAGATTTTATTAGAATTAATTTAAAAAAAAATTCCACAAAATAGGTTTTTTTCAAAGAAAAGTAAAGGATTCCATTAAACCGAAAACGAGCGACAATAAAATAAGATACTCTAACATGCGTAAAACTACCACAAATCAGCATCAGTAAATAAATGAAAACCCATAACGAACAAAGATTACAATAAATAAACGAGTCAAACTCAAAACGCGCAGAAAATACCATGAGTAGGGCTCACAAACCCTATGCTTTCTTAAGGCCGGAACATAATTTGGGCTTTACTGAAAAAACAAATACATATCAAATGTTTTCACTTCTTTAACCTTATTAAATAAAGTTATTAAGACTTTAAGGGATAAATATCAGCATATGCATATTAAACTGGCAATGTATATTCATTTTATTTTTCAAACAGTTCGTGGTAACAAACTGTAAGTAAGGAGCAACGCGGCTAAATAGTAACTGAAATTCTAAAAAAACGGAATTTTGATACCGATAGATATATCAAAAGAATCGGCTTATTATAATGATTTCAACTACATAAGTTTAATTAAGTTCAGTGTTACACATCTTCAAAGGCTACGAGCCTGAGAAAATTTGCCTGACTTTCCAAAAAGGGGAAAAACACCCCCTAAAAGTCGAAAAATCTCAATGAAAATCACACCATCGGATTAAGCGTGTCAGAGAACGTTATTTTAGAGGTTCAAACTTCCTATCTATAATTTTTTTTTTGCCGGAAGACAGATAAAGGATGCGTGTTTATTTGTTGTTTTTTTTCCCCGATGGTGGTCGTATCGACCCCGTGATCCTAGAATATCGGGAGAGAGCTCATTCAGACGGAAATTCTAAGTTCTAATGCCCTCTTTAGATGACCAAAAAGATTGAAGGGGAACTAGGAACCCTCCCCCGTCCTTTTTTCCCCAAAATCATCCGATATAAATTTGACATAGCCATTTTATTCATCATAGTTGAAAGGCCTAAAAACTATGCCTTTGGTATAACATGACCCCCCCCCCCCCGCATCCCCAGGGGAACAATCTTTAATTTATAAAATTTGCCCATTGTTTATTCATAGTATTTGTTATTGGGAATTATGTATTCATATTTGGTTTGGGGGAGGGGACGAATTTTCTACCGGCTTTTTTCCACGGGTAAATTCTCTATAGGAAGAGAAGTTTCCAGGTGGTGAACTTGTCAGGGGAAATTTTACACTGAGGGAATTTGCAATAATTCCTATACAAAATTCTCTTTATATGTCTTGCTTTCTCTTTTCCGTCTCAATTATACACGTGGAGTTGGTAAGGGTAATTGTCCGGGGTAAATTTTCACCAGGATTGATTTGTCTAGAGGATATTTCTGTGGGGAGGGGAATTTCACCCTGAAGGTGGGACCAGATTTCCTGGCATTATTTAAAAAACGATCAATATTAAATAAAAAAAACAAGTTTTTTCAATTGAAAGCAAGGAGCAACATTAAAACGAACAGAAATTATCACGTATGTGAAGGGGGTTGCCCCCTCCTTAAAACCCCGCTCTTACGCTAAAGTTTGAATTTTGTCCCAATTCTTTAATTCTTTAACGACTCCTGAAACACAAGGGTTGTTTAATTAGAACAATAGGAAGCTTTTTTAAAAGTACTAAAAAACTTTAGCGTAAAGAGCGAGGCGCTGAGGAGGGGTATCCCTCCTCCTTCGTATGGGTAATAATGTCTGTTCGTTTTAAGTTTTAATTTTGCTCCTTACTTTCAGATGAAAAAACTTGTTTTTTATTATCTAAGTCCAACTCAGGAATGAAGGAGTATATTAATTTTGAACTTTGAGGAAATGATTAGGGAGATGAGAATTGACCGATTTTTAAATTTAATATTTTACATACTGCCTTTTAGAAAGCAATCAAGTTCTTGATCAAACTTGAAAAAGAAGAGAATTCCAATAATTTGTTTGCGGAAGGACGCATTCTCATTTAAATAAATTCCAAACAAGATCACAAGTAACTGAATTTGTCTGAGATACGGGATTTTATTCGGAATGAAGAAAGAAATTGACTATTTTTTATATTTCTGCCTTTTAATATTACTTTGAAGTCTTTACAATTGTAATTTTACAATCGTTTATTGCTAAGGAAAAACATAGTAAAAGGACAAGTGGATAATTATTTATGACTCAAGGGCAAGAATGCTGAAGGGCAAGAACCTGCCAAAAATACTTCTGACTGAAATAATGAGATAAACAATTCCTCCAGGGTTGACACAAGCCCCCAGAGTCCTGGGGCAACGGTTTTAAGTTATTCCCTGGGGACATATAAGGTTTTTATGGAATGGGTGATCGTGTAAACTTCAGATCAGTCTCATATAATTTGAAATTGGAAGCTATAGTTCCCTTTTTAAGAGTCAAAATTGATTTGAGGGCAACCCCCCCCCCAACGCCCATCATTTCCCAAAACAAACATCCAAACAAAATTTTGGGATATTTGTTTTAATATTTTTTAAGGTTCATTAATTATGCGTTTGGGGATGTCAGTCCCCCCCCCCAGAACCCTTAGGGCAAGGGCTATAAGTTAGACAATTCGTTCATTGTTTGCATATAGTATATGTTATTCCGAAAGGTATATAAGTTTAACTTCTACTTTCCCAAACACAAAGGGCAAGCAGATGAGTCTTTCAGGGAGTGTTGAGGGGATTGTTGAACTATATCAAAAGACGTTATGTGTACATTGGTTGTCAAAAGGGCGTTACTCAGGAATGACTGAGTACATTAATTTGGCACGATCAGGAAATAATAAGGGAGATGATGAATTGACCAAAAAAGGCAGTATTTGTACGCTGCTATTACTACTACTACTACCACTGTTTCTACTGCTACCACAACTATTGCTACTACTACCACTACTGTTACTAAAACTACTACTTCTGTAGTGAGTACTACTAAAGTTAAAGATGTTGAAATAAACCTCTGAGAAAACGTTGAGGGAATATTCGAACTAAATGAAAACATACTGCTTGCATAAAGATTGCTGATATGGGCATATAAGCAATATTTTTGGAATGCCTTGCCAAATCAAGAGGAAACTTTTGGGCATCATAAGTGGGATATTCATCTAACCAAAAGGCAAAATGTACCTGCTGTTACTGCTATTAATACTGCTGTTACTGCTGTTACTACTTCTAGTAATAATACACAATTACTGCTGCTACTGTTCCTACAACAACTGCTACTACTACTATGCTACTAAGTACTGCTATTACTGCTGTGTTACCTGTTGCTAACTATTTGGGAGTGACAAACTTTTCATGTGTCAAACTCTTTTAAAGAGTGACAAACTCTTTTAAATAATGATTCGGTACTTGTGCATTATTTAGTACACTCTCGAGAATAAACCGGTTACATAGCCACAAAGCTCGTTTAGTTTGCAACATATAGTGATAGAAGCAGTGTCTGACCATTGATGTTCAAATTAAGATTTTGGATTTGCCAAGGACTGAAGAAGAGACGATTAGATTTGTCCAAGATAAGGGGCTGTTGCCCAAAACAAAACAGTGCGTCAATGGACACAAATGAGTTCTAATCTAGCCTAAACTAAGTGAGTTATGTGGTTATATAGCCAGCAACTAGTTTTTCTCGACTGTGTATTGAATAATACACAAGTACCAATGATTCTGTCCCATTTCAGTCAAATTCAGGAATGATGAAAACTTGCTTTATTAGCACGTACTTAGCATTCGTCAATTTGGTTTGACAGGAAAGGAGTCATTCCTTAATAAGACAGGAAAAACTTCCCTATATATTATAATAAACTGACTGAAGATAATATTATTCCAGAATTAAATGTAGAAAGTGAGAAATGAACTGGAAAGCGTTTCTTATAAACAAAAAACAGGCCCAAAATGTAGAAGGCAAGGAATAATTTGAAATGACGGTATACCCAAAAAACATGCCTTCGGCCCTTAAGAACAGCGTTGCCAACGCGGTACAATTGTACCGTTTTTGGTACAATTTAGAGGTCCTGGTACAATGCGGTACATTTGAAATTTTTTTGGTACAGTCCAAATTTTAACGTCGTTTACATCTCGTGAACGACGTTATTGGCGAAGTTGGTTTCGAAGATCTATGCGAAATCATCAAGAAGCAGAAATACTCGATCATAGTTGCTGAAAGCACAGACTTGTGTGACAAAAAGAGCCTGGTTATAATTGGTCGCCATCTTGATCTGAATGGTGTTGATCTACGAGACAGTTTTCCTGTGAGACACTCCTTCTTGAGACTTATAGAAGTTCAGCAATGTACAGCCGAAGATATTTACCGGGTCATAACTAAACTACTTTTTCAAGAAATTGGAGCTCCAAGGCAAACCCCAAGGCATGCCATTCCATTCACATATGGGCTAGTGTTGCCGGCAAACAATTGCCAAAAGAAATTGAAGATTTTTGTCAGGATATATACGGCTATATTTGTCGCAACCCAAAACTGGCCAGTGAGATTTTAGGATTGCAAAAGTAAATGGAATTGAAACAACATCGAATTTTGAGACATATAGCAACTTGATGGTTGTCTAGACAAGCAGTTGTAGCTCGATACTTGGATCAGTGGGACTGCTTAACTTTATTTTTCTGTCCAGAAAGTCTTAAAGAGACCAACAAGCCGGGGAAGGTCACTGCTATACTAAAAAATCTGCTGTCAGCGGTTTTCAAGGCTTACTTTGCCCTCCTGGTGTATATTTTGAAGTATATCGAAGACCTAAACGACAAGCAATTTCATGCAGAAGACACCCAGATTCATCTTGTCTATATTTTTCTGAAGTGTACAAGACAATAGCATCCCACTTTTTGTTGCCTAGTTATACCAAAGAAAATGATTACCACCTCATAAGCCCACATGACACCAGCTAATACGTCGATGTCAAGGACGTGGAATGTGAGGGACGACTGGAAGTGAATTTTGCCAAAGAAAATGTATCTTAATCTGCTGCAGTTGAGTTTAAAAAAGAGTGTAGGAAATTTTTGATCGTGCTCTCTGATGAGATGAGAAAGCGTTTAGTCAACTCCAGGTGTTCATCAGTAAGAAACTTTGATAGGCTTCATCCACGCTATGCTATGGGAGTAGAGCAAAATCAGCCATACCTGGCACCGCCTTTGGCTCAGTTTCTGAATTTACTGAGTGACAATGACCTGGAAGATATCGCCGAAGGGTGGAATAGATTATCCTTTTGCTCTGAGCCTGGTTCTTCGTTTGACTCAGATCCAGCCGTGTTTTGGACTCGGGTTTACAGAAAAAAGATGTTAATGGGCCAAAGCGTTTTCTTCTGTTCGGGCGTTTCACTTTAAGCCTACTTGTTCTCCCACACGCTTCCGCTGCTGCTGAGCGAAATTTCTCAGCTGTCAACCTGAACAAAAACCAGCATTAGAAATCGTTTCGGTTTCACAACCTTAAACGGGCTTCTCAGTGCAAAACGGATCGTCTCAGAGAACTGGAAACCACCCTTGAAAATGGTTCTGTATCCAATGTGGAAGAACTATGGAAGGGGATATGAAACAGCTGGACTACAAGAAGAAACAGCAGAAAAAATAATCAACTAGCACAAATACTCCTTTTTTTTAATGTTAAAATTTTAATGTTATAATATTAACGTATTGAATTAGAGTTCAAAGAGTTAACAGCTAAATAAGTTTCAATTCAGTTGGCTAAAACACATACTTAAAATCTCAACAGCTTAGCTTGCGTAACCAACTAGTTTGACCACTATTGTGTATTAGTGAATTGTTATAGATGTGACGTCAGAATTTTTTAACTAGAGACGTAGCGAGCTATCATTCAGCGAGTGAACTTGTTTGACTAGTTATATCGGCGTTAGACCAGTCTCTGTCATTGGGATGCTGCTTGGATACTGCTCCTTGCCAGTAAGTCTGTATTTGATTAAATTCTAAATGAAAGCATAAACCTCACCTGAGAGCGGATTTTATAGCTAAAGAAATATGTCATCAGTCAGCCAGAAAACGTTTGATGATGGAATAAAGGTACTGGGAAAGAAACTAGATCTCATATTAACCAACAAAAAGAGTTTGCTGTTACACTGTCGTCGATTTCGGATGAGGTTCAGACTTTAAAAAATGAATCAAAATCTCGTGATGCGAAGATTGCTAGTCTAGAAAGCCAGCTTGAGGAGCATAAGTCAAAGTGTGATACAATCGAAACGAAACTGCTGGAAATCGAAGTAAAAGACCGAAAACTCAACTTAATCACCTTCAGATTACCGAAAGAGAAAAACCATCAGACAGTTCTCGCGAATGTGTCTACGTTACTGACATCAAAAATGTGCTCCAAATATCACAGTGCTCCCGGGTGCCTCAGAAGTCAACTATGTCTAGCCGTAAGCCGATCGCCCCCCCCCCCCCAGTTTTCGTAACAGTGTCGTCAGAAAAGGATATTCAATCAATCTTCAGTTCGATATCGAAGCTGAAAGGAATTGGGGTCCGGATTTGCACGGACTTGCCGCCCAAATTAAACTCTGTTAGAAACGAGTTACTGTCTAAGGGTAAGGAGCTGCGAGAGAATGGATCCGCACAACTCACACGAGTGAAGCAAAAAGGGGCCAAACTTTGGCTAGAGCATAAATCGGATTCTGAGTCGCAGTGAGGAAAAGTATAAGAAATTCTAAAGGCGACTAGTGTTTAGATATTAGATCAATCCCGCTCTAGATTGATAATTGTTTCGTTTTTGTGTTTGAGAAATGTTGATTTTTTATTTTTATGTGTTATTTAGGCTAGCTCGGTTCAAGTTTCTTTTGATTATTTCTACCCCAGTTATTTCTGTTCTACTTATACCTTCTCAACTTAGGTCTCGAAGGAGGATAAGCATAATAGGTTTGCATGACTCGGCATTAGTACGGGCTCTTTGTCACGTGGGCTTACTGGCACGCGGTGGGATCTTTCGAATATTATTTAGTTGACTTTAAAGTTTGCGGGTGCCGGGGGGGGGGGGGGTTGACCGATAGACTGGTGGCTTTGGAGGGAGAACCCCTTAACCTATCTTTACTTTCTGAAACTTTTCATGTATTTGGTCAAAAAGAAAACAACACTTTTTCTAAAATAAGACCGTCATCGTCCGTTTCTCCTGATGAAATAAACAGACTTGAAGATAATTCATTGCGAATGGGGTTTGTGAATGCACAAGGACTCATGAGTTCTATTGATGAACTAACAAATTTATTGCCAGCAAATCAAATTGATATTTTGGGGATTTGTGAAACATTTATTAATGACGGGACAAATTATAATGTGAAAATCCCGGGATATAAATTCATTAATAAGAATCGACTAGTCCATGAAAAAGGTTGCCTTGGGTTATTTTTGAATGATGGAGCACAGTTTGAGCGACTGCCAGAACTGGAAAAATATAATGTTGAAAAAGTGTGTGAAATACTGGCTATTGAATGTCGGCTTGGGACTAAAAAAATTCAAGTTTGTGTTGTGTATAAGCCCCCGTCAGCCCAAATTTCGCTTTTTTGCAATTTCTGGAGTCTTTACTAGCATCTTTGGACGATAAGGATGTTGTGGTTATGGGGGATTTCAATATAAACCTACTGAAATTTAATGAAAATACCCATACAACAGAATCTATTACACTAATAACATCAAATTCCCTAAGTCCTTCGTGTACAATTCGCGTGTTGCATCGACTAGTGCAACTCTCATTGACAACATATTTTTAACAACGCCAACCACGTCTTCACAGGTTGTTCTGACGGATTTCTCTGATCATTTTTGTTAATTTCTGATGTAAGATACCAGATTCATAAAATTAAATCACGAGAAACAGCAACCCGGATTATTAATAAAAAAAAATCTAGTATGTTTAAATGATAAACTGAATTTGACTGATTGGTCTCCTGTATTTGATGCTGATGATATAAACTCTGCGACGGATTATTTTTTGGAAGGATTTAATGCTGCAATTGATGAGTCGTGCCCAAGAGTAAAAAAAGAAAACGGAAATATAATCAACCCATCCAACCACGGATATCGCCTGTTCTTTTGACGTCAATAAAGCATAAAAACAATCTCTATAAAACTTTAATATCTTTCCCAAGTGAGGAAAATAGAAGAACTTTCAAAAATTATAAAAACCTACTTTCAAAAATAATGTGTAATGCTAAAATGAAATTTTATTTCGATTCTTTTAATGAAGTAAGTAAGTCCCCAAAGAAAACTTGGGAACTAATCAACTCATGTCTAAATCGACCGCGGATGTCTTCTTCACCATCAAAAATACGGGATGCCCTTGGTAATGCAATTGAAAGGGAACTAGAAATGGCAAATTACATAAATTCTCAATTCGTGTCAATCGGGCAGTCAGTAGCTAATAAGCTCCAACGTAATATGTCCCATGGGCAATGCAATTATCGTACGTACCTAGGAAGTCCTTCTGAAAAATCTATGTTTTTAACTCCGGTAACAGAGGAAGAGCTTGCTAAGGTTGGTAAGCTTTTAAAGAATGGAAATTCCCCGGGGATTGATGAATCGTCGACCAATATTGTTAAAGCCATTTTACCTAGTATTAATAAAGTTATGTGTCATTTAATAAATCTGTAATTTAGATCGGGAACTTTTCCGGATTCTTTCAAAAAAGCGAAAGTGTTACCGTCATATAAGTGTTACTGTTCAAAAACACAATATGGATTTAGAAAAGAGCATAGTACGCAGGATGCTATATTAACTATGGTAAAATTTATTCACGAATGTCTGGACGAAAAATGGACCCCGGCGAGTATATTTTTGGACCTTGAGAAGGCATTCGATTCGTTATGCCATGAAATATTGTTGTACAAATTAAACCATGGTGGGATACGAGGACCAGCGCCCGATTTTATCGCATCTTACCTAAGTGGTCGCTCCCAAGTGACTATGTTCAACGACACAGCTTCGGATCCATGTCTGTTGTCAAATATTGGTGTCCCGCAAGGTTCAATCCTGGGACCACTGCTTTTATAATATACATAAATGACCTTCCATCAGCGACATAAAACCATGGTCTGAATGTCCTTTTCGCTGATGATACTGGATCATCACTTACTGGACTTTCGGAAGAGGATCTCAAAGAGAAGTTGCAAATCGTATTTTCACAACTTCTTGTATGGCTAAAAGCTAATCGTTTGTCATTAAATGCATCAAAAACCAAATTTATCATTTATAGTAGAATTGGGCAGAATGCACAAGGAATTTAAACTATATTTGATCATGCTACAAATATTCAGATTCAAAGGGTAACTTCGCTCCGGTATCTGGGTATTATTATTGATGAAAATCTGTCATATAAAGAACATTGTAATAAATTACGAGTTAAAGTTGCTCAAGGGGTTGGTATAATGCGAAGGTTTCAGCATTTTCCATATGAAATCCTACGTCTAATTTATTTTGCGTTGGTGCATTCCCATCTTACGTATTGTCCTCTGATATATTTGGCAACACTCAGATTTCATGTGAAACCGATACAAATTCTTCAAAACCGGGCTCTTCTAATTTTACAGAAATATTTACCATCACCGTCTTCGTATCTTAATAAGAGTAAAAGTGAAACTCTATATCTTCTAACTAATATTTTGCCTATTTCACAGATATTCACCTTTAATTCTTTTTATTTAAGGTAAAATATGACCGGTCGGAACTTCCTCCGTGCTTTCGTTCGAATAATTTTTTCCCTGTGAAACATGCCCATGCTCATGAAATCCGACATAAATGGAACATTCAGCACCTAAAATTAAGCACAGAGAGATCACGGTTCTCGCCATAATTTTCAATCACGGGTTCATGGTGTTTTTATCTACCATTTATTGATTGCAGCAAATCTCTCCCAAATATAAAAAAGCAACTTCATTCTATCCTTATAAATAAATTCAAGAATTAATAATATATTAAAAAACTGAGTACATTTAATAATAATGTTTTATTGGGTGTTCTGCCCTGTGAGCTGCCGGTCATCGGTTACCCTTGTTCGCCCGTTTTTTTTTATTGGTGTGTTTTCGGTGGATCTTTGCCCGGTGTCGGTGGGTTTGTGGGGTGGGTGCCCGTCTATTGATGAGTCATGGAATAACTCTTATTTATATTTTGTTGTCAAACAGGTTTATTTCGATTAATGTACCGGGTTTTTGTCATTCGACCTTGTGTCTCCGGCGTTTACCCTCTATTTATGTTTATTTTGTTCAGATATTTTAAAATTAAACCTTGCACCTTGAACCTTGATTACCTTTGTACAGTTTAACCTGATTTTTTCTGCAATATAGTCAAAATACTTCTGCTAAATTAATTTAGTTCTGATTAGTAGAATCGACCAAGAACTTATGTAGAATGACCCGTGAATTATGTGGTTAACCCGTAACTCGCCGCAGGGTAGCCTTGTCCGTGGACCCATGGGAGCTTTTGGCGGTAACCCCTTTCATGGCGTGATAGCTAATATGTTTTTTGTAGTTTCTGGCGCTCGTTACTCATCCTATAGGTGGATTATAAGTTGTTGACACTACGTTATTGGCTTTCTTACTTTATCCATTACTCGGCTTAATGCCCAAAATTTTGAAAGAAAGGATTAATCCCAACAATCAGCTTCGAGAATGCTTTCAGAAAATTTTACTGAAACCTTCTTCTAAAATGCTGTTAGCGGTTTGGTACTGCTATATTGTTAAGCTTAGAAAGTCTATAGTGGCATTCTTCATATTTCAAGCTATGAGGTTGCTACTGCCTTGGGTTTGTTTTTCCTGCTCTTGCCCTAGAACGTTTTCTCAGTTTTCAGCAAAATCCATTAAACATAGCTGCCTGCTGGCGTCACAAAACGAAGCGAGCGGCAAATTTTTAACCTACTGTCAAATGGTACAAATTAATCTCTTGTGGTGCAACTTTGGTCGGAAAATTGGTAAAATTTATCTTAAACCGTCGGTAACGCTGCTTAAAGATCTAATCCATATAGATAATATTTAATAAATATGAACTCTGCTGGTTTCTCAAATGACAAGCAAACAGGTAAAATAGCAGTTTGCTCTGCAATATTTGCCGGATTTGCATATGTTGGCTACTCTGTTGCTCGAAATGCGTTGATAGGAGCACGATCCTTAAGAAGGCTACCTACAATAGGAGGTAAGTTTAGCCTATGTTGGTGAATAATTGTTTTTGGGAAGTGACCTGCTCTCTTTAATAGGATAGATAGGCTAATACTTGAAAATAGAGGATAATTGGAAAAATCCTGGGTAAAATTCTACTTTAGCTACTTTTGGCTATCATGGAAAGGGATTCATGGATGGACCTACAGGCTAAAGTATGTCCCAGAAAGGTATTTTGGAGTACCTACCTCCACTCCTTTTCCCTCTAGAGGGTCCTGACCTGTGATGACCTTTAAAAATATGTGTGTTATAAAAGTGAAACCCTGCAAAATGGATCTTCTGCTTAAATGAAGTAGGCTACAACAAAATTGTTTTCAGCATCACAACTTTGCTCAATCCCAATTTAGGCTATAAGGTTTTAAAGATATGCAAATACATTTCCTAAATTTTGAAAAAAAAAAACATTGATATGGCTCAAAATTCTATTCAAATAACAGGAATTATATCTTAGGAACTAAAGCCAGAGAAAAAGAAACTGATAACTGAAAATTAAGGTAAAATGTTGTTTTGTCAAAATTTCAATAGGTATAGACCTGTCATAGGCTACAGGCAAATTTCAGGACCCTCTAGAGGGAGAAGGAGTGGAGGTAGGTAGCCTACTTCACAATACCTTCCCAGGCCATACTTTAGCCTGTAGACCTATCCCTGGAAGTTTCATTTTCCTAACTTAACCCCTTTCTAAGATAGCCAAAAGTAGCTAAAGTAGAATTTTACCAAATCCTGTATTAGGGCCCTCTAACTGCCTTGGAAAGTTTACTTAGGTGACTAAAACTTCCAGGAATATGCTACCCTAAATCCAGGGTCAAAAATATAGGCCTATGCTAGGGAGCTGTTACCAAGCTACTACCCTTTCTTTATTTACAAGGCTTAGAAGACTACATAGCTTGTACTAGTTGACAGGTTGGTAAATTTGCAGGTGGCACAATAATTTAGCTAGGATGAAAGTGAAAACATCATTTGATGCCTTTTTTATGGTCTTTCATAATTAAATAATCACTTCTGTTGCAAATTGGGTAAAAATTTAGAATTGTGGCCCCTGATAAGGAGATATGTTAAGAAAACAATTCTTATGTTAAAATATATATAATGATCCTAGTTAACATATTATCCAAGGGGAGAACCTTTATCATCAAGTCTTTCCTCTTTTTCTAACTTAAAAGAAAAAATTACAATTTTTGCCACTCTCTCAATACAATGTATAAATCTTTTGAAATTGCTGCTATAGATAGCATTCATCTCAGTTATTGTTAATTCCATTTTTTTTTTAATGATAGATAAAGCAGTGGTGAAAATACAAAATATTGCTATAAATATACATATACATACAGAGTATAAACCCCCACCCCCCTAATGTGCAAATATATAACAAAAATTGCATTTTGAACCTATCTATAACCAAATGAAGTGTATCCCAACCCCTAAATATATCCTAATCAGGGTATATATTTGCACATCAGGGGGGTAGGGGCAAAATTTATTTGTGATGTAAATGAAGGTTATATTTAGAATCAGAATGCAATTTTGGCTGTATATTTGCACATTAGGGGGGTGGGGGTATATACTCTGTATGTATATGTATATTCATGGCAATATTTTGAATTTTCACCATTGCTTTATCTATCATAAAAAAAAAATGGAATTAACAATGACTGAGATGAATGCTATCTATAAGAACAATTTACAGAACAGTTTATAGCAGCAATTTCAAAGATTTATGCATTGTGTTGAGAGTTCAAAATAATAGTTTGCTTATCATGTGAAAGATAGAAGAAGATACAAGAAGAGAGTAGACCAATTTATATATTTATTAAATATATTATTGTTGGAACACCCAAAGGATTGCCTTTCATCAAGTATTATCTTTGTTATATTTACTAGGTGTAGTGCCTTTTAGATATATTGCTTTTTTGTGACTGATGTCCAAACAAGATCCACCTGACCCCCCCCTATGAAAGGGAACCAGGCTATTCCCTGGAGTGATGCAGCTATTTCTCCTCCCCATACCCCAGACCCTCCAAACATTGAGAATTGAAAAGTTGTAACAGCCACCTCTAGACTGCCATCAAGTACATATACTTCTAGTGATGGTACAATGATCTCTGTAGGATCACCTCAGCTGAGCAATCCAAATTGTCAACTACCAGGTAGTGTAAACCATCTGGCATGGGATGATTTACAAGTTGTCCAAAAACATAAGAAAAAGAATACCAAGAAAAAGAATACCAAAAAACGTAAGGTTGATGGCCTAAAACTATCCACAACTTCAGATGATTCAACAGCCCCAACCCCTGGTAATGAAATATCCATCCCAACGTTTGCTGTAGTGATTTCACCAGCTAAGACAAATACAAATACCCCACTCCCAAAATTTGAACCCAAAAAACACATTGATTTTCTTAGAATGAATATTTTTAAGAAATTGAGATAGGAATTTGACCTATGCATTAATAGAAATGGAGAAGCTGAGGTATTTGCAAATGATGCAGCTTGTCTGACCCCTTTGCTCAATCTGAAACTGATTGGTAACATGGCAGTAACCTACAAACCAAAAGAACAAATTCTTCAAAAAGAAACTAGGCTAGTCATTTATAATGTATCAAATCTATATGGAGATACTGATATCCAAGAAGGCCTTACTGATAATGCCCTTTTGAACTACCAATTAAAGTCAACAACAAGACTTAAGAAAAGAAATGATAAAAATGAGCTAGTATCTAGCAACTCAGTTCTGTGTGTATTTGAAGGAGAATATTCACCAGAAAAGTTATTCTTATTTGGGGGAAGAGTTGCCTTTAGACACTATGATGAAAAACCAATCCAATGTAAGCATTGCTTAAAACTAGGGCACACAAAAATTTTGCCCATTTGCCACAACTGATGTTTGTAAAAATTGCACTTTGAGGGGTCACTTGGAAACCAATTGCCAAAACCCTTCAAAATGCACAAACTGTGGTGGTTCACACCTTTCTGAAAACAGAAATCTATGTGCCAAATACAAACAAAGAAGTCAGATTATAAAAATAGCTCAGGAGAAAAATATACCAGTACCTATAATTGCAAATGCTATTAGAAAAAAGACTAGACAACCTCAGCTAAACTTTTCCAACACACCCTCCAGAACAACAACTCCTGCCCAAGATCAGAGAAGACATCCACAGCAAGTATGGAAAAAAATACCTTCTACTAGCTTTAATGAGACTTACTCCCTGTCAATTACTGAATTTCCCATAAGTTTGGCTAGCCCTTCTTTCCCCAGACTTGACCAAAAAGTAGGAAGACTTTCAACAGGTCCATCCTCTTTGCAACCAATAAGACCTACCTCCTTATCTATTAGAGGCACTGAACCTCCCAGAAGAAATATAAAACCCCCAACACCCACAATTTTAGTTGGTAACCAACTTAAAAATTTGTCAAAATTCATTATTACCCAGGAACTTATTCAAACATCAAATTATGACACACAAATGAAAGGCATATTAAGTGAGAAAGCACTAGAGAAGCACTTTCCAGAGTCCTTACTGAAAGAAGTGACACATGAATTTATGGAGCTAGTTGCTGCCCAAAATATTTCTAGTTCCCCAATGATTAAAAAATGCCCACCCAACTGACTAACAAGATTAATATCAAAGATAAACTGATTGTACTGCAGTGGAACACATTCTCACTGAATAAAATGAAAATAATAGAACTCTGCTCATAGTTAAATAAAGAGAAAGTGGATATAAATGCCCCCCACGCCCATCATTTCCCCAAACACGTCGAATCAAACTTTTGAGATAGCCATTTTGTTCAGTGTAGTTGATTTCCAGATAGAAAATATGTTTCTGAGGAGGACAATCCCCCACAACCCTGAGGGCAAGGGTTTTAAGTTATGCCCTGTGGGCATATAAGGTTTTTATAGAAGGCGTTGTTGTAGAAACTTCAAAAGGGCTCATTCGATTAGAAATTCAAAGGGCTAGTGCCGTTTTTAATAGTTGAAAGTGATTGGAGGGCAACTAGCCCCCCCCGCCCATCATTCCCCCTAACACATCCAATCAAAATTTTGAGATAGCCATTTTGTTCAGCATAGTTGATTTCCAGATAGAAAATAGGTTTTTGAGGAGGACACTCCCCCACAACCCATAGGGCAAGGGTTTTAAGTTATGCCCTGGGGGCATATAAGGTTTTTATAGAAGGCGTTGTTGTAGAAACTTCAAAAAAAACTCATTCGATTGGAAATTCAAAGGGCTAGTCCCTTTTTAATAGTCGAAAGTGATTTGAGGGCAACTCACCCCCATCTCACGCCCACTTCTTCCCCAGACACATCCAATCAAAATTTTGAGACAGCCTTTTTATTAAACGTAGTTTTAAGTTCTGGAAATTAGGTCTTTGAGGATGGCAAATCCCCCACAGCCCTCAGGGCAAGGGTTGTAAATTATGCCCTGGGGGCATATAAGGTTTTGTATAGAAAACATTGTCGTATAAACTTCAGAGAGGGCTCATTTGATTGGAAATTGAAAGTTCTAGTTCACTTTTTAAGCGTCAAAAGATATTGGAGGGTAACCAGCTCCCCCCCCAAACCCTATTTTCCCAAATGTATCCAATAAAAATTTTAAGATAGCTATTTTGTTTTAAAAACTTCAAAGATTATATAACAAAAATTCCGGTGTTGACACAACCCACCAGGTCCCGGGGGCAGGCGTTATAAGTTATGCCCTGGGGGCATATATGGGTCTTATGGAAGGGATGCTCGTATTAACTTTAAAGAGGTATCATTTGATTGGAAATTGAAAGTTGTAGTTCACTTTTTAAGAGTCAAAAGAGATTGGAGGGCACCTAGCCTCCCCCCCCCCCTCTAGCCCTTTTTTCCTCAAACCCATCCAATAAGAACTTTGAGATATTTTTTTTAAATAGTTCAAAGACCATATAATGAAAACTCAGGGGTCAACACAGCCCCCCAGGGCCCGAGGGCAGGTGTTGTAAGTTATGCCCTTGGGGAATATATGGTTCTTATTGAAGGGAAGCTCGTAAAAAACTCAGAGATGGCTCATTTGATTGGAAATTGAAAGTTATAGTTAAGTTTTTTCGACTCAAAAGATATTGGAGGGCAACTAGCCCCCCACGCCCCTTTTCCCCAAATGCATCCAATTAAAATTTGAGAAACGTATTAAGTTAAAAATTTCTCTAAAGTCAGATAACAAAAACTCAGGTGTCGTCCTCATCCCCCAGGGCCCGGGGGCAGGCGTTGTAAGTTATGCCCTGGGGCATATATTGTTTATATGAAAGGGATGCTTGTATAAACTTCAGAGAGGGCTCATTTGATTGGATATTGAAATCCAGCCCTTTTAAGAGTCAAAAGTGATCAGAGGGCAACTGGCCCCCCAAGCCCTTTTCCCCCAAATACATATGATAAAAAATTTGAGGTAGCCATTTTATTAAAAATAGTTCAAAGATCATATAACAAAACTCCTTTACGTATGGTCATTTCGTTAAAAGTAGTTCAAAGGTCAGATAAGAAAAACTCCTGTGTTGACACCCCCCCCCCCCCCAGGGCCAGGGCAGGTGTTGTAAGTATTGCTCTGGGGGCATATATGGCTCTTATGGAAGGTATGTTCGTATAAACTTAAGAGAGGGTTCATTTGAATGGAAATTAAAAGTTTTAGTTCGTTTTCTCAGATTGAAAAAGATCGGAGGGCAACTAGCCCCTCCAGCCCTCCACGCCTTTGGGCGTATCGGATGGATAAACCCATCCGATAAAAATTTCAGGTGACTATTTTGTTAAAAATAGTTCAACCATCAGATATTGAAACTCCAGGGTCGACACAACCTCCCAGGGCCGAGGGACAGGCGTTGTAAGTTATTAATTAAAAAAAGCTTTCTGAAAAATAAGTTTTTCAAAGAAAAGTAAAGGGCATTTTAAACTTAAGCTCAGCAGATACAAATACCTTTTAAAATTCAAACTCAAAACGACCAGAAATTACTATTAAAGAATAAATGAAACCCAAAACGAACAGAAACTAAATAAACAATCATAGCAAAAAACATACAACAAGTAATAATATAAATGAATAAATAGATCTTAAAGCAAGTAATGCTTAGATTGAATATGAAAATCAAGCTTAAAATGAAAACAAATATTTTGCTATTAAAGTATAAATGAAACTTAAAACGAACAGAAATTAAGTGAACAATCAATGCGAACAAACATACTGTATATATTAATGTAAATGAATAAATAAATCTTAAAATGAGTGAAACTTAAATTGAATATGCAAATCAAGTTTGAATCGAATAAAAATAACTACAAACAAGAGTTTGGGTATCGTCTCACTGCAGAAGCGTAAAACCTACTGCGTCATTGGTGCTTTACTGAAAACAATTCTTTAAAATATTTTCACTTTTGTAACTTTAAGAAATCAAAAATTAATAAAGATTTTAGGGAATAAATATCAGCATATGTATATTAAATTGACAATGCATATTTTTTTTCAGTAAACTCATTTGAATTTTTTTTCAGTAAAGTACAAATTATGTTCTGGCTTTTAGAAAGCATAGGGATTTTGAACCCTACTCACATTAATTTATGTTCGTTTTGAGTTTGACTCCAATATTTATTTTAATTTTTGTTCGTTTTGGGTTTTATTTATTTATTGATACTGATTTGGGGTAGTTGTGTGCTTGGTAGATTATATGATAGTCCGGACGCCAGGTGTTGAAAATGTGAACCATACCACGACGGAATTGGGCTGCTACGAGAATTAGCCTACCCTCCAGCCCCTAAATTGACCATGCGGATTCAAAAATACCAATGGCACTTGCTTGCGAGTGGTGGAACACTCCGAAACTTGACTTTTTATTATATTTTGGTGTTTCATGCAAGAAAATGCATGTTCCACAAAGTTTGAGGTGCAGTTTTCCGCTCAAATAGAAATGCCTAGAAGCCATTGAATGTTTTCATAACAAACTAACATGATTAGTTACAAAAAATGGCAGAGTTAAAAAAAATGGCAAAACTATATGAGTCTTGAACAGTCTTGGAAAGTATAAACAAAATCAAATTGAATATTAGATATATAATGATATTAATTGTTGAAAGATCCATCAGTTCAAGGTTTTTTTTCACTGTCATTTTTATTTTCATTTTCAATGCTGTAAGAACTGGAAAATAATAAATTTGTAATATACAAGTAATTCGTTTTCAGTGAAGCAACAATGACGCAGAAGGCTTTAGGTTTTTACAGTTAAAGAAGGGGGCAGTATCCAAATTTTGCTTGTAGTGAAACTATATTTGTCTTGACCAATCTTGAAAAGAACTAATAAATTAAACTGAATATTTGATGTATAATGATATTAATTGCTAAAAGCTCATCAGTTCAAAATTTTACTGTAATTTTAATATTTCTTTTCAATATTAAGTACAAAAGAAAACATTTGTAATATAATTCGTTTTCAGTAAAGTTCCAATGACGCAGTAGGTTTTAGGCTTCTGCAGTGAGACGATACCCAAACTCTTGTTTTTAGTTATTTTTATTCGATTCAAACTTGATTTGCATATTCAATTTAAGTTTCACTCGTTTTAAGATTTATTTATTCATTTACATTAATATATACTGTATGTTTGTTCGCATTGATTGTTTATTTAGTTTCTGTTCGTTTTAAGTTTCATTTATACTTTAATAGCAAAATATTTGTTTTCGTTTTAAGCTTGATTTTCATATTCAATCCAAGCATTACTCGCTTTAAGATTTATTTATTCATTTATATTATTACTTGTTGTATGTTTTTTGCTATGATTGTTTATTTAATTTCTGTTCATTTTGGGTTTCATTTATTCTTTAATAGTAATTTCTGGTCGTTTTGAGTTTGAATTTTAACAGGTGTTTGTATCTCCTGAGCTTAAGTTTAAAATGGCCTTTACTTTTCTTTGAAAAACTTATTTTTCGGAAAGTTTTTTTTAATTAATTTTTGTTCGTTTTTGATTGCAAAAAGTTTCAAGTTTTTATGGCATGGGGGGGGGGTTGCTTACTGTCTGATTATTCTTGACTTTAAAAAACGGATCTAGAACTTTCAATTTAAATTCGAATGAGGCTTTTTTCAAAGTCTATCTGATTACCTCTTTGATAAAAACCTTATATATGAACAATAGACAGCTTGCATAATTTGTGGACAGCGATTGACAACAATGAATGGATTGAAAAAATAGCTCCAATAAGGGGGTTTATACCATTTCACTTGCTGACACAAAGGAATCACGACTGTTTGGAATTGACCTTAATAGGAATTTGTGTTCCAAAGCAATTTTGCAGCTATCACAGAGTATGTATTTTAACCTTATAATTGGATAATTATAATAGATTTCCTATGTCTTCTTCCCATACAAAACCCCTTCCCGTTAGTTATAAACCCCCCTTAATAAGTTATGCCCCAGGGCATAACTTACAACGCCTACCCCTGGGCCCTGGTGGGCTGTGTCGACACTGGAGTTTTTTGTTATCAGAACTTTGAACTATTTTAACAAAATGTATATCTCAAAATTTTTATCTGATGCATTTAGGGCGCGGAGGAGGAAGAGGGGCTAGTTGCCCATTAATCTCTTTTGACTCTTAAAAAGTGAACAAGAACTTTCAATTTTTAATCAAATGAGCCCTCTCTAAAGTTTATACGAGCATCCCTTCCATAAGAAATAATATGAAGGATTCGGAGAATCCTTAAATTAAAACCCTTGCCCTGAGGGATTTGGGGGGTTGTAATCCTCAAAGACCGAATTTCCAGAACTTAAAACTACGTTGAATAAAAAGGCTGTCTTAAAATTTTGATTGGATGTGTTTGGGGAAAAAGTGGGCGTGAGAGGGGGGTTAGTTGCCTTCAAATCACTTTTGACTATTACAAAGGGCACTAGCCCTCGGAATTTCCAATCGAATGAGCCTTTTTTGAAGTTTCTACGACACCGCCTTATATAAAAACCTTATATGCCCCCAGGGCATAACTTAAAACCCTTGCCCTGAGGGTTGTGGGGGATTTTCTCCTCAAAAACATATTTTCTATCTGGAAATCAACTACGCTGAACAAAATGGCTATCTCCAAATTTTGATTGGATGTGTTTGGGAGAATGATGGGCATGGTGGGGGAGGCTAGTTGCCCTCCAATCACTTTCGACTATTAAAAAGGGCACTAGCCCTTTGAATTTCCAATTGAATGTGCCTGTTTTGAAGTTTCTACGACAACGCCTTCTATAAAAACCTTATATTCCCCCAGGGCATATCTTAAAACCCTTGTCCTGAAGGTTCTGGGGGAGTGTCCTCCTCAAAAACATATTTTCTATCTGGAAATCAACTACGCTGAACAAAATGGCTATCTCAAAATTTTGATTGGATGTGTTTGGGGAAATGATGGGCGTGGGGGGGCTAGTTGCACTCCAATCACTTTCAACTATTAAAAAGGGCACTAGCCCTTTAATTTCCAATTGAATTAGCATGTTTTGAAGTTTCTACGACAACGCCTTCTATGAAAACCTTCCCCCAGGGCTGATTGGATGTGTTTGGGGAATGATGGGCATGGGGGGGGGGGCTAGTTGCCCTTCAATCATTGTCGACTATTAAAAAGGGCACTAGCCCTTCAATTTCCAATCGAATGAGCCTGTTTTGAAGTTTCTACGACAACGCCTTCTATAAAAACCTCATATGCCCCCAGGGCATAACTTAAAACCCTTGCCCTGAGGGTTGTGGGGGAGTGTCCTTCTCAAAATACATCTTCTATCTGGAAATCAACTACGCTGAACAAATTGGTTATCTGAAAATTTTGATTGGATGTGTTTGGCGAAATGATGGGCGTGGGGGGAGGGGGGCTAGTTACACTCCAATCACTTTCGACTATTAAAAACGGCACTAGCTCTTTAATTTCCAATTTAATGAGCCTGTTTTGAAGTTTCTACGACAACGCCTTCTATAAAAAACCTTATATGCCCCCAGGGCATAACTTAAAACCCTTGCCCTGAGGGTTGTGGGGAGTATCCTCCTCAAAAATATATTTTCTATCTGGAAATCAACTACGCTGAACAAAATGGCTGTCTCAAAACTTTGATTGGATGTGTTTGGGGGAATGATGGGCGTGGGGGGGGGGCTAGTTGCCCTCCAATCATTTTCGACTATTAAAAAGGGCACTAGAACTCTCGATTTCCAATCGAATGAGCCCCCTTTGAAGCTTCTACGACGACCCCTTCCATATGAAGTGCCTCTGGAAAAAATAATAAAACATTGGAGCCGTATGGCCTTTACTATAGGCAACGCTACAGCGTTGCCTCTGATACTCTGGGGATTTATATGGTTTTTATAGAAGGGATACTCGTATAAACTTCAGAGAGGGCTCATTTGATTGAAAATAAAAAGTTCTTGTTCACTTTTAAAGAGTCAAAAGAGACTGAAGCTTAATCTAGTCCCCACACATCCTTTTTCCCCAAACCCATCCGATAAAAATTTTGAGATAGCAATTTTGTTAAAAATAGTTCAAACATCAGATAATAAAAACTCCGAGGTTGACACAAACCCATTTTTTCACTTTGATATTGTTACTTTGATATCAGTTTTGATACTTCAATGAATATTTGATTTTTTTTAAAGTTTGATTTTGAAATAAGGAATTTTTAAAAACTTGAAATTTTTTGCAATCAAAAACAAACAAAAATTAATTTAAAAAAAACTTTCCAAAAAAATCAGTTTTTCAAAGAAAAGTAAAGGCCATTTTAAACTTAAGCTCAGCAAATACAAATACCTTTTAAAATTCAAACTCAAAACGACCAGAAATTACTATTAAAGAATTAATGAAACCCAAAACGAACAGAAATTAAATAAACAATCATAGCAAAAACATACAACAAGTAATGATATAAATAGATCTGAAAGCGAGTAATGCTTAGATTGTATATTAAAATCAAGCTTAAGACGAAAAAAATATTTTTCTTTTGAAGTACAAATGAAACTTAAAACGAACAGAAATTAAATAAACAACCAATGCAAACAAACATACAATAGATATTAATGTAAATTAATAAATAAATCTTAAAACAAGTAAAACTTAAATTGAATATGCAAATTAAGCTTGAAACAATCAAAAATCACCACAAACAAGAATTTGGGTATGACCTCCTTCTCTCACTTTAAAAGTCTAAAACCTACTGCGTCATTGACGCTTTACTGAAAAGTATATGCGTCTTGAACAGTCTTGGAAAGTATTAACAACATCAAATTGAATATTTGATTTATAATGATAATAATTGTTGAAAGATCCATCAGTTGAAGAATTTATTTCACTGTAATTGTATTTTTATTTTCAATGCTGTAAGAACTGGAAAAGAAAGTATTTGTAATAGAATCCGTTTTCAGTTAAGAGGCAATGACGCAGTAGGCTTCTGGTTTTTATTTACAGTTAGGAAAGGAGGCAGCATCCAATCACTTGTTTGTAGGGAAACTATATTCGTCTTTAACAACTTTAAAAAGAGCTAATAAATTAAACTGAATATTTGATGTATAATGATATTGATTGCTGAAAGCTCATCAGTTCAAAATGTTACTATAATTTTAATGTTTATTTTCAGAGATAAATACAAAAGAAAATATTTGTCACAAAATTGGTTTTCAGTAAAGTGCCAATGACGCAGTAGGTTTTAGACTTTTACAGTGAGAGAAGGAGGTCATACCCAAACTCTTGTTTGTAGTGATTTTTGATTGTTTCAAGCTTAATTTGCATATTCAATTTAAGTTTCACTCGTTTTAAGATTTATTTATTAATTTACATTACTATCTATTGTATGTTTGTTTGCATTGATTTTTTATTTAATTTCTGTTCGTTTTAAGTTTCATTTGTACTTCAATAGGAAAAGATTTTTTTCGTGTTAAGCTTGATTTGCATATTCAATCTAAGCATTACTCGCTTTAAGATCTATTTATTCATTTATATTATTACTTGTTGTATGTTTTTGCTATGATTGTTTATTTAATTTCTGTTCGTTTTGGGTTTAATTTATTCTTTAATAGTAATTTCTGGTCGTTTTGAGTTTGAAGTTTAAAAGGTATTTGTATTTGCTGAGCTTAAGTTTAAAATGGCCTTTACTTTTCTTTGAAAAACTGATTTTTTCGGAAAGTTTTTTCTAATCAATTTGCAAAAACATACATGAAGAATGATGTAGAAGCTATTTTGCCAAACTCACCTGTATGTGTCTTCTCTTCAGTAGCACAACATAAAAAGTCTTTAATTTTACCTTTTGCATTATCTGAGTTAGACACAGCCATTGAAGAATGTAATCAAAACTCAGCACCAGGGTATGATGAGATACACATCAAATGGCTTATTGGATCACCCCATACCTTTCAAAATAAACTTCATGAAGTATGTAATATGGCATTGAGAGAAGGGAAATTCCCTAATTCATGGAAAAACTGCCCTTATTCACCCAATCCTCAAACCTGGGAAATCACCTGATAACCCAATATCTTACAGACCAATATCAGTCCTCCCCACCATGGACAAGATATTTGAACATATGATTTTAAAGAGATTAGAATGGTTTGAAGAGGTCAATCAAATGATACCCCAATCCCAAACAGGAGGGGCATAGTGCAATGGACAACATAACCAGAATTGAAGTAGACATAGCAGAGGCTTTGCAAAATGGTGAATTTGGAATTGCTGTGATGTTTGATTGGAGAGATGCTTATGGAAATGTCAAACACAAAAAGTTACTAGAAGTTATGAATAATAAAAATTTTCCATCTATCAATGATAGATGATCTACTTTGTGATTGTTCTTTTCAAGTTCAGATAAATGACACTCTGTCTTCAAGAAAACAAGTTAAAGATGGTCTCCCACAAGGAACTGTCGTAAGTCCTCTTTTATTCACACTGTATATTTCACAATTAAAACTTAGAAGTCAGTCAAAAAATGGAGAATTTGCTGATGATCTCCTGGTGTGGAATAGACACAAGAATATAAACTTACTCCAAGGCATAATTCAGGAAGACATAGATGATGTGTGCCTGTTTTCTAAAGCTTTTGGTCTGCCTATTTCGGTCCCAAAAACAAAGGCAATAGTGTTTTATAACCGACAAACAACCCTCCCTAAACCCTTAGTGATAGAAGGGAGCACAATAGCTTATCAGCCATCTGTCTGTCTACTGGGTATGACCCTTGACTGCTGTTTAAAGTGGCAACCACATGTGATGATGTTGAGAATGTCAATCTTAAAGCAACTCATCATCTTAAAGCGACTTGCAGGATCTAAATGGGGATCTTCACCAAAATTGATTGTTGATTTTTATAAACTGTATATTCGCTCAGAAATAGAATATGGCATTCATTGCCTTGTAAATGTCCCTCTACTCTATTCAAAACCCTTGAGACACTCCAAAATTCAGCCATAAGAATTGCATTGGGACTGCATAACATACTGCAGTAGATGAGCTAAAAGAGCTCTCTGGACTACCTGCTCTGAAAGATAGAGCTACTATGCAGAGAAACCGTTACGTTACAAAAATACAATATTATGGTGATAAACATGCAGTCTTTCCAGCCACTTTTGCAAACCCTAGCAAGCCCCAACACCATGTCTTCTTGGTGTCAGTATCTGAAAGATTATCCAAATTGGAAAAATGAACATGCAGATAGTTACCCTTTCCAAATTCTGTGCCTTGGGAAATGGAGGCCCCTGAGTGCCATCTCCAACTGCTCCCTAAGGATAAATCTTTTTATACTGATCAGTTTGTTTGCCAGCTTTTAGCCAATAAACTTTCCTCATTATTTCCTGAACATAATCAAGTTTATACTGATGGCTCAGTAAAGGGAACAAATGCAGGAGCAGGGGTTTGCATTCCGTATGTTTCCTTGAATATTTCAGTAACTCTCCCATCCAATACTTCAATTTTGTCAGCAGAGTTGTTTGCCATTCTAAAAGCACTGGAAGTTATGATCAACCTCAGACCAGCTTCAAAAAAATTGTTAATTCTCACAGATTCTAAGTCTGCAATCCAACTAATCAAAAAAATGAATTATGAGGCTGCTGATTCAGATTTAAAATCTATTAGAGATTCTCTACTAAGCCTTGAGAATGTGGACACTGCAGTTTACTTCCACCATGTCCCTAGCCATAAAGGACTGACCCACAATATGACAGCCGATAGGCTAGCTAATGAAGGAGCAAATGCTTGCGCCTCTCCAGACTCAAAACTTGGGAACCTTCGAGACATTATAAAACACCATGGAAAAACAAAGTGCACCCCATTCCTGAATTCCCCATTTCAATGAAGGGAAGATTTGGTGTGGTATTACAGGTTAAAATCTGGATACCTGTTGCTGAATTCTCTTTGATTCCAATGTAATCTCCATCATTCACCACTGTGTAGGTGGTGTAAAACATCAGTGGAAACCCCCCAACATATCTTTTTTGAGTGTTTGGTACTGGCACCACAAATCACAAAGATTAAGTTAAGCTGCCAGAAAATGGGTGATCCAGAAACATTTGATACCATCATTAATTTACAGCAACATCCTAACACTGAAAGACCAATCTATAATTTGATGATTCAGATCATGAAGAAGACAATGGAACATTGATAGAATTCTACAGTGCAGAAGAGAGCGAGAATGAGTAGGAAGCGCCATACTGGTACCGGCTGGCCTATTGGCCTTAAATGGCTGGGCTAGGTAGCTCAGGTACTCGCGCCTCCCACAACCCATCATCAAAATTATGGCTTCAAATGACATGCCTAGTGGAGTGTATTTTTAATTTTCAGGTGCTGCTTTTACAAAGATAAAGAATTACTGCTGACCATTTCGAAAACATTGCTGAGCTGAAGAAAAAGAAGGATTGAAGGTACGAAATCAAAGGGGTGAAAGGACTGCATGGTAGTCCATATACCCTCATACAAATTCTGGAAACGGGAGAGAGTGGAAAAATTGTAATTTTTTCTTTTAAGTTGGAAAAAAGAGGAAAGACTTGATGATAAAGGTTCTCCCCTTGGATAATATGTTAACTAGGATCATTATACATATTTTAAAGTAAGAATTGTTTTCTTAACATATCTCTTTATCAGGGGCCACAATTCTAAATTTTTACCACAAATTGCATCTTGAGCCCTTAAAGGGGCCCTAAAGGTATTTCATTTTTGTAACCACACAAAGAAGTTATCAACAGTAGTTAAGTTATTGAAAAGTTGTTAAAAACATATCACTAGTTTATAAATAAGTTGTTCAAGAGTAATGTATTCCAAAAATACTTATTTACAACAATCAAAATCTCATTTATTGGGCAACACAAATATAAACTGTTTTCCTAATGTTTCAAGTTTTTCAAATGCTGTCAACAAAAATAGCACTGAATTTTGCAATGTGAAACTTCAATGTTGACAATTCAGGGCATATTTTTGCACATTAGGGGGGTAGGGGTGGGTAAATTTCATGGTAACTTTGCAGTAGACCATAAAATTTGGCTAGGATGAAGTGAAAACATCAGTTGTGGCTTTTTTATGCTCTTTCATAATTCATATAAAATACATTTTGGGCCCCTTTAAGGGCTCTTATAAGAAATTATTGAATTATGAAAGAACATAAAAAAAAGGCATCAAGTGATGTGTTCACTTTCATCCTAGCTAAATTATTGTGCCACCTGCAAATTTATCAACAGGTCTACATCTAGGCTATATTGATTTTTATAAAAGATGTTTTACCTTGCTTTTGGGTTTTCAGTCTCTTATTCATAGTATTTATGCAGGATTTTAAGCTTTTTGGTAAATTTTCAGCACTTCATATAATTGACTTATGAATAAAGTGAACATTCTACTCAATGCCTTATTTTATGCTCTTTACAAATATAATAATCATTTTTTGCACATTTGGGGGGGGGGGGGGTGGAGTTAAAGTTTAAACTTAGCTCTCATTTGTATCAGAAATAAACTTTACCCCCACACCCCTAATATGCACATATATACCCTGAATTTGTATATATAGGGGGGGGGGGGGGTTAAATTCATTTCTGACAAAAATGATTGTTATATTTGGAAAGAGCATAAAGAAGGCATTATATAGTATGTTTATTTTATTCATAAGTCAACAATATGAACTGCTGAAAATTTACTACTTTTTCTTGTATTTAATAAGTCAATTGTCAAGTCTTTAAACTTTATTAGAAGATTTGTTTTTATTAGAAGATTTTAATATTCTGGTTGATAGAAATAAGGATAAGGATTTGGTATAGGAAAAAGAAACAACAATGGTTACTGACTGCTGTAATTTTGTGGGTATAGCAATCTAGTATGGCCAATCAGTTAGTTGATAACTTTATTGTAAAACAAAGACTGGTAGAAACAAGGGGAGAAAATTTTCCAGAGGGGGGGGGGGGGGTAAATGCCAAAATATCAGTGGTGGGTTGGTGACAGGGAATATATTTCAGGAATTTTTTTGTAGGAATAAGTTTATTTTTAAATACTTTTAGGAAAAAACTGTCAAATAAAAAGAGCAATTAAATTATATACAAAATACAGTAAATTTCAAATAATAAGGATTCCTGGCAAAGGGATCAATTTATTTAATTTTTTAATATTTTTTATAATTATGGATTTAATTTTAAAACAAACTCAGACTAAAATTCCAGAAAGATTGGTACTTATCAGTTATATAATAAACACTCAAGAATTTTGATTACAAATGATGCAAACACGACACCTGAAACTGGTCAAGCAACTTCTTTATACCAGAGAATTAGCTTTAGCTGGGTTGGAAAATAAATTATAGCTATATTTAATCTAAGTATTTAGTTGGTATTTTGGTTTGGTTGCATATTCAATGTATGCTATGTTTTACCCCCCCCCCCCCCCTAATGTGCAAATATGTTTATTAAATATTTTATTTTCATCATATTGTGTTTGATTTCATTAGCATTAACCAACCTTCAATTCTCAAGTGTTTATTATATAACCAATGAATACTGAAAGATTTATTGCTTCCATAGAGTATAACAGATGTAGACTTGGCTTTATGCAATTTTCTACACCTTAAAATAGTTTACAGAAGGAGAAGAGACACTCAAAAATCATCCAGGTTGCATAGATACCATGTTTTGATTCTATAACAGCCATTTAAAATGTACCTCTTTCATAACAGGACAATTCTCCCCCTCAAACTTAAATCCCTTGTATATTTAGGCATTAAAAAAAAGAATAGCAAAAGAAAAACAAAATTTAAACTTACTATCCAGCTGTCAAATTATCCCTCTTTGTCCTATTCAACTAAATAAAATGAACAAGTTAAAAAAAAAAACTTGTCACAAGAGAATCTTATCAAATAGTTTGTGACTAAAAAACTGGAATTAAAAAGTGAATTGGATTTAATATTCACCAAAACTAAAAATGGAATTCTCATAGCAATTGCTATACTGGCAGTATTGGCTTTTTATGCTGATTCTAAATGCATAAAATTCTTTCAGTTCATTGTTACCCAAACCAAAAATCCAAGAAAATTTGCCTGATTTTAAAAAAAGGGGAAACACTACCAAAAATGCAAGTGATCTTATTGAAAATCCCCTTATTAGATACATCATATCAGAGAACCCTACCATAGAGGTTTCAAGCTCCAATCTTCCAAAAAAAACAAACTGGAGTTAAGTGAACAAAAAACTGGAGGGCAACTAGGCCCCCTCCCATGCCACTTTTTTCTCAGCCAAGTTGAAAGGCCCAACAACTATGTCTTTAGAGATAAAATGACCCCCTACAGCCCCTGGGGAAAGGTTTTTAAGTTATAAAATTTACCCATTGTTTTATTTGCTATTGGGAAGCATGCATACATTTTTTCCATTGTTTTATTATTTTCACCCATTGTTTTATTTGCTATTGGGAAGTAGGCTATGCATACATTTTTTGGATGGGGAGGGGAAGACAAATTTTCTGCTGGGGGGATTTTGCAAAGGGAGAATTTGTCATGGAGAGGGAAGTTTCCAGGGGGTGAGCTCTTCAAGGGAAGTTTTATACTAGGTGAAAATGCCAGAATTCCTATGCAAAACTTCGTCGCATGTCATGCTTTCTCTTTACCAATTAAATTTTAGGCGTGGAGATGTTGAGGGTAATTGTCCAGGGTAAATTTTCGTCCGGGTTGAATTGCCCAGAGGATATTTCGGTGGGGAGGGGGATTTTTTCATGAAGGTGGGGGCAGGTATCCTGGGATTATTTAAAAAATGACCAGAAATTAAATAAAAAAACAAAACAAGTTTTTTCGACTGAAAGTAAGGAGCAACATTAAAACTTAAAATGACCAGAAATTATTACGTATATGAAGAGGGTTGCCCCCTCCTCAACACCTCACTCTTTATGCTAAAGTTTAAATTCTGCCCAATTCTTTGAAAACAATTCCTGAAACACAAGGGTCATTTAATTAGAACAATAAGTAACTTTTTTATAAACTGCCAACAAACTGTAGCAAGAAGAGCAAGGTGTTGAGAGGGGGCAATCCCCTCATATACATAATGATTTCTGTTTGTTTTAAGTTTTAATGTTGCTCCTTACTTTCAGTTGAAAAAAACTTGTTTGTTTCTTTATTTAATGAAGCTCAGAGACAAACATTTTTCTAAAGGCAATGGAAAAAGTATCTCAATTAAATTAAAAGTATATAAGATATTGACCAGCCAAGTGAAAGACGAATCCACTTTAGAGACATATATCATTGGAGATTATCAGAGATGCAGTTAAATAAGAATAAACGAAAATTATCTCCCTTCCCAACAAGCACCTTTCTAAAATATATTATAGAATTCATTCAGGCTCAAATGGGCTAAAGTTTCAGCTGCTTTCCTACCAGTTTTTAAATTCAACTGGCTCAACTCCCTCATATCCTTTTTGCAGACATTGCAATATAAAAATGAAACAATTGACCATTGCCTATTTGAATGTAATATGCTGACGTCCGCATAGCATACCCTACAATGTAAACTGTTAAAGTGCTTCAAACACCACAAAATTTCACCATCAGCTGTGAGTCTAGCTGACCATATCTGCACACAGAGCACCAAACTCAAAGTATATCCTCTGATATTTTAACTCCAAAAATCAAAAGAGCTACTGCAAGATATCTAATCAGATTCAATCCAATATAAGTTAAATAAGGAGCAACTACTTGCAGCAGTTCAAGTCAACTCACAGAGGGCTGAATAGTCTTGACTGAAAAGCCTTTGTTTGCTGAAATAGAAGAAGAATAGAAAATATTGGAAGCTACAGTAATGACAGTGTTCAAGTATTATTCTAGAGCTATTATGAGGGACATGTTGAGATGGCTAGGACATATTCTGCACATGAAGGATGACAGATTGCCCAAAATTGTCCTTTTTGAACAACCATCTTGGGTCAAACAAAAAGCAGGTCACCCCAAAGAGGGTGAGAGGATGTTGTAGGGAAAGATCTAAGAGAAATGAGAACTTCTTTGGGAAGTGTAAAGAAGGAGGTTTTAGATAGATTGGGATTAAGGAGGATTGTGCCTAGCTGTGTAGGCCACAGGTGGCTTTGTGCTACAGTGAGTTGTTAGTAGTAGTAGTAGAAATATTGACAGTCCTAATAACTTAGCGTCATTATTTGTAGGCGGTAGCAGGCAGCTGCTTCATTATACTTCGTCTTAAAGAGATTAATTTTATTACACAGAATTAAGTACTTTGAAAACCTGCAAGCGGGCGTATTGCTGTGGGCAGGGGACAACTGCCCCTCCCAGTCCTTAGTTTGCCCCCCTCCCAGCTAAAATTTAATTTCTTCCAAAATCTTGTCAAAACTAAGATAAACCTGCATAATTCAAGCATCAACAGAAACAGAACAGTTTTTTAGTACATAGGCTATGCACATATTTAGTATATATAGTACTATAAAGTACCTTTATAGGCCTAGTACTTTTATAGTACCAAATAGCACCTTTATTGTACCAAATGGTTTATTTTGTAGTTTTTACTGTCATTTTTATTTGATTTTGGAAAATTGGCTGCAACTTTCCCCCCCCCCCCCCCCAGGATTTTGACGAAATTACACCACTGCTTGCAAAATCAAAAATGAGACCCAATTTTTTATGCTAGTTTATTGAGAAAAATTGATTGTGATGATAAAACCATTGTCAATCTTTAAATAGGCTAACAAGCTTTTTCAGTCATAATTTACAATACAATCTTTTCTTAAGAATGAAAGGCTAACAGCACATGTTGAGGGATTTAAATAGTGACGAAAACCACACTGCCTTTCCACCATAAACATCAACAACAAGAAGAACAATAGGGAATTCTTTTTGCAAGACAGTGTAATTCTTTTTTTTTTTCTTTTCTTCTTTTTTTTTAAGCAAAGGTTTTAAGGCTGTACATAGCCATTTTCCAATATTGGAAGCGGGGGCTTTCGTACTAGCTATGATAGGCCTTCAGGGAATGAATTGCTTATGTAATTTTGGTAAACTCTAAAATTTTGGACAAAAGCTGCCACAGGGAAAACATCTTTGTAATTAGTCCCCGAAGCCGCGCCACGCCGACATGACGGTGGCGAATGTGTGATTTAGTATCGGCGGCGGCGCGCCGCCAGGCGCGCCGATTTTTCTGATTAAAAATAATAATAAAAATTCCACTTCACCAAGCACGTTCAACCTCAACTTGATTTTAGTAAGGATTTTTAAATGGTTGGCTAAAAACATACAAGAACAATATGACAAAACAGGAATTTGTTGGGCCGTGCGGAAAGTGTTTATGTTCACCATTGATCAGACCAACTAGAATTCTCATTTTTAGCCACTAGACCCAGGGAAACCTATGTTGTGCTTATGTTTAACATCGCATGGTTCATATAAAATCCCGTGTTTAGTCATTTTCTTTTTTGTTAATGATTTCGGCTAATGTGTGTATAACTTTTAAAGTTTGAAATTCGAACATCTCCTGTTCATCAAATACATACGAAAAGGAAGTGAAAAAAAACAAACAAATAACAACATCGAAAAAACACTGTATATAAGTCAGATACCATGGCTTAACAACACCAATAATTTTAAATCAGTGGTTACATCCCTTCAGTTACAATTAATGTAACAAAAGTGAGTTTGTTCACTCTGCCTGGAGCCATTGAGCATCGATAAATAAATGAAACCCAAAACGAACAGAAATTACAATAAATAACCGAGTCAAACTCTAAACGAGCAGAAATTAACATAATTTATTTATCGATGCTGATTTGTGGTAGTTTCACGCTTGGTAGATTATTTGATTTTATTTTTGCTCATTTTTTGTTTAATGGAGTTCTTTACCTTTCTTTGAAAAACTTATTTTGTGGAAACAGTTTTTTTTAATTAATTTCTGTTCGTTTTATGTTGATATAGTCTTTTCAGGGAAAAGAAAATAATACTTTAAATCTTTTCGTTTTTTTTTAAGAATTTATAGTTTGGCCTTCTATTTGTATGCTAGAAAAAAAAACTTCAGCAATTTTTAACAACATAGACCCTTTTAAAAATCTGGACACAAATAGTAGTGTTTAATTTAGTTTCATACCTCATCTAGTTGACCTGAAATGGAAAACTTGATACCATTCGCAAAAAAATCTGTTTACTTTCTTTGATAGCTTGGATACACTTACGCTATTTTGATTTGGTTTAATTTTAAGAGCAGAAGTATCCCCGAATGTTTGAACATAATACCCTCAGTCGTTCTTGGGATACTGCTGAGATGCCTTATTGGGTTAGCATTAACACAGTGCATTTTGATTTTATCTTAAGGCAACGTTTACTTTCTAAATATAAAGGCAAATGGGAGGTTGGGCGTGGGAGGGGGATTATTTTCCCTCCAATCACTTTCGACTGTTAAAAAGGACATCAGCCCTTTCTATTTTCAATCGAATGAGCCCTTTTCGAAGTTCCTACGAGAACTCCTTCGATACGAAGTGCCCTGGTCTAAAAAAAAAAAAAAAAAAAAAAAAAAAAATGATACATTATACCCACATCGATCTTTACTATAAAAATTTCAAGCCTTCCAATCACTTTCGATTATTAAAAAGGGCACTAGGCCTTTCGATTTCCAATCGAATGATCCCTTTTTGAGTTTCTACGACAACGCTTTCTATAAACACCTTATATGCCCCCAGGGCATAAATTACAACCCTTACCCTAAGGGCTGTGAGGGTGGTTGTCATCCTCTAAGACCTAATTTCCAGAACTTTCAACTACGTTAAGCAAAATGGCTATCTCAAAATTTTGATCGGATGTGTTTCGGGAAATGGTGGGCGTGGAAGGGGTGTTAGCTGCCTTCCAATCACTTTCGACTATTAAAAAGGGCACTAGCTATTCCAATTTCCAATCGAATGAGCCCTTTTTGAAGTTTCTACGACAACTTCTTCGATACGAAGTGCCCTGGTCTAAAGGAAAAAAAATAATAAATTATACATTTTGCCAACAACGTTCTTATATACCCCCGGGGCATAACTTAAAACCCTTGCCCTAAGGGTTATGGGGGAGTAACCTCCTCAAAAACATATTTTCTCTCTGGAAATCAATTACTCTGAACAAAATGGCTATCTTAGAATTTTGATTGGATGTGTTTGGGGAAATGGTGGGCATGGAAGGGGTGTTAGCTGCCTTCCAATCACTTTCGACTATTAAAAAGGGCACTAGCTATTCCAATTTCCAATCGAATGAGCCCTTTTTGAAGTTTCTACGACAACTCCTTCGATACGAATTGCCCTGGTATGGAAAAAAAAAAAAAATAATAATACATTGATAAGATATCTTATCAATGATAAGATATTGATAAGATATCATATCTTATCTTATCTTAATACATTGTGCCAACATTGTTCTTTACTTAGGCAGCGCGATTGCGGTGCCTATGATAATATCCTGAATTGCCTAATGCTTTTTTACCTACCTCTTTTCATCCGAAAAATCAGAAAGAAAAATTAACAGAATTTTAAAGTGGAAGGTAGAATTTTTGTTTCAAGAAAAGTTTCTTCTTCTCCTTCCAACGAACCGATACCATGGTGAGCCCAAGATGACAGTATATATTTTTAAGAAACAGATTAGCCGGGATGACGGTTGAAGCTCGGAGGTCGATATCGATAAGCAAAAAAGAGAAAAAAAAACGGCGGCGTATTAGTGACGCCGCCGCCGATAGAATCAGCGGCGGCGTCAGCGCGCTGATGCAAGCTCGGCGGCGCGCCACCGTTTTTTTTTCGGCGGCGCGCCGCCGACTTTTAGGCCTTTGTTTTTTTGCTGTTGTAAAGGGTGTCCATAATGCAAGCCCTAACTTCGTCTGGGTTAGAAACAGATGTATAATATTTGTGTAGAAAGGACTCAAGAGAGGAAACTATATCTGTTACAGGAACTTATTTTGGTAGAAAAGATAATTTTGGACCTTTGTCAAGAATTTGGATTTCCTTTGGTTCAAGCGTTCTAGAAAAGAGATTAACAATAGCAGGTCCAGGAGGGAATCTTGGAGTACAAATATGGCTATTCATTGAAAATTTATATTGTAGGTTTTCCGATTTTTTAATAAGTCGTTCCTTTGACAAGCGAAAAGAATTTCCCTATTGTTCTTCTTCTTGTTGATGTTTATATTGAGGGATGTTTGTCTTCAAGCTCATTGGTGCCAAGCAGGGTAGTCCAATGAAGTAGGCTTTGACTACTTTTATTTATACTTCACACTGGAAAATGTAAAAATGTCCAACAAGGCAAAACACTCCTGTCGACAACCAGTCAGATATTGGATTAAATTTGAATTCAAGTAAGTGTAAAGCAATGTTGATAGGTGGCCTTCCTGAAAATATAAATGACTCCCTTACAATGAAAGTTGATATCCTATAAGTGAAACTTGAAAAAACAAGCTGTGAGAGAGATTTTGGGGCACTTATTGATACCAGCTCAAATTTCATGTCCATTCATCAAAAGTTGACTCCATAGTAACTGCTAACTCCTGTGGCAGCCTTGTTGGACAAACACAGTAATCATTCAAGCATATTGATTGCACTGTGTTTTTGGTAGTGTTTAAATCAATAGTATGTCCAACTATTCTAAATTTGGTCAATGTCTGGGGATTATATTAAAGAGGAGATTCTATTAAGATTAGAAATTACAATAAAAGGCAACATAACCAGTTCCAGATATGACAAAAGGCTCGCAGTCCTGAGACTGCCAATCTTGGCCAACTGGTGGTGTAGAGGAGATCAGATTCGAATACCAAATCCATAAATAGACTGGACAGAACAAGAGTTGGGGCATATTTTACTACTCCAAAATATCCATCAACCATGAAGACACTCCATCTAAAGTAAAAATGAAGCAGCTAAAACCTTTCCTAGAACATCATGATGGTCAGTATGTTCTGTAAACAGTCTACCAATTGAAGCAGTCGCAGCCCCCTTGTTAAACATTTTCAAAAAGAGACTAGACAGCCATCATAAATACAAACACTACACATTGGAAAATTGACTAATAGTCTGTACATTCATAATAGATTTATGATTTGTGACAGAAAATCCGAGTGTCATTGTGCCATGGTGAGTATAACTTACTAAAAGCACTGTTCCTATAAGCTATAAGTACATGGGAATTAACTAAAGAACTTATTGATGAAATAGGCCTAGACCTAAGTCTCACTTTAGCTTGAACCAAGGCTTTCCATTTTTTCTAGGCATCTGGTTGTTATCTTTAGATTGCTAACCTATAATTGACTATTCAGCTGCAATCGTAAAGAGATAAACGTAAGCCATTGCTACCAGGGTCGGGACAGTCATGGATTTTACTTTTATGTACATATAAAAATTATGTATTCCATCCAACAATGTGTGCCATGTATCTGGAACTTTTTTGTAGTAAACTCTTTGGAAGAATATCAACAAGTGAAAGACATTTGAAATTTAATATTAATAGTGTCAAATCCAGACGAAAAAGAGGAATCAAAGGGATATTTTTTTTTTAAAGGTAAAACCTGATTAGTGTTTTATTTAGTTTATTAACACAATCATTCTGTAGGCCAAATATAATGCTAGCTGAAAACTGGTGATTCTGCCCTAACTTTAGCACTTGATCAACTCTGGTTGTAAGCCTAATTATGGAAATGGGAGATGATTTCATATCTCTCAATTTTATGCCTTTAATTTTCCATTGCAATGGTTAAATTTAAGCCTCTAGGCTTCTATTTTAGTAGTAAAAAAACTGTGTTAAGTCACAATTTATAAGATTTTAAAAATTATGGTAAAAGTGGAAAAAAAATGCTAATGTGGCTTAAAATGCTTCCTAATCATCGAGTTGTAATCAAGCAAAATGTGTTTTCTCTCTAAAGTTAAGACCAGTATAGGAACTGTCTTCTACAAAATTTTCTAAGCAAGAGTAGAAGAAAAAGAAGTAAATGAAGAAGAGTAGACATAAGTGGTAGACATAAGAGTCTAACCACCTCATCCCACATACCCAAACAGCATTTAGGAAATATCATTCTTCCATTGATGCATTTGTTCGCCTAACCAACGCCATATCTGAGTGTCTGAAAGACAACCAAATCCTAGTTGCAGCCTTCTTGGACTTCCAAAACGCATATGATAATATCCAACATCCACTCCTACTGCAAAAATTATCAAAAATGGGTTTTCCAATACCTGTAGTGAATTTCTTTAAAAGTTACCTATCTGAACGCTCTTTTGTTCTCCAAGTAAATTCCTACACCACTTCTAAAAAGTCTGTCTCCAAAGGCCTTCCCCAAGGTGCTGTCCTCAGCTGTCTGCTGTTTTCACTATATTTATGGGATCTCAACCTACCCCAAACAAATATTCAGTTTGCAGATGATATAGTCCTATGGTCTACCTCAAATGATTTTGAACTAGCCCAATCCAAGTTACAAAAGTTGCTTTATGCCTTTGAATGTTTCTCCAACAATTCATGCCTTCCCACCGCCCCATCAAAATCAGCTATAGTACAGTTTCATAACAAGAGAAATCCCCAATCTGCCCTACTAACCCTAAATGGTGTTGTCATCCAAGAGCAACAACACATCAAATATCTTGGCCTCACTCTAGACCAAAAACTAACCTTCAGGCTCCACATTGAAAATGTGAGAATAAAATGCCTCAGAAAAATGCGTATCTTACAAAGGCTACTCAATACGCCTTGGGGTTGCCATGAAAAAACTCTAATAAATTTCTATAAGACTTATATTAGATCTCAGATTGATTATGGACTAATTGTATATGGCTCATGCTCAAATACCCTACTATGCAGTCTGGAGACTGTCCAGAATACTATGATCCGTGCTATACTTGGCCTCAGGAATCACACCAAAACCAACTTCCTCCTCAGTGAAAGTGGTCTCACCTCTATTGCCATGCGTAGAGACATCCTACTTGCCCGCTACTTTACAAAAATTGAAGGTAACAGTTCCCATAGATTACATGACTGGCTAAGAAACCCTGGAGCTTTTAGGGGCCTTGCACGGGAATTTGCAACCACCCAAATGACCTACCCCATACCTTCATCTTCTTTATTTCAAATTTACCCCCGGATACCTTCCTGGGCTAACCACTACCCAGAAGTGAACCTTTTGTTTGCGCCAGCTATTAAAACAGACCTTTCCCTTGCCTATGTAAAATCATTATTTCATGAATTTGAGTCTCAGAGATATATCCACCACCTCCCAATTTTTGTGGATGGCTCAAAAACAGATTCCAGGACTGCTTGTGGAGTCCACTTCCCATCTTTAGGTATAGCAGCTGCTGAAAGGTTCCAAAATGATGTGAGTATCATGACAGCTGAAATAGCTGCCATCAACATTGCATTGGAAACCATTATAAAGATGCCAAACCCCCCAAGAAACACCCCTCTTATAATTTATTCAGACTCAAAATCAGCCCTTGCCTCAATATCACCAGAACATTCAGACTACCCAGACAATGATACCTCCACCACTCTTGTACTATTGAACCAACTACTTAAACAAGGTATATCCACAAAATTCCAGTACATCCCAGGTCACATGGGTATAAAAGGGAACCACAAGGCAGATGAAATAGCTAAATCTGCCCTTCAGCTTGAAATAATTTCTGGAAGACCTATCCCAGTAAGAGATGTAAACCATTGGCGCCTAAAAATTTATCTAGCAAACCAATGTCCACCAAACCTTTCTCCATTTACATCCCGGAAAGACTCAAAGATGTACCACAGAATACGATCAAATGCTACTGGCCTTAACAGCCAAACTTATCACTATCAAAACACAACCATTCCAACAGTAATGAGCCCTCTTTGCCGCCTATGTCAAACCTATGATGAGACCATCAACCATGTTCTTTTTGGTTGCCCTGTGGCAACTCTCAACCATAAAAAAGAATGGCTAACTTTATCTGCTATATTCAAGCGCCTCAAGCTAACCCCTAATATTGACCAACTAACACAAAGGAGACACTCTTCAACTGATGATGCTGAATTGTTCAAAGCTGTCTTTAACTGCCTAAATATAGGTGGTTTCATCAATGATGTATAAAGCCTATTATTGAATAATAATAGTCTAATCTCTATATTTGATTTCCCAGGACACCCCTGACATAATCAGACAATACGAAAAAGGTTAAATGGATTCATCCGAAGCCTATAATTGAAGAAGAAGAAGAAGAAGTGGGTAAATACGCCTTCCCAGGCTACAACTTATGGTCTGAATTCATTCGAGAAAGTTTTTTCTCTTAACATAGCTTTTTTCCAGGGTAGCAAAAATACCCTTATCTAGAACTGTAGCAATTTCTGTATATATTTTAGGACTACGTCTGGTCCCATTAGGAGGGACTGGGATGCAATTGTCGTGATAGCAGCCATTGTTGAACGGGAATCTGATGGGGTACTACTCTTTTGTCATTATAGTACGTGCTTCAAAATTTGAATCGTGGCTCATGACACATCATAACCATTCCAATTGTATCCCAGACCTCATAGGGGGACAGGTCATGGTTGCAGCAGTAGCTCCAACCGAGTGAAGAGCAAACCAGAGTCCATAGTAACCAAACGTTGTAAAGGTGTTTTGAAAAAAGAACCTGCTTGATGACAAAAAATTGCCATCTGACACTGATTCAGGAATGGCAACTATTATTTTGGTTAATTTTAAAAGTAAAAGTTTAATGCAAAAACAAATTCGTGGTGATTTCGACATTTCTTGAAAATGTCGTCAGGTCAAAATAAAAAGTGCAACATTGAAATCAGCATGGTCGAAAACCTGCATAGGATAATTATAGTTCTTCACCTGGAACAACAAGGAAAATCACTTTTTTGCAAGGTTAGCACTGATGCGTCTCCTGTTTTCTTTTCTTCTTTTTTTCTACCAGGGCTAGTATATTAGTAAAAAAAAAAACAGAGAGATGTTTAATGGTTAATTCGAACGGAAATTAAAAGTCTTAAGCAAACTTTTTAAGTGACAAAAAAGATGGGGGGGAGCAAATAATAGTAACCAGACTAAAAATTAACCAAACTAAAAAAATAGATACATACAAAGAATAGGCCTTTTATACTGATATTTTAAACAAACAATTTTTTTTCTTAGGGAAGTAAAGAGCAAAGTTTAAGCTTAAAAAGACAAAAATGATTACTTGACAACCTATCTAAAATATATGGATAAAAATAGTGTAAACACACCAACTGATGATATTTTGCTATGTTTGTAGATTTGGTATACAAATGCTATGTTGTAGATTTGGACACAAGCAAAAATAGTATATAAACATGGTACAAGCACCTGATCACCTGATTTCTTTTTTCTGTTTGCTTGGTGTTTGCTTTTTAACTACAAAAAGGATTTTCGTTCAGACTTAAAGTTATTGCTTGCAACAAGCTGTTCAGCTTAGGAAGCCTCTTTTTTTTAGCAATATAATAGGCCAAAATCTGTCCAAAGTGTAGCAGCCAAGTAAGTTGTAACTTGTAAGCATCAGATCTCAACTTTTCTGCTCACTTCTGTTTTTCCTACCTTATAAATCACCATTAATCTACCATTATAAATCTACCATTATTTTTGTATGCTGTTCAATGACTTTGCAGTTTTTAAAATTATATTTATTTTTATGCTAAAGTTTCTAAGATAATTTTGATTGTAGCCTATACTGAAAGTTATTGATATCACAGCTGGAGTAAGACTATGAAAAGCGTTATAGATTAGTTTGTTGTTGTCAGGCTACACACTCACTTTTGACTCCTAAATCAATATTCTGATTTTTTTATACTTGGCTGTTGTGTTTTCAGTAAAGCACTATTACCACTACTACTAACAATTCACCGCAGCACCAAGCCGCCTGAGGCTACCAGCTACGCACGCTCCTCCTCCATCCCAATCTATTCAAAGCCTCCCTTTTTACACCCTCCCACGAAGTTCTCATTTCCTTTAAATCTTTCTTTATGACGTCCTCCAACCCCAGACGAGGACGACCTGCTTTCCGTTTAGCCCTAGACGGTTGGCCGAAAAGAACAATCTTCGGCAATCCTTCATGTCATCCTTCATCCGCACAACGTGTCCTAGCCACCTCAACTTTTATTTCATTATAGCCCTAGAGAGCGGTATTGAATCACATTTTTCGAACAGCCTTTTGCTTGAAATACGGTCAGTCAGCCGGGTACCCAATAATCCTACAAGGCTACAAACATAGGGAATTATCATCAGTTGGTTTATTTGCACTAGTTTTATCAAAATATATACTAAATAGGTTGTGAAGTAGTTACTTCTGTTCATTTTATGTTTCAACTTTGCTCTTTACTTCCCTCAAAAAAAAAACCTGTAAAACTGGTATATACTGTTTTCAGTCTCTCTCCTGCAGCCTTGTGTAAGTTTACCAAATTTTGTTTTTTTTAATTAAAAAATGCTTTTAGATTAATTAATACTTGAACAATGAAATAATAATACTTTGTTTTTCCAGAATATACTGTGATACTTCCCAACAATGGAAAGCACAATGAGAAGCTTATAATAACTTTTTGCACATTAACATTCATATTTGATAGGCTGAATGTATTTGTATTTTCAAAGGTTCCTTTTCAAACCCAACTGGCTAACACTTGTTCTTAAGCCTTTGATCTTGATCAAAGGGTTAACCCTTTGATCTTGTTTAACCCTTTGACTAACACTTGTTTATACCATTATACAAAATACATTAATTGTGTCAGAATGTGCATTTTTGTTCAAACATCACCTTTTTGAGTCGGTAAAACTTGCAAATTAAGTTGCTTATATGTGGCTCTTAATGCTTTTTGAGCACTCTATTGCTGCATCTTTAACTTTTGACATGATTTGGTTGATTTTATTGAAGGGGCAATTAAATCAAACTCTTGTTATAAATTGAATTACAAAATGCCTAATTGACTATCATTACATCAAAAAAGAAAGGTGAATATACTCATACTCAATCATTGTTAAATTCATACTTATGCATTGGTAAAAATACTTGAGAGGTGGTGTATTAGTATCTTCGGTAGGTGTGTTGGGAAGGTGGGTAGACAATGTTGAAAAGATCCATTTTCAGGAGACCTATGTTCAGAGAAGAGGGAGTCCTTTGGACCGATCTTAGGTGTGTCAGGATGCAGGTATGCTTAATTTGTGTGTGTTGTCAAACAATCACAAATAATTTTTTGTCAGGCACACTCTTTACATCTCAAGTCAACTCAAGAGAACTGAGCTTTCTTCACAGTAATATATTTTTTGTCTTATTTTAGAAAATGAAGAAGAAACTGGAAGAGAGCGAGTGCTGCTCAGACGTCTGTCTCAAACAACTCAAACAGATTTAATGCTTGGCCAATATGAGAAATTTGGCGAAAAAGGAGGCAGGATTGTTATCAGACCAATGTCTGTTCAGCAGCGTATCAGAGAACTTAATGTGAAAGCCCATCAGTTTGCTGATGCAATTCTTTCGATCCAACATGGACCTTCAAAACATTACAGACCTCCTGCCCGAAGCCTTCAGGTAAATGAATTAAAATAAAGGTTAATTTATTGGTTTTGCAGATAATCCTCAGATTTAAATTTGTTTTCATCTGCCATGGAGGAAAAGTCAAAATATGACTTATAAGGAGGTGTAAATTTTTTCCTCTACTAGAACGGGAGCCAATTTTGGGGTTTCAGGTGTCCTTATGATGTTGGAAAATTGGGTCTGTAGTGTGTAACTGCGTCTTGGTACAAAAACACTTTGTTACCACAGCTAGGCCTATTGCAGGAACTAGTTTGTGGTTGTGTAAGTTCGTCTAGATTTGTAGCTCCGAGGCTGATGAGGCAGGGCCAAAGAGACAACGCTGATGCAGCAAGACCTATTTCTATGTGAACGAGCGTTAGCCTAGGCAAGCACATCTAGGCGTGTAGCTCTTAGGTCGTGGGACAAAGGTGTCAATACTTACTTACTTGTACTTGTTGCACGTTCAAACCGACCCAGGCTCATCGTGGTGCCGAGCAGATGACGACATGTCTCCTTCGATATTTTTCGCTCGAGGGTGGCAGGCTCCACAATTTTCAGCCACTAGCAATCCCAGCGACGGCCGTATTTTTGGAATCCTTCAACTGGCTCCAGATCAGACTTAACTGTTGCTAGCCACTTCTTCTTTTGGCCTCCTGCCCTTTTCTTCCATGCCGGTAGTGGTAGACATTTGAGGGATTTTTTGCTTATATGGTCATCTGGTCTGCACCTTGTTTGTCCAAACCATCTCAGTCTCTTCTACTTAACAATGTCGGAAACAAGTGGGCAATCCCCACATCTTCTCGTGACTTCTTCATTTGAGATTCTATCTGAGAGGTGGATGCCCAGGATATAGCGCAGACATTTGTGGTTGAATATATTCAAGCTCAACGCTTCGACTGCTTTAAGTGACCACGTTTCACATCCATAGAGGAGGACAGAGAGAACCATAGCTTTATGCACTCGGAGCTTTGTGCGTGGTGATATTTCGCTCCGCTTCCAGAGATACTTCCGTAGTTGAAGGAAGACATTCCAGGCTGACGATATGCGGCTCCGGATTTCTTCTGAAGATTAACCGGCAGGATTTACCATCGATCCGAGGTATTTGAACGACTGGACGTCCTCTATCTGATTGCCATTTAGGGTCACAGGGTTTTCATACATCCCATCTGTTCGCATGGATTTTGTTTTTGTTAGGCTTATTTAGAGACCAGTCGAAAGTGCCTTGACTGCCACGTCATTTATCATAGCCTGGGCTTCTGCATCAGATTCAGCAAGCATGTCCACATTGTCAGCATAGTCAAGATCTGTGACGGAGAAGGACGGGCTTACTGCAACGCCTTTATACTTATCCAGGGCCCTTAGGATTCAATTGATGACGAAGTTGAACAAAGTTGGTGAAAGGACACAGTCTTGACGTACACCTTCCTCGATCAGGACCAGATCTGAAAGATCGCCATAGACTCTTACTCGGGCCTTTGTTCCAGCATAGTATGCCTTAAGCAGATTGATGATCTTCTCAGATACACCGTCCTCTCTCATTGCTTCCCATATTGCCTCACGATGGACCGAATCAAACGCGGTAATGAAGTCTATGAAGATTTGGATTGTTTGCTGCTGGCATTTAAACCGGTGTTCAAGGATCTGTCGCAGGCGAAAAATCTGGTCACAGCAACCCATGCACGGCCTGAATCCTGCTTGGTTGGGTCGCGTTCGGCTGTTTCTGGTGTCTCAAAATCTATGTAAAAGTATGACTGCGAACAGCTTGGCAGCAGTTGGGATAAGGCATATACCTCGGTAGTTTTTGCAGTCCATTCGGTCTCCTTTTTTGAAGATAGGGACAATTATTGAGGTCTTCCAGTCATCTGGGATGTATTCATTGTCCCAGCCTTCGGTTATCACGCTATGAAGTTCATCCACCGCCACCTCGGGGAGAGCTTTCAGTAACCCGGCAGGAATCTCATCTATTAAGTCTGGTTGTGCGGGGGATTCTGCGGTGCTGTAAGTGGTTGCTTTTGACTACTATTGTCTCAATAGCTCTTAGAAATGAACTCGCCATCTTTCGATACGTTCCTCGCTGCTTGCGAGTATTTTCCCATCCTTCGCCTTAAGCAAGGGAATGATAGTTTGCTTCTTCTTCCCAGTGCATTCTCTAAGTATCTGATAGAGTTTTCGTGTATCATTCCGTGATGCGGCTCTTTCCATATCACTGGCAATATTAGACCAGTAGGTGTTTTTCGTCAGCTCTTGCCGATTTGTGACATTCTTGTCGTAGCACTTTGTGTGTGGGGAACTTCTTGTTACTCATTTCTTTTTTCTTGGCAGAGAGTTTGAGTGTCTTTTCTGAGATCCTTACGCTTGACACATCTAAGTATGTTTGAGGTGTCTTCATTGATGTGGTCTTTGAATTTGCTCCATTTCTTCTCAATCTTTATCTCGGGGCTGTTGGGGCACTGATCAGTCGGGGTTGCCTCCTCGGTGTCATCTTGAAGGACAGTGAAGCGGTTTGAGATTTCAAGGACAAACGCTCCTCGGCACTCATCTACTTTCAGCTTCGACGCGTCTATTTTCTGGTTCGGCATAGTAGTCTTCCTTGAGCTAAGTCTGTACTTTAGCCTTGTCTTCAGCAAGAAGTGGTCAGATCCATTTTTCGATCCCCTGTCAGCACCTCTGTGCGCTCTCGAGTCCAACACCATGGATTTCCATCGTCGGGATGCAAGGAGATAATCTATTTGGGCCGTTTCTCTTCCATCGCGGGATTCCCATGTATACGTATGACACAGCTTGTGCCTAAACCCGGTGTTAGCCACAGCGAGATTGTTCTGCATTGCGAACAGCAAAAGCCTGTTTCCATTTGTGCACCTGTCTCCGAGGCCGTGCTTGCCGATCGCCTGTTCCGAGTTATTCAGCTTTCTGCCGATTCTGGCATTGAAGTCGCCTCCAATTAGGAGGATATCTTACCGGGGAATCTTATCAATGACTGTCTGCAGGTCACTGTAAAACTGATCTTTTTGCTGTTCAGTGGCATCTCTTATTTTCAGTGGCATCGATTGTTCGTGCGACCTTTAATTTTTGCCCGTACGATTCTCTCAGACACAGGCTCAGATTTGATGAGCCCAGTGACCGCTTTGGGGGACAACAGGATACCTACTCCTGCTCGGCCAGATCCATCTAATGGTCCCGAGTTACAAAAAGAGACCGCCTTCCCAGCCGTGGATTCAAGGGTTAAGATGTTACGTCCATTTAGTCTCGTCTCTGGAGTCGAGTGGAGTCTAAAGTCGATTTCTTAGCACAAGCATTGTCAAACCTGCAGTATGACTTTGATGAAATGCAACAAGCTAGTAAGTCTTCCTGCGTAGTTATTTACCACCTACCTGGTCTGAATGAAACAACAAGGCATCCCATAAATAATGTGTTAGACTTAATAACAAACAAACTAGGTCTACGATCGGTGTCCGAGTCTGACATTGTGGATGTTAATGTTTTGGGAAAGCCCAGTAGTAGCAGAACCCCCCCCCCCCCCCAGTTGAAGCCGGATTTAAAAGCCCAACAGTTGCAAGATAAGTATTGAAAAATCGGAGCAAGCTGAAAGGATCGAAAGTTTTGTAAGTGAAAGCCTTACTCGTCCTAGACAGGAAGTTCTAAATGCTGCTAGGGATGTAGTGGGTATGAGAAATGCTTGGTCAGTACAGGGCCGTATCCTTGCAAAGTCTGGCGATCAAGTAGTTAGAATTACGGACTTCTCAGAAGTTGTATCGCTGAGCCGTCTTCACGAAGCCAGGGTTCTGGCTAATAGACAAGAGAGTGACTAAACTGCTTTGGTGACAATAAGGTGAACTTTTTGTTTCGAGATGTCTCTGCTGTCTAGTAGACTATCTGATCTTGCAGAAAATTACTTTAATTTAGCTAATGTATGTGAACGAGGCCTCTGTGAACGTGATGGTGGGAATGAAAAAGTGAGTTCAGACCTGAATATTCCGGTATCTAAGTATATTGATCCTTGTGATCTGAGGGAAATTAAATCGCCGAGTGATTTTATCATAGCCACGTATAATTGTCAGGGGCTTGAAACTGCGTTTGATACACTACTTACCACAGTTAATGAAAGTAATCTTTGTTTTGATGTAATATCACTAACTGAGACTTTCTTGAGTGAAATTTCGCCTTTAAGTTTGTATTCACTAGGAGGTTATTCTTTTTATTATAAACGCAGATGCGGAAAGGTGGATTAGGAATTTACGTGCGGAATGATATTTCTGTAACTGTAGAAGATACTTTAGGTGTCTGGGTTGAAGGTCGGTTTGAGCCTTTTGTTGTTAATGTAAAAAAGTATGATGTTGAAATTTTGATTGCTATTATTTACAGGATACCTAGTTCTAACCCCACGGAAACGTCTCAGCATTTTGAGAATCTTTGTCAGAATTTAGGGTCGTGTAAAAAGCCGTGTATGCTAATGGGAGATTTCAACCATAATTTATTGGAGCTAGGAAATAATATGAATGCGGAATTTTTAACAACTATGCTATCATTTAATTTTTTCCTGTCGATTAACATCCCCACACGAATTACAGAACGCACAGCCACACTTATTGATAACATATTAAATAGTGAAGATATTTGTGACTGGCTGAAATCATCAAATGTGCTAATTGCGCCAGGTTAAGATCATCTCCTTGCATTTGTAACAGTTTCGTTTAGCGATTTATCATCATATCCAAATGACCAGCATAAAATTGAAGAGAAAATATTTGTTTTCAATGAACCAAATTTAAATAAATTAAAAGATCATTTCAGAAAACTAGAATGGAGTGATGTTTTGAGTCAGAATGACCTTGAAGTAGGTTATGTTTTGTTTTTTGATAAGATTCGTGAAGCAATGCACAAGTGTTATAAGATTGAAGAACCACATGAGAATAGATCGAGAAAGAAAGATAATTTTAAACCTCCGTGGTTAACAAAGGAATTACAAAACATGATAAAAATTAAGAAACAAGCTTTATAGTAGAATGTTGAAGAAACCGTCGAATGAAAATCGACATATTTATGTTAGTCATCGAAATGTTGTCAATAAGAAAAAACGAGATGCTAAGAAGAATTATTTTTTTAATGCCTTTGAACTTGCAAAGAATGATGTATCTTCGACATGGAAAATTATTAATCTAATTTTGAGGCCAAATAAACATAAAGATAATGAGATCCTTAAGGAGGTAGTTACCCGAATGGGGAAAGAATAGGAAATTATCAATCTATAGCTGATAGTTTTTTAATTTTTTTACTGAAATTAGTCGAAATATTTCATCTCTATTTGATAATGATATTGACATAGAAGACGGAAGTAAAATTTCTTCAAATTTTGATAATGATGGAAGCATTTTTGTTTTTGAACCGGTTTCCACAAATGATTTGGAGAAGACAGTGAATTCTTTGGGACCATCAGAGGCTCCCGGAATTGATCACATGCCGAAACGTGTTCTAAAACATGTTTTGCCGGTGATATCTCATATTTTAATTTTTTTTAATCAATTTGTCTTTTCAAAAGCGAATTGTTTCAAAAGGTCTAAAGAAAAGCCATATTATACCTTTATATAAGTATGGAAATAAGGAAGAGATAAATAATTACCGCCCCATTTCAATTTTACAAGTTATTTCGAAGATTTTTGAAAAAATAATGCATGATAAATAAGTAAATGCGGAGGAAAATAAAACAATACCACCTAGCCAATATGGATTTCGGAAAGGGCATTCGGCGGATCACGCGATTACCCATTTTATTTGTAAAGTGACAGATTTTCTAGATATGGGTTTTTATGCCTCAGCTTTATTTGTTGACCTGTCGAAAGCATTTGATACAGTAAACCATAATCTTTTAGTTAGAAAGTTAAAGAATTATAAATTTCCACCGTGGATTGTTAGTTGGATTGAGTCATATCTATCAGATAGGTCACAGGTCGTTACAGTTAGACCAAAAAGATCACGAGAGCACCTAAAAACTTGCGGAATTCCACAGGGGTCGATTTTAGGTCCACTCCTTTACCTCATTTATACCGCGGATATAGGAAATTTTATGAAAGATTGTTTGACAATCATTCGCAGATGATACAGTTTTATTATTCCGAGCTTTAAGTGTTGAAACCCCTATTAAGACCATGGAGAGAGCGTTGACTCATCTAATAAAATATACGAGGAGTAACCGTTTATTGATTAATATTAAAAAAACAAATTACATGATTTTTTCTACTATTAAAAAGGTAAACACTGAACTATCTTTTACAGCTGATGGACATTTAATACATAGGGTTTCAAAATTCAAATATTTACAGGTAATCATTGATGAATTATTGTCATGGAATGAACATGTAAATTCATTATCTATAAAAATTGCAAGAGGAGCTGGGATTTTGTATAGACTTAAAAATTTCCTTATCTATAAAATTTCCATTATCTATAAAAATTGCAAGAGGAGCTGGGATTTTGTATAGACTTAAAAATTTCCTTCCGCAAAAAGTTTTGCGAACCCTTTATTTTATTCTTGTTTATCCTTATATACATTATAGTTGTTACGTTTGGGCTAATTCATTGTCTTATAATTTAAAGAGAATTCAAATCTTACAAAATAGAGCTGTAAAGTCAATTTATTTAATAGACTTAATACTAAAGAAGTTTTTCTTAAATCTCAGTTGCTAACAGTGAGACAAATTTGTCAGCTCCAAACTGCTGTTTTCATGTATAAATACTTGAATAATCTAGCTCCCCCAGGACTAACACAACTTGTCCTTTTTCATTTATCGTCCTATTATCATGCTTATCCAACGTCGTCATCTACCCATTTTTCTCTTATCTCGGATATTTGTCACACGCAAAGAGCAGCTTTTTCTATCAAATACGTTGGAGTAAAATTATGGAACAGTATTCCGCTGGAAATAAAAGATTCTGTTTCGGTTCCGTCATTTAAATATAATTATAAGAAACATATATATTCTACTAGTACAAATAAATAGTTTTTAGTAGGAATCTCTTTTTTATGTAGTGTACAGTGCCTTTTTTTTTTTTTCAAAGTTTGTTTGTTTGTCAATTTGTTGCTTGTCAATAATAAGTGATAGTATTTGTATGAATATTCGAGTTCTCCAGGGATTACACTTAGGTCCTAGAGATCATTGATCAGTCTTTTTTTTTTTTTTTTTTTTTTTTTTTTTTTTTTTTTTTTTTTTTTTTTTTTTTTTTTTTTGAAAGTTTGTTTGTTTGTCAATTTGTTGTTTTTCAGTAATTAGTGATAGTATTTGTATGAATATTCGAGTTCTCCAGGGACTACATTTAGGCCCTAGGGATCATTGATCAGTCCCTGGAGTTGTGTTTTATTTGTGTGTTTATATTGAATAAAGTCAAAGTTCAAAGTTCTCAGGAACGCACAGAATATCAAGGTTATAAAGATAAAATTCAGCAGCTACAAAAGCTTGTGTCAATGAACATTTAATCGAGCACAGGTTCCAGCAGCCGATATTCAGGTCTTGTCTTCCTGATAGGATGGTAGCTAGCATACTTTTCGACGAGGGCCCCATTCTCGTCGCATCGCATAATACCGGGGATGCCGTAGCCAAACTTTTCATCATACCGTATTTGTCTTCATCATTGAGCGTTTCTTGGGGATAAGGTACACCACAAGTTCCCTAGTCTTGCGGTCACCCAAAGCGCGTTGGCCATCACCTTGCTTGGCGTGGAGCTCAGTGATGTATTCACCACTTTGAGGTGCGCTAGCGGATTTCCTATGCTGCCTAGGGACGGAGGGTCAAGCCTCATTGCCTGGATGCCCACCACCGCCGTGGAAATTTTCAGGCTTAGCTAGCCCCTTGCTCCCACCTAGAATATGTAAGTGCAGGCTTTGTAAGTGCATATATGTCTATAGATCATAATCTAAGGGGCGAAGGAGATAATGCTGCCATAGTAATTCCTACTGTAGGAACGAGATTTGGGCTAGGCTAATGCATCTATTCATGAGGTTCTTATCGCAAGGGATGATGGATATGATGATGCTATTGCAGTAAAATAGTGGCTGAGGTGAATTTGTATCATTTTTGCAACATTCACTGCAACTCAGTAAACAAGGTCTGCAACTCAGTAAACCCTGGTCCATAGTGAAAAAAAAAAACACTTTTAAAAAAAGTGCCTAGTGAGAGATTATTACCATTTGTAGGTGATTCAGGAATGGTAACTATCATTTTGATTAGAATTCATGGAAAATAACCTGAAACCCCTCGAAAAAGGAGTGGGACTGAAAGGAAATGTACACCATCAGAATCACCATTGCCGAAAATCTTATAGAGGACACTTGCAGCTCCCCACCTTGATCAGCTCGAAAACCGCTGTTTTTGCATTGGTAGCGCTGGAGAACTTTCTCCAGTTTCTTTTTTCTTTTTTTTTCTTTTTTGTCACTGCTGGCAGAGAACTGAAACAGCATAGAGAACTGTTCAAGGCCCATTTGAAAATAAATTACAATATCTACGTGCGTTTTTAAGTAACAGAACATAATATTTAAAATCAAATACGATTTTGACCAGAAAAACTGCAATTTTGTCAAAATTGACCCATCTGGGCTTGTGATAACATTATTTGAAAAAAAAGTTGAAAAAAATATACCAGATTTATGGTTATTGATTGCTATTGCCTTATGTCCTTTGCTCTACATCACCACTTCACTAGATTATAGTGTAACTTGGGCTCATAGGGTCAAAATTTTTAAATAGATTGGACAAAAAATCCTTAGACCCTTCCCTTTATTCCCCTACCCTCAATAAAGATTTGAAGTACACCCTCCCCACTCCCCCAAAAAATTGCTAAAAGGTTCAGATTGATCCCAAAGCTGTTCCCAAGATGTTGCATATGCGTTGTTTTGATCACCTTGCAATACATAGTGTTTTTAATTAACCTTGCTGCTTGACCTTGAATAGATTTTAGATCCTATAGAGCAGTGGTTCTCAAACTTATCTAGACACTGTATCCCTTTTTACCCACAAAACTTTTTAAGTACCCCTCCTCAGTTACCGATAGATCTACTAAGTAAACTATAGCTAAAATATTAAACTAATCTTGGTTTTCTCAATATTAAACGAACTGCGTACCCCCTAAAAATTTGGCGTACCCCCAAGGGGTACGCGTACCACAGTTTCAGAACTACTTCCATAGAGGATTATAGTGCAAAAATGTTCTGGTAGATTGAGAAAAGACGTTTTTAGGCCTTTCCCACCTCCTCTACCCCCCTTCCCTGCAGTCAAAATTTCAGACCCACTGGCTCCCCACTCTCTCCTAAAAAATTTACTCAATACCCAACCTGTTTCAGAGGTATTGCAGATACGGTATTTTGATAACCTTGCATTATACTTTGTTTTGGAATTCCCTCGCTACCTAGACGTGAAACAGTTCTAATTTCCATAAGAAATACTAGTGTAAAAATGGATAGATAGATTGAATACAACAATTTTAGACGCCCTTTCTCCAACGCAACATTTGAAATCTCCTTGCTTCCACCAACCCTTCCAAAAATACAAATAAGAAATACAAATAAAAGTCCTCAGGACAGTATAGAAATGTCCTGTGGACTTCCCCGATGCCGATGATTATCCTCATTTCTTTTCTTCTATTCCTTTTTTTTCCTTTTGTCATACCTAGCCAGAATGGTTTCAGAAATAACCTAAAATTCTTGCTCTGTTTGATTTATCCCTGTGTTTTTCTGACTTTATTTACTTATCTTCTATAATCCTTGATCTTGAAGTAAACAAAACATTTTAATGCTTTTACGATTTTCAATCTCCAGCTCTACTGTAAATCTACAGTTTTTCAGTCTTGGCTATAGGAGAAAAATCTTTCCATAGTTTTAAATTGTCAGTTATCATTATGCATTAGTTGGATATTATTCAAAATATCCGTCCTACTCGATTTGAATTGTATTCAGTATTGTTCTGTACGAATCTTCCGAAAAAAAAGAATCCTTTATTTCCTAACATTTTCTGTCTTCCTAACAGGGGTGTATCCAGGATTGTTGTTCGAGGGTGGGGTACTTTTTGGAAGGGGTCTTATAAAAAAAACTTTAAAAAATGCATAAAAAATTTGTGTATATGCATTTTTGCTACGTTTTTACGAGTCGGACAAAATGTTTTTTTTTTTGGGGGGGGGGGGATTCAAGCCCGGTACCCCCCACAACCCTAGTTACGGCCTTGCTTCCTAATATATCAGTTAGATTTGATCTTATAGGTTTCACCATGGGGATCACCCCGAGTTCTTAGTCCAGTAGATTTTACATTGGCACCGAGTCGATCAACCGAAGATTTGAGGAATTCTCTCGAGGAACGAAGGGTTTCCAAACGAATAGAGTTTGGATCGTTAGAACGTCTTAGAACAGTGGAAGAAGATTCAGATTCTACTGACTTTCCTATTGTGACTGAAGAATTATTTGCCTCTGGAAAGTGAGCCATTCTCTTTCTTTTCTCTAAGATTTTTTTTAAAGCTTTCATTCTTTTCTATATTTTATTTTTGCTTTTTTTTTAAGTATTAATTAAAAAAAGATCCACAGAACAAGTTTTTCAAAGAGAAGTAAAGCTCTATCAAACCGAAAATGAGCAAAATTAATTATTAAGATGAAAGTTTCAACTTAATACCCCAGTCGTTCTCGATGTATTGCTGAGGTGTCTTATTGGCAACCATATACACAGTGCGTTTTGGTTTAGTTTTAAAGCAACATTTAGTTTTAAAGAATAATGGGCAAATTGTGTAAACTATGGATGGCTGATATACCCAGTATCCCTAGAGACATAGTTACTGGACCGTTCTACTATGCTGAAAAAATTAGTGTCTAAAAATTTTGACTGGATGTGTTTGGAAAATGAACGGACTTGGGAGGAGGGCTGCTTGCCACCAATCTCTTTTGACTCTTAAAAATGCCACAAGAACTTTTTGATTTAGTTCAATATCCATCTAAATACTCCCTGAAAGGTTCACCTTAACACCCTTAGCTTGCGTAGTAGCATTAGTAGTAGCCCAGTATGCACATAGCACCTTTGGTTTCTTCAACATCCCCTTCAACACACGCTGAAAGTTTAAAATTATTATCATGAACCGTTCCTGAAGCATTTCTTCTACGTCCTCTTAACAACTTGTGTGGACATACTGTGTTTCGATTCAGTTCCATACAGTTTCAATATTTAAAAAAAAACTTGCCTTAATACCCTTAGTTTTAGCGGCAACAGCAGTATTAGTAGCAGTAGAACTAACAGTAGTAGCCTTAGCTTTAGTGGAAGCTGTAGTAGTAGTAGTAGTAATAATAGTTGCAGTAGTAGTATGAGCATAAGCAGTAGGAATAGGATGGAACTATTTTCTTTTAATTAGTTAAACATCCCTCACAACAAGCCCTGTTAGTTTCAAGTTCACACACCAAAGTGTTAGTGTTCCTAAGATATTGCTGTTACGCTCTTTTTACAACCTGCATACAAATGGCGTATTGCGATATAGTTCACCCCCCCCCAACAAAATCCTTGAAAATTTCACCTTTATACCCTTAGACATAGTTGTAATAGTAGTGATAGTGGTAGTCTTTGTGTTGCTAGTAGTAGCTTCAGAGGCAACGCTATAGCGTTGCCTATAGTAAAGGCCACACGGCTCCAATGTTTTATTATTTATTTATTATTATCATTACTTTGTTTTTTCCCAGAGGCACTTCATATGGAAGGGGTCTGAGTAGAAACTTCACAGGGGGTCCATTCGATTGGATATCGAGAGTTCTAGTACCCTTTTTAATAGTCGAAAGTGATTGGAGGGCAACTAGACCCCCCTCCTCACAACCATCATTCCCCCAAACACATCCAATCAAAATTTAAGATAACCATTTTGTTCAGCGTTGTTGATTTCCAGATAGAAAATATGTTTTTGAGAAGGACACTCCCCCACAAACCTCAGGACAAGGGTTTTAAGTTATGCCCTGGGGGCATATAAGGTTTTTATGGAAGGCGTTGTCGTAGAAACTTCAAAAAAAGCTCATTTGATTGGAAATTCAAAGGGCTAGTGCTTTTTTTAATAATCGAAAGTGATTTGAGGGCAACTAACCCCCTTCTCACGCCCCTCTTTTCCCCAAACACATCCAATATAAGTTTTGATATAGCCATTTTATTCAACGTAGTTTTAAATTCTGTAAATTAGGTCTTTGAGGATGACAACTCCCCCACGGCCCTCAGGGCAAGGGATGTAAGTTATGCCCTGGGGGCATATAAGGTTTTATATAGACAGCATTGTCGTAGAAACTTCAGAAAGGGCTCATTCGATGGGAAATTTAAATGGCTTGTTCCCTTTTTAATAGTCGAAAGTGATTCTAAGGCAACTGACACCCCTTCCATGCCTACCATTTCCCCAAATACATCCAATCTAAATTTTGATACAGCCATTTTGAGCAGGACGCTCCCTCCACAGTCTTCAAGGGCAAGGGTTATAAGTTATGCCCTGGGGGCATATATGGTTCTTATGGAAGGAATGCTCGTATAAACTTCAGAGAGGGCTCATTTGATTGGAAATTGAAAGTGCTAGTTCAGTTTTTTAGAGTCAAAAGAGATTGGAGGGGAACTAGCCCCCCCCCCCCCCAACGAACCTTTCCCCCCAAATGTATCCAGTAAGAATTTTGAGATAACCATTAACTTAAAAACTGCTCAAAGGTCAGATAATAAAAACTCAGGTGTCGTCACAACCCCCCAGGGCAAGTGTTGTAAGTTATGCCCTGGGGCATATATGGTTTGTATGAAAAGGATGCTCGTATAAACTTCAGAGAGGGCTTATTTGATTGGATATTGGAAGTTCGGGCTCACTTTTTAATAGTCAAATGAGATCCGAGGGCAGCAAGCCCCTCCCACGCCTTCTTTTTCATAACCCATCTGATGAAAGTTTTGAGATAGACATTTTGTTAAAAATAGTTCAAAGGTCAGATAAGAAAAAATCCGGTGTCAATATAACCCCCCAGGGCCCATGGGAAGTTATTCCCTAAGGGCATGTATAGTTCTTATGAAAGGGATGCTCGTATAAACTTCATAGAGGGCTCATTTGATTGGAAATTGAAAGTTCTAGTTCACTTTTTAAGAGTCAAGAGAGTTAAACTAACCCCCCCCCCCCACGCTTTTTTTCCCCAAACCCGTCCGCTACAAATTTTGAGATAGCCAGTGTTTTGGAAATTGTTAAAAATTAGATAACAAAACTCCCCCCCCCCAGAGCCCGGGGGATTGGCGTTGTAAGTGTTGTCCTGGGGTCGTATATGGTTTTTATGAAAGGGATGCTCGTATAAACTTCAGAGGGGGCTCATTTGGTTGGAAATTGAAAGTTCTAGTTCAATTTATAAGAGTCAAAAGATATCCGAGGGCAACTAGCCCTCCCCCCCCCCACACACAAATTTTTCCCCAATCCCATCCGATAAAATGTTTATAACAGCCATTTCATTAAAAATAGTTCAAAGGTCAGATAAGAAAAATTCCTGTGTTGACGGAACCCGCCAGGGCCTGGAGGCAAGCGTTATGAGTAATGCTCTAGGGGCATATATAGTTCTTATGGAAAGGATGCTCATATAAACTTCGGAGAGGGTTCATTTGATTGGAAATTGAAAGTTCTTGTTCACTTTTTAAGAGTCAAAAGAGATCGGAGGGCAACTAGCCCCCCCCCTCCTCCACGCCCTAAATGCATCAGATAGAAATTTTGAGATAGGCATTTTGTTAAAAATAGTTTAAAGTTCTGATAACAAAAAACTCCGGTGTCGACACAGCCCCCCAAGCCCCGGGGGTAGGCGTTGTAAGTTATGCCCTGGGGGCATATATGGTTGTTATGGAAGAGATGCTCGTATAGATTTCCTTGAGGGCTCATTTGATTGGAAATTGAAAGTTTTAATTCACTTTTTTAAGAGTCAAAAGTGATTGGAGGGTAGCTAGCCTCCCCCACACTCCATTTATTTATTTTTTCCAGAGGCACTTCATATAGAAGGGGTCGTCGGATAAACTTCAAAGGGGGCTCATTTGATTGGAAATCGAGATTTCTAGTGCCCTTTTTAAGAGTCAAAAGTGATCAGAGGGCAACTGGCCCCCCAAGCCCTTTTTCTCCAAATACATCTGATGAAAATTTGAGGTAGCTATTTTGTTAAAAAATAGTTCAAAGATCACATAACAAAAACTCCTTTACGTATGGTCATTTCGTCAAAAATAGTTCAAAGGTCAGATAAGAAAAACTCCTGTGTCGACACACCCCCCCCCCCCCCCCCAGGTCCGGGGCAGGCGTTGAAAGTATTGCTCTGGGAGCATGTATGGTTTTTATGGAAGGTATGCTCGTATAAACGTCGGAGGGCTCATATGGTTGGAAATTGAAAGTTCTCGGTCATTTTTTAAGGGTCACAAGAGATCAGAGGGCAACTAGCCCCCCTCTCCACGCCCTATTTTCCTGAAACCCATCCGGTAAGAACTTTAAGGGAGCCATTTTTTCAAAATAGTACAAAGGTCAGATAACAAGAACTCCAGTGTCGACACCCCCCCCCCCAGGGCCCGGAGGGCAGACATTGTAAGCTATGTCCTGGGGCTGTATGTGGTTCTTATGAAAGGGATGCTCGTATATACTTCAGAGAGGGTTCATTTGAATGAAAATTCAAAGCTTTAGTTCATTTTCTCGGAGTAAAAAAATACTGGAGAGCAACTAGCCCTTCCCGCCCTCCACGCCTTTGGGTGTATTGGATGAATAAACCCATCCGATAAAAATTTTAGGTGACCATTTGGTTAAAAATAGTTCAACCATCAGATATTAAAACTCCAGGGTAAACACAACCCCCAGGGCCCAGGGACAGGCGTTGTAAATTATACTCTGGAGATATATATGGTCTTATAGAAGGGATACTCGAATAAACTTCAGAGAGGGCTCATTTGATTGAAAATAGAAAGTTCTACTTCATTTTTAAAGAGTCCAAAGAGACCGATGCTTAATCTAGTCCCCCACACCCTTTTTCCCCAAACCCATCAGATACAAATTTGAGATAGCAATTTTGTTTAAATAGTTAAAACATCAGATAATAAAAACTCCAAGGTTGACACAAACCCATTTTTTCGCTTTGATATTGTTACTTTGATATCATTTTTGATACTTTGATTATTTTTTTTAAGTTTGATTTTGAAATAAGGAATTTTTAAAAACTTGAGATTTTTTGCAATCAAAAACGAACAAAAATAAAAAAAAAAAAATTCCAAAATATAAGTTTTTCAAGGAAAAGTAAAGGCCATTTTAAACTTAAACTCAGCAGATTCAAATACCTTTTAAAATTCAAACTCAAAACCACCAGAAATTACTATTAAAGAATAAATGAAACCGAAAACGAAGAGAAATTAAATAAACAATCATAGCAAAAACATACTACAAGTAATAATATAAATGAATAAATAGATCTTAAAGCGAGTAATGCTTAGATTGAATATGAAAATCAAGCTTAAGACGAAAAAAAAATTTCTTATTGAAGTACAAATGAAACTTAAAACGAACAGAAATTAAATAAACAATCAATGCAAACAAACACACAATAGATATTAATGTAAATTAATAAATAAATCTTAAAACGAGTGAACCTTAAATTGAATATGCAAATCAAGCCTGAAACGAACAAAAATCATCACAAACAAGAGTTTGAGTATGACCTCCTTCTCTCACTGTAAAAGTCTAAAACCTACTGCATCATTGGCACTTTACTAAAGACTAAACGCGTCTTGAACAGTCTTGGAAAGTATAAGCAACATCAGATTGGATGTATAATAATATTAATTGATGAAAGATCCATCAATTCAAGAATTTATTTCACTGTAATTGTATTTTTATTTTCAATGCTGTAAGAACTGGAAAAGAAAATATTTGTAATATAATCCGTTTTCAGTTAAGCACCAATGACGCAGTAGGCTTTTTGTTTTTATTTACAGTTAGGAAAGGAGGCAGTACCCAATCACTTGTTTGGAGTGAAACTATATTCGTGTGTAACAACTTTAAAAAGAGCTAATAAATTATACTGAATATTTGATGTATAATGATATTAATTGCTGAAAGCTCATCAGTTCAAAATGTTACTATAATTTTAATGTTTCTTTTCAATATTAAGTACAAAAGAAAATATTTGTCGTAAGATTGGTTTTCAGTAAAGCGCCAATGACGCAGTAGGTTTTAGACTTTTACAGTGAGAGAAGGAGGTTATACCCAAACTCTTGTTTTTGGTGATTTTTGTTCGTTTCAAGCTTGATTTGCATATTCAATTTAAGTTTCACTCGTTTTAAGATTTATGTATTAATTTACATTAATATCTATTGTGTGTTTATTTAATTTCTGTTCGTTTTGGGTTTCATTTATTCTTTAATAGTAATTTCTGGTCGTTTTGAGTTTGAATTTTAAAAGATATTTGTATCTGCTGAGCTTAAGTTTAAAATGGCCTTTACTTTTCTTTGAAAAACTTATTTTTCGGATTTTTTTTAATTAATTAATAGTAATATCGGTAGTACTATTAGCAGAAGACGTATTAACGTATTGCCTTTACAAGTAGTTGCAATAGAAGTAGAAGTAGTTGTAGTAGTAGTAGTAGTAGTAGTAGTAAATGTAGCAGAGAAAGAAATATTTGTAGAAGCGTGCATACATTGGCTTTTTGTCAGATGATTGTCATCTTTTAGCATTCTCTGAAACTTCCAACTTAATAACCAAATCAATTCTTGAGATACTTTCTTTTGACAATGTGCATGTACATAGCGTCCTTTGATTTAGTTCAAATGTTTCCTCAATATTGTAAATGGAGTAGTCTGGTAGTGGTAGCAGTAGTTGTAGTGCTAGCATGCATCCCTTTTTGATCACCTCTCTTATCGTTTTCTGAGAGCTACAAATCAATATAACCAGTCATTCATGAGTTCGCTCTTTTGACAATCCGTATACACATAATGTGTTTTGATTTAGTTTAACACTCCCCTCAACATTCTTTGAAAGGCTTACCTGAATTCCCTTTCTATTTTCGAAAAATAAAGTTCAAACATGCATACCTTTCTCAATTACATATACTATATATAAACAATGAACGAATTGCCTAACTTACTGCCCTTTACCTGAAGACTATGGGGAGGTTGATATCACCAAAGACAAAATTACTGGACTTTTCAACCATGTTGAACCAAATAGTTCTCTTAAAATTTTGATCGGATGTGTTTTGGGGAATGATAGGCTTGTGGAAGAGAGGCTGGTTATCCTCCATTCACTTTTGAGTCTTAAAAAGGGCACTAGATCTTCCGACTTCCAATCAAATGAGCCCCATCTGATCCGAAATCTAGACGACCATTTGTTCCATAAAAACCTTATATGCCCGGGGCATAATTTACAACCCTTGCCCCTGGTCTCTGGAGGGTTGTGTTTACCCTGAAGGCATTGGTATATGCTCTTTGGACTATTGTGAGCAAAATGTCTATCTCACAATTTCGATCGGATGCGTTTGGGAAAAGAGGCTGCCAAGGAGGGGGAGGGGCTTGTTTCCCTCCGTCACTTTTGACTCTTAAAAGAGACTAGAACTTTAAATTTCCAGTCAAGTTAGCCTCCTCTAAGGTGGACACAACCACCCCTTCAATAAAAATCTTATATGCCCCCTGGGCACAACTTACAATCCTTGCTCCTAGACTCTGGGAGATTGTGGCAACCCCAAAGGCCTCGTTATGTGATTTTTGGGCTGTTTTGAACAAATGGCTATCTGAAAATTTCTATCGGATGCATTTGGGGAAAATAGACCGTAAGGGGGGCTAGTTGCCCTCCAAGACTCTGACTCTTAAAAAGGGAACTAGAACTTCAGATTTCCAATTCAATGAGTTCTTTCCGAAATTTATACGACCAACCTTTGCATAAAACTGCTGTACGCCCCTCAGGGCATAGCTTACAACCCTTGCCGTTTGCACTGTGGGAGGTTGTTATCTTCAAAGACATAATTACTAGACCTTTCAACTACGCTGAACAAAATGCTTATCTCAAAGTTTTGATTGGAGGTATTGTGGGAAATGATGAGTGTAGGGTGGGGGGGGGGTGGTTTCCCTTCAATCACTTTCGACTGTTAAAACAGGCACTAGATGTTGCAATTTATAATCGAATGAGCCCCTTTCGAAGTTTCTCTACGACAACTCCTTCTATTCGAAGTACTCTGGTCGAAAACCAAAATGAGGGGAGGGGGGGGGGGTAGCTGCCCTCCGATTACTTTTAATCTTAAAAAGGGTCCTAGAAAATCTGATTACCAGTCTAATGAGCCCCCTCCGAAGTTTATACGACCACTTTCTATAAAAAATTGCATGCGCCCAGGGCATAACTTACAACCCTTTCCCTGAATGCTGTGAGACGGGGGGGGGGGGGGTGTTGTAATCCTCAAAGACGTAATGTCTGGACCTTGCAACTGCGCTGAACAAAATTGCTATCTCAAAATTTTTGTTTGATGTGTGTGGGGAATGAAGGGTGGGGGGGCTGGCTTTCCTCCAATCACTTTCGACTCTTAAAAAGGGCACTAACCCTTTCAATACTTCTAATCGAATGAGCCCCTTTCGGAGTTTCGACGACTACTTCTATACTAAGTGCCCTGGTCTAGAAAAACACACACACACGCAAAAAAAAATAATAATAATACGTTGTGCCCACTTCGCTCTTTACTTAGGCAGCACTATTACTCTGCATATGATCTATTTAATAGCCATATTTGAGAAACTAAATTCGCTTACTTTATCTGCTTGGGAAGGTATAGTACAGGTCATTGTGGTTGGGTCTTTTCCCACCCACAATTTATCTTGAAATATTACCGTAGGCCTAGATAATCGAATATATAGAAGTGACAGCTGCTATGTCTAAAAAAATGCTTTTATAATTATTAGTCGCTTTTTTAATAATTTTCTCTAAATGTTGAACATTGAAGACTAAATCTTTACATATGGACGGTGCCTTCGTTGTTTTCTTTTTTAACTGTTTTCTTTTTCCAGCTATAACTAACTATCAACTATAACTCAAAGACAACTAAAACTCAAAGGTATAGCTCAAAAAATAACACGGAACTAACAATATTGTAGCATTTTTATTCTGATTATGATCATGGAGAAAATTTACATGAAAGCTGTATAAGAATCAGTCTTTTGACGTCAGTCTTTTTTCGAATTTCGAATATATTTCTAATCAACCTAGATTAAATCTTTTGCATAATAACGGATATATGCAGGATTTTCGTTCGCGGGGGGGGGGGGGGTGTAACCAAAATAACTTTTGTTTTGGGGTGGGCTTACAAAGAGAATGAAGAACCTCCAGTAAGGTTTTGTCTAACGGTCTTAAATAAAGGTCTTTTTACCTGTATTTTTAAGACCATTTTTTCAGCCGGAGAAATATTTTTTTTAGTTTTTTTTTACCTACATTTTCAAGACCAATTTGCAACATTTTGGAGGGGTTTTGAGACGGATACCTCCCCCTCCCCTAAATACGGCCCTGCCTAAAAATTACTCATTCATGATTATAAACAGTAAAATAAACACCATATTATAGAAAAATGATTAAATAAACCTTTGCAAAAACCATGTCTAGGTTTTAAAATCCTTAGCTCTGGTAATATTCCTCTAATCAAAGAATGTAGCAAAATTAAGAGAATCTTAATTTCAACATTGTAACTTGGCTCTAACTAAAGAAAAAAAGCACCGCATAGTCCGGGTTCAATAAAACAAAAGCAATAGCTTCTATAAGTCATTTCACTATAATCTTAAAACATAGCTTAGACCCGATTGATAGTGGTGTTGATTTTTCTCTTCAAGACTGACCTGTGTTTCTTGTCGTAGGAGGGCTCTCGAGTATCCTTCTTTTTAAATAAGCAATATAAAAAGTTATATAAGCAATAAAAGAAATAGCTTCTGTAAGTCATTTCACTATAATCTTAAAACATAGCTGAGACCCGATTGATAGTGGTGTTGATTTTTCTCTTCAAGACTGACCTGTGTTTCTTGTCGTAGGAGGGCTCTCGAGTATCCTTCTTTTTAAATAAGCAATATAAAAAAGTTATATAAGCAATAAAAGAAATAGCTTCTGTAAGTCATTTCACTATAACCTTAAAACATAGCTGAGACCCGATTGATAGTGGTGTTGATTTTTCTCTTCAAGACTGACCTGTGTTTCTTGTCGCAGGAGGGCTCTCGAGTATCCTTCTTTTTATATAAGCGATATAAAAAAGTTATATAAGCAATAAAAGAAATAGCTTCTGTAAGTCATTTCACTATAACCTTAAAACATAGCTGAGACCCGATTGATAGTGGTGTTGATTTTTCTCTTCAAGACTGACCTGTGTTTCTTGTCGTAGGAGGGCTCTCGAGTATCCTTCTTTTTAAATAAGCAATATAAAAAAGTTATATAAGCAATAAAAGAAATAGCTTCTGTAAGTCATTTCACTATAACCTTAAAACATAGCTGAGACCCGATTGATAGTGGTGTTGATTTTTCTCTTCAAGACTGACCTGTGTTTCTTGTCGCAGGAGGGCTCTCGAGTATCCTTCTTTTTATATAAGCAATATAAAAAAGTTATATAAGCAATAAAAGCAATAGCTTCTATAAGTCATTTCACTATAACCTTAAAACATAGCTGAGACCGATTGATAGTAATGTTGATTTTTCTCTTCAAGACTAACTTGTGTTTCTTGTCGCAGGAGGCTCTCGAGTATCCTTCTTTTTATATAAGCAATATAAAAAAGTTATATAAGCAATAAAAGCAATAGCTTCTATAAGTCATTTCACTATAACCTTAAAACATAGCTGAGACCCGATTAATAGTGGTGTTGATTTTTCTCTTCAAGACTGACCTGTGTATCTTGTCGCAGGAGGGCTCTCGAGTATCCTTCTTTTTATATAAGCAATATAAAAAAGTTATATAAGCAATAAAAGCAATAGCTTCTATAAGTCATTTCACTATAACCTTAAAACATAGCTGAGACCGATTGATAGTAATGTTGATTTTTCTCTTCAAGACTGACTTGTGTTTCTTGTCGCAGGAGGCTCTCGAGTATCCTTCTTTTTATATAAGCAATATAATAACGTTGTATAAGCAACAAAAGCAATAGCTTCTATAAGTCATTTCACTATAACCTTAAAACATAGCTGAGACCCGATTGATAGTGGTGTTGATTTTTCTCTTCAAGACTGACCTGTGTTTCTTGTCGCTGGAGGGCTCTCGAGTATCCTTCTTTTTATATAAGCAATATAAAAAATTTATATAAGCAATAAAAGCAATAGCTTCTATAAGTCATTTCACTATAGCCTTAAAACATAGCTGAGACCCGATTGAAAGTGGTGTTGATTTTTCTGTTCAAGACTGACTTGTGTTTCTTGTCGCAGGAGGGCTCTCGAGTATCCTTCTTTTTATATAAGCAATATAAAAAATTTATATAAGCAATAAAAGCAATAGCTTCTATAAGTCATTTCACTATAGCCTTAAAACATAGCTGAGACCCGATTAATAGTGGTGTTGATTTTTCTCTTCAAGACTGACCTGTGTTTCTTGTCGCAGGAGGGCTCTCGAGTATCCTTCTTTTTATATAAGCAATATAAAAAAGTTATATAAGCAATAAAAGCAATAGCTTCTATAAGTCATTTCACTATAGCCTTAAAACATAGCTGAGACCCGATTAATAGTGGTGTTGATTTTTCTCTTCAAGACTGACCTGTGTTTCTTGTCGCAGGAGGGCTCTCGAGTATCCTTCTTTTTATATAAGCAATATAAAAAAGTTATATAAGCAATAAAAGCAATAGCTTCTATAAGTCATTTCACTATAGCCTTAAAACATAGCTGAGACCCGATTAATAGTGGTGTTGATTTTTCTCTTCAAGACTGACCTGTGTTTCTTGTCGCAGGAGGGCTCTCGAGTATCCTTCTTTTTATATAAGCAATATAAAAAATTTATATAAGCAATAAAAGCAATAGCTTCTATAAGTCATTTCACTATAGCCTTAAAACATAGCTGAGACCCGATTGATAGTGGTGTTGATTTTTCTCTTCAAGACTGACTTGTGTTTCTTGTCGCAGGAGGGCTCTCGAGTATCCTTCTTTTTATATAAGCAATATAAAAAATTTATATAAGCAATAAAAGCAATAGCTTCTATAAGTCATTTCACTATAGCCTTAAAACATAGCTGAGACCCGATTAATAGTGGTGTTGATTTTTCTCTTCAAGACTGACCTGTGTTTCTTGTCGCTGGAGGGCTCTCGAGTATCCTTCTTTTTATATAAGCAATATAAAAAATTTATATAAGCAATAAAAGCAATAGCTTCTATAAGTCATTTCACTATAGCCTTAAAACATAGCTGAGACCCGATTAATAGTGGTGTTGATTTTTCTCTTCAAGACTGACCTGTGTTTCTTGTCGCAGGAGGGCTCTCGAGTATCCTTCTTTTTATATAAGCAATATAAAAAAGTTATATAAGCAATAAAAGCAATAGCTTCTATAAGTCATTTCACTATAACCTTAAAACATAGCTGAGACCGATTGATAGTAATGTTGATTTTTCTCTTCAAGACTGACTTGTGTTTCTTGTCGCAGGAGGCTCTCGAGTATCCTTCTTTTTATATAAGCAATATAATAACGTTATATAAGCAACAAAAGCAATAGCTTCTATAAGTCATTTCACTATAACCTTAAAACATAGCTGAGACCCGATTGATAGTGGTGTTGATTTTTCTCTTCAAGACTGACCTGTGTTTCTTGTCGTAGGAGGGCTCTCGAGTATCCTTCTTTTTAAATAAGCAATATAAGAAAGTTATATAAGCAATAAAAGAAATAGCTTCTGTAAGTCATTTCACTATAACCTTAAAACATAGCTTAGACCCGATTGATAGTGGTGTTGATTTTTCTCTTCAAGACTGACCTGTGTTTCTTGTCGCAGGAGGGCTCTCGAGTATTCTTCTTTTTATATAAGCGATATAAAAAAGTTATATAAGCAATAAAAGAAATAGCTTCTGTAAGTCATTTCACTATAACCTTAAAACATAGCTGAGACCCGGTTGATAGTGGTGTTGATTTTTCTCTTCAAGACTGACCTGTGTTTCTTGTCGCAGGAGGGCTCTCGAGTATCCTTCTTTTTATATAAGCAATATAAAAAAGTTATATAAGCAATAAAAGCAATAGCTTCTATAAGTCATTTCACTATAACCTTAAAACATAGCTGAGACCGATTGATAGTAATGTTGATTTTTCTCTTCAAGACTGACTTGTGTTTATTGTCGCAGGAGGCTCTTGAGTATCCTTCTTTTTATATAAGCAATATAATAACGTTATATAAGCAACAAAAGCAATAGCTTCTATAAGTCATTTCACTATAACCTTAAAACATAGCTGAGACCCGATTGATAGTGGTGTTGATTTTTCTCTTCAAGACTGACCTGTGTTTCTTGTCGTAGGAGGGCTCTCGAGTATCCTTCTTTTTAAATAAGCAATATAAAAAAGTTATATAAGCAATAAAAGAAATAGCTTCTGTAAGTCATTTCACTATAACCTTAAAACATAGCTGAGACCCGATTGATAGTGGTGTTGATTTTTCTCTTCAAGACTGACCTGTGTTTCTTGTCGCAGGAGGGCTCTCGAGTATCCTTCTTTTTATATAAGCGATATAAAAAAGTTATATAAGCAATAAAAGAAATAGCTTCTGTAAGTCATTTCACTATAACCTTAAAACATAGCTGAGACCCGATTGATAGTGGTGTTGATTTTTCTCTTCAAGACTGACCTGTGTTTCTTGTCGTAGGAGGGCTCTCGAGTATCCTTCTTTTTAAATAAGCAATATAAAAAAGTTATATAAGCAATAAAAGAAATAGCTTCTGTAAGTCATTTCACTATAACCTTAAAACATAGCTGAGACCCGATTGATAGTGGTGTTGATTTTTCTCTTCAAGACTGACCTGTGTTTCTTGTCGTAGGAGGGCTCTCGAGTATCCTTCTTTTTAAATAAGCATTATAAAAAAGTTATATAAGCAATAAAAGCAATAGCTTCTATAAGTCATTTCACTATAACCTTAAAACATAGCTGAGACCGATTGATAGTAATGTTGATTTTTCTCTTCAAGACTGACTTGTGTTTCTTGTCGCAGGAGGCTCTCGAGTATCCTTCTTTTTATATAAGCAATATAATAACGTTATACAAGCAACAAAAGCAATAGCTTCTATAAGTCATTTCACTATAACCTTAAAACATAGCTGAGACCTGATTGATAGTGGTGTTGATTTTTCTCTTCAAGACTGACCTGTGTTTCTTGTCGCTGGAGGGCTCTCGAGTATCCTTCTTTTTATATAAGCCATATAAAAAATTTATATAAGCAATAAAAGCAATAGCTTCTATAAGTCATTTCACTATAGCCTTAAAACATAGCTGAGACCCGATTAATAGTGGTGTTGATTTTTCTCTTCAAGACTGACCTGTGTTTCTTGTCGCAGGAGGGCTCTCGAGTATCCTTCTTTTTATATAAGCAATATAATAACGTTATATAAGCAACAAAAGCAATAGCTTCTATAAGTCATTTCACTATAACCTTAAAACATAGCTGAGACCCGATTGATAGTGGTGTTGATTTTTCTCTTCAAGACTGACCTGTGTTTCTTGTCGTAGGAGGGCTCTCGAGTATCCTTCTTTTTAAATAAGCAATATAAGAAAGTTATATAAGCAATAAAAGAAATAGCTTCTGTAAGTCATTTCACTATAACCTTAAAACATAGCTTAGACGCGATTGATAGTGGTGTTGATTTTTCTCTTCAAGACTGACCTGTGTTTCTTGTCGCAGGAGGGCTCTCGAGTATTCTTCTTTTTATATAAGCGATATAAAAAAGTTATATAAGCAATAAAAGAAATAGCTTCTGTAAGTCATTTCACTATAACCTTAAAACATAGCTGAGACCCGATTGATAGTGGTGTTGATTTTTCTCTTCAAGACTGACCTGTGTTTCTTGTCGTAGGAGGGCTCTCGAGGATCCTTCTTTTTAAATTAGCAATATAAAAAAGTTATATAAGCAATAAAAGAAATAGCTTCTGTAAGTCATTTCACTATAACCTTAAAACATAGCTGAGACCCGATTGATAGTGGTGTTGATTTTTCTCTTCAAGACTGACCTGTGTTTCTTGTCGCAGGAGGGCTCTCGAGTATCCTTCTTTTTATATAAGCAATATAAAAAAGTTATATAAGTAATAAAAGCAATAGCTTCTATAAGTGATTTCACTATAACCTTAAAACATAGCTTAGACCGATTGATAGTAATGTTGATTTTTCTCTTCAAGACTGACTTGTGTTTCTTGTCGCAGGAGGCTCTCGAGTATCCTTCTTTTTATATAAGCAATATAATAACGTTATATAAGCAACAAAAGCAATAGCTTCTATAAGTCATTTCACTATAACCTTAAAACATAGCTGAGACCCGATTGATAGTGGTGTTGATTTTTCTCTTCAAGACTGACCTGTGTTTCTTGTCGCTGGAGGGCTCTCGAGCATCCTTCTTTTTATATAAGCAATATAAAAAATTTATATAACCAATAAAAGCAAAAGCTTCTATAAGTCATTTCACTATAGCCTTAAAACATAGCTGAGACCCGATTAATAGTGGTGTTGATTTTTCTCTTCAAGACTGACCTGTGTTTCTTGTCGCAGGAGGGCTCTCGAGTATCCTTCTTTTTATATAAGCAATATAAAAAAGTTATATAAGCAATAAAAGCAATAGCTTCTATAAGTCATTTCACTATAACCTTAAAACATAGCTGAGACCTGATTGATAGTGGTGTTGATTTTTCTCTTCAAGACTGACCTGTGTTTCTTGTCGCTGGAGGGCTCTCGAGTATCCTTCTTTTTATATAAGCAATATAAAAAATTTATATAAGCAATAAAAGCAATAGCTTCTATAAGTCATTTCACTATAGCCTTAAAACATAGCTGAGACCCGATTAATAGTGGTGTTGATTTTTCTCTTCAAGACTGACCTGTGTTTCTTGTCGCAGGAGGGCTCTCGAGTATCCTTCTTTTTATATAAGTAATATAAAAAATTTATATAAGCAATAAAAGCAATAGCTTCTATAAGTCATTTCACTATAACCTTAAAACATAGCTGAGACCCGATTGATAGTGGTGTTGATTTTTCTCTTCAAGACTGACTTGTGTTTCTTGTCGCAGGAGGCTCTCGAGTATCCTTCTTTTTATATAAGCAATATAATAACGTTATATAAGCAACAAAAGCAATAGCTTCTATAAGTCATTTCACTATAACCTTAAAACATAGCTGAGACCCGATTGATAGTGGTGTTGATTTTTCTCTTCAAGACTGACCTGTGTTTCTTGTCGCTGGAGGGCTCTCGAGTATCCTTCTTTTTATATAAGCAATATAAAAAATTTATATAAGCAATAAAAGCAATAGCTTCTATAAGTCATTTCACTATAGCCTTAAAACATAGCTGAGACCCGATTGATAGTGGTGTTGATTTTTCTCTTCAAGACTGACTTGTGTTTCTTGTCGCAGGAGGGCTCTCGAGTATCCTTCTTTTTATATAAGCAATATAAAAAAGTTATATAAGCAATAAAAGCAATAGCTTCTATAAGTCATTTCACTATAACTTTAAAACATAGCTGAGACCCGATTGATAGTGGTGTTGATTTTTCTCTTCAAAAATGACCTGTGTTTCTTGTCGCAGGAGGGCTCTCGAGTATCCTTCTTTTTATATAAGCAATATAAAAAAGTTATATAAGCAATAAAAGCAATAGCTTCTATAAGTCATTTCACTATAACCTTAAAACATAGCTGAGATCCGATTAATAGTGGTGTTGATTTTTCTCTTCAAGACTGACCTGTGTTTCTTGTCGCAGGAGGGCTCTCGAGTATCCTTCTTTTTATATAAGCAATATAAAAAAGTTATGTAAACAATAAAAGAAATAGCTTCTATAAGTCATTTCACTATAACCTTAAAACATAGCTGAGACCCGATTGATAGTGGTGTTGATTTTTCTCTTCAAGACTGACCTGTGTTTCTTGTCGCAGGAGGGCTCTTGAGTATCCTTCTTTTTATATAAGCAATATAAAAAAGTTATATAAGCAATAAAAGCAATAGCTTCTATAAGTCATTTCACTATAACCTTAAAACATAGCTGAGACCCGATTGATAGTGGTGTTGATTTTTCTCTTCAAGACTGACCTGTGTTTCTTGTCGCAGGAGGGCTCTCAATTATCCTTCTTTTTATATAAGCAATATAAAAAATTTATCTAAGCAATAAAAGCAATAGCTTCTATAAGTCATTTCACTATAACCTTAAAACATAACTGAGACTCGATTGATAGTGGTGTTGATTTTTCTCTTCAAGACTTACCTGTGTTTCTTGTCGCAAGAGGGCTCTCGAGTATCCGTTTTTTTATATAAGCAATATAAAAACGTTATATAAGCAATAAAAGCAATAGCTTCTATAAGTCATTTCACTATAACCTTAAAACATAGCTGAGACCCGATTGATAATGGTGTTGATTTTTCTCTTCAAGACTGACCTGTGTTTCTTGTCGCAGGAGGGCTCTCGAGTATCCTTCTTTTTATATAAGCAATATAAAAAAGCTATATAAGCAATAAAAGCAGTACCTTCTATAAGTCATTTAACTATAACCTTAAAACATAGCTAAGACCTGATTGATAGTAATGTTGATTTTTCTCTTCAAGACTGACCTGTGTTTCTTGTCGCAGGAGGGCTCTCGAGTATCCTTCTTTTTATATAAGTAATATAAAAAAGTTATATAAGCAATATAAAAAAGTTATATAAGCAATAAAAGCAATAGCTTCTATAAGTCATTTCACTATAACCTTAAAACATAGCTGAGACCTGATTGATAGTAATGTTGATTTTTCTCTTCAAGACTGACCTGTGTTTCTTGTCGTAGGGGGGCTCTCGAACATTCTTCTTTTTATATAAGCAATATAAAAAAGTTATATAAGCAATAAAAGCAATAGCTTCTATAAGTCATTTCACTGTAACCTTAAAACATAGCTGAGACCCGATTGATAGTGGTGTTGATTTTTCTCTTCAAGACTGACCTGTGTTTCTTGTCGCAGGAGGGCTCTCGAGTATCCTTCTTTTTATATAAGCAATATAAAAAAGTTATATAAGCAATAAAAGCAATAGCTTCTATAAGTCATTTCACTGTAACCTTAAAACATAGCTAAGACCTGATTGATAGTAATGTTGATTTTTCTCTTCAAGACTGACCTGTGTTTCTTGTCGCAGGAGGGCTCTCGAGTATCCTTCTTTTTATATAAGTAATATAAAAAAGTTATATAAGCAATAAAAGCAATAGCTTCTATAAGTCATTTCACTATAACGTTAAAAGATAGCTGAGACCCGATTGATAGTGGTGTTGGTTTTTTCTCTTCAAGACTGACCTGTGTTTCTTGTCGCGGGATGGCTCTCGAGTATCCTTCTTTATATATAAGCAATATAAAAAAGTTATATAAGCAATAAAAGCAATAGCTTCTATAAGTCATTTCACTATAATCTTAAAACATAGCTGAGACCCGATCGATAGTGGTGTTGATTTTGCTCTTCAAGACTCACCTGTGTTTCTTGTCGCAGGAGGGCTCTCGAGTATCTTTCTTTTTATATAAGCAATATAAAAAGTTATGTAAGTAATAAAAGCAATAGCTTCTATAAGTCATTTCACTATAACCTTAAAACATAGCTGAGACCCGATTGATAGTGGTGTTGATTTTTCTCTTCAAGACTGACCTGTGTTTCTTTTCGCTGGAGGGCTCTCGAGTATCCTTCTTTTTAAATAAGCAATATAAAAATTTATATAAGCAATAAAAGAAATAGCTTCTGTAAGTCATTTCACTATAGCCTTAAAACATAGCTGAGACCCGATTGATAGTGGTGTTGATTTTTCTCTTCAAGACTGACCTGTGTTTCTTGTCGCACGAGGGCTCTCGAGTATCCTTCTTTTTATATAAGCAATATAAAAAAGTTATATAAGCAATAAAAGCAATAGCTTCTATAAGTCATTTCACTATAACCTTAAAACATAGCTGAGACCGATTGATAGTAATGTTGATTTTTCTCTTCAAGACTGACCTGTGTTTCTTGTCGCAGGAGGCTCTCGAGTATCCTTTTTTTATATAAGCAATATAATAACGTTATATAAGCAACAAAAGCAATAGCTTCTATAAGTCATTTCACATAGAAACCTTAAAACATAGCTGAGACCCGATTGATAGTGGTGTTGATTTTTCTCTTCAAGACTGACCTGTGTTTCTTTTCGCTGGAGGGCTCTCGAGTATCCTTCTTTTTATATAAGCAATATAAAAAAGTTATATAAGGAATAAAAGCAATAGCTTCTATAAGGCATTTCACTATAACCTTAAAACATAGCTGAGACCCGATTGATAGTGGTGTTGATTTTTCTCTTCAAGACTGACCTGTGTTTCTTGTCGCAAGAGGGCTTTCGAGTATCCTTCTTTTTATATAAGCAATATAAAAAATTTATATAAGCAATAAAAGCAATAGCTTCTATAAGTCATTTCACTATAGCCTTAAAACATAGCTGAGACCCGATTAATAGTGGTGTTGATTTTTCTCTTCAAGACTGACCTGTGTTTCTTTTCGCAGGAGGGCTCTCGAGTATCCTTCTTTTTATATAAGCAATATAAAAAATTTATATAAGCAATAAAAGCAATAGCTTCTATAAGTCATTTCACTATAACCTTAAAACATAGCTGAGACCCGATTGATAGTGGTGTTGATTTTTCTCTTCAAGACTGACCTGTGTTTCTTGTCGCAGGAGGGCTCTTGAGTATCCTTCTTTTTATATAAGCAATATAAAAAAGTTACATAAGCAATAAAAGCAATAGCTTCTATAAGTCATTTCACTATAACCTTAAAACATAGGTGAGACCCGATTGATAGTGGTATTGATTTTTCTCTTCAAGAATGACCTGTGTTTCTTGTCGTAGGAGGGCTCTCGAGTATCCTTCTTTTTATATAAGCAATATAAAAAAGGTATATAAGCAATAAAAGTAATAGCTTCTATAAGTAATTTCACTATAACCTTAAAACATAGTTGAGACCCGATTGATAGTGGTGTTGATTTTTCTCTTCAAGACTGACCTGTGTTTCTTGTCGCAGGAGGGCTCTCGAGTATCCTTCTTTTTATATAAGCAATATAAAAAAGTTATATAAGCAATAAAAGCAATAGCTTCTATAAGTAATTTCACTATAACCTTAAAACATAGCTGAGACCCGATTGATAGTGGTGTTGATTTTTCTCTTCAAGACTGACCTGTGTTTCTTGTCGCAGGAGGGCTCTCGGGTATCCTTCTCTTTATATAAGCAATATAAAAAAGTTATATAAGCAATAAAAGCAATAGCTTCCACAAGTCATTTCACTATAACCTTAAAACATAGCTGAGACCCGATTGATAGTGATGTCGATTTTTCTCTTCAAGACTGACCTGTGTTTCTTGTCGCAGGAGGGCTCTCGAGTATCCTTTTTTTTATATAAGCAATATAAAAAAGTTATATAAGACATAAAAGCAATAGCTTTTATAAGTCATTTCACTATAACCTTAAAACATAGCTGAGACCTGATTGATAGTAATGTTGATTTTTCTCTTCAAGACTGACCTGTGTTTCTTGTCGCAGGAGGGCTCTCGAGTATCCTTCTTTTTATATAAGCAATATAAAAAAATTATATAAGCAATAAAAGCAATAGCTTCTATAAGTCATTTCACTATAACGTTAAAAGATAGCTGAGACCCGATTGATAGTGGTGTTGGTTTTTTCTCTTCAAGACTGACCTGTGTTTCTTGTCGCGGGATGGCTCTCGAGTATCCTTCTTTGTATATAAGCAATATAAAAAAGTTATATAAGCAATAACAGCAATAGCGTCTATAAGTCACTTCACTATAACCTTAAAACATAGCTGAGACCCGATCGATAGTGGTGTTGATTTTTCTCTTCAAGACTGACCTGTGTTTCTTGTCGCAGGAGGGCTCTCGAGTATCTTCTTTTTAAATAAGCAGTATAAAAAAGTTATATAAGCAATAAAAACAATAGCTTCTATAAGTCATTTCACTATAACGTTAAAACATAGCTGAGACCCGATTGATAGTGGTGTTGATTTTTCTCTTCAAGACTGACCTGTGTTTCTTGTCGCAGGAGGGCTCTCGAGTATCCTTCTTTTTATATAAGCAATATAAAAAAGTTATATAAGCAATAAAAGCAATAGCTTCTATAAGTCATTTCACTATAACCTTAAAACATAGCTGAGACCCGATTGATAGTGGTGTTGATTTTTCTCTTCAAGACTGACCTGTGTTTCTTGTCGCAGGAGGGCTCTCGAGTATCCTTCTTTTTATATAAGCAATATAAAAAAGATATATAAGCAATAAAAGCAATAGTTTCTATAAGTCATTTCACTATAACCTTAAAACATAGCTGAAACCCGATTGATAGTGGTGTTGATTTTTCTCTTCAAGACTGACCTGTGTTTCTTGTCGCAGGAGGGCTCTCGAGTATCCTTCTTTTTATATAAGCAATATAAAAAATGTATATAAGCAGTAAAAGCAATAGGTTCTATAAGTCATTTCACTATAACCTTAAAACATAGCTGAGACCCGATTGATAGTGGTGTTGATTTTTCTCTTCAAGACGGACCTGTGTTTCTTGTCGCAGGAGGGCTCTCGAGTATCCTTCTTTTTATATAAGCAATATAAAAAAGTTATACAAACAATAAAAGCAATAGGTTCTATAAGTCATTTCACTATAACCTTAAAACATAGCTGAGACCCGATTGATAGAGGTGTTGATTTTTCTCTTCAAGACTGACCTGTGTTTCTTGTCGTAGGAGGGCTCTCGAGCATCCTTCTTTTTAAATAAGCAATATAAAAAGTTATATAAGTAATAAAGGCAATAGCTTCTGTAAGTCATTTCACTATAACCTTAAAACATAGCTGAGACCGATTGATAGTGATGTTGATTTTTCTCTTCAAGACTGACCTGTGTTTCTTGTCGCAGGAGGTCTCTCGAGTATCCTTCTTTTTATATAAGCAATATAAAAAAGTTATATAAGCAATAAAAGCAATAGCTTCTATAAGTCATTTCACTATAACCTCAAAACATAGCTGAAACCCGATTGATAGTGGTGTTGATTTTTCTCTTCAAGACTGACCTGTGTTTCTTGTCGCAAGAGGGCTCTCGAGTATCCTTCTTTTTATATAAGCAATATAAAAAAGTTATATAAGCAATAAAAGCAATAGCTTCTATAAGTCATTTCACTATAACCTTAAAACATAGCTGAGACCCGATTGATAGTGGTGTTGATTTTTCTCTTCAAGACTGACCTGTGTTTCTTGTCGCAGGAGGGCTCTCGAGTATCCTTCTTTTTATATAAGCAATATAAAAAAGTTATATAAGCAATAAAAGCAATAGCTTCTATAAGTCATTTCACTATAACCTTAAAACATAGCTGAGACCGATTGATAGTGGTGTTGATTTTTCTCTTCAAGACTGACCTGTGTTTCTTGTCGCAGGAGGTCTCTCGAGTATCCTTCTTTTTATATAAGCAATATAAAAAAGTTATATAAGCAATAAAAGCAATAGCTTCTATAAGTCATTTCACTATAACCTTAAAACATAGCTGAAACCCGATTGATAGTGGTGTTGATTTTTCTCTTCAAGACTGACCTGTGTTTCTTGTCGCAAGAGGGCTCTCGAGTATCCTTCTTTTTATATAAGCAATATAAAAAAGTTATACAAGCAATAAAAGCCATAGGTTCTATAAGTCATTTCACTGTAACCTTAAAACATAACTGAGACCCGATTGATAGTGGTGTTGATTTTTCTCTTCAAGACTGACCTGTGTTTCTTGTCGCTGGAGGGCTCTCGAGTATCCTTCTTTTTATATAAGCAATATAAAAAAGTTATATAAGCAATAAAAGCAATAGCTTCTATAAGTCATTTCACTATAACCTTAAAACATAGCTGAGACCCGATTGATAGTGGTGTTGATTTTTCTCTTCAAGACTGACCTGTGTTTCTTGTCGCTGGAGGGCTCTTGAGTATCCTTCTTTTTATATAAGCAATATAAAAAAGTTATATAAGCAATAAAAGCAATAGCTTCTATAAGTCATTTCACTATAACCTTTAAACATAGCTGAGACCCGATTGATAGTGGTGTGGATTTTTCTCTTCAAGACTGACCTGTGTTTCTTGTCGCAGGAGGGCTCTCGAGTATCCTTCTTTTTATATAAGCAATATAAAAAAGTTATATAAGCAATAAAAGCAATAGCTTCTATAAGTCATTTCACTATAACCTTAAAACATAGCTGAGACCCGATTGATAGTAACGTTTGATTTTTCTCTTCAAGACTGACCTGTGTTTCTTGTCGCAGGAGGGCTCTCGAGTATCCTTCTTTTTATATAAGCAATATAAAAACGTTATATAAGCAATAAAAGCAATAGCTTCTATAAGTCATTTCACTATAACCTTAAAACATAGCTGAGACCCGATTGATAGTGGTGTTGATTTTTCTCTTCAAGACTGACCTGTGTTTCTTGTCGCTGGAGGGCTCTCGAGTATCCTTCTTTTTATATAAGCAATATAAAAAAGTTATATAAGCAATAAAAGCAATAGCTTCTATAAGTCATTTCACTATAACCTTAAAACATAGCTGAGACCCGATTGATAGTGGTGTTGATTTTTCTCTTCAAGACTGACCTGTGTTTCTTGTCGCAGGAGGGCTCTCGAGTATCCTTCTTTTTATATAAGCAATATAAAAAAGTTATATAAGCAATAAAAGCAATAGCTTCTATAAGTCATTTCACTATAACCTTAAAACATAGCTGAGACCCGATTGATAGTGGTGTTGATTTTTCTCTTCAAGACTGACCTGTGTTTCTTGTCGCAGGAGGGCTCTCGAGTATCCTTCTTTTTATATAAGCAATATAAAAAAGTTACATAAGCAATAAAAGCTATAGCTTCTATAAGTCATTTCACTATAACCTTAAAACATAGCTGAGACCCGATTGATAGTGGTGTTGATTTTTCTCTTCAAGACTCACCTGTGTTTCTTGTCGCAGGAGGGCTCTCGAGTATCCTTCTTTTTATATAAGCAATATAAAAAAGTTATATAAGCAATAAAAGCAATAGCTTCTATAAGTCATTTCACTATAGCCTTAAAACATAGCTGAGACCCGATTGATAGTGGTGTTGATTTTTCTCTTCAAGACTGACCTGTGTTTCTTGTCGCAGGAGGGCTCTCGAGTATCCTTCTTTTTATATAAGCAATATAAAAAAGTTATATAAGCAATAAAAGCAATAGCTTCTATAAGTCATTTCACTATAACCTTAAAACATAGCTGAGACCCGATTGATAGTGGTGTTGATTTTTCTCTTCAAGACTGACCTGTGTTTCTTGTCGCAGGAGGGCTCTCGAGTATCCTTCTTTTTATATAAGCAATATAAAAAAGTTATATAAGCAATAAAAGCAATAGCTTCTATAAGTCATTTCACTATAACCTTAAAACATAGCTGAGACCTGATTGATAGTAATGTTGATTTTTCTCTTCAAGACTGACCTGTGTTTCTTGTCGCAGGAGGGCTCTCGAGTATCCTTCTTTTTATATAAGCAATATAAAAAAGTTATATAAGCAATAAAAGCAATAGCTTCTATAAGTCATTTCACTATAACCTTAAAACATAGCTGAGACCCGATTGATAGTAGTGTTGATTTTTCTCTTCAAGACTGACCTGTGTTTCTTGTCGCAGGAGGGCTCTCGAGTATCCTTCTTTTTATATAAGCAATATAAAAAAGTTATAAGCAATAAAGCAATAGCTTCTATAAGTAATTTCACTATAACCTTAAAACATAGCTGAGACCCGATTGATAGTGGTGTTGATTTTTCTCTTCAAGACTGACCTGTGTTTCTTGTCGCAGGAGGGCTCTCGAGTATCCTTCTTTTTATATAAGCAATATAAAAAAGTTATATAAGCAATAAAAGCAATAGCTTCTATAAGTAATTTCACTATAACCTTAAAACATAGTTGAGACCCGATTGATAGTGGTGTTGATTTTTCTCTTCAAGACTCACCTGTGTTTCTTGTCGCAGGAGGGCTCTCGAGTATCCTTCTCTTTATATAAGCAATATAAAAAAGTTATATAAGCAATAAAAGCAATAGCTTCCACAAGTCATTTCACTATAACCTTAAAACATAGCTGAGACCCGATTGATAGTGGTGTTGATTTTTCTCTTCAAGACTGACCTGTGTTTCTTGTCGCAGGAGGGCTCTCGAGTATCCTTCTTTTTATATAAGCAATATAAAAAAGTTATATAAGACATAAAAGCAATAGCTTCTATAAGTCATTTCACTATAACCTTAAAACATAGCTGAGACCTGATTGATAGTAATGTTGATTTTTCTCTTCAAGACTGACCTGTGTTTCTTGTCGCAGGAGGTCTCTCGAGTATCCTTCTTTTTATATAAGCAATATAAAAAAGTTATATAAGCAATAAAAGCAATAGCTTCTATAAGTCATTTCACTATAACGTTAAAAGATAGCTGAGACCCGATTGATAGTGGTGTTGGATTTTTCTCTTCAAGACTGACCTGTGTTTCTTGTCGCGGGATGGCTCTCGAGTATCCTTCTTTGTATATAAGCAATATAAAAAAGTTATATAAGCAATAAAAGCAATAGCGTCTATAAGTCATTTCACTATAACCTTAAAACATAGCTGAGACCCGATCGATAGTGGTGTTGATTTTTCTCTTCAAGACTGACCTGTGTTTCTTGTCGCAGGAGGGCTCTCGAGTATCTTCTTTTTAAATAAGCAGTATAAAAAAGTTATATAAGCAATAAAACAATAGCTTCTATAAGTCATTTCACTATAACGTTAAAACATAGCTGAGACCCGATTGATAGTGGTGTTGATTTTTCTCTTCAAGACTGACCTGTGTTTCTTGTCGCAGGAGGGCTCTCGAGTATCCTTCTTTTTATATAAGCAATATAAAAAAGTTATATAAGCAATAAAAGCAATAGCTTCTATAAGTCATTTCACTATAACCTTAAAACATAGCTGAGACCCGATTGATAGTGGTGTTGATTTTTCTCTTCAAGACTGACCTGTGTTTCTTGTCGCAGGAGGGCTCTCGAGTATCCTTCTTTTTATATAAGCAATATAAAAAAGATATATAAGCAATAAAAGCAATAGTTTCTATAAGTCATTTCACTATAACCTTAAAACATAGCTGAAACCCGATTGATAGTGGTGTTGATTTTTCTCTTCAAGACTGACCTGTGTTTCTTGTCGCAGGAGGGCTCTCGAGTATCCTTCTTTTTATATAAGCAATATAAAAAAGTATATAAGCAGTAAAAGCAATAGGTTCTATAAGTCATTTCACTATAACCTTAAAACATAGCTGAGACCCGATTGATAGTGGTGTTGATTTTTCTCTTCAAGACTGACCTGTGTTTCTTGTCGCAGGAGGGCTCTCGAGTATCCTTCTTTTATATAAGCAATATAAAAAAGTTATACAAACAATAAAAGCAATAGGTTCTATAAGTCATTTCACTATAACCTTAAAACATAGCTGAGACCCGATTGATAGTGGTGTTGATTTTTCTCTTCAAGACTGACCTGTGTTTCTTGTCGCAGGAGGGCTCTCGAGCATCCTTCTTTTTAAATAAGCAATATAAAAAAGTTATATAAGTAATAAAGGCAATAGCTTCTGTAAGTCATTTCACTATAACCTTAAAACATAGCTGAGACCCGATTGATAGTGGTGTTGATTTTTCTCTTCAAGACTGACCTGTGTTTCTTGTCGCAGGAGGGCTCTCGAGTATCCTTCTTTTTATATAAGCAATATAAAAAAGTTATATAAGCAATAAAAGCAATAGCTTCTATAAGTCATTTCACTATAACCTTAAAACATAGCTGAGACCCGATTGATAGTGGTGTTGATTTTTCTCTTCAAGACTGACCTGTGTTTCTTGTCGCAAGAGGGCTCTCGAGTATCCTTCTTTTTATATAAGCAATATAAAAAAGTTATATAAGCAGTAAAAGCAATAGGTTCTATAAGTCATTTCACTATAACCTTAAAACATAGCTGAGACCCGATTGATAGTGGTGTTGATTTTTCTCTTCAAGACTGACCTGTGTTTCTTGTCGCAGGAGGGCTCTCGAGTATCCTTCTTTTTATATAAGCAATATAAAAAAGTTATATAAGCAATAAAAGCAATAGCTTCTATAAGTCATTTCACTATAACCTTAAAACATAGCTGAGACCCGATTGATAGTGGTGTTGATTTTTCTCTTCAAGACTGACCTGTGTTTCTTGTCGCAGGAGGGCTCTCGAGTATCCTTCTTTTTATATAAGCAATATAAAAAAGTTATATAAGCAATAAAAGCAATAGCTTCTATAAGTCATTTCACTATAACCTTAAAACATAGCTGAGACCCGATTGATAGTGGTGTTGATTTTTCTCTTCAAGACTGACCTGTGTTTCTTGTCGCAGGAGGGCTCTCGAGTATCCTTCTTTTTATATAAGCAATATAAAAAAGTTATATAAGCAATAGCTTCCACAAGTCATTTCACTATAACCTTAAAACATAGCTGAGACCCGATTGATAGTGATGTTGATTTTTCTCTTCAAGACTGACCTGTGTTTCTTGTCGCAGGAGGGCTCTCGAGTAACCTTCTTTTTATATAAGCAATATAAAAACGTTATATAAGCAATAAAAGCAATAGCTTCTATAAGTCATTTCACTATAACCTTAAAACATAGCTGAGACCCGATTGATAGTGGTGTTGATTTTTCTCTTCAAGACTGACCTGTGTTTCTTGTCGCTGGAGGGCTCTCGAGTATCCTTCTTTTTATATAAGCAATATAAAAAAGTTATATAAGCAATAAAAGCAATAGCTTCTATAAGTCATTTCACTATAACCTTAAAACATAGCTGAGACCCGATTGATAGTGGTGTTGATTTTTCTCTTCAAGACTGACCTGTGTTTCTTGTCGCAGGAGGGCTCTCGAGTATCCTTCTTTTTATATAAGCAATATAAAAAAGTTATATAAGCAATAAAAGCAATAGCTTCTATAAGTCATTTCAGTATAACCTTAAAACATAGCTGAGACCTGATTGATAGTAACGTTGATTTTTCTCTTCAACACTGACCTGTCTTTCTTGTCGCAGGAGGGCTCTCGAGTATCTTTTTTTATATAAGCAATATAAAAACGTTATATAAGCAATAAAAGCAATAGCTTCTATAAGTCATTTCACTATAACCTTAAAACATAGCTGAGACCCGATTGATAGTGGTGTTGATTTTTCTCTTCAAGACTGACCTGTGTTTCTTGTCGCTGGAGGGCTCTTGAGTATCCTTCTTTTTATATAAGCAATATAAAAAAGTTATATAAGCAATAAAAGCAATAGCTTCTATAAGTCATTTCACTATAACCTTTAAACATAGCTGAGACCCGATTGATAGTGGTGTGGATTTTTCTCTTCAAGACTGACCTGTGTTTCTTGTCGCAGGAGGGCTCTCGAGTTTCCTTCTTTTTATATAAGCAATATAAAAAAGTTAGATAAGCAATAAAAGCAATAGCTTCTATAAGTCATTTCACTATAACCTTTAAACATGGCTGAGACCCGATTGATAGTGGTGTTGATTTTTCTTTTCGAGATTGAACTATGTTTCTTGTCGCAGGAGGGCTCTCGAGTATCCTTCTTTTTATATAAGCAATATAAAAAAGTTACATAAGCAGTAAAAGCAATAGCTTCTATAAGTCATTTCACTATAACCTTAAAACATAGCTGAGACCCGATTGATAGTGGTGTTGATTTTTCTCTTCAAGACTCACCTGTGTTTCTTGTCGCAGGAGGGCTCTCGAGTATCCTTCTTTTTATATAAACAATATAAAAAAGTTATATAAGCTATAAAAGCAATAGCTTCTATAAGTCATTTCACTATAGCCTTAAAACATAGCTGAGACCCGATTGATAGTGGTGTTGATTTTTCTCTTCAAGACTGACCTTTGTTTCTTGTCGCAGGAGGGCTCTTGAGTGTCCTTCTTTTTATATAAGCAATATAAAAAAGTTACATAAGCAATAAAAGCAATAGCTTCTATAAGTCATTTCACTATAACCTTAAAACATAGCTGAGACCCGATTGATAGTGGTATTGATTTTTCTCTTCAAGACTGACCTGTGTTTCTTGTCGTAGGAGGGCTCTCGAGTATCCTTCTTTTTATATAGGCAATATAAAAAAGTTATATAAGCAATAAAAGCAAAAGCTTCTATAAGTAATTTCACTATAACCTTAAAACATAGTTGAGACCCGATTGATAGTGGTGTTGATTTTTCTCTTCAAGACTGACCTGTGTTTCTTGTCGCAGGAGGGCTCTCGAGTATCCTTCTTTTTATATAAGCAATATATAAAAGTTATATAAGCAAGAAAAGCAATAGCTTCTATATGTAATTTCACTATAACCTTAAAACATAGTTGAGACCCGATTGATAGTGGTGTTGATTTTTCTCTTCAAGACTCACCTGTGTTTCTTGTCGCAGGAGGGCTCTCGAGTTTCCTTCTTTTTATATAAGCAATATAAAAAGTTATATAAGCAAGTAAAGCAATAGCTTCTATAAGTAATTTCACTATAACCTTAAAACATAGTTGAGACCCGATTGATAGTGGTGTTGATTTTTCTCTTCAAGACTGACCTGTGTTTCTTGTCGCAGGAGGGCTCTCGAGTATCCTTCTTTTTATATAAGCAATATAAAAAAGTTATATAAGCAATAAAAGCAATAGCTTTTATAAGTCATTTCACTATAACCTTAAAACATAGCTGAGACCTGATTGATAGTAATGTTGATTTTTCTCTTCAAGACTGACCTGTGTTTCTTGTCGTAGGAGGGCTCTCGAGTATCCTTCTTTTTATATAAGCAATATAAAAAAGTTATATAAGCAATAAAAGCAATAGCTTCTATAAGTAATTTCACTATAACCTTAAAACATAGCTGAGACCTGATTGATAGTAATGTTGATTTTTCTCTTCAAGACTGACCTGTGTTTCTTGTCGCAGGAGGGCTCTCGAGTATCCTTCTTTTTATATAAGCAATATAAAAAAGTTATATAAGCAATAAAAGCAATAGCTTCTATAAGTCATTTCACTATAACCTTAAAACATAGCCGAGACCTGATTGATAGTAATGTTGATTTTTCTCTTCAAGACTGACCTGTGTTTCTTGTCGCAGGAGGGCTCTCGAGTATCCTTCTTTTTATATAAGCAATATAAAAAAGTTATAAAAGCAATAGCTTTTATAGCAATAGCTTTTATAAGTGTGTTTTTTATAGTAATGTTGATTTTTCTCTTCAAGACTGACCTGTGTTTCTTGTCGCAGGAGGGCTCTCGAGTATCCTTCTTTTTATATAAGCAATATAAAAAAGTTATATAAGCAATAAAAGCAATAGCTTCTATAAGTCATTTCACTATAACCTAAAAACATAGTTGAGACCCGATTGATAGTGGTGCTGATTTTTCTCTTCAAGACTGACCTGTGTTTCTTGTCGTAGGAGGGCTCTCGAGTATCCTTCTTTTTATATAAGCAATATAAAAAAGTTATATAAGCAATAAAAGCAATAGCTTCTATAAGTAATTTCACTATAACCTTAAAACATAGTTGAGACCCGATTGATAGTGGTGCTGATTTTTCTCTTCAAGACTGACCTGTGTTTCTTGTCGCAGGAGGGCTCTCGAGTATCCTTCTTTTTATATAAGCAATATAAAAAAGTTATATAAGCAATAAAAGCAATAGCTTTTATAAGTCATTTCACTATAACCTTAAAACATAGCTGAGACCTGATTGATAGTAATGTTGATTTTTCTCTTCAAGACTGACCTGTGTTTCTTGTCGCAGGAGGGCTCTCGAGTATCCTTCTTTTTATATAAGCAATATAAAAAAGTTATATAAGCAATAGCTTCTATAAGTAATTTCACTATAACCTTAAAACATAGTTGAAACCTGATTGATAGTGGTGTTGATTTTTCTCTTCAAGACTGACCTGTGTTTCTTGTCGTAGGAGGGCTCTCGAGTATCCTTCTTTTTATATAAGCAATATAAAAAAGTTATATAAGCAATAAAAGCAATAGCTTCTATAAGTAATTTCACTATAACCTTAAAACATAGTTGAGACCCGATTGATAGTGGTGTTGATTTTTCTCTTCAAGACTCACCTGTGTTTCTTGTCGCAGGAGGGCTCTCGAGTATCCTTCTTTTTATATAAGCAATATAAAAAAGTTGTATAAGCAAGAAAAGCAATAGCTTCTATAAGTAATTTCACTATAACCTTTAAACATGGCTGAGACCCGATTGATAGTGGTGTTGATTTTTCTCTTCAAGACTGACCTGTGTTTCTTGTCGCAGGAGGGCTCTCGAGTATCCTTCTTTTTATATAAGCAATATAAAAAAGTTATATAAGCAAGAAAAGCAATAGCTTCTATAAGTATGTTCACTATAACCTTAAAACATAGCTGAGACCCGATTGATAGTGGTGTTGATTTTTCTCTTCAAGACTGACCTGTGTTTCTTGTCGCAGGAGGGCTCTTGAGTATCCTTCTTTTTTTATAAATAATATAAAAAAGTTACATAAGCAATAAAACCAATAGCTTCTATAAGTCATTTCACTATAACCTTAAAACATAGCTGAGACCCGATTGATAGTGGTATGGATTTTTCTCTTCAAAACTGACCTGTGTTTCTTGTCGTAGGAGGGCTCTCGAGTATCCTTCTTTTTATATAAGCAATATAAAAAAGTTATATAAGCAATAAAAGCAATAGCTTCTATAAGTAATTTCACTATAACCTTAAAACATAGTTGAGACCCGATTGATAGTGGTGTTGATTTTTCTCTTCAAGACTGACCTGTGTTTCTTGTCGCAGGAGGGCTCTCGAGTATCCTTCTTTTTATATAAGCAATATAAAAAAGTTATATAAGCAATAAAAGCAATAGCTTCTATAAGTAATTTCACTATAACCTTAAAACATAGTTGAGACCCGATTGATAGTGGTGTTGATTTTTCTCTTCAAGACTCACCTGTGTTTCTTGTTGCAGGAGGGCTCTCGAGTATCCTTCTTTTTATATAAGCAATATAAAAAAGTTATATAAGCAATAAAAGCAATAGCTTCTATAAGTCATTTCACTATAACCTTAAAACATAGCTGAGACCCGATTGATAGTGGTGTTGATTTTTCTCTTCAAGACTGACCTGTGTTTCTTGTCGCAGGAGGGCTCTCGAGTATCCTTCTTTTTATATAAGCAATATAAAAAAGTTATATAAGCAAGAAAAGCATAGCTTCTATATGTAATTTCACTATAACCTTAAAACATAGTTGAGACCCGATTGATAGTGGTGTTGATTTTTCTCTTCAAGACTCACCTGTGTTTCTTGTCGCAGGAGGGCTCTCGAGTATCCTTCTTTTTATATAAGCAATATAAAAAAGTTATATAAGCAATAAAAGCAATAGCTTCTATAAGTCATTTCACTATAACCTTAAAACATAGCTGAGACCCGATTGATAGTGGTGTTGATTTTTCTCTTCAAGACTGACCTGTGTTTCTTGTCGCAGGAGGGCTCTCGAGTATCCTTCTTTTTATATAAGCAATATAAAAAAGTTATATAAGCAAGAAAAGCAATAGCTTCTATATGTAATTTCACTATAACCTTAAAACATAGTTGAGACCCGATTGATAGTGGTGTTGATTTTTCTCTTCAAGACTCACCTGTGTTTCTTGTCGCAGGAGGGCTCTCGAGTATCCTTCTTTTTATATAAGCAATATAAAAAAGTTATATAAGCAAGAAAAGCAATAGCTTCTATAAGTAATTTCACTATAACCTTAAAACATAGCTGAGACCCGATTGATAGTGGTGTTGATTTTTCTCTTCAAGACTCACCTGTGTTTCTTGTCGCAGGAGGGCTCTCGAGTATCCTTCTTTTTATATAAGCAATATAAAAAAGTTATATAAGCAAGAAAAGCAATAGCTTCTATAAGTAATTTCACTATAACCTTAAAACATAGTTGAGACCCGATTGATAGTGGTGTTGATTTTTCTCTTCAAGACTGACCTGTGTTTCTTGTCGCAGGAGGGCTCTCGAGTATCCTTCTTTTTATATAAGCAATATAAAAAAGTTATATAAGCAATAAAAGCAATAGCTTCTATAAGTAATTTCACTATAACCTTAAAACATAGTTGAGACCCGATTGATAGTGGTGTTGATTTTTCTCTTCAAGACTGACCTGTGTTTCTTGTCGCAGGAGGGCTCTCGAGTATCCTTCTTTTTATATAAGCAATATAAAAAAGTTATATAAGCAATAAAAGCAATAGCTTCTATAAGTAATTTCACTATAACCTTAAAACATAGTTGAGACCCGATTGATAGTGGTGTTGATTTTTCTCTTCAAGACTGACCTGTGTTTCTTGTCGCAGGAGGGCTCTCGAGTATCCTTCTTTTTATATAAGCAATATAAAAAAGTTATATAAGCAAGAAAAGCAATAGCTTCTATATGTAATTTCACTATAACCTTAAAACATAGTTGAGACCCGATTGATAGTGGTGTTGATTTTTCTCTTCAAGACTCACCTGTGTTTCTTGTCGCAGGAGGGCTCTCGAGTATCCTTCTTTTTATATAAGCAATATAAAAAAGTTATATAAGCAAGAAAAGCAATAGCTTCTATAAGTAATTTCACTATAACCTTAAAACATGGCTGAGACCCGATTGATAGTGGTGTTGATTTTTCTCTTCAAGACTGACCTGTGTTTCTTGTCGCAGGAGGGCTCTCGAGTATCCTTCTTTTTATATAAGCAATATAAAAAAGTTATATAAGCAAGAAAAGCAATAGCTTCTATAAGTAATTTCACTATAACCTTAAAACATAGTTGAGACCCGATTGATAGTGGTGTTGATTTTTCTCTTCAAGACTGACCTGTGTTTCTTGTCGCAGGAGGGCTCTCGAGTATCCTTCTTTTTATATAAGCAATATAAAAAAGTTATATAAGCAATAAAAGCAATAGCTTCTATAAGTCATTTCATTATAACCTTAAAACATGGCTGAGACCCGATTGATAGTGGTGTTGATTTTTCTCTTCAAGACTGACCTGTGTTTCTTGTCGTAGGAGGGCTCTCGAGTATCCTTCTTTTTATATAAGCAATATAAAAAAGTTATATAAGCAATAAAAGCAATAGCTTCTATAAGTAATTTCACTATAACCTTAAAACATAGTTGAGACCCGATTGATAGTGGTGTTGATTTTTCTCTTCAAGACTGACCTGTGTTTCTTGTCGCAGGAGGGCTCTCGAGTATCCTTCTTTTTATATAAGCAATATAAAAAAGTTATATAAGCAAGAAAAGCAATAGCTTCTATATGTAATTTCACTATAACCTTAAAACATAGTTGAGACCCGATTGATAGTGGTGTTGATTTTTCTCTTCAAGACTCACCTGTGTTTCTTGTCGCAGGAGGGCTCTCGAGTATCCTTCTTTTTATATAAGCAATATAAAAAAGTTATATAAGCAAGAAAAGCAATAGCTTCTATAAGTAATTTCACTATAACCTTAAAACATGGCTGAGACCCGATTGATAGTGGTGTTGATTTTTCTCTTCAAGACTGACCTGTGTTTCTTGTCGCAGGAGGGCTCTCGAGTATCCTTCTTTTTATATAAGCAATATAAAAAAGTTATATAAGCAAGAAAAGCAATAGCTTCTATATGTAATTTTACTATAACCTTAAAACATAGTTGAGACCCGATTGATAGTGGTGTTGATTTTTCTCTTCAAGACTCACCTATGTTTCTTGTCGCAGGAGGGCTCTCGAGTATCCTTCTTTTTATATAAGCAATATAAAAAAGTTATATAAGCAAGAAAAGCAATAGCTTCTATAAGTAATTTCACTATAACCTTAAAACATAGTTGAGACCCGATTGATAGTGGTGTTGATTTTTCTCTTCAAGACTGACCTGTGTTTCTTGTCGCAGGAGGGCTCTCGAGTATCCTTCTTTTTATATAAGCAATATAAAAAAGTTATATAAGCAAGAAAAGCAATAGCTTCTATAAGTAATTTCACTATAACCTTAAAACATAGCTGAGACCCGATTGATAGTGGTGTTGATTTTTCTCTTCAAGACTGTGTTTCTTGTCGCACGAGGGCTCTCGAGTATCCTTTTAAAACTATTTAACCTCAGATAAAATTTAAGCAAATATCGCCAAGATTTGAAGGAAAATTTTGCTAATGAGATTTATTTAGATAAATTAAACAGTGTTGTTCTAGTGAGGATGGAGGGGCTATATCAGATGTTATTTTTCGCTGGACAAGCACAGTTTTTGGGCCAAAATAGATTTTTTTTTTTCCTGGGGAGAGGGTCCCAAACTCTTAAAAATTTATTTCTTGAACTTTTTAGATGCAAAAATCATTTCATGGAAATTATACGAAATACTGGTGCATTATAGTGAATGGCTTTCCTTGAGGAAATTGCAAGGTACAGTCATGATTCCTTTGCCTGTCACCATTATTTTTATTCATAAAATCGTTCTTTTGACAAATCTTGATTTCGAAATAGCATATTTTATTCAGGGCTAAATTCTTCAAAATCCTGGTGGGGGAGGGAGTTGGAGCTCCAGTTCGCCAAGTCAAGTAAAAATGACCGAATGAAAAGTGAGCTATATAGTACTTACCATAAAGGCAAAGGTATGTTAAAGAAAACTGATCTGTTTCTGTGAATAATTGAATTATGTAGGCCTATCCAAAGGCGGATCTAGAGCAAAATCTTGGGGAGGGGAATTGTGACAAGGGTGCCAATAATTGACCAAATTGACAAGTTTATTTTGTAAAAAAAAAGAGAAAAAAAATGAGGGAGCCAGATAAATCTTGGGGAGGGGGGGCTCTCTCTCCTGGATCCGCCTCTTGGCCTCTCTTAGTTTTGACAGTATTGTTGAAGAAGCTAAATGTCAGCTGCAGGGAGCAGCTAACCCCCCTCCTGTCCCATAGCAAATTACACCCCTGATTTTATTAACTATTTGTATTAGATATGAACTGACACAAGGAAAGAAAATAGCGAATTCATCGGCTATCAGACGTAGCCAATCGATAACGACAAGGTAAAGCTAAAAAGGTAACGAATTAATAAAATGTAAGAGGCAATAAAATTGCTAACGAAATTAACTAGTTCTATCTTTCATTTAATATTAACTCAAAGCTACAGTTTTTATTTTAACTCAATTAGTTTGATTAATTAAGTCTAAGCTAAAGCTTCAATTGTCCTATTATGAGTCCCATAGCTTCAGAAAAAAAAATCGGAGGGGTATTCCCCAATAAGTGTTGTTTATTTTTATTTCTTTTTAAGGTTACTAACGAAAGATGAAGCCAAAAGTCTATTGAAACTTCTGCGAATTCAAGACAAAGGTATAGTTGTCAAAGTGTTAGCTACGCTTGGAAATGCTTGCGCATTTACGTCTAATCAGGTAAGTGGATATTACTCCACTGTGTGGAGTTCACACAGAGGCAGTTTTTTGGCGGGGGGGGGCACAGGGAGCACTTGCCCTGGGTGCAGAAATTATAAGGGTACAAAATTTTTAATAAATAATAAAACATTTATAATCATTTTGTAATTTTAGAAATTGTGTTGTTATTAAAACAAATTAGAGGGCGCAGTTGGCAGTAAGTATAAGAAAATTGAATCCAAAATTTTCATTTTTTCCATGTAAAACAAGAAAAGTCACATTTAAATAAATGAAAAATTATATTAATAAATGGAAGTTTTATTAAAATATTTGGGAGACAGGGAGGGGTGGGGGGGAGGCTAATAAAGATTTTGTCCCGGGCACAAGAAAAGCCAGAACCACCACTGACTCCAAATCAGCCCCCATATATGCTCTGCGCTTCAAAGGCTTAAAGAAAAGAGTTCATTTTAAGCCAGGATTTTTCAATTTTTCATTGTCCTCCGAGTCTTTTTTGAGTGTAATGACTTTTGTCCTATATTTTTGGCTTTTATAAAAGTCTCGTGTACCAATAATTGTGATAATGATGATATCGAACTCCAGAAAATTTTAACTGAAAAAACTGAAACTGTCCCTGTTCGCCACATCAGCACATACATTTTCCGCCACATCGCCACATCCGTCACATCAGCCAAAAACTATTGAAGATAAAATGAAATGGACATACAGAAAAAAGTGTAATATTTCAAACGACACAGTTGAAAATTTACTTAAAATACTATACCCGTTTTTCGATATTTTAATTTCATTTATTTGTACGTGCAAAGGCAGTGTGGTCTAAGAGATTATTTCGAAAATACTATTGTAAAAATAAGGTCTGGCATCAGTAAAAATCTAATAAAACTCAAACCTTACCAATATACGAGGATAATAAGATAATATTTTATTCCAAAAACCCGCGGGCCATAGCAACACAGAAATATAACAGCAAAAACAGCCTGAAAAACAAAACACAACTTCAAATAATACAAACCAAAAGCGAAGGAAGAAACAGAAACAACAAAAAGGTAAACATTTCTAGCCGACAAACAACAACCATAACAAAATTCAGCTCCTAAGGACCTTAACAAACTCTCCCCTCAAACATAATTCCCCATTTTTAACCCCTGATTAGAAGCACACGCATTCTTCTCAGAAATCTGCTCAATTAACCAACACTCCCTCCCAGACATTTTTTCTGAACATCCATTCTGCAACTCAGACAGTTTTTTACACTGGAATACAAAATGGAAGAGATTGTCATTTACACGTCCACACATCGGTAAAAATAGGGGCCGGCCCCCAACCTAAACCTTCCCAAAAATTTCCTTCTCTGTCCTAAATCCAATCCTCCCTCACCAAGGATAAATTAATCAAATTCTCGCTTTTCAACCTAAATTTAAAATAAAGCTGCTCCCCCACCACTTTTTAGCCCAGGATTAAAACTTCAAATACTTAGATTGGTCCTTTTGGGCTTGCCCTTCTTGGATTTCTTGGTCGTTAACAATGACTGTTTATTTTAATGACAGTCATTTCAAACTATAAACAGTTTCTGCTGATAAAAATAATATTTTGAATATGGCCCAAAGTAAATTTCAGATTTGGAGTCGACTGGTCGCTTTCGTAGTTCTTATTATTCTCGTTTGGAATTTTTGCCAAGTCTGGCCTTAAGTCTTTTTTCTTTCTTTCTTTTTTTTGTAGTTCTGATGATCTGCAAAAATGATAACAAAATCGAGAAGAAGGAAAAGATAGAACGAAAGGTTTTCCTTTTTAGCTCTAATTATCTGCATAAATCGTAAAAAAAATAGAGAAGAAGGAAAAGATATAACAGAAAAATACTCACCTGGTTTTTGTTAACAACTACCCAGAAAAGAAAAAAAAAGTATTTCACGTTCTATCAATATCCTTGCAGTCTATCAATACTCAAAATAAAACTTGCCCCCCCCCTCCATTTTGCCGTCAAGAATGCTGCAATTTTAATTTTCATGACTATCTAGTATGTGTTAGTGCTTCTGGCTAATTCTGACGGAAGGAAATTGAACAGCGTTGTTATATAATGTGATGTGCAGTTACTAGATCTTTGGCGCTGTTTTAAGAGATTAAGTTTACTAGGTCCAACAATTACCAAAAGGAAAATTACCTACAATTATCAAGAAGGAAACTAAGAGACGCTATTCATTAAAGATTTTAGGAAAAGAAGTTCTGTAATAACTATCCAAGAGTCCATTGGACGACAGGCATAACAGAAGGAAAGAACCCCCTCCCCCCCAAAAAAAGAAATAAAATTGTTCTTCAAAATTTCAACCCTATTCCCCAGCCGTGACAAAAACCAGTGTATACTTACCAAACTATGTAAAAAATTTGTCATCTTTTGGTGAAACTTACTGACACTATGCAATCGCTATAGTGATAAATTTTCAGTTGACTCACGGCTCAAGCATTAAAAAATGTATACTCTCTTGTGAGTTCGGTAATCTAAGAGCGCTTTAGGTCTCTTTGTTGCCTCAGTGTGGTTGTTTCAAGAATCCGTTGCATAACATCACTTGATTGTTTTCAGATTAGTGATTGGCTTAATTCTCAATTATACAATTCTATGATAATAAATGAATTGTAATCTAATTCCTAACTTCCCACCAAATCACTGGCAGAACTCTTAAAATAGGACAAAATAATTTAAAATCGGAACTCACGGCTATTGTAGCAAAATAAATTGAATTATATCATAAGTTTCTAGCCATTATAAGTGACAAAACATCTTTGACGCAAGCAAAACGAAGGGGATAACCAAAAGAAGTGTATATCCAAAAAGGAAAAAAATGAAGACGTTAAAAACTGACAAAAGATTGAAGAACTAAGAGAAATTACAAAGTAAAAGTCGAATAAAGATCAAGGATTCGAATTATGCGATTGAGCTATTCAACACCAATTCAGTTGTAATTTGAATTTACTCCTCTCAGTCCAAATATGTAATTGAAACGCTCAGATCAGTTGCTTCCTGAATTGGAAAGATGACTTCGATTGTATGTTTAGATTGTTTTTAAAGTTCTTGGTTTTTGTTTTTTCGGTTTTAACCGACTAACTGAGCCACAGTTTTTGGACGACCCCTTGATCGTTTCCACCCTGTGGTCGCGGGGTGGAAATTGTAAGCGGTGCGATAGGGAGTTCCCACTGGCGTTACTTGCAGGAAAAATAGAATCTGCATCGCATGGGTCAGGAGGTTGGTGTTGCGGATGAAATCGTACCGGCAGAATCCTTCTGTCTTTCTTAGTCCTTTGGTTTGAGTCATGCCAGCTTTCTCGAATGGTTGCTGTCCAAGTTTCTGAGCCGTACAGAAGGACTGGGTCTACAAATGTGTCGAATATCTGGACCTTTGCGAGACGGCTGACAATAGGGTCGTGGCAAATTTTGTTAAGAAGGAGGAATCCTTGGCGATTTGTGCGTTGGTTTTGCTCTCGACTGATCCATCGCTTGAGAGTATAGACCCGAAGTGTGTGAAATCCTTCATGACTGCTTCTCGGTTTCGATATACTTTGACTACGGGATGGGGTGGTTGAGGTGGTTGTGGATCAATAAAAATTATTTTTGTCTTGCTTCATTTAATGTTGAACCTAACTTCGTTAGCTTCTTCTTTTTATGACTGTCAGCACTGCAACAAGGTCTTAGAGGTGTTTTTCGAGAGAGAGCCATTTTGTTCAGCGTAGTTGATTTCGAGATAGGTTTTTGAGAAGCACACTCCCCCACAACCCTCAGAGCAAGGGTTTTAAGTTACGTCCTGGGGGCATATAAGGTTTTTATAGAAGGTGTTGTCGTAGAAACTTCAAAAAAAGCTCATTCGATTGGAAATTCAAAGGGCTAGTGCCCTTTTTAATAGTCGAAAGTGATTGGAGGGCAGCTAGCCCCACCCATACCCATCATTCCCTCAAACACATCCAATCACAATTTTGAGATAGCCATTTTGTTCAGCGTAGTTGATTTCCAAATAGAAAATATGTTTTTGAGGAGGGCAGTCCCCCACAACCCTCAGGGCAAGGGTTTTAAGTTATGCCCTGGGGCATATAAGGTTTTTATAGAAGGTGTTGTCGTAGAAACTTCAAAAAAAGCTCATTCGATTGGAAATTCAAAGGGCTAGTGCCCTTTTTAAAAGTCGAAAGTGATTAGAGGGCAACTAACCCCCCTCTCACGCCCACCTTTTCCCCAAACACACCTAATCAAAATTTTGAGATAGCCATTTTATTAAACGTAGTTTTAAGTTCAGGAAATTAGGTCTTTGAGGATAACAGCTCCCCCCACAGCCCTCAGGGCAAGGGTTGTAAGTTATGCCCTGGGCGCATATAAGGTTTTTTATTGACATCGTTGTCGTAGAAACTTCAGAAAGGGCTCATTCGATTGGAAATTTAAATGGCTAGTTCCTTTTTTAATAGTCGAAAGTGATTCTAAGACAACTGACACCCCTTCCTTGCTCACCATTTCCCCAAACACATCCAATCAAAATTTTAATATAGCCATTTTTTTTAACGTAGTTGAAAGTTCTAGAAATTATATGTTTGAGCATTACACTCCCCCCACAGTCTTCAGGGGGCAAAGGTTATAAGTTATGCCCTGGGGGCATATATGGTTCTTATGGAAGGAATGCTCGTGTAAACTTCACACAGGGCTCATTTGATTGGAAATTGAAAGTTCTAGTTCACTTTTTAAGCATCAAAAGATATTGGAGGGTGACCAGCTCCCCCCCCCCAAATTCTTTTCCCGAATGCATCCAATAAAAATTTTAAGATAGCTGTTTCGTTAAAAATAGTTCAGTGATCATATAACAAAAATTCTGGTGTCGACACAACCCCCCAGGGGCAGGCGTTGTAAGTTACGCCTTGGGGGCATATTTGGGTTTTATGGAAGGGATGCTCGTATTAACTTCAAAGAGGGCTCATTTGATTGGAAATTGAAAGTTCTAGTTCACTTTTTAAGAGTCAAAAGAAGTTGGAGGGCACCTACCCCCCCCCCCCCCCTTCACGCCCTTTTTTCCTCAAAGCCAACCGATAAGAACTTTGATATAGCTTTTTTTTTAATAGTTCAAAGACCCTATAATGAAAACTCAGGGGTCGATACAGCCCCCCAGGGCCCGAGGGCAGGTGTTGTAAGTTATACCCTGGGGAAATATGGGGTTCTTATTGAAGGGATGCTCATAAAAAATTCAAAGATGGCTCATTTGACTGGAAATTGAAAGTTCTAGTTCAGTTTTTTAGAGTCAAAAGATATTGGAGGGCAACTAGCCCCCCCCCCAACGCCCCTTTTTCCTCAAATGCATTCAATAAAAATTTTGAGATAGCTATTAAGTTAAAATTTGCTAAAAAGTCAGATAAAAAAAACTCAGGTGTCGTCACAACCCCCCCAGGGCCCGGGGGCAGGTGTTGTAAGTTATGCCCTGGGGAATATATTGTTCGTGTGAAAGGGATGCTCGTATAAACTTCATAGAGGACTCATTTGACTGGATATTGAAAGTTCGAGCTTACTTTTTAATAATCAAAAGGGATCCGAGGTCAGCTAGCCCCCCCCCCCTCCACACCTTCTTTTTCAAGACCCATCTGATGAAAATTGTGAGGTTGACATTTTGTTAAAAATAGTGCAAAGGTCGGATAAGAAAAAATCCGGTGTCAATACAGCCCCCCAGGGCACAAGGGAAGGTGTTCTAAGTTATGCCCTAAGGGCATGTATGGTTCTTCTGAAAAGGATACTCGTATAAACTTCATAGAGGGCTCATTTGATTGGAAATTGAAAGCTCTAGTTCACTTCTTAAGAGTCAAGAGAGTCAAACTAGCCCCCCCCCCTACGCTCTTTTTTCACCAAACCTGTCCGATACAAATTTTGAGATAGCAAGTGTTTTGGAAATTGTTCAAAAATTAGATAACAAAAACTCCCCCTAGAGCCCGGGGGATAGAGGTTGTAAGTGTTGTCCTGGGAGCGTATATGGTTCTTATGAAAGGGATGGTCGTATAAGCTTCAGAGGGGGCTCATTTTATTGAAAATTGAAAGTTACAGTTCAATGTTTTAGAGTCAAAAGCTATCCGAGGGCAACTAGCCCCACCCCACCCCCCACACACACTCTTGTTTCCCCAAGCCCATCCGATAAAAATTTTATAATAGCCATTTCATTAAAAAAAAGTTCAAAGGTCAGATAAGAAAAATTCCTGTGTCGACGGAACCCGCCAGGGCCCGGAGGCAGGCGTTATGAGTAATGCTCTAGGGGCATATATAGTTCTTATGGAAGGGATGCTCGTATAAACTTCGGAGAGGGCTCATTTGATTCGAAATTGAAAGTTCTAGTTCACTTTTTAAGAGTCAAAAGAGATCGGAGGGCAAATAGTCTCCCCTCCTCCACGCCCTAAATGCATCAGATAAAAATTTTGAGATTGATATTTTGTTAAAAATAGTTCAAAGTTCTGATAACAAAAACTCCGGTGTCGACACAGCCCCCCAAGGGCCCGGGGGGTAGGTGTTGTAAGTTATGCCCTGGGGGCATATATGATTGTTATGGAAGGGAAGCTCATATAAACTTCCTAGAGGGCTCATTTGATTGGAAATCGAATGTTGTAATTCACTTTTTAAGAGTCAAAAGTGATTGGAGGACAGCTAGCCTCCCCCCACACTCCATTTATTTTTTTCCCAGAGGCATTTCATATAGGGGTCGTCGTATATACTTCAAAGGGGCTCATTCGATTGGAAATCGAGAGTTCTAGTGCCCTTTTTAAGAGTCAAAAGTGATGAGAGGGCAACTGGCCCCCCAGGCCCTTTTTCCCCAAATAAATCTGATAAAAAATTTTAGGTAGCCATTTTGTTAAAAATAGTTCAAAGATCATATAACAGAAACTCCTTTACGTATGGTCATTTCTTTAAAAATAGTTCGAAGGTCAGATAAGAAAAACTCCTGTGTCGACACCCCCCCCCAGCACCGGGGCAGGCGTTGTAATTATTGCTCTGGGGGCATATATGGTTCTTATGGAAGGTATGCTCGTATAAACTTCAGAGAGGGCTCATTTGAATAGAAACTAAAAGTTGTAGTTCATTTTCTCAGAGTGAAAAAAGATCGGAGGGTTACTAGCCCCTCCCGCCCTCCACGCCTTTGGATGTATTGGACGGATAAACCCATCCGATAAAAATTTCAGGTGACCATTTTGTTAAAAATAGTTCAACCATCAGATATTAATACTCCAGGGTCGACACAACCCCCCAAGGGCAGGCGTTGTAAGTTATACTCTGGGGATATATATGGTTCTTATAGAAGAAATACTCGTATAAACGTCAGAGAGTGCTTATTTGATTGAAAATAGAAAGTTCTAGTTCACTTTTAAAGAGTCAAAAGAGACTGAAGCTTAATCTAGTCCGCCCGCGCCCTTTTTCCCCAAACCCATCCGATAAAAGTTTTGAGAAAGCAATTTTGTTAAAGTAGTTCAAACATCAGATAATAAAACTCCAAGGTTGACACAAACCCATTTTTTCACTTTGATATTGTTACTTTGATATCAGTTTTGCTACTTTATTTGATTTTTTTTTTAAGTTTGATTTTGAAATAAGGAAATTTTAAAAACTTGAAATTTATGCAATCAAAAACGAACAAAAATTAATTTAAAAAAAAACTTTCCGAAAATAAGTTTTTCAAAGAAAAGTAAAGGCCATTTTAAACTTAAGCTCAGCAGATACAAATACCTTTTAAAATTCAAACTCAAAACGACCAGAAATTACTATTAAAGAATAAATGAAACCCAAAACGAACAGAAATTTAATAAACAATCAAAGCAAAAACATACAAAAAGTAATAATATTAATGAATTAATAGATCTGATAATAAAAACTGGTAGTTAATTTTAATACGCTTTTTCGTTTAGAATACACTTAGGGAAGCTGGTGCCCTCTCAAGACTGGAGCCCTTCCTTTTGGATTCAGATTTGGATACTCAAGTGGCAGCTATAACGACTGTTGGCAATTTTGCATTGAATGAAGAAAGCCAAAAAGAAATGAAGGTACAGCTAAAGATCCTGCCTTGAATTTTATATATGCTGTTTTGCTCTGTGAAAAAGATATATGTCAATAAGCTTGGTCTTCTCCTAATCATCATTTTAGTTACTAAAGAAGTTTAAGGCACGAGAATAAGATATAAATTTGGTGTTATTTTTGAAAAACAGTTTGAATTTCTAACGTGGTAGGAATTGTACTTTAGCGAAAAAAGGTGATTATTTTTAAAATAACTATATTTGTACAGTGGCATAGTGATGACATAACAGAACATGCAATTGAGTTCCAGGTCCTCATAAGCAACGCATTTTAGTGATTTAAAGGTTTTTGCTAATCCTAAAGCGTGAATTCAATTAAATTTCTTATTTCACTAAAGGTTGTTGAAACTTACTGCCCGAGGAACCCATAACCTCACTAAAATAAACCCTGCTTCAGGTTACACACAACGGTAAATGAAAAAAGAAATGATGATCCTGGTTAACGAAAAATAACAAAATACTCTGCTACCTCTTTGTTATCCTTCACAAACATTAATAAGGATTTGCCACAACCTTATGAAATAGCATACACCGGAGTGCCTTTCTCCCAAAAAGTTTTCTATGGGTGTTTTTTCTAGTTTTTCTAGTATTTTCTAATATTATTTCAGATTCTTTGTTATATAACATTGATTTTTTTTTTTTTTTTGACAAGTGCCTTTTTTATACTTGGAATGTCTAGGCGAAAGAAAAAGTTCGTAAATAACCATTTCTCACTAAGCTACCTTGAGCAGTTCAAGTGCTCTTGAGCATACCTTGGCACTTTATTAGTAAATACAATACTTTACCCTGGGTGATCCAAAATTGCTTAAAAATTTACTAAAAGAATGTAATGTTATGTTGACAAGTTAATGTCTGCATTTTTATGTTGTAACTATGAAGATTGAGTAGCGTATGTGGAGTTTGTAAATGTGAATTAGTTGCAGACGCACTATTAAAAGTATATATCAATTTTACCCTCATGAGAATATAATGAGGACAATCAGAGGTGAGATACGATGAGAGGTGAGATATAATTGCCACAATTACTAAAGACTAAAAGAGGTATTATAAAATATTAAAAAAGAAAAAAAAATGCTCCAATGTACTAAAAACTAGAAAATGACTTTCTTCTCTTACCGCTAGGAAAATAATTTTTTTTTTTTTGGGGGGGGGGCTCAAAAATTTGCCCCACGCTTTTATTTCTAGAATTAACAAATTTAAATTTTTCCTGATAGCAAGAAAAACAAAATTATTTTCTAGTTTTCAGTACATTTAAACATAACAGCTTTCCTTTTATTTGTTAAATATCTTTATATTTTTCTTATAATTTATTTATTTTACATTTTAGTGTTTTAGATTTCTTATGGCCACTTTTTTTTAGCCGTTGGTAACAATCTTGACAAATATGCTCCAGAAGGAACTAAATAGTCAAATTCTTTGTTCTGTGTTAGCAACCCTCACAAATATTGCTACCTTGTCTCGCTACCACACAGAAATCCTACTTGTGGCAAGTCGACTCTATGAACTGTTTGAGCACGAAGATTTGAAAATCAAAGCTAATACCCTAAGACTACTTGTGAATCTTTCATGTGAAGACGCGGCCATCCCCTACTTACTCGCTGCTGAGGTAATTATTTCGTTTTATAGCCGTTTTCTATTGTAGATTTTGTTAGTAATTTGTTGGAAAACCTTGAAATGGGGTGACCTTCGCAGATTCATAGTGCGACTGAGCTGAGAGATGTAGGATTCAGAATTCAGTATTTCTAAAGAGTAGCTGGATTTCCGGAATTTCTGAAGAAATGATTTGTGAAATTTTGGATAAAATTAGTTCTATCAACATGATAAAAGATGTTAGTACGCTAAAAAAGGAAAAAGAGTTAAGTTTGCTTTTAATGGCAATTAAGTTGCCGATTTAAACAACTTTAGTTACTTTGTCGAACAATTTATGGAGTTGAAAAACTCAATTTTTATCCGGTTGTTAGGCAATTTTTACTGTACAACTGCAACAGCCACGTAAATTTTTGTAGATATTGGTGCCAATTCAGGAAAACGTTGGGGAGGGGGGATAAAAAAGAATATCTTTCAAAAACCAGGGGGGGGCTTTTTTCTTAATTGTTCGTTTTTTTTAATGAAAATACCAAAAAAGATGTATTTCAAAATCTAGAGGAGTTACCCCCTTCCTCCGTGCCTCAAATGACACCTCTCGTCGTATATGTTTCGAAACAACAGCAACAACTATGATCCTGTGTGAATATAACGGCAATTAAAATTTCTTGCTGGTTCAATTCACGAACATTGCCAATCGTAACAATTTGTTTGTGTGAGCCTGCGGTAACAGTAAAAAACTTAAACTTTTGATCTCTTCTCTGTCACTGCATTTTGCTTTTTTCTTCTTCTTTTTCTGAATAGCAAAATAAAGAGAAAAATTTTTTTTGCGGAAAAAATAGAATAAGTATGAAATACGTATTAAATAGAATAATTGTATAGTATAATATACGTATAATAAAATATAAATCCGTATAAAATAGAATAGTAAGTATAAAATAGAATAATTCAAAATATAAAGATTTTACGGAAAGTAATTGATTAGATTTTGATTGAAAAAAAATATAATTCTCTTGCGGTCTTTGAGAAGAAATGTATTTGTCTGTTTAATAGTTTATTTTGTAAACGGTTTAAACAAAGTTTGCAGTAGAATTAACTAGGGTAACGTGTAGGCGTCAAACTCTGTCGGTTAATATAGAACAAATAAAACTAGTATGAGAAATAACTAAGATAAAATGAACACAACACAAGTGTTAGAAACGATCACCGGTTTTATTTTTAAAATAATTTTTATTTTAAGCTATTTCGTTTTTGAAAGAAACTTGAAAGAGATTTATTAATTGAAGATATAAGTACGATTTGCTTCATTCTTCTTTGCGGAAATAATAACTAAAGATATTAAGAACAAGCTAACTAATAAGTTAGCAAAATAATATGTTCCCTGAATATTTAAATTAGGACAGGTAGACTCAATGTCTCACTGTAAAAGCTTAAGAAGTTTTCATTGACATTCTGAAATTCAATTTAGTTTTATAACAATATAATGTAGCAATAATATAACATATAACAATAACAATTTATTTGTATTCACATCTAAGTCAAGCTATCAAACTACCGACAGCCTATTCCTAAACTCTTTTTTTATCAACATCCGTCTTTACTAAACCCCCCTATTAACAACAATCAACGCAGCATCAAATAAATAACAACGATAAATATATTGTAAATTGAATAACTGTAAAATTCTTAGCGCTAAAGTTTTTTTCTTAAATGGATTAATGGAGCATTCTGAAGTAATCAGATTAATCACATCTAGCTGCTAACATGCTACTAAATAAGTTATGACAAAATTACATAGGAAATTTACGACACTTTCTGTGTCGTAACTGAGTGCTTGTGTTTTATTTCTTTTGATTTACTCGTTTTTTTCCAGGCTCCAAAGAGGCTAATCCACTTTTTAGACTTGAATACTCCTGAGACGGTTCTTTTGAGGCTTACGAGCTTTTTAGCTAATTTAGCCAGTGCTGTCAATAGACTGAATTTGAGTTATGCTAATCTTCCTTTAGAAGTTAAGGCGCCGGCTCCTGACACAATGTAAGAATCAAGATCTCTTGTTTCTTATCTATCAAACAGTTCTCAAACTGAAAGTAAATAGCAGCTCGTACTAATAGTAAATGAAACCCGAAAAAAAAGATGGAATAAGAATGTATATATTGGAAGAATTGGCTTTTGTCGTGACTGGATAGAACCAGTAATCATATATTGTTGTTAGTAGGCTCATTCGAATGTTGACCTAAAAATTTAGCGTTCTTTTTAAGTAACAAAAGATATTACGCCTCAGCAAAGAGCCAGTTTCTGGCCTGAAGCGGGCCAAAATGTTTTTGAGCAAAATTATGAGAACTTCTGAAAGGGAATTTATATAGCCTCCCAGTCTTAGAGGCCATACTGGCTCGCGGTAATACACTCATCCCTAAGCAAACAAGCTTATAATCCCCCCTCATTCTTGAGGCTGAAGCAAAAGTATTCTGAGCGATTGGTTTGGGGGTTTAAGTCTCCCTGCAAATAAACTTATGACTAGATCTATTTAACTTTGCAGCAAAACATTCAAACACCTCAGCAAACTCATCAAATGGTGCGCTTGGTGGTTTATATATAACACTAAAAATAAAAGCTCGGTTTTCAAACTGAATTTTCGATATTAAAGAGTTTCTATCTTACCTTCATTCCAAATATCCAAATCTTTTCTTATTTTCCAGTTTAAATCCTGGATGACAATAAAAGCCAGGCCTACACGTCCCATTGACAACCGATTCGAGCTATCAGTTCATAAGCTGGAAAGTCAAAGGACAAGAGAAGGTATCTTGCTTTTTTGGGTATTTTGACCCAAAAAAGTATCACATGTCCTTGTATATAAATTATAAGATCGCGGAATAAGATAAAATATCTGAAAAGAGGGCGTTAAATGACAATTCCGTGTACATGCATGAAATCCAGACCGATCCAACTCTTGCAAAGCTGACAGCTGGTGGTTTGCTTATTTTTGTGAATAAATATATATCTGTCTCTTTAGTTGTAATGTAATAAAGCTGAAATGTAATAAATGAACTAAAAAATATTAATTTTTAGGCCAAAACGGAATTTTCCTTCTAATTTTTCTAACAAATGAAAAATTTTAGTCAATAAAAACTGAGAATATTCACTAATGAATAGACGGTATTTCTGTAATCGATTTGCTGTTACGGAGCTGTGTGGAAAAGACTGCTTATTAGGAAATATTAGAACAAAAATACTTTTTTGGCAAAAATTATAAGCTTATTTATTAACTTACTTTATAAGTAAATACTGAATACTAATACTAATGTGCTTTACTATGAAATCCGTAATTTACAAATGTAAGAAATTACTGACATGGATTCAAATTCTATCTAGTCATTATTTGTTTCCTCTAATATTTTGTAATAAGTACGTCGTTATATTTTCTTTTACCGTTTGCTCTGCAACTATAAGGCGGAACCAAATTTGTTTAAGATGTCGTAGTCGAGGGAATGGGCTATGGCTTTGAACTGGCAACCTGCCATCTGTTTGAATGATTATCAAAACATGTTTGATAAATAGTTTTTTGAAGAAAAGTTAAATCACTACTATTAAAACCTACAACGAGCAGAAATAAAGGCATATATTGAGCCAAACATTAAACAAGCAGAAATTATAATGAATAATCAGTCGAACTTAAACCGAAGAGAAATTTCCAATAATTAAAGGTTTTATTTGTGCTTTACTGAAAATGATTTGAATTTCAAAAAGTTTCTCTTCAATAACAACAACAAAAAATAAAACAAAAGCACTTATTTGAAAATAAGTGCTACTGCAAATAAGAAGAGGCTACCGTCCCTCAAACTCTCGAACATCGTTAAAATTTCGAAGCAGTCTGTTTAGTATGTTTGAGAAGATGTATCTTTAACTGGCTAAGTGATTCGCCAGCTGACACTTCATGCGTTTGAGGTAACTGTATTTAAAAAATGAAAAGTAATGAATGAAAACTTACTGCATTTCGAACTAATGAAACTAAATTAGTTATTTTAAATATAATGACAGGGTGCCCCAAAAGTCACACATATGCACCATATACCAATATTTATTTTGAAAAGAAATTTTGTCCGGACAACGTATATTTTGTGCAAGCTCTACATGAGAATGAAAGCTACGGGAATGTCAATGCAATCTTTGTGGATTCTATTAACCACAATGATTTATCAACATTATTTAGTAATGAAGAAATTTATCATTTGAACCGCCAATAAAACTGATATAGTAGTCTCTATTGGTCAGAAATGAAGTGGATAGAGGAGGCCGTCATCAGGATTCGAACTCCAAAGATCATGGTCCTGACTGGATTTGGGGAGACGGAAATTGTTGGCTCTCATTTTGTCAATACTAGCAATGTCACCAGCAACACGTATTTAGGGGTTCTCTGGACCTTCTAGTTTGATTATCTTGAAGATGTTCCTATAACTTGATAATTTTAGGACCTGTTATGATTATTAAAACTATTATTCATGTGTATTTTATAAAAATCTGTTTGGTGCGTGGGACACACTGTGATATATAAAGAAAGAATTCCTGGGACTTAGATTAATTCATTTCTTACATTGCTGACCATATGAAACCCTTTGGCTTCATTACAAACACCATATTTTTACCTACTATATTAAGTAGCACTGACTTAAAATGGCATGGTTGTCAAAAACCTATTCGATTAAGAAACAAGAGAATATAATAAAAAAATGATTTTGTTTTTCAGGTTAAGTGCTATATTTGGCGTTGGTTCAAAGGAGCGTATGCAAGTGAAGGCCCTTGCTCTGTCGAGTGCTCACCAAAGCGAGGATGTTAGGTGTCAAGCAGGACGTCTGGCTTCTGCTCTCTCTGACTAGTTGTGTGACATAAAATGTTTGATTGCTTTTTATATCCAAAACTGCTGTTGATTAATTACAATGAGGCATGCACGCAAGAGGGGGCGGCTGGGTTGGACTTGCACCCCTCTCACCTAAATCACAAGGTTGTCTTTATTATTTCTTGTCTACGCTGTAAAGCTCACCTATTATTGTTGTTTTTCAAAGTAGTGCCCACTTTCTCCCGGAACGAATCTTGTGTATGTGTATAATTAAGAGTGTTTGCCTTTTTTATTCACCGCAAATACTCATCATGAGAAGTTAAAGCTTTACTTGGAACAGGGTTTCTGCGTAGATTCATTTTTGCCTCTTGTATAATATAAGTTGTACTGGCCTAGACACACATACTTTAGAATATTGCACAAAATCAAACCAATTTGTATAACTCTTGATTTAAAAAATGTAGTAGAAAGACCTCAGCGCTACCCGATTGTGTACACTTGAGACGACCTTCCTAACAATTATTTTATCCTCAACATATTTTTTGAATCCCATACCAGCAGAATGTGCTAAAATTTTGGAATATGTCACCGGTTCTCTTTTCTTCTTTAAATAATAATAGTTTGATTTGAAAATTTTTGGTTTACAGTAGGGTCGTTAACTATCTGTAGCTGGTCTAACTGAAAACACGCAAATTACCTTCATCTCTATCTACCCGTGCATTGCTGCAGATGTTCCTTAGCGACCGGAGACTGTCGTAGCTTACCAACTGAAACCGTCTAAAATTTTTCGCCAGTTTTCTTCCTCTCCTTTGGTTGAAAATGAGTTTTTTTTTTTTTTAACTCCCTCTTTATTTCCGGGAAAAAATAAAAACAAAATGGCGGTAGGTTTAACGAATATGGTCCACAACCAATCATTAGAGATGTACAGCTGCACAGACAGCTGCACATGTTCTTTATAAGTATGTACACAGATGTTCTTCATAAGTAGGGCATTGTGTTACATTGTGTCATAAAGCTTTTCTAAATACCTACGATATTTTCAAGCTGCCACATGAGAATTTTCTCTTTGTCAGTGTGCGTCATGCCTGTGATCGTATTTGTGCTCATTGCAGAACTCCCTCGTAATTTTATTGAATTCCCATCGCATCTAGGTGGAAATATTAAACTATCTGTATGGGATCAGATTCTGTTGAATCAAATGGTATGCTGAAATTTTGAAAACAAGACCGACCCACATTTTTTGTAAAAATAATTCTTGGTCCGAGGTAAAGGTAAGTACCCGTAAAAGGTAATTACCCGATATAAAGATGATTAAATTTTGTATTTAACTGATAATAATATACTAGGTAGAATTCTTTTATTTTGACATAGTTTGTAATAAGTAATTGAGCTTGTAATATATTATAGCCCTACTCGAGATTTAGGAAGGATGTCTTAGTTTTTCCATCAATTTAAAACTACCTCCCAGTTAGTTTGGACGTTGGTAGAATCCCATCTCTGACACGGTTACAGATAATTTGTTCAACATTTTTGTTTTGAATTTTAAATTTGCCTATTTTAGTTTAGTTTGCAGTAAATAATTAGTTTTTAATAAATGATTATTGCGGTCGAGATTTTCTTATTTACATGTCATGAGTATTAAATGTGGTCACTGGCCTTAATTCACGGTGGTTTAGGGGGGGAATGCCTTTTTCAAAATATAGGGAAGGGGGTAGATTTGTCGTCGTTCTAATTCGTCCAATAACATTACCAAAAAATGCATTTTTCAATGAAAACATCCTCCCCAGCCCCAAAAAACGTATATTTCAAAATCTAGGAAGGGGTCGAAAATACCCCCCCCCCCCCAGTTGACGCCACTGCATATGATAAAAAAAACAGTCCATGTATTTTTACAGAAGGATGGTATAAAGCGGAATATCTAAGAAGGCTGGTCTTCAGAAAAAAAAAAAAAATATTTTTATGAGGCCTTATCAATTTTCTATTATAATTATTTCCTTAATACTACGATTGCCCCTAAAAATAGTGCAACAATGAAACAAAAATTATTGGATTCTATAACGCCGAAAATGTTAGTTTTTATGTTATCATTATTCAATCTTTCTAAGGACTCCCATATTGGCGTTGACAGAAGCTCGATTTGAAAAAGTGTACCCACATTTTTGTAGTGTAGCCTTCAAAATTTTGTTGTTTGAAAATTAAAAAAAAAATCCTCTGAAACACCAATCCCGTTTTTTTTATACACTAATTCATTTCTTGAAAAGATTAACAGGGGCCGTCGACTTCAGAACTCCAGGTACTCGAGTCTTACTCTTTAGTCCTAGAAATTAACTTCCTGGGTATCAAGAGGGTAACATCTGGTTGCCCTAAAGTCGATAGTCCCTCGCCAATATCTAGTAAAATCCACCACCATTGCAAAAATAATTGTACTTTTAGTTTTCTGGTGTTTTTCAGTTTTAAATTCTTGATTTGTCTTTTATTGCATCGTTGTAGTTTTTTTTTTTTTTTTTTTTTTTTTTTTTTTTTTTTTTTTTTTTTTTTTTTTTTTTTTTTTTTTTTTTTTTTTTTGTGCTGTGAACACCTTATTGCTTGTATGGGTGAAATTTTGCAAAAGATTTTTCTTCATTCAATTTCACAGACTTCAAGCTCCGTTTCCTTAGTGTCTGCTTTTTCAGAGGACTGCAGTAGAAAATTTAAGGCTAGAGGTGCATCCAAGGGAGGTTAGGGGTATTTGACCCCCCCACCCCCCGAAATCTTGTACGACTCGGAAAACGTAGCAAAAATGCATACAAACACATTTTTGACGCTTCCTCCCCCCCCCCCCCCGAAAAATAATCCCGGCTACGGCACCTACATATTCCCAAACAGTGAGCCATTTTATTCGTGATTATTATATGGATATACTAAATCAAGAAGTGGCAAAGTATTTTCTTTTTTCAACTTTGCATAACATAGCATGACAGTGAAAGAAGTAACAAATCTTCTTGTATATCACCTAACATTTGTATTTCATATGCCATATCCGACTGTCGTATGAATAAGCCCCATCCGAAGGCGGAATGATTCATATTTTTTATTAGAAGAACAAATTAGTAGTATTATTCGTTCGGTTGATGGTGAATTACTCATGTAAGTTCTAATAATACCCTGCTTGGTGAATATATTGTCCATCTTTATTTTAAACTTTTTCAGTTCCTAATCTTTGAGTGCTATTAACGTGATGTTTATTGAAGATCTCATGTTATATTATTAATAAGTGATAAATTTTGGCTTTACGGTTCAATAAATGCTATAAAACAATTGTTTCTTCGTTGTTTTTATTGTATTTGCTTTCGCTAGGTTTGTGTTCTCCTTGTATCAAAACTGTTGAGTTGAAAAGGTTATTTAAGATTTTTTTTTTTTTACTCAGGGACATCTTTACTTCACACTTTTTATAGATATTTTGATTTTTAATTGAAAATAATATACATTTAAAAACAAGGTGCAGTTTTTTTTTTGTTTTTTTTTTTTGGTCTTGTTAAATCTCCTGTTCCGTTATTGATTAGCCAAGAAAGACACTATTATTACGTTCGAGCACGCCTTATGCGACTTATCGGCTTAACACTAACTAGCCCGGGTGCAATCTGTAAAAGATAACAACAAATACTTATCCGGCAACTTGTTTGTTGAAACACTATGAACAACTAGGTAACTAACAACACTAATCATGTGTATTCCGATGTGAACATAGCTTACTTACAAATCCTTTATATGTGCCATATCTCGCAATTTTTGTCCCTTCTTGTACTCTGCATACAATTCCATAGATTTTTTTCTCGCTTTTAAAAAGATTGAATTTTTTGTTTACATATGACGTCGCTTGTCCTGAATTTTACAAGGTTAGTAGTTATAACTTATACGGTAACTAATCGTGACCGTTTCAAATAGTAATATCCCTAACATCTGAGGTCATTTCACGTCCCTTGAAACGTTAACGATGAGTAATCGGGGATTCGGGCTTGTCTGATAGGTAATCTTGGAATGCATTAAATTGAAACTATTCAACGGACCTTTTTCTCTTCCAATTTCCTTTGTCATTAGTTGTTTTCAATTGCAGCTCTCTTCCTCATTTGATTTTATGTTCCAACACCGTGGTCTTTCAATTTAACAAACCTGTCGCATAAGGACAATCAAAGGAAATTAGCGGTATCTGCCAATTTTTTTCTCATAATGATAGAGATATTCAGGGGCGTCGTTTTGGAGGGGCAAGGGAGCATTTGCCCCCCCCCCCAGTAATGTGGAAAAAAATTATTATATAGCCCATGCTCCTTGAATATCCGAAATTAGACCCCTCTTGCCCCCCTCCCCAATGAAAATGTTGTAAATTCGCCCCTGGTAATATTATAAATTAGTTCTTAGAATTACTTAAAGACTTTGTAGGCACAAATCCATGACACGTAGTAGTCAATGACAGTTCATAAATCAATGATACGTTATTGTGCAAGATTTTTCTCCCTGTAAAGAGAAAACTCAACTTCTAAAAGGAAAAATGTAAATATGTCCGGTAAAAAAAAACAACTGTAGATTGTGCATACAAGCCGTTTGGAGACCATATAAATTAAGCCAGTCGAGCATGAAACATGAAAATAAAAAAAAAGTTCATTGTTCACCATGATTTTATCAATCCAAACTTTTGGACTGAAAAAGTAATTTGGTCTTCTGGCAATTGAGCATACAGAATCCAATTTATTGCGGATTTACCAGAGAGAGAAAATGTTCATCCTTTCTACTTGGTTGAAATTTCGTGCAAAAAACAGGGGATTTACATTCTTTTTACTGGCTCACATTTCGGCACATCAACAACGGGTGAAAAAGTGGCGTTATTAAGTTTTTCTTTCCGACATAGACTTAAGGGAAAAATGTGACGATAGGCGTCACAAGAATAACCGGTGGATTTAAATCATTCTCTAACACCGAATATAGAGGACAATATAATCTCTTTTTCCCAATTTACTTGCTCAAATTGATTTCTGAAAAAAAATATTGTTGACTGTAAAAATGTTTCTTTCGTTTTCCTTTAAGGTTATCAATCGTTTTTTTTATTTTTTATTTGGAATATCTGTATGAATATGCGAAGATATGGTTAAATCAATTGTTTTGCCTAAAATATACCGAATTAAAAAACTGGACTTGATAGAGCTGAAAGTAGAATAAAAAAACAAATTAACTCAAAAGTGGATTCACGGTCGAAGAATTTCAGGAGTGGAAAATGTTTCATGGAATTTTCAGCTAAGCATTAGGTGTTGTAAAGTGGAACTAGTCGATTTTTTCGCATCAGTGGTGTCGATTCAGGAAAATGTTGGGTGCGCAAAAGGGGGGGGGGCAATGTATTTTGTATATATAGGAAGGGGTTATATTTTTTCTATTCTGTCAATAAAAATGCCAAAAAAAGCTTTTCAAATCAATCAACACCAATCAGAAAAAAAAATTCTTACGACGTTATATAAACCAGTGTCATAGGCCTACTTAGTCAATGGGAAAAATCTTTTTTTTTTAATTTTGAATCTATTAGAGACTGAGGCCCTTCGTACAACCATCATGATAACCTAGAAGGGGGTACATCCCCTCCCCTTTAAGGGCTAAACGTCGAATGTTTGAGCTAAATTTTACTGGAGAAATTTAACACATTCCAGGAGGGAAATATCCCTTCTTGAGACCCCTCCCTCGACCTCTCGCATATTAATGCCAAGCCATTCAAATATGTACAGCTCATACTTTTAAAAAATATTTAAACAGAAAAAGGTCTGAATGACTAATTTTTAGGATTAACTAAGGCCAGAGCTCATTGGTGGATTAAATCCTAATACGATTCACCTAAACAGGATTACAAGGCTGGCAAAAATTTTTATTCAAAAGTAAAAAGGGAGATAAAATGTAATTAATACGATACATCAAGTTTATGTCGAAATACCCCGATCGTACAAATATGGAATAATTTCAAAACCTACAGTTCGAGATATTTTTCGAATGAAGTCAAGATTGACGGCACACCGATATTTTGGGTTTTCCAACATGCTATGTCCAATGCGACTGACAAGCCGAAGAGTAACCAGAGATGATACCTAGAAGAAAACGTAAAGAAAGTATACTAATACAGGCTACAAAACTGCAGAGGCTGGTAGATGTAGCAAGGCTTTAGCTGACGTGGGACCATCAAAACATTGATCAGTTAACTGAAAGGCCATTTTTCAAGATAAAACAACTCACGAAGTTGTTTTATCATAGAGCCCAAAATGATCCATTGAAAACTCCAGTCTTTTCTCAGATTTGGAACAGGAAATTAACTTGCTCATGAATCATAAATACAATTTGAACTTAAACTCAGAAATTTAGTTTAGGGTGTCAGACATTTCCCCGGTTAGCCAAAGGGGACGCGGATCTGAAGAACGGGAAAACTTTAAAATCTATATTTTAAATAGTTTCACAATAATAAGTTATTTGCACATTTCTTATAGAATATAATTTGACTATTAAGCAAGTACAGTATAATTTGCTTGGTTATTTTTTCGCTCATATGAAGCTGGTTTTATTTCCGAATTCAGGTTTTTGCTACGTCACTTTTCGAATGAACTCAGCTATCTGGTTTCTGATTTTGCATTGGGTCTTTATGTCCCATCGAAGTTACATATAAGATAACCTAAGATATATAAGATAAACAAGCACCGGGACAAACTGTTCCTAAACTTTGAAGATAAGTACTTGAGCTAGCTAGTTGACACACTATTCCTGATGTGCTTTAATTTGGAAGTATAGAATCATTTCTATAAATATAATCAGCAGAATAGATTCATTATAGACTTATAATTGCTATTATAGAATCATTTCTGCTTATATTTATGACCCTTCACTAGCCTACTGAACACTAAGATTAATGTGTAGGGAAAAGACTCCAAGATATAACCTGAAATCCTAATAAACTGCTAAAAAAAAAAACTACTTTAAGTGAATATTTTCGAAAACAGCTCACGTCAGGGGAAGATATTTATGCTTGATTGGTCAATTAATCAAATGATTGATCAATAAATTAAAAAAAGGTAAGATTGCCGAAAAATAAACGTCTATATTTAATATACTCGAATAATTAAGCACATAAAAAAGAAGAAAATCTTGAAATAAGGAGGCGCAGGTGGTCATTGGGGAAACACATAGTGTTGGAAAAATGGTCCAGCAATTGAGACAATGGTCCCCAGATAAGTCTTAAAGCATATGGTGGTAGCTGGGAGAAAAAAGAAGAAAATTCCCCTGACTGCTGCCTTCAAAAGGTTTGCTAAACTGAACAATTAACTAATATTTTTGACAGATCCATCACTTGAGACAATAACACCCAGATTAAAGTCTTTATACATATGGTGTTAGCTGGAAAGAGAATATGAGTAAATTATCCAGTCAGAAAGAAAGATTTAAATGAAATGGGAACTTCCTGGGAGGGTGTAAAGAAGGAGGCTTTGAATAGATTGGGATGGAGGAGGAGCGTGCGTAGCTGTGTTGGCCTCAAGCAACTTGGTGCTGCGGTGAGTTATTATTAGCAATAGTAGTAAACTATCCTGAGTGTTGCGCGTTGAAGAATGAAGGCAAAATGATCCATCACTCGAGACAAAAGTCCCAAGATCAAAGTCTTTATGCACACGGTGGAAGCTGGGGAGAAAAGGAGAAAACTTCCCTGAGTGTTGCACCCAAAAGATTGCTATATTCAGTAAATTAGTTTAATAATCAATGTATTTGATAGATTTATCCCTTGAGACAATAGTCCCCAGATACAAAATTTTATACAAATGGTGGCAGCTTGTATAGAGAAAAGGAGAAAATTCTCTCTATTGAGGCCCTAAAAAGCTTGGGGACAAAATGATCCATCACTTAAGACAATGATCCCTAGAACAAAGTCTCTATTTTTTTGGTAACAGCTGCGGGGAGTAAAGGAAAAAATTCACCCAAATACTGTCCACCGAATATTCCCCAAAGAAACAAATAGAACTCCCAAAATGTATATTTTATTTTGAAACCCATCTTTTACTTTATGCATTTATAAATCACTAACATTACACTTCCAAAGAGAATCTGTCTGTGAGATATCGGTCGCGACAGCGATAAGTCCACAGTTTTATTCTATTCAGTTCCCCTGTGGCTAAGAATGTGCGTGGACCTTCAGCTCATTACCTTGCTCATCAACTTGCAAATTGATGGACGTATTGCCTTTGGATGTATATCAGGAGCAGAGAAATAAATTGTGCTCAATTGAGACATAGGTGACTATGAGTTAGTTAAAATGAGGATATGTTTAGACATTACGTGATAGATGACCAACATTTCTAAAGCTATCTTAATTGCTCGGAGCTCTCCAGAAAGGATATTGTAAGATTTGGGCAGAGAAAAATTTAGATAGGGAATGCAAGAGAAAGCAACTGTACACTTTTCTTTTGCTTGATTCATCAGAAAGAAAATTTCTCCTGCATGGGTAGCGCCATTTTTTAAGTGACCACATGCCCCGATCTAAAATGATAGTATCAAATTACTATAAATGCGCACGGTTTCAAACTGTAAACAGTTTCAAGCGATAAGACATAATATGACAAACCTAATAAACAAAGTTTATTTATTATTTTAAGGTCTTAAAATGCTTTTGTTCCTTAAATAATTCACTACAGTAATTTAAGTGAATATAAATACATAAGTAATAGTATGGGCCTACTGCCAACTAGCCAAAAACCTCGTCGAATGAAAAAAAAACGAAAAGAAAGGGAAAAGAGAAAAAAAAATATACAAACAAAAAAAGAAAAACGTGCCATATACATTTCAATGTAAACCAGAAATTCTTTTTGCCTTCTTCCCCTCAACACAAAATTCAGACTCCCTTTATATCCCTCTGAAAAAAAAACCGTTCCTAAAAGTTCAACTCGATACCCAAGCCAAAAATTGGGTAGGCTTTCCAAAACTATGTGCAAGCATAGATGAACAAACATTCAATAATGGGAAATAATCCTCTTGGCTTCAAGTACCAATTGTACACTGTCGAGCTATCGTTACAATAGCTGAATATTGGTGGTTGGCTCGGAGTTACTGACAGAACAGATTAGATAAGTTAATGAGCCGCAAATGACCCCGCAGAATTAATTTTCAATAATAATTTTTCAGCAGAAACTTCAACGATGTGCTGGAAAAGTAATTTCACTAGCTGCAATTTTCCACTATTGTATATAGAAACCGAAGATGCTGCAAGTGAGCCATAAAGATTAAGTTTTTTTCAGAGTGTGTATAATATCTGTAATATTAAAACAGAAGATGTCGTAACAAAAATAATAGAGTATCTGTTCTAATGACAGAAGATTTAATATTTGAAGAAAATAAAAGCTGTCAGAAAGTTCTAAATGAAGTAAAAAAAAAAAAAAAAAAAAAAAAAATACTAAGATATTTCGGAGGCCCAGTCGGGCACGGAAATATTTTGGCAGGTCATTGGCAGGACGTGTACCCTTTGACTGACTATACTTTGGAGCCTTAGTTTTGAAAAAAAAAAGTTTCATGTGATGGACGTCACATTCATATGCAGTTAGGGAGCAACACAAAACATGGCAGTATTGCAATAACGTTATGCATTGTATAAAAGGTGGTTTATGCAGACACTATTTTTATTAGCATAAAATATGGCTAGTGGACCACCCGACCTAAAAATACGAAGTTAATGGCCTTTTCACTTTCCGTCTGGTGAATACATGCAACATTTTGAATAACAAAATTTATAATATCACGAGGACATGGCTCAAAACCGGCTTGGAACCACTAATATAGATAGACCTGTTAATTACCAGATGTCTAATTGAAAATTAATTCCAGATCTTCAACTATTATGTTTGTTCCTGGACACAGGAGGAATGGCCTTTCATACTGATAAATCTCGATGATCGACCCAGTTTTGATCATAATATGGTTGACTGTCATAAAAATAGTCTAACCCTTTATTTTTCCAATGCACTTTTCGTATTTGTATAGTGTAGAGTAAATGTCCACCTCTCCTTTATTACTTTATTTGGTTATCTTGTATATGGTAACCAATCGCAATTCTTTCAATTAGTAGGATACATTAGGATAAACAACTGATTTTGATCACTGTTGTTCCTGATTGTTGGATAAATTCAAATAAATAGTAATAAACAGTCCTTAGTTAGGTAATTTTCATGCCAATACCTTAATTTAAACACGCATCTATTTTAAAAGTTACCTCTTATCGCCTACATTATTTTCGACAAACCTCTCGAGGATAGGGATTTAGCCACACTGATATCCCCCCCCCAAAAAAAGAAGAAAAATTGGATACTGTTGCGCTCTTAAGACAAAAAGAAAGAAGACAACAACAAATTTGAAGTTCTTCCAGCTCCTTGATGTTCTTCAAGGAGCAACAGTCTTTCACGCTGAAGAATCGCAATGAAAATGTCTTCTGAATTTTCTATTTTATTCCTGATCCAACCTGAACTCCACTCAGCAATGCTCTTTTATATATATATATATATATATATATTGTTGGAACCTTCTGGTTGTATCAGATCCAAATCTAGCCTCTCTAATAATTTATAAGGCAAATATTAGCCTCTCTACTAATTGACCATATATATCATATGCTGATGACCTTCTAGTTTTATGAGATCCAAATCTAGCCTCTTTGTTTGCCTCTCCGTTAATTTATGAGCCAAATACTAGCCTCTCTACTAATTTATCATATATATCATATGCTGATGACTTCCTAGTTATCTCAGATCCAAATCTAGCTCTCTATATGCGCTTCCCTACTAATCTAGGAGCCAAATACTAGCCTCTGTGCTAATTTATCATACATATCATATGCTGATAACTTTCTAGTTGTATCAGATCCAAATCCGTCCTCTCTACTAATTTATGAGGTTAATACTAGCCCATCTACTAATTGATAATATACAGCATATGAAGGTGACCTTTTAGTTACCTCGGATCCAAATCTAGCCTCACTAAATATGTATATTACATTTGTGATGTATTTACATGTGTTGGGCTTTATCTTAATGTCAATAATTGCGAATATTCCTGTTTTGGTGTATATCCACTTTTTTCATTACTAACCCTTCATGTTACAATTTTTTCAGTTCCTTCTGTCCTGTCTTTTTGGTTACTAGGCTATCACTAACAGCTTGCGTTTCATTCGTTCGCAGCTGATCTCGGACTTAAGGCTAAAGAGTCGGGTTGACTTCTCCAAGATTGTTGGCAACAAAGGGCAATGTAATTTTAAGGCGTTATATAAGTTTTTTTTTTCGTCTTTTGTGACCATTATGGCTCATAACATTCTAAATTTTAACCATGTTTGAAAAAGAAGTGTATTTCATCAGTACGAATTTAATACCTTCGGATTTGCAAATTCATACTCATTCTTCCGCTGTGGTGCCACAACTAAAAAATTATGCAAAAACAATTTGGAGTGTGTAATACTTTGCAAAGGTTGTTGAGGTGGGCAAAAATTATCAGATATTAATAACAGTCGACCCCCATCATTTCATAATGCTGAGTGTCGGCTTTTTCGTGATATTGTGCAGTATTTTTTTTTTAAGTAACATGGGATTTATATTCTTCTTTTCATATTTTTTTTTTCGTATGCAATATGTCGTTCAATGTTTCTACGACCTTTTTGGAGATTGATAATGAGGAGTCAACAACTGAATCAAATGTTTTGTGATACTTGTATTTGTAACTTTTTGTATACTTACACAAAACTCTTTGTATAATATTTTATACAAATGCATATTGAAAACATTTCATGTATATTTTGGTCACCCCAATGAAGTGGCATTGTCCTCCCTTAGGTAACCACGATAACAAGAAAAAAAAAACAAAAAAAAAACACAACTTCTGTTTCCACAGGACATTTTTCAGGATTGAAAAAGGATGGAGAGGGGTCGCATCACAATATCGTCAATTTTATTGTCAATGGACATATAATATTTAACGTCAATGGACACATAATATTTTATACAAATGCATATTTGTACATTTCATGTATATTTTGGTCACCCCAATGAAGTGGCATCTATAAAAACCTTATATACCTCCTGGGCATAATTTAAAACCCTTGCCCTAAGGGCTCTGAAGGGGTTATCATCCTCAAAGACCTAATTTCCAGAACTTTTAACTACGTTGAACAAAATGGATATCTCATAATTTTGATTGAATGTGTTTGGGGAAATGGTGGGCGTGAGAGGGGGGGGGGGTAGTTGTCCTCCAATTACAAGAAAAAAACACAACATTTTTCAGGATTGAAAAAAGGATGGGGAGGGGTTGAATCACAATAACGTCAATTTTGTATTTGTCAATTTTGTATAAGACTCATTTTATTCATTACGTAACCAAAAATGTTACTTTAATATAATTTTTCATGTTTTGGGGAAGGGGCAAAAGGCCCCAATGTTCTTCCTTGGGAATACATTTTGTTTTATATATAAAGTATTAAGAAGTTTTTTGAAGAGAAAAAATACAATACTGCAAAAGAAATTACAGAACTTTAACAATTACCTGTGAAAAAATATTGGCAGAAGGCGCAACTTTTTCTTCAACGATTGCGTAAAAGATTGCCAAAAGTCTATCGAGCGGAAAAGGTTTGGGCCCTAAGAGCTGACTATTATAGCGTTCTTTTTGTGCAATAAAAGATTTTGTTTTCCTCTGTTTCCCATGGTGCTTCACAAACAAGCGTTTATCATACTTTGATGGATTATAAGACGCCAAAAACGCAGCTATCAATAAGTACTTAGTAAAAAAGGGAAGGTCCACTACAGCTTTTAATTTTTGATTTGTTTCATCCTCATCATCATCTTTTAGAATGTTCGACAGCTCCCGGGAATAAATGGCTGATAGGGATTTACGAAAAATGGGTTCTGCATTTTTCCAAAGCTTAAGTTGATCTGATACTTCCGCTTGACCTTCAGTGATTGGCCGGCAGTACTTTTGAAAATTCATTTGGGCCACATAACGAAGCTCCGATAAATCCCGACAAACTGTCCAAAAAACACTTAAAAGCAAGCGAACGTACTTGCGATAAAATTCTTCTGTAGTGTCTTCTGGTTTGTCTAGGACCATGATGTCCATAATTTCCTCTATAAAAAGAAAAAAGGTTAGATAAAAACAACTTATGTGTTTGTACATTAAGAGCTAATTAGTTTGTCTGGAAAATTCATGCATTATGAGGTTGGAATGAGAAAAATTCCCTTTGGAGATAGGTACAAAGGAATCCCTCTCATCCACCCTTAAAAACAACACAAGACTAAAACTGTCCTTTTAAAGGACATCAAAGCCCTGCCCTAAGCTGAAGGAAATCTGACCCGGACACAGAAATTTCACAATATTCCCTATGAATTACTACAACTTTTGCCAATTCAAAAAAAATACAAGACCAAAACTGTCCTTTTAAGGGACAGCCAACCCCTACCATAAGCTGAAGCAAATCTGACCCGGCCATAGAAATTTCACAATCTCCCCTATGAATTCCTTAAACTTTTGCCAATTCTTAACCGTGTTGATGACCCTTTCCTTCATCCCAAAACAGATTCTGCGAACCAGCAGTCAGGTTTCATTTGAAAACATTGACAGTGAATACCCATTGCTAAGTTTTCTTTACGCTCATTACAGGAAAATCAACGTTATTATATTGTTTTTATCATCCTCTTTTTTTCAAACAGTTCCTGGTAACGAACTGTAAGTAAGGAGCAACCCGGTTACTCAGTAGTAACCAAAACTCTAAAAAACAGAATTTTGATACCAATAGATATATCAAAAGAATTGGATTTTTATGCTGATTCCAAATATATAAGTTTTAATAAGTTTAGTCTTACCCATCAAAGGTTACGAGCCTAAGAAAATTTGCCTGATTTTTGAAAAAAAGGGAAAAACACCCCCTAAAAGTCATATAATCTTACTGAAAATCACACCATCAAATTCAGCGTATCAAAGAACTCTACTGTAGAGGTTTCAAGCTCCTATCTGCAAATATATAGAATTTGTATTTTTTTTTTTTGCCATAAGAAAGATCACGGATGTGTGTTTATTTTTTTTCTAGGGGTGATCGTATCGACCCAGTGGTCCTAGAATATCGGGAGAGGGCTCATTCGAACGAAAATAAAAGTTCTAGTGCCGTTTTTAAGTGACCAAAAATTGGAGGGCAACTAGGCCCCCTCCCAGGCCCTTTTTATCTCAAAATTGTCCGATCAAAATTTTGAGATAGCCATTTTGTTCAGCATAGTTGAAAGGCCGAAAAAAACATGCCTTTGGAGGTTTCATGCCCCCCACAGCCCCTGGGGAAGTTTTTAAGTTACAAATTTGCCCATTGTTTACGTGTAGTATTTGCTATTGGGAAGTATGCATACATTTTTCGGGTGAGGGGGGGGGGGTGAATTTTCTACAGGTAGGATTTTCCACGGGGACAATTTGTCGTGGGGAGGGAAGTTTACAGGGGGTGAATTTTTCAGGGGAAATCCCTACACTGGTGAAATTTGCCAGAATTCCTATACGAGGTTCTTTTTATGTCTTGCTTTCTCTTTGTCGATTCAGTTTTACGCCTGGAAATGTTAAGGGTAAGTGTCCGGGGTAAATTTTCACCAGGATTGAATTGTCTAGAGCAGTGGTCCTCAAACTCATTTAGACACTGTACCCCCTTTTACCCATATAACATTATAGGTACCCCTTCACAGTTACCGATAGGTCTGCTAAGTAAACTACAGCTAAAATATAATTAAAATTACCAGTCCTAGAATTAAAGGATTGTTTTTTGTTTTGTTTTTTGTTGGCCGGCCATGTACCCCCTAAAAAATTTTCCGTACCCCGAAGGGGTACGCGTACCACAATTTGAGAACCACTGGTCTAGAGAATAAATCGGTCAGGAGGAGGGATTTTTCCGTGGAGGTGTAGCCAGATTTCCTAGCATTATTTAAAAAAACGATCAGAAAAAAAACACGTTTTTTCAAGTGAAAGTAAAAAGCAACATTAAAACTTAAAACGAACAGAGATTATTACGTAAATGAGGGGGGGGGGTTGTTCCTCCTCAACACCTCGCTCTTTACGCTAAAGTTTGAATTCTGTCCCAATTCTTTAAGAATTACTCCTGAAACACTATGTTCTTTTAATTAGAACAATAAGAAGCTTTTTTTTAAAGTACTAAAAAATTTTAGCGTAAAGAGCGAGATGTTGAGTAGAAGCAACCCCCTCATATTCGTAATAATTTCTGTTCGTTTGAAGTTTTAATGTTACTCCTTGCTTTCAATTAAAACAAACTTGTTTTTTTTTATTTAGCTTTCAAAGAACTGATATTAATTCAACTTAAATTCAACTAAATCTATATGACTTTCAAAAAAATGAGTCATAAAAAAAATCACCCTTTTTATATTGTGGAAAATGGATCTGAAACGGTTCTCTAAAGCCAGTCCCAGATCTGAACTTCTCAAAAGGGATACAGCTGATCAGAATGACACAAATATTTAATTTTGTGAATTCCTGAAGACGTAGTAGTGATGACAGTATTGTTTCATCTATATCTCTAAGCTTCTCTGCCTCTTCAAAAACCTGGAAAAGAGAGCCAGTTTAGAAACGTCGTTACAGTAATTCAGCCTCACAGCGACAATATCAATGATGGTTACAACAATAAAGTTACAAATTTCTAACCAAGCGGCAAACTCAAGGGGCAATATCAAGCATGCATGAGGCAATATCAAGGGGTAAAACACAAGTTCGAATCTTTAATGGTTAACCTTGTTGGAATTATTTGTTTTTTAAAGTCATGATATAAATGCTGTCAAGATCATTCATAAAAAAAACTTTGTTTTCTTGTCACAAAAAAAAAAAAAAAAAAAAAAAAAAAAAAAAAAAAAAAAAAAAAAAAAATGGACGCAACAAAGCATTAAAGCCAGATTTATTTCTCTTTTTTTTCAGATCAATCATACTTTTTCTGAACGTTGAGTAATAAACATCCGTTTTGGAAATCTTTCAGATTTTGTGAATTTAGATAACATATTTTGATCATATGTCCTTGGGGAGATTGCAATCGAAAAAGACCTGAGAGGTGACTGGTTGCACTCCGACAATTTTTTTTAAATTCCTCTAAACATGCCTGAAAGTTTACTTAATACCCTCAGCTGTTCTTGAGATATTGCATATACGTCTTCGTGTAAGGCCGATGCCATCAGCCGCTCTTTAGATATTACTGATATTTAATTTTCACACCTAATAAAAGAAACACTATTTTTTTATTGGACTTGAAATTCTTGTCGGCATTTCTTAATAGTTTCACCTTAATATTCGAAGATTTTTCGGATATCCAGGATTACACACACCCTCTATTCTTGAAAAAAAAAACATGTATTAACAATAGTCAACTGGCACGACTTACAGCTCTTGCACAAGGGGCTGGGGGTTGTGAAACCTGGAGGCATTGTTATTTAACTTTAGAAGTCCTTTAAATATAATGGCTATTTCAAAATTTTGATCGGATGCATTTGGGTGAAAAAAGGTGTGGGAAGTTGGTGTTTGCCCTCTGATCACTTTTGAATCTTAAAAGGGACAGTCGAACTTTCAATTTCCAATACCTTATTCCAATACCCCTCCCATACCTTATTCCCCCCCCCCTCCAGACCTCATTTTGCCCCTTCATGTAAAATTTAATTTCTTTAAAAATCCGGTCAAAACTAAAATATGCCTACATAATGCAATAATTTACAGAAACGGGTCACTTTTCTTTAATGAATCTTTATCTTTATGGTACTATACGGCTCATTTTTTCTGTTTTCGCTGTCATTTTCAATGGATTTTAAAAAATTGGTTCCAACTTTGCCCCCCTCCCCAGGATTTTGACGAAATCACGCAACTAGTCCATAATACCAATACTACTATTACTACTATTACTACTATGACTCCTACTACTACTGCCAAGACTATGGTACTGCTAAAACTAAGGAGATTAAGGTGAAAACTTCAGGAAATGTTGACAGGGAAGTTGAACCAAATCAAAACACTATGTGCATGCAGTTGCAAAAGGACGTATCAGTAATACCTTATAAACGGCTTTGAGTATTATGTTGGAACTTTCAGGCACGTTAATGGAGATATTTAACTAGCCCAATACAACTACGGCTACATAATTTCGAAGACCACACTGCCTTTCCATGACTATAAATACAAGTTCAAATAGGGATAAATCCTTTTGATAAACAGTGATAAATGTCACAAAAAATATAGATATTTAGGTGAGTAGATCAGTAGTATAACTACTGATGACGGTCACTGCATATGTGACCGAAATAACATGCCAGTACAAGATATTGCTATTATGCCGTCTGGTTGGTTCTTCTATATCTTTTACCAATTTCATCCATGGCCTCCACTTCACACCTCTTTAATTCACATTTTAATTCTTTCTCCACTTTCTTTGCATTCCTTTTAGTTTTATATGATCTGTCCAGGGGCGGATCCAGGATCATTTTGATACAATTTGAATTTATTGTTAATTATTTAGCCATAAAGCTTAATTGACAGGCACTCATTTAAAAGGGAACAAGAACTCTCAATTTTCAATCAAATGAGCCTCTCTAAAGTTTATACGACGACCCCTTCCATAAAAAGCTTATATGCCCTCGGACCATGGCTTAAAACCCTTGCCCCAGGCTCTGGGGATTGTGTCAACTCCGACGGCGTTTTATATGGTCATTGGAGTTCTTTTTAACCAAACAGCTATCTCAAATTTTCTTTCGGATGCATTTGGGGATAAGAGGACGTGTGTGTGTGGGGGGGGGGGGGGGGCTAGTTACTCTTCGATCACTTAAACTCTTAAAAAGGGCACTAAAACTTCTGATTTCTAATAATATAAGCCCCTTCAAAGTTAATACGACCACCCCTTCCATAAAAACCTTATATTCCCAAGGGGTATAACCTACAACCCTTACCCTGAGGGCTGTGGGAGGGGTTTTCATCCCCAAAGGCATACTTACTGAACCTTTTAACCATGTTGAACGAAACAGCGATCTAAAAAATTTGATTGAATGTGTTTAGGGGAATGGGGGGGGGGGGGGTAGAGGTCTGGTTGCCCTTGAATCACTTTGGACTCTTAAAATGGGCGTTATAACTTTCAATTTCCAATCGAGTGAGACCCTTTTGAAGTTTCTGTGACAAGGCACAGAGTGCCTTGGTCAGAAAAAAATATTATGCCCACATCGTTATTTACTTAGACAGCGCCATTGCGCTACCTATGATGTTGAACTAACCGAAAAGACATCTTAGTATAAGCCGGATCGCACAAGTTCTAAAGTTCGAAATCCTTCCTCATTGATTGTAGATAAAAAGTAAATTATTTACCAAACAAATTTGACCTGTTGTGGTTCTGCAGCGTTTATCCAGTGCTTTAGGAAGAAATTCCAAGAAGTCACAAAAACTATCACATCTCAGGAATGAAGCAAATCGGGTGGCTCGAGTCGGCTGGAATCCTGAGAAGAAAATAAACTCATGTGAAAAGGTAATGAAATTCCTTGAGTTTTGGAAACAGATGAAAGCCTGATAGTGCTAAGGCAAGATCATAACAGTGATAACTTTCTAATAAGCAAAAAAGGCACTAAAACTTCTGATTTCCAATCGAATGATTTGTGGCTAAAAGATAAGCAGCAGTGAGAATTACAAGCAATCGTGAGAAAGCAAGTATAAGAACGTGTCAAAAATGAAGTGAAAAACAAAGAATCGTGCTGTTAGAAGACAAGCGATAGCAAAAATCACAACGAGTCAAAAAAGAAATTGAAGAAGAAAAGAATATTAGGTTAGAAGAACAACGCCATTATAATCTTCGACGCCAACAAAATTTAGCGCAAAACCCAGTTAAAACCTGCAAAGATGCAATAAACAACGCAACTGTTTATTACAAGTCATTGGGACCCTTCAAGGTTCTACGCGTTCCCTGGGGAGCCCTCCATTTTCAAAAGGAAAGGGTAGCAAACAAAGCTGACTCATTTGGCGGTTGTTACTTATAACGACAATCAATATATACAAGGTTACCCCTTGCCGAGTGCCGGGGTCGGGCTTCAAAATCAGCGAAATATTTTTTTTTTTCAAAACAAGTATATTGACATTTCTGACCACAAAAACGACCTAAAAAGGTCTCAACTTTAACGAAGAATTTGCATTTTTCCCATGGTGGTTGTATCTAACAATTCGTATTTTTCCCAGGGTAATTAGTCTATTTACAAAAGGCGTTTTAAGTAGTTTCATAATGCCTAGAAGACCTATGAACAACCTAGACTATAATACGTGGCAAGACAAATCCGATTAGCTAATGTATAAAGAATAAATCAACAATTACAACGAGTGAAAAACAAAAGTGAAGAACAAAGAAACGTACGTTTTGAAGATAAGCGGAAGCAAGAATTGAAATTACTTAAAAACAAATGTGAATAACAAAGAAATATACGCCTAAAAGATATATCACAGCGAGAACAATGAAATAGTGGTTAAGAGATAAGCGTCAGTGAGAATTACAAGCAATCGTGAGAAAAAAGCACCAAAACGTGTCAGCAATGGAGTTAAAAACAGAGAATTATGCTGTTAGAAGACAAGCAACAGCAAAAATCAGAACGAGTCAAAAATAAAAGTGAACAAGAAAGAAATATTACATTAGAAGAACAACACAATCACAATCTTCGACGCCAACAAAATGTGGCCCAAAACTCAGTACAAACCCACAAAGATGCCATAAACTGCGCAAATATTGATTAAGAGTCATTGAGAACCATGAACGTTCTATGTGTTCCCTGTGGAGCCCTCCATTTTCCCGAGGAAAGCGTAGCTACATAGTTATTTTTCTTCTTAAAACTGGTAGATTGACATTTCTGGCCACAAGAACGATCTAAATAGGTCACAATACACTATTTTAAGTCACAACTTTAAGAAAGAATTTGTATTTTTCCCAGGATGGCTCTATCGAACCTGTAGTGACGTCATGACATCAAGAAAAAGCTCAAATTGTCTGCGGTTAGAAGACAAGCGACAATGAGAATCCATATATACAAGCCTACCGAGTGCCAAGTGCCGGGCTCCTGGTACTTTATATATATGCGCCTAGTACCTGGAACACAGTTCAGCTGTCTGCAACAGTAAATTTAAAACACAAAGCATTAGAGCACAGATTGTATCAACACTAATCCCAATTGACGTTATTAGATAATCGTTAGAAAATAGGAATAGGTTGGAGACAATAAGTAAGTAATCGCATTAACGACGATTCTTGACTATTATTCTGTCTGCGCCGGCCCTGCAGTGTTAGTAGTGATAAAGGTAAAGTTTCTAACTATACAAGACCAAGAGATGTTTCTAAGCATAATGAATACTGCGGGGAATGACGTCAGACCACTTTTCCAGGAATTCATGTAAGAGTCTAGATCTAAAAAATCGATAATGCTTGGAATGTGTTTCGATAAATCGCAGATTATGGTTTCCTACAGGGTGAGACATAAATTATTCCTTCCAGAATTTATCACATTTAATAAGGTTTCCTGGGAAATTATTTAAAAGAGATGAAGCCTTTAGATTCTAGTGTATAAGTGATATGTAATTTAAAATTCTGAGAAGCTAATTGATTTAAAAGTATCAATTAATATATTTTAGGCTTCCCAGTTGCTAAAGAAGTAATGGCACACGGTGGAAGTACTGGATTCATCCAAGTTGATTTGCTTTATTTGTAATGAAATTAGGCTACGTTTAGTGATCAGTGATCAGAAGTATCAGCTATAATGAGGGAGGGATTGAGACATTGTTTAGGTGGGGAAGGATGACAGATTGCCGAAGCTTGTCATTTTTGGCCAACTGTATAGGGCTAAACGGAAAGTAGGTCCTCCTCGTCTGGGGTGGGAGGATGTAATAAAGAAAGATTTAAAGGAAATAGGAATTTCCTGGGAGGCTGTAAAGAGGTAAGATTCGAATAGATTGGGATGGAGATGGAGGAGAAGCGTGCATAGCTGTGTTGGCCTCAGGTGGCTTGGTGCTGTGGTGAGTTGTTAGTAGTAATAGAAGTAGTTGGGTAGGGTAGATTCCTAAAAAAGTACATTTTGATGTCTAAGAGATAAATCTCAGGGAATTTTCAGGGAATGGTACATGGGCTTAGGCAGCATATTGTCTAGGGGGGGCAGTCGATAGTGTGATGGAGGGTCTTTTATCAACTGCTTTTCCAACCATCTGCTTTTTCAGCCATATCTAATGTAAATTTGAAGGTCTAAGGGGGGAGGGCAGCTGCCCCCTGCCCCCCCTCCCTACGCCCATGGAATGGTAACTCCATTAGGAGATACATATCATTTTTTTATTTTGGAGGGGCGTCTTGAGAACAATTATTTTAAAGTTCTGAAAATAATTATTTAAAAGAGATGAAGGCTTAAAATATTAATTGCTTATCAACTAAGAGATATAAATCTCAGGGAATGGTAACTCCCTTAAGAGATACATATTATTTTTTTATTTTGGAGGGATGTCTTGAGAATAATTATTACAAATTTCTGAAAATAATTATTTCAAAGAGACGAAGGCTTAAAATATTAATTACTTATCAACTAATACGAGATATAATAATATCTCGTAGATATAAATCTCAGGGAATGGTAACTCCATTAAGAAATACATATTATTTTTTATTTTGGAGGGATGTCTTGAGAATAATTATTTTAAATTTCTGAAAATAATTATTTAAAAGAGATGAAGGCTTGAAATATTAATTGCTTATCAACTAAGGGATAAATCTCAGGAAATGGAAACTCCATTAAGAGATACATATTATTTTTTATTTTGGAGGGACGTCTTGAGAATAATTATTTTAAATTTCTGAAAATTATTATTTAAAAGAGAAAAAGGCTTAAAATATTAATTGCTTATCAACTAAGAGATAAATCTCAGGGAATGGTAACTCCATTAAGAGATACATATTTTTTTTTATTTTTTTTTTGAGGGATGTCTTGAGAATAATTATTTTAAATTTCTGAAAATAATTATTTAAAAGAGATGAAGGCTTAAAATATTAATTGCTTATCAACTAAGGGATAAATCTCATGGATTGGGAACTCCATTAAGAGATACATATTATTATTTATATTTTGGAGGGATGTCTTGAGAATAATTATTTTAAATTTCTGAAACTGATTATTTAAAAGAGATGAAGGCTTAAAATATTAATTGCTTATCAACTAAGGGATAAATCTCAGGGATGGTAACTCCATTAAGAGATACATATTATTTTTTATTTTGGAGGGATGTCTTGAGAATAATTATTTTAAATTTCTGAAACTGATTATTTAAAAGAGATGAAGGCTTAAAATATTAATTGCTTATCAAATAAGGGATAAATCTCAGGGAATGGTAACTCCATTAAGAGATACATATTATTTTTTATTTTGGAGGGATGTCTTGAGAATAATTATTTTAAATTTCTGAAAATTATTATTTAAAAGAGAAAAAGGCTTAAAATATTAATTGCTTATCAACTAAGAGATAAATCTCAGGGAATGGTAACTCCATTAAGAGATACATATTTTTTTTTATTTTTTTTTTGAGGGATGTCTTGAGAATAATTATTTTAAATTTCTGAAAATAATTATTTAAAAGAGATGAAGGTTTAAAATATTAATTGCTTATCAACTAAGGGATAAATCTCAGGGAATGGTAACTCCATTAAGAGATACATATTATTTTTTATTTTGGAGGGATGTCTTGAGAATAATTATTTTAAATTTCTGAAAATAATCATTTAAAATAGATGAATGCTTAAAATATTATTTGTATATCAACTAAGGGATAAATTTCAGGGAAATCTAAGTATCAGAGTGAATTCTTAATCAACATCCGATTAACAGATACGTCAGATAACATTGACAAAATCTAAGTATCAGAGTAAACAAATCCTTTATCAACATCGTTTGTTGGATATGTCGGATAACATTGACAAAATCTAAGTATCAGCGTAAACAAATCGCTTATCAACATCGTTTGTTGGATATGTCAGATAACATTGACAAAATCTAAGTATCAGAGTGATTAAATTCTTTATCAATATCCTTTGTGGGATACATAGGATAACATTGACAAAATTTAAGTACCAGAGTGAATAAATGCTTTACCAAATTCCTTTGTCGGATACCTCGGATAACATTATCAAAATCTAAGTATCAGAGTGAATAAATCATTTATCAAAATCCGTAGTCAGATACGTCGGATAAAATTGACAAAATCTAAGTATCAGAGTGAATAAATTCATTAGCAATATCTTTATTGGATACATTGAATAACATCATCAAAATCTAAGTATCAGAGTGAATAAATCCTGTACCAACATCTTTTCTCGGATACGTCAGATAACATTATCAAAATCTAAGTATCAGAGTGATTAAATTCTTTATCAACATCCTTTGTCGGATACATAGGATAACATTGACAAAATCTAAGTAACAGAGTGATTAAATTCTTTATCAGCATCCTTTGTCGGATACATAGGATACCATTGACAAACTCTAAGTATCAGGGTGAATCAATTCTTTATCAGCATCCTTTGTCGGATACATAGGATAACATTGACAAAATCTAAGTATCAGAGTGAATAAATTTTTTATCAACATCCTTTGTCGGATACATAGGATAAGATTGACAAAATCTAAGTATCAGAGTGAATAAATCCTTTATCAACATCCTTTGTCGGATACACAGGATAACATTGACAGAATCTAAGTATCAGAGTGAATAAATCCTGTATTAACAACCTTTGGTGGATACGTCGGATAACATTCACAAAATCTAAGTATCAGAGTGAATAAATACACTATCAACATCTTTTATCGGATACATCGGATACTTAAATTTTGGTATAGTAATTCGTTTCTTCGTTTAAAATCTGGAACAGGGTACTGCGGTAATATACCAGTTCAATCTGGAGTACAACAGGGTGGAGTGCTATCTGTGCAACGTATTTCTATTATGTTTCGGGATGTTGGTCTGTTTTTGAATGTTGATAAATGCAAATATTTAGTTTTCAATCCCAAATCATCAGCCCATAATTTGTCCTGTGGATCCTCAGTAATTCGCATTGTTACGAGTTTACGGTGGTTAGGAATTAGCATTTGTTCTACACTCACTTTTTTGCGGCTTCAAGTTCTGAGAGATGTTAAAGAAAAGTTGAAGATCAGATATGCGAAAATTGTACCTAACAGTGGAAAATATTCACGCCGAACTTTAGCTAAAATGTATTCCACATATTGTGACCATTCTGTCTTGTTTTTAAGTGGAATGTATTCGTTATTGAATAAGAATGATTTGCGCCAGATCCGTATCGCTTATTTTAGATATTGCAAATTTTCACTGTACCTTCCCACTTCATATCGTAATACATGTATTATTAAGAAGTATGGTGCTACCTACATTATCCAATCGTTTGAATTGCTTAGTAATAACTTAACAAGACATGCCTTTGTGTCCCTAGGCCCAAACCATAATATTATCCCTGTGTTTTTGTTAGTGATTAAGGTTTAAGTTATCTTCGTTTCTGTGTATTTGATTTTTCTTCCTTTTTAGTGTACTTTACTCCGCTTGTTTTGTATAAAAGTGGGTTATAAATATTATTAATTCAAAAAGTTGTTAGTGATAAATATTGCCATTTGTAGCTGACTCAGCAATGTTAACTATTATCTCGATTAGACCTAATAGTAAAAATATTATTTTGAAAACAAACTTATGAGAATTCGGAAAATAGCCATAAACTACTCAAAAATGACGTCTGACCAAAACGAAAGTTCAATGCCGAAAACAAAATTCTTCATACATGACATGATGGATAACACCATAATCGTAAGTTACAACCATAAAGTGAAGGGACGGTTTTGAAATTTACGCTATTTGTACATCCAATTACTTTTCAGGTTAATTTCAGTCGGATTGCTATTCTTTACTTGAGATTGGGAGTGTAGATTTTAGTGGAAAGGTACCCCATTTTATTTTTCGGGATAAAAGTAATCAGCAAGCAAAGCAGTTATCTGTATCGATGACGCGCGGTGGGCGTATAAAAATAAGTCCACGTCATCCACAAAGCAAGGTAAATAAAATAAAACTGATTGAGAAACTAATATCAGCAATCCTTTATGGACAACAAATTTATCTTAACATAAAAAATACCAGAGATCTGCATAAAAATACATTGTCAGTTCCATATCTTTTTCAAGTTTTAAAATTTATAACAATTATATAAATTATGATAATTTTATATCGCGCAGCTTAACAGCTGATGTGAGTAGCAATCCTACCTGTGTAGGAGGGGGAGAGCCAAAAACCTCAAAACTCTCTCTGTAAAGGGGAAGGGTCATTTTTTCACATAAAAAACCACTCTAGTATTTGATCCCATATACAAATATTTAGTTTATAGCAGGGGACCCACCATTCGTTAGTTTTACTTTTGCCTATATAATAAAATTTACTTCAAGCTAGTGCGCTTTTTCATATAATTAAGGCATTTTTTGTGTCACAGATCCTCGTGGACACTTTGCTGGTCTTCCCTCTCCTACATATGCGGCCTTGGTGTTTAAAAACATACCTGCAATTTGGTTGAGTAAAGACTCCCAAATATTCTTTAAGGTGTAGGCAGCTCTACAACTCACAGTTGCATGTTCGATTCTGTTGAATTTATGTAGAAAATGAGAAACAACTGTTTTCTTCCCAGTGGATGGTAAACCATAGAGGAACAAACTAACTGGCAAACAAGAAGACTGAAAAAAAAAATTAGAGTAAATACATGTTGAAACTAGGTCGTATTGTTTATAGAGCTACCTAAATGTCAACAAAATCAAAACGCATCAAGTACATGAATCTAATGTTATGATAAAGCACAATAAGAACTTGCGATTCTATACTGTAGCAGAGTTTGGAACTGGCCAGCTACACAAGAAACTTTTGATCCCTTGTGTAGACAGTGCTTTGGCGTAATATGTGCGACAGAGCACTGCCTCGACGCCTTTTAAGTGGTTTGCACTATCTTTGCTTACGATGAGTTTAAGATGAATGATTGAATCTTTTCTTATAGAGTAGCCTTGACTTTGGAGTATTCTGACCTTTTGTATGCAGGCACGCAGCAGAAATTTCATTTTGAGAGGAGAACACTTCTAAAGAAACCTTTAATATGGACAAATCAGCGGAAAATGAAAGCGATTATACTAAAAATCGAATAATTCGCTAATTTTATCTAATCGTTAATTTTATCTAATAAAGATCGTTAATGTTATATAACAAAGAACAAATTCCAAAGGATGAGGCCGCAGAGTCACTGAAATATGGCATCACAATATGACACCATCTTGTATATGAATATGCAGTTTTTGTCAAAAATTGTATTTCATTTTTAATATCATGGTATGGTAATTACTAAAAGCCCTTACATATAGCGCTTTCCCTTCAACAGCTCTATAAACAGTTATATCCCTTAAACAGTTCTATACGTTGTGTTAAGGACATATCAGTGCTACCCATGCAAAAAAGTGATTTTCCTCGTTGTTCAAGGTGAGGAAGGGAGGGGGGGGGCTTCAAGTTTGCAGCATATTGTTTTCGCCAAGAGCGATTCCAGCGGTTTACTTTTTGTTTAGACCAGACACCACTTCCGAGGAGTTTCCAGGTATTTTTCGCAATTCCATATTTTAAAATAACATTTTGCTACAAAGACTAATCGAAATAATAGTTAGCATTCCTGAAGCAGCTACAAATGGCAATTTTTTCTCTAGCCAGACAGGTTATTATTTTTTTTTTAAGGCACGTTTCTAAATTTTCTGTTAGTATGGCGGTTTTTCGTGCCTTACTATGTTGCTGTTATTACTGCAACAATGAAAGGCGCAACCTTACCTGACGTTCGGCTAAAAATGTAGCATTGAAAGAGGTAACAAGGGAATCTTGAAGGATCTGATGATCACGTTTGCACCTCAATCAATACGGATTGAAGGACATTATGGAATTAAACTTTAAAAAAGTGCAACATATCAAGAGGCCATGGGCCTAAGTTTTACCTCAAGCTTGTTTTGCAACAAATTAGGTCCTAACTCGTTTTCGAGCAGTCATCCAATTTTTTCTGGTGTGTACCAGAAATTATGTTGCACAAAGAATATATCAGCCCCTCAAAATTTTCAAAATTGTGCATCTCATCAGCAAACTTTTGTACATCTGAAGCAATACACAGTCATCAGTTCTCCAAGGAGTATTAATAAGTATTAGATAGAAATTAATGCCTCTTAGTTAAAACACTGATTTTCTTGCTGTGGGACACCTTTCTCCCTCCCAAAGGGTAGCCCCCAATTTATTTCGCAATGACATAATTATTAGAACTTAGGAGCCACATGTAACTTCGTTTTTCTATCTCAGTCTAAAATACAGAAAATGGAATAAGAAACTCAATGGAACTACAAAAAGAAATTAAAAGTAGATGAAATTACTTTTGAACCAAGGGAAATTGCTCTTTTTTGTATTTCTTAAATTTTGCTAGTTATTATTCTAAGATAATAGTTTGCCAATTGGGCCAGGAAACCTCCTCACACCATTTGGAAGAAAAAACATGCCTTAAAGAAACGAAAGCTTGGTGAAACAACTACAAAATGGAACGTGAAACTTGCTATAGTTGAAGCAATATGTAAAAAGTCATAGGATGTTTATCAAGGCATATAATTTAAACATTCAGTTATCTTTTTTGACATTTAAAGCAGAACATTTATCTTGTTCATTTTTCAAACTCCTTATTTTCTTTCTGAATAAAATACTATTGCTGAAAGCAGCCACTCCTTCTTATCCCCACGCTGACTTTTTGCCCCCGGTGTTTTAAGAACGACAGGTTAGGCAAGGGCAATTGGATTGGAATAACTAGTATTACTACCCTACGTTTAATAATACCATCTGAGACCATACAGACATGACATGGCAGACATTTTGGCAAAAGACTTCTACTAAGGCGTCCTAAGCGTAAATAAAAAATAACCTATCTAAAAAAATCACTAGCCCTTTTTCCAAATCCGGAAAAATCTTTTCTTACATTTCTGCTCAGAAGCAAATTTGTTTTTCTCCAACTATGGGTTTACTAATGGGAATAGTTTTGTCCTCTTATTTGACATAACCTACTCGAATTTCATCAAAAATTCTGCTTTGGATAGTTTTCCATTAGAATATTCTTTCTGGGCCTGTTTTGTAATTCATGGTCGGTCCATTTGCAACCATGAACATCATTCTCTGAATGGGTTTTAGGAAAGTTTACACAGTATTGAGTCCAATCTACTCTTTATATTGGAGGTTGAAGACGACTCAGAGAAGCTTCTTTGTTCAATGTAATATCCTTAAAAAAACTTCTTAGCTTCAATATTCTATCTATAGAACCCCCACTCATATTGCTCATTATTTGCATTTCTTGTTAAGCCAGCCCTCTTCTGTGAAAAGAGGCATGGTCATGTCTATAGTTTTAAAAGTTGTTCAGACTCTTATGTAGCCTCTGAGCTAAATCACACAAAGACACTTAAATCTGTAGTTACTGGAATCATTGAACCAATTATAAAAAAAGATTAAAGGAGGAAAAAAAAGAAAATGACAAAAGTTTCCCCCATTCTTCAGTCAACCTCATAAAGGAAAATTATAAATTTCAGAATATTACCACATATCCCTAGATTCAGCATTAAACATGGATTAATTTTAGGGAAGCCTAATTTTTCCATTTCCTTAAAGATGAAGGTCAACCATTTTTCCAATCAATGAGTGATTGGAATTTTTTTTTCTTTTTCATTATTATCTTTTTCTGCCTTCTTTAAATTTTTCTATAATTATTGTCTGTAACTAGTACTTTCCTATTATCTTCAGGATAAGAGCGGGCGGTTAAGGGGGTGGTGGTACAGGGGTAGACTATTACCAAAAACTACATAATTGTATGCAGTGCTACACAACTCACATGTAGTGTATCCTTCTTCTATCAAAAGCATGCAAACAGCTTCTTAGAAACATCAGTTTATCTGACTAAAAATCAGTTAAGACTGTGCAGTGGATGTGGCAACGTCTCCTGGTCAAAGGTTCTTCGGTTCAATCCCGCCAGTCGCAAGGCAAAACACAATGCAAAAATTTTTTCAATGGATTCCAATTATCTTTTTTTACCATATATGAGGCTAGATGCCTTCGATATTAAACAATCATAATTGCTTATCTCGCAACATTTATATTTAATGGAATTTAGACTGAATATAAAATCATCTTCCAAAATATTTTTCAACAAAAGTAAATTTCCGGCGTTTTTCCACATAATACTGTTTTTTGTGTCTGTGTTTTTTTAAGGCAAATTGAAGTCCAAAGCAATTCTAAAGTTAATAATGTTTCTCAGCCGATCCAAAGCTGTAGTAGAAGACACTTAAAGTAGTGGGACAATAGGGCTTCCCACAACAGCCCTACCCAGGATTCCACAAAAGCCCTGGATTCTGGAAGACACACCCCAGGATTCATAAGGCAGCCCTAGTTTTGAAGGGAAAGCAGGTGTTACCTCACGCTGAATATTTACATTTGGGAACACACCCCCATGACTTTAAAGACACCCTGTTTTAAACGGTCAGCAGGTGTTACGTCATAGGGAATGTTTACATTTGGGAAGAAACATCCCCCCCCCCGATATCAAAAACACCTTGTTTTAAACGGTCAGCAGGTGTTACTTCACGAGGAATGTTTGCATTTGGGAAGACAAACCCCCCTGGCTTTAAAGACACCCTGTTTTACACGGTCAGCAGGTTTTACGTCATAGAAAATGTTTAAATTGGGAAGACACGCCCCCGCATTTTAAAGGGAGATATATCCAAGACAACCGGCAGGTGTTGTATCACAGGGAATGTTTAACCACGTAAGTCGAGTTTAGGGGTCACGCAATCTTACCTAACTTAGTAGATTTATTGAGGATGACGTAATTTTGCGTGACTTGGTAAATTTGTAAGGAATAAATTAATGACAGCCCACATGTGGGTGTTACATGATGGCAGCGCACACGTAGGGGTGTTACGTAATAACGGCGCAGACATCAGCGTTTCATAATACTTTAAGAGATCTTTATTTTCTTAGGGATTTCTTTTTCAATGACGTTTTTTAAGAGGTTTCAAGACGTTTTTTAAGACATTTTTCTTCGACACGTTTCAGGACATTTCCAGTCTTTGTTTTCCAAGGATTTTTTCAACATTTCTTTAGTTCTTACGTAATAGGAAATGTTTATGGATGTAGCATTCTAACGTGACATGTTTCTTAGGGGCCAGGGGGACCCCCGGTTGTAATTCTATCATTCGTTTCAAACGAATATACTTCCAAATGCACTTTGAAACATCAACAGAGATAACCCAGACAATTTAAACTACGACACAACATTCCAAAAATATCCCAAGTCATACGTTTCAAACGATAAAACTTACAAAATGCACTTTGAAACATCAAGAGAGGTAACACAGACAAGATAAACTACGACACAACACTACAAAAACATCCAAAGAAATACGTTACAAACGAAATACTTCCAAAATGCACTTTTAAACATCAATAGAGGTAACACAGACAAAATAAACCACGACACAACACTACAAAAATACCCTAAGTCTTACGTTTCAAACAGAAAATCTTCCAAAAATGTACTTTGAAACATCAACAGATGTAACACAGACAAGATAAACCACGACATAACACTATAAAAATATCCTAAGTCATGCGTTTCAAACAAAAAAACTTTCAAAATGCACTTTGAACTATCAACAGAGGTAACACAGAAAAGATAAACCATGACACAACACTACCAAAATAGCCTAACTCATACAATTGAAACGAAAAAAAAACTTACAAAATGCACATTGAAACATCAACAGAGGTAACACAAACAAGATAAACAACGACAAAATACTACAAAAATATCCTAAGTCATACGCTTCAAACGGAAAAACTTCCGAAATGCACTTTGAAACATCAATAGAGGTAACACAGACAAAATAAACCACGACACAACACTATAAAAATATCCTAAGTCATACGTTTCAAACAAAAAAACTTTCAAAATGCACTTTGAACTATCAACAGAGGTAACACAGACAAGATAAACCGCAGCACAACACTAAAAAAATATCCCAAGTCAGACATTTCAACCGAAAAAACTTCCAAAAGGCACTTTGAAACATCATCAGAGCTAATACAGACTAGATAAACCACGGCACAACACTACAAAAATATCCTAAGTCGTATGTTTTAAACGAAAAAACTTCCAAAATGCACTTTGAAACATCAATAGAGGTAACACACACAAGATAAACCACGACACAACACTATAAAAATATCTTGAGTCATACGTTTGAAACGAAAAAAACTTCCAAAATGCACTTTGAAACATTAACAAAGGTAACACAGACAAGATAAACCAAGGTACAACAGAACAAAAATATCCCCGGTCATATGCTTCAAACGAAAAAAGTTCCAAAATGCACTTTGAAAACATCAACAGAAGTAACACAGACGAGATAAACCTCGACACAACACTACAAAAAACATCCTAAGTCATATGTTTCAAAAGAAAAACTTCCAAAATGTACATTGAAACATCAACAGTGGTAACACAGACAAAATAAAGCACAAAAAAACACTACAAAAGTATCCTAAGTCATAGGTGTCAATAGAAAAACTTCCAAAATGCACTTCGAGAACATCAACAGAGGTAACCCAGACACGATAAACTACGATAAAACTACAAAAACACCCTAAGTCGTACGTTTCAAACGAAAAAACTTCCAAGATGCACTTTGAAACATCAACAGAGGTAAAAGAGACAAGATAATCCACGACACAACACTACAAAAATATCTTAAGTCATACGTTTCAGACGAAAAAACTTCCAAATTGCACTTTGAAATATCAACAGAGGTAACACAGACAAGATAAACCACGACACAACACTATCAAAATGTCCTAAGTCATACATTTCAAATGAAAAAAAACTTTCCAAAATGCACTTTCAAACATACACGGAGGTAACACAGACAAGATAAACCACGATACAACAGTACTAAAATATCCCAAGTAACACGTTTCAAACGAAAAAAACTTCAAAATGCACTTTGAAACATCAAGAGAGGTAACTCAGACAAGATAAACCACAACACAACACTACAAAAATATCTTAAGTCGTACGTTTCAAACGAAAAAACTTCCGAAATGCACTTTGAAATATCAACAGAGGTAACACAGACATGATAAACCATGACACAACAAAACAAAAATATCCCAAGCCATACGTTTCAAACGAAAAAGCTTCCAAAATACATTTTGAAAACATCAGAGGAGGTAACACAGACAACATAAACCACGACAAAACACTACACAAAACATCCTAGGTCATATGTTTGATATGAAAAACTTCCAAAATGTACTTTGAAATATCAACAGAGGTAACACAGACAAGATAAAGCACGAAACAATACTACAAAAATATCCTACGTCATGTTTCAAACAAAACTTCCAAAATGTACTTTGAAAAATCAGCAGTGGTAACACAGACAAGATAAACCACGACACAACACTACATAAATATCCTAAGTCATACGTTTCAAACGAAAAAACTTCAAAAATGCACTTTGAAAAAATCAATAGGGGTAACACAGACATGATAAGCCACGACACCACTATAAAAACATCCTTAGTCATACGTTTCAAACGAAAAAACTTCCAAAATACACTTTGAAAACACCAACAGAGGTAACACAGATAAAATAAACCCCGACAACATTACAAAAACACCCTGTAATACGTTTCAAACGAAAAAACTTCCAAGATGCACTTTGAAACATCAACAGAGGTAACAGAGACAAGATTAACCACGACACAAAACTACAAAAAATCCCAAGTCGTACGTTTCAAACAAAAAAAACTTCCAAAATACACTTTGAAAACATCAACAGAGTTAACACAGAAAAGATAAACCCCGAAACAATACTACAAAAATCATCCTAAGTGACGTCTCAAACGAAAAAATTCCATAATGCACTTTGAAACATCAACAGAGCTAATACAGACAAGATAAAGCACGACACAACAGTGCAAAAATATCCTAAGCCATACGTTTAGAACGAAAAAACTTCCGAAATGCACTTTGAAACATCAACAGAGGTATCACAGACAAAATAAACCATGACACAACACTTTAAAAATATCCTAAGTCATACATTTCAAACAAAAAACTTTCAAACTGCAATTTGAAAAATCAACAGAGGTAACAAAGACAAGACAAACCTCGAAATAACACTACAATAATATTCTAAGTCATATGTTTCAAATGAAAAAACTTCCAAATGCGCTTTGAAACATCAAAAGAGGTAACACAGACAAGATAAACCACGACATAACACTACAAAAATATCCTAATTCATACGTTTCAAACGAAAAAACTTCCAAAATGCACTTTGAAAACATCAACAGAGGTAACACAGCCAGTACAAAAACACCGTAAGTCATACGTTTCAGACAAAAAATTTTAATAATGCACTTTGAAACATCAACAGTGGTAGCACAGATAAGATAAACCACGACATAACACTACAAAACTATCCTGTCATAGGTTTCAAATAAAAAAAAAACTTCCAAAACGAACTTCGAAACATCAATAGAGGTAACACAGACAAGATAAACGACGACACAACACAACAAAAATATCCCAAGTCATACGTTTCAAACGAAAAATTTTAATAATGCACTTTGAAACATCAACACTGGTAGCACAGATAAGATAAACGAAGACATAGCACTACAAAACTATCCTAAGTCATAAGTTTCAAATAAAAAAAAACTTCCAAAATGAACTTCAAAACATCAATAGAGGTAACACAGACAAGATAAATGACGACACAACACAACAAAAATATCCCAAGTCATACGTTTCAAACGAAAAACTTCAATAATGCACTTTGAAACACCAACAGTGGTAGCACAGATAAGATAAACCACGACACAACGCTACAAAAATATCCTAAGTCATAGGTTTCAAACAAAAAAACTTCCAAAATGCACTTTGAAAACATCAACAGAGGTAACACAGACAAAATAAACCACGACAACAGTACAAAAACATATTCATACATTTCAAAATGAAAAAAACTACCAAAATGCACTTTTAAAACATCAATAGAGGTAACACAGACAAGATAAACCACGGCAACACTACAAAAACATCCGTAGTCATACGTTTCAAACGAAAAAACTTCCAAAAGGCACTTTGAACCATCAACAAAAGTAACAGAGACAAGATAAACCATGACACAACACTACAAGAATATCCTAAGTAATACGTCACAAACGAAAAAACTTCCAAAATGCATTTTGAAACATCAATAGAGGTAACAATAGAGGCAAAATAAACCACGACGCAACACTACAAAAATATCCAAAATGTAATTTCAAAACATCAACAGAGGAAATACAGAAAAGATATACCACGACACAAAACTACAAAATATCCTTAGTCTTAAGTTTCAAAGGAAAAAACTTCCAAAGTGCACTTTGAAACATCAACAAATTAACACAGACAAGATAAACCACGACACAACGCTACAAAAATATCCTAAGTCATAGGTTTCAAACAAGAAACTTCCCAAATGCACTTTGAACACATCAACAGAGGTAACAAAGACAAGATAAACCCCGAAACAACACTATAAAAATCATTCTAAGTCACGTTTCAAACGAAAAAACTTCCATTATGCACTTTGAAACATCAACAGAGCTAACACAGACAAGATAAGGCACGACACAACACTACAAAATTATCCTAAGTCATATGTTCAGAACGAAAAAAACTTCCGAAATGCACTTTGAAACATCAACAGAGGTATCACAGACAAAATAAACCACGATACAACACTATAAAAATATCCTAAGTCATACGTTTCAAAGGAAAAAACTTTCAAATGTAATTTGAAACATCAACGGAGGTAACACAGACAAGATAAACCTCGAAACAACACTACAAAAATATTCTAAGGCATACGTTTCAAATAAAAAAAAAACTTCCAGATGCTCTTTGAAAACATCAACAGAGGTAACACTGATAAAATAAACCACGACGACAGTACAAAAACGCCCTAAGCCATACGTTTAAAAAAAAAATATTCCAAAATGAACTTCGAAACATTAATAGAGGTAACACAGACCAGATAAACTACGACACAACACTACAAAAATATCCCAAGTCATACGTTTCAAACGAAAAACTTCAATAATGCACTTTGAAACATCAACAGTGGTAGCACAGATAAGATAAACCACGACACAACACTACAGAGATATCCTAAGTCATAGGTTTCAAATAAAAAAAACTTCCAAAATGAAATTCGAAACATCAATAGTGGTAACACAGACAAGATAAACGACGGCACAACACTACAAAAATATCCCAAGCCATACGTTTCAAACAAAAAACTTCAATAATGCACTTTGAAACATCAACAGTGGTAGCACAGATAAGATAAACCACGACACAACACTACAGAGATATCCTAAGTCATAGGTTTCAAACAAAAAACTTCCAAAATGCACTTTGAAAACATCAACAGAGGTAACACAGACAAGATAAACCGCGACAACACTACAAAAACACCCTAAGTCATACGTTTCAAAAGAAAAAACTTCCAAGATGAACTTTGAAACATCAACAGAGGTAACAGAGACAAGATAAACCACAACGTAACACTACAAAAATATCCTAAGTCGTACATTTCAAAGGAATAAAACTTCCAAAATGTAATTTGAAAACATCAACAGAGGTAACACAGAAAAGATATACCACGACGCAACACTACAAAAATATCTTTAGTCACACGTTTCAAACGAAAAAAACTTCCAAAGTGCAATTTGAAACATCAACAAAATAACACAGACAAGATAAACCACGAAAACACTACAAAAAACATTCTAAGTCACAGGTTTCAAACAAAAACTTCAAAAATGCACTTCGAATCCTCAAAAGAGGTAACACAGACAAGACCAACCACAAAACAAGACTATAAAAGGGTGCCAGAGCGCCTGTAATAGTGTGGCACGATCGTGGAGGTGTGGTGACTGAAGTCTAGCATGTAGTCAAAGAAATGTGGTATTTTCATTAAAAGCCCTTCAGAAATATCCCTTAATATGGCTTAAATGTATCTGTAATAGCAACCCTCCACTCCTCCCCCTTTGGAATTGCTTCCCAGGGTATAGGCCACCCGTATATTGTCTCGGTGGCGTGCATAGTCATGTCCCAAAGAAACGAGATATTTTCATTAAAGCTCTCAAAGTATCTTAATAGGGCTTAAATTTATCTCTAATATCGACTCCCTCCCTGGAAATGATTGCTAAGATCACTATCTTTCTTTGATTCACGCATGTTTTTGTTTATATCTTATCCTTTTATAAGATTTTCATATTTTGTTTTTCGTTTGTCGTGTTTTAAGTGCTTGAGCTGTGATTTCATAATTTTAAAGTGTTTTTTATCCTTTATAGGCCTTTTCATGTTTTGTTTTTTCCATTTGTTGAGTTTAAGTGCTTTTTCCCTAATTTCTTGAATTTATAGCCTTTTATAAGCCTTTTTTCACGTTTTGTTTTTCGTTTGTCGTGTTTTTAAGTGCTTTTTCTGTGATTTCATTATTTTAAAGCGTTTTTTATCTTTTATAGGTGTTTTCATGTTTTGTTTCTTCCATTTGTCGATTTTAAGTGCTTATTCTGTGATTTCATGATTTTATAGCGTTTTTTTTAATAAGTTTTGTATTTACAAAAGCCTGTGTTTTTCTTAGATTCCCTTTTCCAGGATAGGCTTCAATATGTAATAATTTACACAATGAAAAATCTAATGGCAATATTACGTAACACCTGCTATGTGACTTAACTTGTTTAGATCATATTAGAATATTGGGGAAAACTGGCAGGTGTATTTAATAATGCAAAAGTCAATTTTTTGAAGCAGGACTGGGGACGCTTGTGCTCTGATGTGGAAAGGGGTGGAAATCATTTAATCGAATGGGACATGTGGATTCTTATTGCGTGCTAATGGCTATCATGTAGAAACGTATTCCTCGAAACAGAATATTGGAAAGGGTTTCATAGTCCTGATGATTAAGGCGCAGCTTCATTGGATGGGAATGGCCTTTAGAGGCCTAATGGGGACAAAAACCATTCGAATATAATGATTCCCAGAGAAAATGCATTAAAAGAAAAATTAAATCTTAATGCAGCATTATGTAACAACCCACTGTGTGTCCTCCAGAGTTACAGCCGGGGGTCCCCCACGGCCTTTGAAGAAACATGTCACGTTAGAATGCATCATCCGTAAACATTCCCTATTACGTAAGAACTAAAGAAATGTCAAAACGTCTTGAAAAAAAAAGACTTGAAAAAACATTTTGAAACCTCTTCAAAAACGTCATTGAAAAAGAAATCCCAAAGAAAAAAGATCTTAAAGTATTATATAATGCCGATGAGTGCGCCGTCATTACGTAGCACCCCCAAGTGTGCACTGCCATCATGTAACACCCACGTGTGCGTTGTCCTTAATTTATTCCTAACAAATCTACCAAGTCAAGTTATATTACGCCATCCTCAATAAATCTACCAAGTTACGCAAGATTGCGTGACTCCTCTACTCCAACTACGTAGGAAAACATTCCCTGTGATTTAACACCTGCCAGCTGTCGTGGATACCTGTATCTTTAAAATGCGGGGGGTGTGTTTTCCCAAATGTAAACATTCCCTATGACGTAACATCTGCTCACAGTTAAAAACAGGGTGTCTTTAAAATCAGGGGGGTGTCTTCCCAACTGTAAACATTCCCCGTGAAGTAACACCTGCTGACCGTTTAAAATGATGGGGGTGTATCTTCCCACATGAAAACATTTCCCGTGAAGTAACACCTGCTGACCCTATAAAACAGGGTGTCTTTAAAATCAGCGGAGGGGGGGGGTGTCTTCCCAAACCTAAACATTCCCCTGACGAAACACCTTCTGATCGTTCAAAAACAGTGTGTATTTAAAATCATGGAGGTGTGTCTTCCCAAATGTAAAAATTCGCCGTGAAGTAACACCTGCTGACCGTTCAAAACTAGGGCTGCCGTAGGAATCCTGGGTAGGGCTGTTGTGGAAAGCCTTGGGACCAAACTACTCCTTAAAACGTATTCAAAACCAAAGACGAATTTTTCTCATTTGTGGGCTAAAATTCAGACTTTTAGGTGCAACTTCGGGGCATTTCTCAACGTTGAACGAGCCTATAGCTTTAAGGTAAGTATTCAAAATATTAACAAAAATCTGTTTTCAGCAGTTTTATTAGCAAAGTTATTCTTGATAACTTGCAATTTACAAACAGAAAGTTTTGTTTCCAACCAAAAAGGGGAATTATTTTCGGACAGGTCCGCGCAGTTGGAAGAAAGACGCCTCTATGAAAAATGATCTACTAAGACTTGACTCACAAGGACAATAGTTTGATTATGTGAAAGCGACATTTTTTAAAGAGCCAATCAGTAGCTTTCTAATACAAGTCGCAAATTCAGGTTTTATTGTCTTTATTTGATTGTTTACTTTCTATTATTTGCTGGAAAAGCCTAAATTTTGCATTTAAATGTGATCAATTGTTCTGAGTTTGGAGGGAGCCAATAATAGTGATGAGGCTTATAATATACTCCTTTCAGTTAGATTCGCCACTATTGTCAAAAAGTTTCAAGGTTTTTCTAAGAATTTTTGAAATTTGTTTTCATAAAAAATTAAACAAGAAAAACGGGTTTTAATTTCTATAAAGCAGTGAATACAACACATTTAATTAAACACAAATACTCCGAATATTTCGGCCCCACATCCGGGAGCCTTTCTCAACGAAAAAAAAAAATTCTTACATAAACATAAAAAACATACTAAACAAAACAAAAGAAAAAATATAAATAAATAGGAAAAGAAAACTCACATATTAAATAAACAAACTCCATTCACTGCCGTATACAATCGAATGCTTATATTGACACACCTTCTCACAGAATATAAATTGACATCTATAACTGCTTTATAGAAATTAAAACCCGTTTTTCTTGTTTAATTTTTGTAAATGGAAAAGCAGTGTGGTCTAAGAAATTGTTTTCATAAAAATTTTACATTGCGCTGCCTAAGTAAAGAACGATGATGGCACAACGTATTATTTAATTTTCGTTTTTTTTTTCTTTGTTTTAGACCAGGCGCTTCGTATCGAAGGAGTTGTCGTAGAAACTTCGAAAAGTTCTCATTCGATTGGAAATTGGAAGGGCTTGCGCCCTTTTTAATACTCGAATCTAGAAATTATGTCCTTGAGGAGGACTCCCCCCCCCAACCATCAGGGCAAGGGTTGAAAGTTACGCCCTGGGGGCATATAAGATTGTAATAGAAAGCGTTGTCGTAGAAACTTCAAAAAGGGCTCATTCAATTGAAAATTTAAAGGGTTAGTGCCCTTTTTAATAGTCAAAAGTGATTGGAGGGCAACTAACCCCCTCTCACGCCAACCATTTCCCAGAACATATCCAATCAAAATTTTGAGATAGCCATTTTGTTCAACGTAGTTGAAAGATCTGATAATTAGCCTGCCTAGAGCCTGAGACTCTAGGCAGGCATGCCTTTCCAAAAACTAACCTGACAAGTATGTGTCCAAATAAAGAGTCATGCATACTCCCGCCATTTATCCGTGCAGCCCCAGCCATTTAAACATCTGCCTCTCAATTACTTGAACTATCTGTCTTAGCTTTTCTCTGACTACAATTAGCCATGTCTTGATGCAACCATATGCAACCCACTGCAAAATACTTGACAACTTCAATTCAAATTCGACGAGGACACTCCCCGCCACAGCCATCAGGGCAAGGATTGTAAGTTATGCCCTGGGGGCATATAAGGTTTTAATAGAAACCGTTGTCAAAAAGGGCTCATTCAATTGGAAATTCAAAGGGCTAGTGCCTTTTTTAATAGTCGAAAGTGATTGGAGGTCAACTAACCCCCCTCTCACGCCCACCATTTCCCCAAACACATGTAATCAAAATTTTGAGACATCCATTTTGTTCAACGTAGTTGAAAGTTCTGGAGATTAGGTCTTTGGGGATGATAACCCCCTCAGAGCCCTCAGGGGAAGGGTTTTAAGTTATGCCCTGGGGGCATTTAAGGTTTTTTGTAGAAAGCGTTGTCGTAGAAACTTCAAAAAGGGCTCATTTGATTGGAAATTGAAAGGGCTAGTGCCTTTTTTAATAGTCGAAAGTGATTGAAGAGCAACTAACTCCCCTCTCACGCTAACCATTTCCCCAAAGACATCCAATCAAACTTTTGAGATAGCCATTTTATTCAACGTAGTTGAAAGTTCTGGAAATTATGTCTTTGAGGATGACAAACCCCCCACACTCCTCAGGGCAAGGGTTGTAAGTTATGCCCTGGGGGCATATAAGGTTTTTATAGATAGTGTTCTCGTAGAAACTTCAAAAAGGCTCATTCAATTGGAAATTGAAAGGGCTAGTGCCTTTTTTAATAGTCGAAAGTGATTGGAGGTCAACTAACCCCCCTCTCACGCCCACCATTTCCCCAAACACATCCAATAAAAATTTTAAGATGGTCATTTTGTTCAACGTAGTTGAAATTTATGGAAATTCGGTTTTTGGGGATGACAACCCGCCCACAGCCAGCAGGGTTAGTGTTGTAAGTTATGCCTTGGGGGCATATAAGGTTTTTATAGAAAGGGTTGTCGTGGAAACTTGAGATAGCCATTTCGTTCAACGTAGTTGAAAGTTCTGAAAATTAGTTCTTTGAGGATGAATATCCCTCCCCCGACAGCCCTCAGGGCAAGGGTTGTAAGTTATACCCTGGGGGCATATAAGGTTTTTATAAAAAGGGCTGCCGTGGAAACTTAAAAAATGGCTCATTCAATTGGAAATTGAAATAACTAGTGCCCTCTGTGATAGTAGAAAGTGATTGGAGGGCAACCCACCCCCTCTTACGCCCACCATTTCCCAAACAAATCCAATCCAAATTTTTAGATAGCAATTTTTTTCAACGTAGTTGGAAGTTCTGGAAAATAGGTCTTTGAGGATAACCCCCCACCCCTCAGGGTAAGGGATGTAAGTCATGCCCTGGGGGCATATAAGGTTTTAATAGAAAGCGTTGTGAGAGGGCTAGTGCCCATATTAATAGTCAAAAGCGATGGGAGAGCAAATGCCCCCTCCCACCGCACGCCCATCATTTCCCCAAACACTTCCAATCGACATTTTGACATAGCATTTTGTTGAACGTAGTTAAAGGATCTGGAAATTATATCTTTGAGTATGACAACCCCCCCCCCCCCCAAAGCCCTCAGGGTTAAGGTTGTAAGTTATGCCCTGGGGACATACAAGGTGTTAAAGAAAGCGTTGTCGTAAAAACTTCAAAAAGAGCTCATTCGATTGGAAACTTAGAGGGCTATTGCCTTTTTTAATATTCGAAAGAAATCGGGGGGAGAATCCTCCCCACGCCCATCATTTCCCCAAACAATTCCAATCAACATTTTGATATGGCCTTTTTGTTCAATGTAGTTGAAAGGTCTGAAAATTATTTCTTTGAGGATGACAACCCTCCCCCCATAGCCCTCAGGACAAGGGTCGCAAGTTATGCCCTTGGGGCATATAAAGTTTTTATAGAAAGTTGTCGTAGAAGCTTCAAAAAGGGCTCATTCGATTGGAAATTGAGAGGACTAGTGCCTTTCTTATTAGTCGAAAGTGAACAGAGGGAAAATATCCCCCCCCCCCAACGTCCATCGTTTCCCCAAACACTTCCAATCAACATTTTGAGATAGCCATTTTGTTCAACGTATTTGAATGGTCTAGAAATTATGTCTTTGAGGATAACAAATCTCCCAGCCCTCAGGGCAAGGGTTGTAAGTTATGCCCTGGGGGCATATAAAGTTTTTATAGAAAGTATGGTCATACAAACTTCGGAGGGTGCTCATTGGATTGGTAGTCAGTCGCTCTAGTGCTCTTTTTAAGATTCAAAGTGATCGAAGGGCAGCTACCCCCCCCCCACCCACATCGTATTGTCCCGAAATGCATCTAATATAAATTTTGAGATAGACATTCTATTCAAAATAGTCTAAATATCATATAACAATGCTTTTGAGCTTGAAACAAACCCCAGAGATTAGGGGCAAGGGTTGTAAGTTAAGCCCAGGAGGTATTTAAGGTTTTTGTAACCATTTGGATGGCTGTTTAACTTTTGAAGAGGCCCAGTCTTTTTCCCTGAAAAAAACCGTGTCAATATAAAACGAACAGAAATTATTTAAAAAACTTTTTCCACAAAATAAGTTTTTCAAAAAAAAATAAAAGAAATTTATTAAACCAGAAATGAACAAAAATGAATTTTTTCTGTATATTACAAATTATATTCTGGCTTTTAGAAAACATAGGGTTTTAGGACCCTACTCATACTAATTTTTGTTCGTTTTGAGTTTGACTCTGTTATTTATTTTAATTTCTGCTTGTTTTTGGTTTTATTTATTTATTTATACTGATTTGGGGTAGTTGTATGCTTGGTAGATTATTTGATTTTATTTTTGTTCATTTTTGGTTTAATAGTTCTTTACTTTTTTTTGAAAAACTTATTTTGTGTAAAAATCTTTTTAATTAATATTAAGACAAAACAAAGTAAAAAATAGAGACAGTCCTGTTGTATTTTGCCAAAACCGTGAATCTTATTTTTGGCCGAGTATTCAATAAAAGTTAAAAAAAAGAGACAAACAAAAACAGCAAATAACATTTCCTTTCTTGGTGCTCTACCATACTTTTTAGTGGTGTTTTACAGATTGTCAACCTTACCATTTTAGACCGTTTTATAGTTTCTTTGTTATTTTCTGTTTTCATCTTTTTTTTTCTCGGGGTCTTTCTTTCTTCAGTTTAACTTTGTATATATTTAATCCATTTGAATGACAATTTACAATTTTAATTAAAATTGCTTGAACGTCACTTTGAAAGGAGCACAGATATTTATCCTAATTTGAAATCATAATTATAGCCTTGACTAGAAGTATGATTATTTTTCATTTAACTTTCAGTTCAGACAAAATAACGCGAAAGCTTTTGGACAGGTTCTTTAAACCTCATTGGAAAAGGGCATAGGCGTGTGTCAAATTTCTTTTGGTTGAGGAACCCAAGAGAATGTGCTTAGTCCTTGCAGTTGCAGAGGGAGCATAGGAAAAGTCCTCAAAAGCTGCTTAATCAACTGGCTACAAATATCAAGACACGATCACTTTAACTGTTATCAGCTTGAGTTACGAAAGTGGTTATTTTCTCCTAGCTTTTCAAACATAATACTTCTCATGATTATAATTTCAAATAAAGGTAGGGAAAATTTTCCAATGGGAATTGTCCGCAGCGTTCTATGGGGAATTTACAGCGAGAAGGAAATTTTCAGCGGGCGGGGGAGGATGGTAATACGCAAGAGGGATTTTCCGGGGGTGGGGGGATTCCCACGGAGATAAATAGAACTTAAATAAATGAAGAAAAAAAGTTTTTTTCAACTGAAATTAAGGAGTAACATCAAAACTTAAAACAAACAGAAGTCATTCTGCAAATAAAGGGGGTGGCTCAGTTCTTGATTATTTATGCCATAGTTCGACTTTTTGTACCAATTCTTTAACATCTCCTTAAACACAAAGGCCGTCAAATCGGACTAAAAAGACTTTTAGAAAACTAAAAAACTTTAGCGTAACAATCGAGGGATTGAGGCGCTGTCACCCTTATATAAGGAATATTTATTGTTCGTTTTAAATTTTAATAACATACATGAACAATGCATGGGACATTATCGTTTTGTAGTTATATTCTTGCACAGCACTATTAGCGCTGCCTAGATGAAGAGCCATGTTGGCCCTATGTGTTATATTTTAATTGACGCTCTATATGTTTAATTCATGTAATAATTTTTTTTAATTATGTATCACAAACAGGATAAAGTCTTTGCCTTTTTCTAGATTAGATTTTAGTAAAGAACAAACCAAATGGAATCAGGTTATTTTGTAATATTCATCATTATGATAGCACTTCTTGGTCCTTTCTTTTTATGTGTAAATTTTTGCTTCTAGATGACCCTGGTCTATTGAATGTCTTTTTTTTCTCATTCATTTTGCATTTCCTTGAAATCTGGATCACGAGAAAACATCTGGTATCCTAGAAGATTTTAGGATTTCCAAGTGGCCCTGAAATCTAAATCCAACTAGTTTTTACAGGAAATTCAAATCAGTAGAGGAAGCAAAAATTAACTAAGTCATGTCTGACGCTCCAAGCGAACCGTCTGATAATTCTGAGTATTGTACTTCAGCTAAGAATGGCTTTAACTTCAGTCGGTGGTACTTGTATGATAAACCCCCTACCGCTCAAGTTGTTCATTCATTGACGCATCGCAGAACCGTTTTTTTTTTTCGTTAGTTTCTTTCAGCTTAGCGTGAGACAAGAGAAAGAGAAGTGACAGAATAAATGGCTATATTTGCACACTAGGATGGGGGGGGGGGGTAAAGCATTGGACAATGTGAAGTTAGAAAATAATTCTTACTACATAATATGCAGAATAACTGTACCTAAGACATTAGGCATGCAGACCCGTTGTATTTACCCACACGACTAATGTGCAAATATATAGCCCAAATTTGTTTCTAAAGTATTATTTTTTTTATCATACTTCAGAAAAACATATTAGAAGAATACTAGATAGGGGGTATATCATATAAGACAAAACGGATAAGACAAAACGGGTATAAGATGTAATGGGTCTCTGAAATGATAACCGGGGAGTTCTCAATACTATTACATAATTTTATTGATTACCTAAAATAAGAGTTTCAAGCTCATTTGAGGAGTTTTTCACTCATAAACCAGATTGAGAATTTTCAGTGGAACAAAGAAGTTCATAAAACTAAATTGTAAAAATTACAACCTGTTGAACAATTAAGTCTATAAACCTAACCAATGACTGGGCAAAATACAAAATCTTTTTTTTGACGTTGTTGCCGGATTCAAAATCTAGATAAGAAACTTCTGATCCTGGTTTGGAGTGGAACAGTCTGTTCATGATCTTTATTGTCAGCGGAACAGTAAACTTTCAGCTCTGATTACGATTTTGAAATTTGGTTTGTTAGTCAAAAAACCCTTTGATCATCCGACAGTTTTGCAAATGAAACTTAAAGTTAACAGAAGAAAAGTAAAAAGATAGCTGCCAAAAACCAAACATTTTAATTCATCATTGTGGGAATATCTCACTTTAAAATATTTTTTATTAAGAAAATTAAAACTTGGCTACAAAAAATAAAAACAGTCATGATATCTAAAGTTGTTTCCTTAGGCAATGAAAGTTTTCCAAATAAAATTTTTGGAAAGATTTGTTCTCAGACATATATTCTAGATGGCGGGCAAGCTGTTTAACAAAGTGACAGTTCACTGAGTTGAAAGGCCGCAACTTACCTGACGATTATTTAAAATAAATGAAAACACAGTTAAGAAAAAAAAAAGATTTGACAGGAATGAATAGAATCATAATAGGCACCCACTAATTAAATGAATTTCATATTTATACAAAATTAGCCAACTAACACTGCTAAAAAACTCTAGAGAATTTATATTGTGTAAACTTAAAAAATGTGAAGTATCGCAATATACATAGGTGTTTATTAGACAAAAAATTTATTTGGTGCAACCTTTCGTTGAGTAGGGTTTATACAAAGATTGGGAAAATTTTATGAAGTTATCCCTTTTTTCAGTTAATATTACTCTGTAAAACTTGACTTGAAATATTTAAGAATTCAGTTATAGTGCTTTCCCAATATTTTAAGTGTTCCAAAGCAGAGCTAAAAAAAACAGCCCAGGTAAATTTTGCTATTAAATTATTTGCAAATTTACTAGAATTGGTTTATTTTTGGCGCATATGTTTTGAAGTTTGCACATCTTTATTAAATAGTGATTATTCTTTTCTTTACTAATGTTTTCTTTCTTTTAGCGTTTTTTCAGTATCTTTTTCTTAAGGGCGGATTCCGGAAGTACTGACGTAAATGGAACAAACCATGGGTGGAAATCATCCGTCCCCAAACAGTAGACCAATCCCAGTGGCAGAGTGTGGTCCAGCGTATTTTTTTTTTTTTTGTGCCAAATTAGGCTGAATAACCTGTGCCGTGTCTCAAGTGCAAGCAAGAACGTATTAGTGTTAACAGGGGTCATTGGACCAGTTATTACGGGATTCTGCTGTTCCGTGCATTGTAAATAAAATCTTTATTTTTCAGTTTAGATTTCTTTGACAAGGGTCGTTCTTTACTTGCAGTTTGTTACTTTAAGTACTGTATTTATTTTTTTTTCGAAAACGGCTCCATATTTTTTCGAGAAAATTGGCAACCTAGGATATTCTGGCCTAAGGAACGATCTATATAGGCCAGAACTTTGAAAAAATTCGTTAAGAGCCTTAATTTTAGAAGAAAAGAAATCTATGTGAATGACGTCATTTTTATATACATTAGTATTGAAATGACGTTGTCACACTTACGTGGAAAAATTGAAGATTTTTATGTATGGAGAAGTTTACATTAAATTGCTTAAAGAGCAAAGAAATTGGTGATTGCAAAAATATTTGTATATATTTTGACAAGGAATTACAACAATTCAAAAAGTTTAAAAAAGAAAACCAAAAGTTTGAAGCTTAGTAGAAATCGTTGTTAGAAATCGAACTTGCTTCAATAATCAAACATCTTTTTCAAAAAAGTTTAACGTGGTTTTGAAAAAAAAAATATAGAAAATGGGTGAAAATAGCAGTACTGACTTTATACAAAGGCTTTCTTCTACAGTGGAAGATCATAAATAGAAATTAGGAATTGCATTAGCTGCTGTTGTTGGTGTTGGCTCAGTCTACTATGCTTATAACAAGAACAACCAAAAGGATCCCTCAAGGTCAAGCAGAAAAACAAATTTCAAAGGTGCAGGTACAAATGTAGAAGAGGACACAAGCTCATCCATTTCTGAATCCTTTTCTGTGGAAAATGAAAAGAAACCTTTAACCAGTAAAGAATGGAAGGCGAAGGGCAATCATGCTTTCAAGGCTGGTAATTATTCTGATGCTATAGATTATTACACAAAAGCCATTGAAACTGGAGGCGCAGATTCATCAGAGCTAGCAACTTGCTACCAAAATAGAGCAGCCGCCTTTGAACACAGAAAAGACCATCCAAAGGTCGCTGAGGATTGTTCTCGAGCAATTTCTCTAGAAAGAAAATATGTGAAAGCCTATTTGCGAAGAGGTAAGGCTTATGAACATTTATATAAGCTAGAAGAAGCTTTTGAAGATGTGATGACAACATGCCTTCTGGAGGGCTTTCAGAATCAAAGTACGCTCGGGATTGCTGATAGAGTTTTGAAAAACTTAGGACAAAAAAAATGCCAAAGAGGAGATGGCGAGCCGGACGCCTAACCTGCCGTCACCACATTACATCAAGTCATTTTTTGCTTCCTTCAGTGAAGATCCCATTCAAGAAGCCGTGAATTTAGCACTTGACAAAGGAGATGGAAGAAGGCCCAAAGATAAACCTTTACTCTACTTTCACAAAAGAGAATATGATGAGGTTATCCCTGCTTGTAGTGAGGTGCTTGCAGTTCACGAAAACGAAATAATCCGTCTTCTGCGTGGAACATTTAGAATGTTGTCCCTTGATTTAGCTGGGGCATTAGAAGATTTCGATAAATTAATCTACTTTGGAGGTAACCCTAAGGTTAAGGTGAATGCAATCATAAAGCGAGCTTCGCTGCAAATGACACTGAATTCTTCTTTGGACAGTCTAAAGGATTTCGATTTGGCTATCTGTATCGACGGAAACAATGGCGATATTTACTATCATAGAGGGCAGATAAATCTTCTGATTGAAAGGATGGAGGAAGCGAGGAGTGACTTCACCAAGGCTGTGGATTTGAGTAGCAACTACCCTATTGCCTACGTTCAAAAGCTGTATGCCGACTACAAGCACAACGCGTTTGTAAAGGGGGACACACGCAAAGCAGACGAAACCTTGGACCACTTTAAAGAGGCAATGGAGAAGCATCCAAATTGTGTGGAATGCTATTCCCTCTATGCTCATGTATTGACGGCCACTTCTAAATTTGATGAAGCAGAAGAACTATTTAAAACAGCCATTCAAATTGATCCAGAAAACACTAATCTCCTGGTTTACCTGGCTATGCTGTCCTGTTCACCTGGATTGCTTGAAGAGGCTGTGACGAAAGATCCAAAATGTGAATTCGCACTGGAAACGATCGGGACAATTGAATTTCAAAAGGGCAGACTGGACACATCTGTGGACTACTTCAAAAGAGCGATACCCTTAGCGCGCTCTGAAGCTAAGCTGTCTCACTTATTTTCCTTAATGAATAATGCAATTGCCAAAACCAAAGTTGCCAATAAATTTGGACTTCGCGTGCCTCTCTTGTAATTTTCAATTAAGAGTAGTACTTCACATAAGTCAAATAATTCCACAGTTGTATATTTTAATCTGAACTGATTATAGTAAAAGAGAAAATAAACCTGTTATGAAAAAAAAATCAAACATCTTTGAAAATATACAGCATGAAAATCAAAAACCTTAAAAAAAGAAAGCTAAAAGTTAGAAGCTTAGTCCGTATCGTTGTTAGAAATCGGATTTGCCTGAATAATCAAATATCTTTGAAAAGACTACAGTATGAAGACATTAAATTGCGTAAACAGCAAAAAACTGGTAATTGCAAAAATATTTGTATATATTTTAACAAGGGAGTACAACAATTCAAAAATCTTAAAAAATAAAACAAAAAATTTGAAGCTTAGTAGAAATCGTTGGTAGAAAAACTTCATTATCGAATTTCTTCTGATACAAGTAAACGCAATGTCTTTTCAAGACTTGAAAAAAAAATTGAAAAAATTTAAAGTTCAGTTCAGAATCACTAAAGTTATTATGAAAACTGCAAAAATATTTACGGTGCCTGAGCAATAATTTTAATTTTTTAATTCAAACTAGAACAATACCTAAAAATTTTAAATAGTTTGTTTTTTTTGTTAGATAAATTCAACTCGCTAAGTGATTAAGGTTACAGGTTTGAATGCAACCAGTTATATAATGTCAGCAGGAAGGCTCAAAAAACGAAAATTCGCAATTATTACCAATGATGATTCTCTATTTCGACAAGGGATACACAATCTTTCTTTGAAAAAAAAAATTATAAAATTCCACATTTTGTAGATTGGAGTTTGAAACCTCTACGGTAGAGTTTTCTGATATGATAAGCGCAATACAGTGACTTTCACTAAGATTGCTTGCTTTTTTGGGGTATTTTGCTCTTTTTTCGAAAATCAGGCAAATTTTCTGATTTGTAGCTATTGGAAGGTAAAAATAAGCTGAATAAATTTTACATATTTAGAATCAGCACAAAAAGCCAATTCTGTTGATACATCACTTGTCACCGAAATTCCGCTTTTTGTTTTGGTCAATAATGGCCCGAATCACCTCTTAATTGCAGTTCGTTATAACGGACTATTTGATAAGATTCTCTTGTGATACACAATTTTATTTGAACGTATTTATTTTGCTCAGTTGAGTTTGAGTACTGAAAGAAACAAGGTCCACTCACACAGGTATATTTTAAGTTTAAATTTAGTTTTTGTTTTGCTATTCTGTTTTTTTTTGTTTTTTTTTTCGAATGTCTGAAGATACAAGGGGTTTCGGTTCGAGGAGGGGAATTGTCCTGTTATGACAGAGGTATATATTAAATTGCCATTATATAAACTGAAAACGTGATATCTATGCGGGTAGAGTGACCTTTAAGAATGTGCCCTTCGAAATGTGAAGATCTTGGCAAAACCCCACTTTATGGGCTTTTAAGAGCTTAGAAGTCTGTTGATAGTGGGAAGATAAATTAAGCCATTTTAAAGGTCCTATCTCTAATCCTTCTGTAGCCTATTCTAAGGCTTCGGAAATTGCATAAAGACTAGTCTACACCTGTTGCATTCTTGGGAAATAGTAAATCTTTTCATAATTTCGGTTTGAGTCTGATTCTCGTTTACTCTAGGGTTTGGACATAGTGGATTAAATTTAAATGCATTATAGTGCATTATAATTAAATATATTATAGATTAAATGGATTGATTCCTTTACCAGGACCCTTTATCATTTAAAATTTGCAGAGTTTCGTTTTCTTTGCAGGCAGATTTAGTTACTCTTTTTATATGAGAATTTTTTTTTCTGAATGTATTTAAAAATAAACTTAATCCTAAGAAAATGTATCCTAAAATATATTCCCGTGCCCGCCCACATACCACTGCTATTCTGGTATCCTGCCCTCCTCTGAAAAACTTTCTGCAGGCACCCTTGAGAGGTTTATCTACATAAAGGGTGTTCAGGAATTCTTGCTCCCTAAGAATGGTTCAAAAGCTCTACTGAAGAAGTTCAAAAACTGCGGCTTAATAATGCTGCACTTACTTCAAATTTTAACACCAAATCTCCTCTAGGAAAAATACCCCAATGTTATCCAAGAATTGGAACTATATACACCATTTGGAGAGTTTCTGAACTCATTGAAGTTCAAATTGATCTTTAATGAGTCTACAAATTGAAGATTTAAATTCTTATAATTTATCCCAGAATTTCCTATAGTTTTTGTCCAATTTGTCTGTTTTTTCTGTATATTTTACCAATTATGGCCCCTTAGATATAATACCCATAAAACAAAGTCTTGGACATGAACCTGACTGTACTCCCTCCACAATAAAACTCTGTCAAGAGGGGTGAGCAAAATCCTTGGGAATCAGCATTTATTTTATTTTTTTAACTTTTTTCAAATGAAGAAACTTGCCTGAAAAGTTAAATTCTTTAAAAAGGATAGTGGAGGGGGCAATCACATTTTTCTCTGATGCAAGACAAGTTTTAACATCAACAGCACTGGCTGCAAACTTGTGGCGTATCTAACAATTATCATACCTTAAGCAAAGTAGACACGATCTTTGTCTGCTCATCTCTGTGTAAAACTTCTTTAACCATCTCAATGCTTACATAGAAACAAATCCGACAATACTGAAAGAGTAAAATTATTTGTTCATAAAATATTTAAAAGTAACACTTTTTCTATTATAGAAATAATCTAGCCAAGAAATTAGATATTGAGTCACAGAAGACTCGCAATCTCTGTTGTTTGTTTTCTGAATTGTCTCCTATGGTACCATGTGCTGGAAAAATCGAAAGCATGACTTATTTTCTTCTGGCTGTATGCCACTTTTTATTGTTTGTTTGAACTTACACAAGTCCAAAAAGACTCCAAGGGCTCAACTTCAGTACTTGGAGATTTACTTTTTGTTTAGCAAAAAATAATAGTGTTTTAAAAGGAGCATGCACAGGGGTGCATATTGAGTCCCTTATCCATAACTGAGATACCCATATCAACTGAGATGAAAATACAATTTTTTTGTTATTAAATGGCTAGAAAATAAAAATAAGCTTATAAATAGTTGAAATATCATTCCCCAAACGAAATTCCTAGACACATCCCTGGGTTATAGAATGGAAGCTGACAGTTGAAATCTTTAAAAGCCAAAGCCTTTTCTGGTTCTGGCATCAAAATAATTGTTTCCTAACTTTACATATCTGCAAGGCGAATATCTGAAGAAGGATTATGAATATCCAAATCTCACAAAAACACTACTTGTCATTAAGCAATTTTTTAAAGACCAATTTGACTGATCTAGTAGGAAAATGTACTTTGGGAGATCCTCAAATATGAAAACAACAAAAAATATTTGACAATTTAAAAACTAAAGAAAACATTTTCTTCAGTCTCAGGCAAGATATAGGTCTGGCATTGCTTCACCGGCTCTCAATTCGATTTTTTGACTGTTAACTCAGATTAAAAAACTATATGTAATTATACAGGATTACCCATAAATGTGATCCCGATAGATTGGAATGGTTTTTGGTTGTAACTCAAATCCATGTTCAATAAGCTTTTTGCAATCGATTTTTGTCATGTTTGACATTCAATAAACAATTACAAATAATGAATTGCAATCAAAAGCGTTTATTGAAACTTACTATATTAAAAATGACTATCGTATCGACTTTTTTATGGACGGATTCAGACGATTCAAACTGAACTTATTAGGAGTTCCAGAAACTCATATCCCAAGGGTAGGAAACATGAAATTAGGTGACATAGAATTTACTTACTCAGGTAGGAAGGATGCAGGGGTGGATCCAGGATTTCTTTAGCAGGGGGCGCATAATAGGTTGCTTCGATAAACTTGCGAACAAAGAAATACCAGCAATTTAAAGGGAACCTCGACAATTATGTGTCGTAGGTAGGTAGTGGAAATGGTCGTAAATTTAATCTAAAATCTGGTGAGGGCTAAAGTTCTAATAAATCTGTTGACATTGAAATGGTACAAAAATATTCATACATAAAACAGTAAGTTATAAAAAAAAAACCGCCATAAAAAAAAATAAAAATCTGTTCGCCATCTATAAAAAAATATAATATTTAAAATTTTCTGCATGTTTTTTCGCCTTTGCACTTCTGACCACTATAGCGAGTGTTGTACTGTCAAAACAAAATTGGTCTTGAACCATATTTTACGGTCATGCATTCTTTGTGACTATTTGTATAGATCAAACCATTTAGCATGACGCCTACCTGTGTGGCATCACTAAGTAATTATGATAGTAATAAAGAGTAGGAAAGGAGGATCAAGATACAACTTGTATATTCATAAAAGATGTATTAAACATTAAATACTAGTTCTTTTAGGAGTGTAACAAGAAAATAGAACAAAGAGATAGAAATACATAGAAGACAATTAAAAAGAGGGTTTTAAGTACAGGTAATAATGCATGAACTAATCACCATTTCTTTTTGAAAATAGTGTTTTAATAAACAGTGTCAGCTTTGACGGAATCTCAAGAATTTACTAATCAAAATTCCACTTTTCATAACAACGTAGCGCATCTTTCCACTTTTTAAAATTCGATATATTTCGCTTAAATTACAGAATTCACTATTCACTATAAAGTCTATTTCTTCATTTCTACTCCCACCATATCTGTTTATAAACAAATAAGTAGAACAACAGGGAATTTTTTTTATACAAGACAGTGGAACGCAACTTTAAATGAATATTTCGACCCTATATCCAAGGGCCGTCCTCAGCAAAACAGACGAAGAGAATAAAAACAATATAAAAGAAACTTACATTAAAATTCAATCATTAAAACTGAAAGGTTTTTTTTTTTTAATGTTTTAAAACAGCCCTAATATCATTACTTCAAGGAAGTTCAACCAGGACTAGTACTTCCTTGAAGCAATGATATTATGGCTGTTTTAAAACATTTTTTTTGGGGGGGAGAGTTCTTGTCATCCCTAAAGACATAGCTATTGGGCCTTTCAACTATGACAAAATATTTATTTAATGTCTTTGGGGGAAAAAAGGAGTATTAGAGGGGGGGGCTGGTTCCCCTCCAATCTTTTTGGTCACTTAAAAAGGGCACTCAAATTTTTAATTTTCGTTAGAATGAGCCCTTTCTCGGTGGTCTAGGCCCAGTAAGTTGATACGATCAACCCTGAAAAAAAAGAAGAAAAAAAACTAACAAACAGATAAACACGCATCCATGATCTTTCTTCTGGCAAAAACCTGGCTTGACCCCTAGAATTTTTTTTGTTTTAAGTTTTAAATTTGATCCTTACTTTCAGCTGAAAAAACTTTCACTCCTTCACCTTCTAAAAGCGCGGAAAATTATCTCCGTGAAAAATTTCCCACTCCCGCAGAAAATCCCCCCTCCCCCCCCCCAAAAAAAAAAATATGAAAATTTACCACGCTATAATAAATGCTATGTGTGAACAATGGGCAAGTTGCGGAACTTATAGACCGTTTTCGATGGACTATAGGGGGGAGGGGTTCTTGTCATCCCTAAAGACATAACTATTGTGCTTTTCAACTATGCTGAATCAAATCAGTGTCTCAAAATAATTATTTGATGTCTTTGAGGAAAAAAGGAGCGTCGGAGGGGATCTGGTTGCCCTCCAATCTTTTTGGTGTCTTATAAAGGGTACTAGAGCTGTTGATTCCATTTAAATGTGATTTCTCTCGATCATCTAGGACCATTAGTTCAAAACGATCCCTCCTGAAAAAAAAAAAAAAAAAAAAAAAAAAAAAAAAAAAAAAAAAAAAAAAAAAAAAAAACGTGCATCCGTGATCTTTCTTCCGGAAAAAATACAGAATTCCATATTGTCGGTGACAGGAGCTTGAAACCTTTGCATCAGGGTTCTCTGATATGCTGAATTCCATCATGTTATTTTCATTAGGATCACTTGACTTTTTAGGGTTGTTTCACCTCCCCCCCCCCACCCTTGCGAAAAATTAGGCCACTGTTCTCATGCGCATAGCTTCTGATGGACAAGATTAAACTTAATGAATTTTATATATTGGAAATCGGCATAAAAAGTCAATTCTTTTGATGCATCTATTGTTATCAATATTCCGTTTTTTAAGTTTCGGTTACCATCGGGCTGAGTCGCTCGGTACTTACATTTCGTTACCACGAACTGTTTGATTAAGGTAATATAGAGGGTTAAGTTCACTGTTATGAGTGATTTTAGTATGAAGGTAATGAAAAGTAACTAACTACAATTAATGAAAATTGGTTTTTTGAACCTTGGCTATGCTAGTGGTTAGGCTTGTCTTGGCTAGTGGCGTTAGTTATGGGGGCAAGGGGTGCATATTCGTCCCCTAGATTTCACTCCTTTGTAAATTTTGAAAAATACTATTTGGGTAATTTTAAATACTACTACTACTAACAACTCACCGCAGCACCAAACCGCCTGAGGCCAACACAGCTACGTACGCTCCTCCTCCATCCCAATCTATTCCAAGACTCCCTATTTACACCCTCCCAGGAAGTTTACATTTCCCTTAAATCTTTTTTTATGATATCCTACCACCCCAGACGACCACGACCTGCTTTGCGTTTAGCCCTAGACGGTTAGCCGAAAAGGACAATCTTCGGCAATCCTCTCATCCTTCACCCTAAGAACGTGCCCTAGCCATCTCAACCTTTCTCTCATTATAGCCGTGGAAAGCGGGATTGAACCACTCTTTTCGTACAGCCTACTGTTTGAAATACGGTCAGTCAGCCGGGTAACCAGACCAATCCGTAAGCAATCTCTCTGGAAAACATCTTCAATCCGCTTTTCGGAGCGCCCATGCTTCAGAGCCATATCTGACCACTGTCATCACTGTTGCTTCCAAACTTCTAATCTTGGTTTGCAGACTTATCTTCCTACTCCTCCAAACTTCTTTTAACTGTGAAAAAATACCCTGAACCTTGGATATTCCACTTTTCACATCTTCACTGCTCCCACCGCCTATACTAATAATACTACCAAGGTAAGTAAAGCTGTCCACCATATCAATCTTTTCGTTACCCAGCGTCACCCTTTTTATCAACACTTATTCTTAGTCTTCGTGACCTAGTCTTCTTAACATTAATTTTAAACCTTTTCTAGCAACCTGAGCTCGCAAAACCTCTAAAAGTTCCTTCATTTTGCTCGCACTTTCATCTAGGATGTTTAAATCATCGGCATAATCTAAGTCCAGGAGAGTTTTTTCTCCCCATTTGATTCCGTCGTCTCCCATTGCCTCTCCTGTGCTCCTTAAGACAAGGTCCATCAAAGTAATCCGTATAAAGGGGATAGAATACAACCCTGCTTAACTCTTGATTTAATACGAAACCAGCTGCTTACTTCATTTCCTACCTTAACTGCAGCGGTGTTATTCTCGTGCATAGCACTAATCACTTTCATTTATTTGTCTGGCATACCATAGAAGGACAAGATCTTCGCTAAAGCTCTTCTTTCAACAGAATCGGACGCTTGCTCATAATCTATATAACTGAGGACCAAAGTTGTTTGATAATTATATGTACCTTGCCTTAATCAAACCCACAAAATGCAACAGCAAAGTGAACCATATTAATTTGTTAATGTTAAATATTGAAATTTACAGTACTGAGCTCAATCAACAGGAGACTTTCTTAAAGGAAAAATAAAAGCTAAAACCTCAAAGGTAAGAAACCAGTGTGACGTAAATCAAATAATGTCATTTGGGGTCGCATCCTTGTTAATCTTCGCAAGAAATAATAGGCCCGTTTTTTAGCACTAAGATCTTACATCTAAGATCTTACATCTGTCTGCAAAGATTATCGTTTTTTAACTTATCTTTCTTCTAAGATCTTACAGCTCACTGATGTTAGCAAAAAGTGTGAAGACCGCCACTGTTTTGCCATATAGAACAATGATGAGAACTTGATGATCAACTCATCAATGTTCTCAGACCGCTGATCAGAGCAGAATGATGAAAGACGTTTGCACAAAAACGACCAAAGATGTAAGATCTTTGTTCAAAGATTTCACTTTTAAGCGTTTTCTGACAAAAGATGTAAGATCTTAGCACATTGATGAGTGAAAAAACAGGCCTAATGTAACTAGCAATTTTTATTGTTACTAAGGGCTTTGGTTTGTCCTTTATTAGGTTGCAGCTACTCCTTCAACCATGATGGTTGTAACCTTTGATTATGACGTTACCTATCATTTTGTTTGCAAAATCATGATGTCTTTGATAATATCTTATTGACTAACAGTTGCCGTAGCGTATCCCCATCCCTAAAACATAAAGACAATCCCTAAAACATAAAGGATTTGAATTGAAGCCTGTCTACGGTAACGGTTCTTGTCTACGTTCTTGTCTGCGGTAACTGTCTATGGTAATAAGGTTTTAATAATGCGCATAGCAGAAAGTGTACGGCTTCATTATTATCGATATAGATGGCCCAGAGGCTGTAAATCTCGTTAAGTTGCTTACATTCCAGGAGGTATCTTCGTTGTAGAAAAACATCCTCCTCTTTGATTTTGACGCAGTCTATCCTGGTTGAATCAATGGTTATTTCCGATCTTCATCGGTTTTCAGGCAACGAAAGTATTTTAGGACATATTGATTCCGTAACAGCTATGCAACGAAGACCAGTGGAATATATTACATATTCTTAATATTTTTTCTTCTTTATCAAGCTGCTCAGTGTCGAAAACAACGAGTAAATTTTCTGAACTAATTCCTAATCTTCTTTGGAGCTGATCTTTTACTTTTTCAACAGTATTTGAAATAGTAAGAGACGACGTGGCTAAAACCTACGATTATGACATCATTGATCAATCTTTAACAAGATTCTTTATGAAATCATTGCTTCCACAGTCAAATATCTTTGAAAAGACTGCAGTATGAAAAGACATCAAAAATGCAGTTTTTTGTAAAAAGTGATTGTATTTTTATTTTTTTTGTTTTTGATTAAAAAAGACACTATAACTTTAATTTCCGTTCGAATAAGCCCTCTCGCGACATTCTAGAACCACTGGGTCAATACGATTCCCCCTGGGGAAAAAAAAAATAAAGAAACACGCATCCGCAATCTTTCTTCTGGCCTAACATACCAAATTCCACATTTTTGCAGATAGGAGCTTGAAACCTCTACAGTTAGGTTCTCTGATACGCTTATTCTGATGGTGTGATTTTCATTAAGATCTTATGATTTTTAGGGGGTGTTTCCCCTTTTTTCGAAAATAGAGCAAATTTTCTAAGGCTCGTAACTTTTGATGTATCTAAGGCTCTTTTAATGTACCTGTTGGTGTCAAAATTCCATTTTTTTTAGAGTTTCGGTTACTATTGAGCCGGGTCGCTCTTACTATACAGTTGGTTACCACGAACTGTTTGAAAAATAAAATAAAAATTTATTGTCGAAAGATAAATTTGTATAAATATTGCATTCAATTATTACGTCATATATGGTTATACGAGAAAAATCAATCCCCTTGTATCTTTTCAGCATATTGTAAACAGTAACTTTGTAAATGTGATTATAATAACTTTATATTTGTTCTTTATTATAAAATATAATTAAAATAATCTTGTATATAATGATTCATTTTATTACTTCAGTTACTATGGGCTACAGTTCGTTCCTTAATGTAATTAAATAAAAAAAACAAGTTTTTTAAACTGAAAGTAAGGAGCGACATTAAAACTTAAAACGAACAGAAATTATTCCGTATATGAAAGGGGCTGTCCCCTCCTCAACGCTTCGCTCTTTACGCTAAAGTTTTATATTGTTTTAAAAAATAAAGTTGTGAGACAGAGTCAAACTTTAGCGTAAAGAGCGAGGCGTTGAGGAGGGGACAGTCCCTTTCATATACGGAATAATTTCTGTTCGTTTTAAGTTTTAATGTCGCTCCTTACTTTCAGTTTAAAAAACTTGTTTTTTTTTATTTAATTTCTGATCGTTTTTTAGTTAATGCAGCTTTTATTTTGGCTCACCGTCACTGAATAAGTAAATAAAATTTGCATAAAAATTTTACTTTTCTTTTGTTAAATGGATGTCTCTAAATTTGGTTATGAAGTAATTTACAAATTAACTTACGTAACTAACTTCTATATTCGTATATTTTTCTTCTGGCAAAAAATACAAAGTTGCAGATTTTTGCAATATGAGCTTGAAACCTATGTAATAGGGTTTTCTGATACGCTGAATCTGACGGTGTGATTTTCATTAAAATTCTTTCACTTGTGGGGGATGTTTCCCCCTCTTTAAAAAATCGGGTAAATTTGCTCAGGCTCGTAGCCTTTGATGAGTAATACTAAACTTAATAAAATTTATATATTTAGAATCAGCATTATAAACCCATTCTTTTGACACATTTATTGACATCAAAATTCCGTTTTTAAAAGTTTCGATTACTATTGAGCCGTATCGCTTGTTTTTTTTTTATTGTTTTTTTTATTACGAATATGTGATTACGTATATGAGGGGGTTCTCCCCTTAGTCAATACCACGCTCTTTACGTTAAAAATTAAAAAAAAATTTAATTCACAAACCCCTGAATCACAAAGGCCGTTTAATTAGAATAGATAGCTCTTTTGAAAGTACTAAAAAAAACTGTAGCGTAAAGAGCGAGGTATTGACTTAGGGGAGAACCCCCTCATATACGTTATAATTTCTGTTCGCTTTAAATTCTAATGTTGCTTCTTATTTTCAGTTGAAAAAACTTGTTTTTTTTTAATTTAATTTCTGATCGTTTTTTTAATAATGCTTGGAAATCCGGCGCCCCCTTCATAGAAATGTCCCTTACCCCAAAGAAACATCCTCCACGGAAAGATTCTTCCGAGTAACCCCCTCCTCCACCCCCCCTCCAGAAAAAATCCTTCCTGAAAATGTCTGTATATTTCCCAATAACCAATAAATAATGCTGGCAAGTCCGGCGCCCCCTTCATGGCAATTTCCCTTCCCCCATGAAAACTTCCTTCATGGAGAGATCCTCCAACATAACCCCCGACCCACCCCCCCCCCACACTACCAGAAAAAAACCCTCCTGAAAACGTCTGTATACTTCCCAATAACCAATACTATATGTTAACATTGGGTAAAGTTCATAACTTTTAGCCTTCCCCCCGGGGACTTCGGGGGATTAAGTCATCCTAAAAGACATAGTTATCATATTTTCGACCATACTGAACCAAATGGCTATCTCAAAATTTTGATCGGGTGACTTTGGGAAAAAATGAGCGTGGGAGGGGGCCTAGTTGCCCTCCATTTTTTTGTCACTTAAAGAGGGCACTAGAACTTTTAATTTCCGTTCCAATGAGACCTCCCACGATATTCTAGAACCACTGGGTCGATACGATCACCCCTGAAAAAAAAAAAAAAAAAAAAAAAAAAAAAAAAAAAAAAAAAAAAAAAAAAAAAAAAAAAAAAAACACGCATCCGTGATCTTTCTTCTGGCAAAAAATGCAAAATTCCACATTTTTGTAGATAGGAGCTTGAAACATCTACAGTAGGGTTCTCTGATACGCTGAATATTATGGTGTGATTTTCATTAAGGTTCTATAACTTTTAGGGGGTCTTTCCCCCTTTTTTTGAAAATCAGCCAAATTTTCTCAGGCGCGTAACTTTTGATGGGTAGCACTAAACTTGATAAAAGTTATATATTTGAAATCAGCATTAAAATCTGATTCTTTTGATGTATCTATTGGTATCAAAAACCCTTTTTCTAGAGTTTCGGTTACCATTGAGCCGGGTCGCTCCTTACTTACAGTTCGTTACCACGAACTGTTTGACTAGATCGAGCTTTTATGTAATTTGTGTTGTTTGTCAATATGAAACTATATTGAAAAACACCATTAATGATGAACTCTATCTGTCCTTTATGTAATATACATTACTAACCTATACAATAATTAAGTGGCCTATAAAACTTAGTATAGGCAAGAGGTTGTTCTTTATTATAACCTGCTCGAAGGAATTTTTGACCACCTTTGTTTTCAACTATATTCTGTCCCGTGTTTTAAATTAAAAAAAAAAAAAAAAAACAGAAAATCAGGCAACTAAGCAACTCTATTATATGCTGTTGTTTGTTCTTTAGTAATTTTCAGATCGATCCTTTATGTAATTAAATAAAAACAAACAGTTTTTTTAACTGAAAGTAAGGAGCGACATTAAAACTTAAAACGAACAGAAATTATTCCGTTTATGAAAAGGGCTGTCCTCTCCTCAACGCCTCGCTCTTTAAGCTAAAGTTTTTCATTGTTTAAAAAAAATAGAGTTGTGAGAAAGTCAAACTTTAGCGTAAAGAGCGAGGCGTTGAGGAGAGGACAGCCCCTTTCATATACGGAATAATTTCTGTTCGTTTTAAGTTTTAATGTCGCTCCTTACTTTCAGTTAAAACAAACTTGTTTTTTTATTCAATTTTTGAACGTTTTTGAATAAATGCAGGTTTTGATCTTGGCTCACCGTACATGAATAATTAAAAAAAAAATTCATATTAATTTACTTTTATTTGGTTAAATGGCTTTCTCGAAACTTGTTTAATTTTATTTACAAACGTTTTTATTAGTAATAAATATACGTAACTTACGAATTAACTTACGTAACGAACTTCTATATTCATATATTTTTAATACGTATATTAGGGGTTCGCCCCCTAGTCAATACCTTGCTCTTTAAGCGAAAGTTCGAATTTTGTTCCAATTCTTTAAAAATGACCGCTTAATCACAAAGGCCGTTAATTAGAGTAAATAGCTCTTATGAAAGTACTAAAAAATCTTTGGCTTTAAGAGCGAGGTATTGACTAGGGGGTGAACCCAATCATATATGTAATATTTTCTGTTCGTTTAAAGTTTTGATGTTGCTGCTGTTGCAGTTGGAAAACTTGTTTTTTTTAATATTTAATTTCTGTTCTTTTTTTAAATAAATGAAAAAAAAACTTTCCAAAAAAAAAAACTCTTATGAAAGTACTAAAAAATCTTTGGCTTTAAGAGCGAGGTATTGACTAGGGGGTGAACCCTATCATATATGTAATATTTTCTGTTCGTTTAAAGTTTTGATGTTGCTGCTGTTGCAGTTGGAAAACTTGTTTTTTTTATATTTAATTTCTGTTCTTTTTTTAAATTAATTAAAAAAAACTTTCCGAAAAATAAGTTTTTCAAAGAAAAGTAAAGGCCATTTTAAACTTAAGCTCAGGAGATACAAATACCTGTTAAAATTCAAACTCAAAACGACCAGAAATTACTATTAAAGAATAAATCAAACCCAAAACGAATAGAAATTAAATAAACAATCATAGCAAAAAACATACAACAAGTAATAATATAAATGAATAAATAGATCTTAAAGCGAGTAATGCTTAGATTGAATATGAAAATCAAGCTTAAAACGAAAACAAATATTTTGCTATTAAAGTATAAATTAAACTTAAAACAACAGAAATTAAATAAACAATAAATGCGAACAAACATACAATATATATTAATGTAAATGAAAAATAAATCTTAAAACGAGTGAAACTTAAATTGAATATGCAAATCAAGTTTGAATCGAATAAAAATAACTACAAACAAGAGTTTGGGTATCGTCTCACTGCAGAAAACCTAAAACCTACTGCGTCATTGGCGCTTTACAATTCTTTGAAATATTTTCACTTTTGTAACTTTAAGAAATCAAAAATTAATTAAGATTTTAGGGAATAAATATTAGCATATGTATATTAAATTGACAATGCACATTTTTTTTCAGTAAACTCATTTGAATTTTTTTTTCAGTAAAGTACAAATTATATTCTGGCTTTTAGAAAGCATAGGGGTTTTGAACCCTACTCACATTAATTTATGCTTGTTATGAGTTTGACTCTAATATTTATTTTAATTTTTGTTCGTTTTGGGTTTCATTTATTTATTGATACTGATTTGGGGTAGTTGTATGCTTGGTAGATTATATGATAGTCCGGACGCCAGTTGTTGAAAATGTGAACCATACCACGACGGAATTGGGCTGCTACAAGAATTTGCCTACCCTCCACCCCCTAAATTGACCATGCGGATTCAAAAATACCAATGGCACTTGCTTGCGAGTGGTGGAACACTCCGAAACTTGACATTTTATTATATTTTGGTGTTTCATGCAAGAAAATGCATGTTCCACAAAGTTTGAGGTGCAGTTTTCCGCTCAAATAGAAATGCCTAGAAGCCATAGAATGTTTTCATAACAAACTAACACGATTAGTTACAAAAAAGGCAGAGTTAAAAAATGGCAAAACTATATGAGTCTTGAACAGTCTTGGAAAGTATAAACAAAATCAAATTGAATATTAGATATATAATGATATTAATTGTTGAAAAATCCATCAGTTCAAGATTTTTTTCCACTGTAATTTTTATTTTCATTTTCAATGCTGTAAGAACTGGAAAATAATAAATTTGTAATATACGAGTAATTCGTTTTCAGTGAAGCACCAATGACACAGAAGGCTTTAGGTTTTTACAGTTAAAGAAGGGGGCAGTATCCAAATTTTGCTTGTAGTGAAACTATATGTGTCTTGACCAATCTTGAAAAGAACTAATAAATTAAACTGAATATTTGATGCATAATGATATTAATTGCTAAAAGCTCATCAGTTCAAAATTTTACTGTAGTTTTAGTATTTATTTTCAATATTAAGTACAAAAGAAAACATTTGTAATATAATTCGTTTTCAGTAAAGCGCCAATGACGCAGTAGGTTTTAGGCTTCTGCAGTGAGACGATACCCAAACTCTTGTTTGTAGTTATTTTTATTCGATTCAAACTTGATTTGCATATTCAATTTAAGTTTCACTCGTTTTAAGATTTATTTATTCATTTACATTAATATATATTGTATGTTTGTTCGCATTGATTGTTTATTTAATTTCTGTTCGTTTTAAGTTTCATTTATACTTTAATAGCAAAATATTTGTTTTCGTTTTAAGCTTGATTTTCATATTAAATCTAAGCATTACTCGCTTTAAGATCTATTTATTCATTTATATTATAAACCCCCCTTAATAATTTATGCCCCAGGGCATAACTTACAACGCCTACCCCTGGGCCCTGGTGGGCTGTGTCGACACCGGAGTTTTTTGTTATCAGAACTTTGAACTATTTTAACAAAATGTCTATCTCAAAATTTTTATCTGATGCATTTAGGGCGTGGAGGAGGGAGAGGGGCTAGCTGCCCTCCAATCACTTTCGACTATTAAAAAGGGCACTATCCCTTTGAATTTCCAATCGAATGAGCCTTTTTTGAAGTTTCTACGACACCGCCTTCTATAAAAACCTTATATGCCCCCAGGGCATAACTTAAAACCCTTGCCCTGAGGGTTGTGGGGGATTGTCCTCCTCAAAAACATATTTTCTATCTGGAAATCAACTACGCTGAACAAAATGGCTATCTCAAAATTTTGATTGGATGTGTTTGGGGAAATGATGGGCGTGGGGGGGGGGGCTAGTTGCACTCCAATCACTTTCGGTCATTAAAAAGGGCACTAGCCCTTTACTTTCCAATCGAATGAGCCTGTTTTGAAGTTTCTACGACAACGCCTTCTATAGAAACCTTATATGCCCCCAGGGCATAACTTAAAACCCTGGCCCTGAGGGTTGTGGGGGAGTGTCCTCCTCAAAAATATATTTTCTATCTGGAAATCAACTATGCTGAACAAAATGGCTATCTGAAAATTTTGATTGGATGTGTTTGGGGAAATGATGGGCGATGGGGGGGGGGGAGGGGGCTAGTTACACTCCAATCACTTTCGACTATTAAAAAGGACCCTAGTCCTTTAATTTCCAATCGAATGAGCATGTTTTGAAGTTTCTACGACAACACCTTCTATAAAAACCTTATATGCCCCCAAGGCATAACTTATAACCCTTGCCCTGAGGGTTGTGGGGGAGTATCCTCCTCAAAAATATATTTTCTATTTGGAAATCAACTACACTGAACAAAATGGCTATCTCAAAATTTTGATTGGATGTGTTTGGGGGAATGATGGGCGTGGGGGGGGGGGGGGTCTAATTGCCCTCCAATCATTTTCGACTATTAAAAAGGGCACTAGCCCTTTAATTTCCAATCGAATGAACCTGTTTTGAAGTTTCTACGACAACGCCTTCTATAAAAACCTTATGTGCCCCCAGGGCATAACTTAAAACCCTTGCCCTGAGGGTTGTTGGGGAATGTCCTCCTCAAAAATATATTTTCTATCTAGAAATCAACTACGCTGAACAAAATGGCTATCTCAAAATTTTTATTGGATGTGTTTGGGGAAATGATGGGCGATGGGGTGGGGAGGGGGGATAGTTACACTCCAATCACTTTCGACTATTAAAAAGGGCACTAGCTCTTTAATTTCCAATCGAATGAGCCTGTTTTGAAGTTTCTACGACAACGACTTCTATAAAAACCTTATATGCCCCCAGGGCATAACTAAAACCCTTGCCCTGAGGGTTGTGGGGGAGTATCCTCCTCAAAATATATTTTCTATGTGGAAATCAACTACGCTGAACAAAATGGCCATCTCAAAATTTTGATTGGATGTGTTTGGGGGAACGATGGGCGTGGGGGGGGGGCTAGTTGCCCTCCAATAATTTTGACTATTAAAAAGGGCACTATAAATCTCGATTTTCAATCGAATGAGCCCCCTTTGAAGCTTCTACGACGACCCCTTCCATATGAAGTGCCTCTGGGAAAAATAAATAATAAAACATTGGAGCCGTATGGCCTTTACTAAAAATAAAATAATAAAACATTGGAGCCGTATGGCCTTTACTTTATTTGAGCAGGTTTTAGGCTTCTGCAGTGAGACGATACCCAAACTCTTGTTTGTAGTTATTTTTATTCGATTCAAACTTGATTTGCATATTTAATTTAAATTTAACTCGTTTTAAGATTTATTTATTCATTTACATTAATATATATTGTATGTTTGTTCGCATTGATTGTTTATTTAATTTCTGTCCGTTTTAAGTTTCATTTATACTTTAATAGAAAATATTTGTTTTCATTTTAAGCTTGATTTTCATATTCAATCCAAGCATTACTCGCTTTAAGATCTATTTATTCATTTATATTATTACTTCTTGTATGTTTTTGCTATGATTGTTTATTTAATTTCTGTTCGTTTTGGGTTTCATTCATTCTTTAATAGTAATTTCTGGTCGTTTTGAGTTTGAATTTTTACAGGTATTTGTATCTCCTGAGCTTAAGTTCAAAATGGCCTTTACTTTTCTTTGAAAAACTTATTTTTCGGAAAGTTTTTTTTAATTAATTTTTGTTCGTTTTTGATTGCAAAAAGTTTCAAGTTTTTATGGCATGGGGGGGGGTTGCTTACTGTCCGATTGTTCTTGACTTTAAAAAACAGATCTAGAACTTTCAATTTAAATCGAATGAGGCTTTTTTCAAAGTCAATACGATTATCTCTTTGATAAAAACCTTATATATGAACAATAGACAGCTTGCATAACTTGTGGACAGCGATTGACAACAATGAATGGATTGAAAAAATAGCTCCAATAAGGGGGTTTAGACCATTTCACTTGCTGACACAAAGGGATCACGACTGTTTGGAATTGACCTTAATAGGAATTTGTGTGCCAAAGCAATTTTGCATCTATCACAGAGTATGTATTTTAACCTTATAATTGGGTAATTATGATAAATTTCCTATGTGTTCTTCCCATACAAAACCCCTTTCCAAAGTTATAAACTCCCCTTAATAAGTTATGCCCCAGGGCATTACTTACAACGCCTACCACTGGGCCCTGGCGGGCTGTGTCGACACCGGAGTTTTTTTGTTATCAGAACTTTGAACTATTTTATCAAAATGTCTATCTCAAAATTTTTATCTGATGCATTTAGGGCGTGGAGGAGGCAGAGGGGATAGTTGCCCTTCAATCTCTTTTGACTCTTAAAAAGTGAACAAGAACTTTCAATTTTCAATCAAATGAGCCCTCTCTAAAGTTTATACGAGCATCCCTTCCATAAGAAATAATATGAAGGATTCGGAGAATCCTTAAATTACAACCCTTGCCCTGAGGGCTTTGGGGGAGTTGTAATCCTCAAAGACCTAATTTCCAGAACTTAAAATTACGTTTAATAAAATAGCTGTCTTAAAATTTTGATTGGATGTGTTTGGGGAAAAGGTGGGCGTGAGAGGGGGGTTAGTTGCCCTCAAATCACTTTCAACTATTACAAAGGGCACTAACCCTCGGAATTTCCGATCGAATGAGCCTTTTTTAAAGTTTCTACGACACCGCCTTCTATAGAAACCTTATACGCCCCCAGGGCATATTTTATATCTAGAAATCAACTATGCTGAACAAAATGGCTATCTCAAAATTTTGATTGGATGTGTTTGGGGGAATGATGGGCGTGGGGGGGGCTAGTTGCCCTCCAATCACTTTCAACTATTAAAAAGGGCACTAGCCCTTTGAATTTCCAGTTGAATGTGCCTGTTTTGAAGTTTCTACGACAACGCCTTCTATAAAAACCTTATATGCCCCCAGGGCATAACTTAAAACTCTTGCCCTGAGGGTTGTGGGGGAGTGTCCTCCTCAAAAACATATTTTCAATCTGGAAATCAACTACGCTGAACAAAAATGGCTATCTCAAAATTTTGATTCGACGTGTTTGGGGAAATGATGGGCGTGGGGGGAGCTAGTTGCCCTCCAATCACTTTCGACTATTAAAAAGGGCACTAGCCCTTTAATTTCCAATCGAATGAGCCTGTTTTGAAGTTTCTATGACAACGCCTTCTATAAAAACCTTATATGCCCCCAGGGCATAACTTAAAACCCTTGCCCTGAGGGTTGTGGGGGAGTGTCCTCCTCAAAAATATATTTTCAATCTGGAAATCAACTATGCTGAACAAAAATGGCTATCTCAAAATTTTGATTGGATGTGTTTGGGGGAATGATGGGTGTAGGGGAGGGGGCTAGTTGCCCTCCAATCACTTTTGACTATTAAAAAGGGCACTATACCTTTGAATTTCCAATCGAATGAGCCTTTTTTGAAGTTTCTATAACAACGCCTTCAATAAAAACCTTATATGCCCCCAGGGGATAACTTAAAACCCTTGCCCTGAGCGTTGTGGGGGATTGTCCTTCTCAAAAGCATGTTTTCTATCTGAAAATCAACTACGTTGAACAAAATGGCTATCTCAAAATTTTGATTGGATGTGTTTGGGGGAATGATGGGCACAGGGGGGGGGGGGCTAGTTGCCCTACAATCACTTTCGACTATTAAAAAGGGCACTATCCCTTTGAATTTCCAATCGAATGACCCTTTTTGGAAGTTTTTACGACAACGCCTTCTATAAAAACCTTGTATGCCCCCAGGGCATATCTTAAAACCTTTGCCCTGAAGGTTCTGGGGGAGTGTCCTCCTCAAAAACATATTTTCCATCTGGAAATCAACTATGCTGAACAAAATGGCTATCTCAAAATTTTGATTGGATGTGTTTGGGGAAATGATGGGCGTGGGGGGAGGGGCTAGTTGCACTCCAATCACTTTCGACTATTAAAAAGGGCACTAGCCCTTTAATTTCCATCGAATGAGCCTGTTTTGAAGTTTCTACAACAACGCCTTCTATAAAAACCTTATAGATATAGATCGTGTATTTCAAAAGCCCAAGAGCCATATACACACAAAAATTTATGAAAAATAAAGAAATCACAATAGAACAAATTACGAAACACAAATTAACATGATACATAGCGAAAAATACCTTATTTTAAATTATCGAGAAAATAAGTTTAATTCCATATAATTAAACAATTAATTATAAAAACTTTTCCTTCTTTCTAATCCCTTCTCTATGTACGCACCAATACGAAATATTGTGGTTGGATTACTACTTTGTAAAATTTTAAGAAGCAGCAAAACAATCCCATGTAAGTAATTTTCCCTTAAATCAGAGAGCACCGGGCACTTTCGGAGAAAATGGTCCAAATCTTCGTCCTCATCCCTACAAAGAGGACACACATATTGACCATCAGGATGTACTATTCCCCTGTCGAACACCATTTGCCTGCTCTGGATTGGAAGGCAATTTGCCCTAAGCTGAATCCATCGACATAAAATCATAGCTGGTAAATTGAATTTAAAATAAATTTCCTCTCCAAAACTAGGTTTAACCTGATTATAATGATTCAATGTAGCAAAATTTAAAACCAGCCCTTGCCAATACTGAATTTCTTGACCCTCTAAGATAAATCGTACCTGGCTTACTAAATTTGTTGGTAGATCACGGGACCCAAGACCATCATTCCATAAGTAAGGCATTCTCACTCTTTCTAGTAATGACCTAATTTGGGATGGCCACAACATTTTCGAACCATAACTCAACATCTGATAATAAGCAGCTCTTACTAGTCTATCTTCATTACACCTAATGAGCTTCAACCAAAATCTAAGCATCAAAATAGACCTACATAGTTTTAACGAAAACAGGCCCATATCACCTTTCAGAATCTGCGAATGAGTTGTCTGATGTAATCCAAACAGTCTTTTATAATACTGGAGCTGGAGGGACTCCAGCTTCTGTGCCGCTTCTGCGCCCCAAATCTCTGCTCCATATTCTATTACTGGTAAAATTTTTGTATTAAATATTCTTTTATGCATTTTTATGTTTTTAATTCCCATTATCGTCGGATTTCTAAAAATTGCAGACATGGCCACTTTACCTCTAATAATTAGTTCATCAACATGACTCTTTAAACTTCCATTTTCCGATAAAACAAATCCTAGATATTTTATTCTTTTGCTTACTTTCAGTTCCTTATTATTAAATTTAAATATATAATTATCTTTGCTACTTGTTTTCCTTTTTTTAAAATAACAACTTTACTCTTTTCAACATTCAGCCTTAATTTTTTCAATTGCAAATATTCTTCTATAAGACTCAAAAGCGTCTGCAGATCTTGCGGTGTACTAGCCACCAAAGCAATATCATCTGCAAATAATAGTAGTGATAGTTTATGGATCCCTAGACTAACTTTCAGAGCCCATCTATTCTCTAGAAAATCAACAACATCATTTATAAAAATATTAAACAATTTAGGAGAAAGAGTGCTGCCTTGTTTTACTCCCAGCTTAATATTAAAAAGCCTAGAAAACCTGTTACCAACTAACACGATTCCACTCACACAAATATTCATACTCACTATCAAACTCACAAACAAATGAGGGAGGCCAATTCTAAACAGGGCATCCTTCAATAGCTCTCTGTCAACACTGTCGAACACCTTGTGGAGGTCCAGAAATCCAACATAAAGACAAGTTTTTCCCTTTCCATATTTATCAATTAATGCCTTTAAAATAAATATTGTATCTACCGTCCCGTATCCTGTCCTAAAACCTCCTTGTTCTTCATGTATTATATTATTATTATTTAACCATTTAGAAAGCCTGGTATCTAGTATTTTCTCCATTACCTTACTTAAAGCAGGGACAAGCGCTATTAAACGATAATTCATGTGCAACTTAGGGTTTCCTCTCTTAAAAAGCAGTATAAGCAATGATCTTTTCCACTCATTTGGCCATTGTCCTGAAGTTAACACCTTATTACAAAGAAAAACAATTATCGACATAAAAATTGAAAGAAAATTCTTAAATAACTTTATTGTACACCATCAACACCCGTAGCCGAACCTCCTTTTAAATTCTTGAATACAAACTTAATCTCATCATTCCTCACTTCCCCTACTAAATCATAATCATGTTCCTTCATAGGATAAACAACCATCTCTGTAGTATGTGCTACCTCTTGTATTTCTGCACAATCACCTTCCAAGATTTCCAGGTAATCAGGCCATGAATTGGCGTCTGGAGCCACCTGTGTATTTCCTTTTTCATTTCCAATCTCATTCCTTATATAACCCCAAAACTTCTTAAAATATTTATTTCTAAAATCATCTGCAATATCCAGTTTCTTCTTAATCTCAAACTCTTTTTTTTCCTTTTAATTAACCTTTTATAATCTCTTCTTTTATCTTTATATTCGACTAAACTCAAACCTTGATCTTCAGCTCTATCACATTCTTTTAAATGACTCAATAAATATCTGACCTTTTCTTTCATTAACTTACATTCCAAATCAAAATATCGCTCATTTTTTTTTCTTTTTTTTCAGATTACACAATACTGCACAACTGTAAATTATTTCATTTAACTCCATAGTTATATCTTGTATATCTTTTCCATCTTTTTCTAACACTTTCAACTTATTTGTTACATGCAAAAATGGCTATCTCAAAATTTTGATTGGATGTGTTTGGGGGAATGATGGGCGTAAGGGGGGGGGGGGGGGGGGCTAGTTGCCCTCCAATCACTTTCGACTATTAAAAAGGGCACTAGCCCTTTGAATTTCCAATCGAATGAGCATGTTTTGAAGTTTCTACGACAACAACTTCTATAAAAACCTTATATGCCCCCAGGGCATAACTTAAAACCCTTGCCCTGAGGGTTGTGGGGGAGTATCCTCCTCAAAAATATGTTTACTATCTAGAAATCAACTATGCTGAACAAAATGGCTATCTCAAAATTTTGATTGGATGTGTTTCGGGGAATGATGGGCGTGGGGGGGGCTAGTTGCCCTCCAATCATTTTCGACTATTAAAAAGGGCACTAGCCCTTTAATTTCCAATCTAATGAGCCTGTTTTGAAGTTTCTACGACAACGCCTTCTATAAAAACCTTATATGCCCCCAGGACATAACTTAAAACCCTTGCCCTGAGGGTTGTGGGGGAGTGTCCTCCTCAAAAATATATTTTCTATCTGGAAATCAACTACGCTGAACAAAATGGCTATCTGAAAATTTTGATTGGATGTGTTTGGGGAAATGATGGGCGTGGGGGGGGGGGGGGTAGTTGCACTCCAATCACTTTTGACTATTAAAAAGGGCACTACCCCTTTAATTTCCAATCGAATGAGCCTGCTTTGAAGTTTCTACGGCAACGCCTTCTATAAAAACTTTATATGCCCCCAGGGCATAACTTAAAACCCTTGCCCTGAGGGTTGTGGGGGAGTTTCCTCCACAAAAATATATTTTCTATTTGGAAATCAACTATGCTGAACAAAATGGCTATCTCAAAATTTTGATTGGATGTGTTTGGGGGAATAATGGGCGTGGGGGGGGGGGGGCTAGTTGCACTCCAATCACTTTCGACTATTAAAAAGGGCACTAGCTTTTTGAATTTCCAATCGAATGAGCCCTTTTTGAAGTTTCTACGACAACACCTTCTATAAAAACCTTATATGCCCCCAGGGTATAACTTAAAACCCTTGCCCTGAGGGTTGTGGGGGAGTGTCCTCCTCAAAAATATATTTTCTATCTGGAAATCAACTATGCTGAACAAAATGGCTATCTCAAAAATTTTGATTGGATGTGTTTGGGGAAATGATGGGCGTGGGGGGGGGGAGGGGGGCTAGTTACGCTCCAATCACTTTTGACTAATTTCCAGTCGATTGAGCCTGTTTTGAAGTTTCTATGACAACGCCTTCTTTAAAAACCTTATATGTCCCCAAGGCATAACTTAAAACCCTTGCCCTGAGGGTTGTGGGGGAGTTTCCTCCTCAAAAATATATTTTCTATCTGGGAATCAACTATGATGAACAAAATGGCTATCTCAAAATTTTGATTGGATATGTTTGGGGGAATGATGGGCGTGGGGGGGGCTAGTTGCCCTCCAATCATTTTCGACTATTAAAAAGGGCACTAGAACTCTCGATTTCCAATCGAATAAGCCCCCTTTGAAGTTTCTACGACAACCCGTTCTGTATGAAGTACCTCTGGGGAAAAAAAATAATAATAATAATAAAACATTGGAGCCGTATGGCCTTTACTATAGGCAACACTACAGCATTGCCTCTGATCAGCCAAATTTTCTCAGAAGCATAACTTTTGATGGGTAGGATTAAACTTGATGAAACTTATATATTTTAAATCAACATTAAAATCTGATTCTTTTGATGTATCTATTTGCATCAAAATACCGTTTTCTAGAGCTTGGGTTACCATTGAGCCGGGTTGCTCCTTAATTACAGTTTGTTACCACAAACTGTTTGATTTACTATTAAGACTAGGAAACTAATAATTACCATTGGTGAATTGGCTACAAAAGTCAATTCTTTTTCACTAGCCAGTTTTTTTTAGAAACATGTTTTTAAACTTTTGGTTAGTATGGGCTCTTTTGAGCCTTTTAAGGGCTAAAAAAGAAAATTTCCCCCAGAAATAATTCAATTTTGAAAGAGCATATAAAAGACATATTCACTTTCATCCTAACTAAGGAAAAGGAAAGTTATAGGATAAATCTACAGACTAAATTATGTCCTGGGAAGACATTCTAAAGTGCTGATCTCTACTCCTTTTCCCTCTAGAGGGCACTGACCTTTGATAACCTTAAAAAATCTTTGTGTTATAAAATTAAAACCTTGCAAAATAGATCCTCTGTTTAAGAAAAGTAAGCTGGCAAGAAAAGTATTTTCAGCTTCAAACCTTTGCACAATCTCAATTTATGAGGTTGCAAAGACCTGCAAACACATTCCCAAATTTTAGAAAAAAAAACAATGATACAGGTTAAAATTCTACTCAAATAACAGGAATTACATTTTTTTTAACTAATTAAAAAAAAAAGTTGTTTCAACTGAAATTAAGCAGCAACATTAAAACTTAAAACAAACATAAATTATTATGTATATGAAGGGGGTTGACTCCTTCTCAACACCTTACTTTTTATGCTAAATTTTTTTTAATTTTTAAAAAAGCTCTATTAAACAACCCTTGTGTTTCAGGAGTTGTTCTTAAAGAATTGGGACAAATTCAAACTTTAGTGTATTAAAAAACAAAACAGGTTTCTTTAACTGAAAGTAAGGAGTGACATTAAAACTTAAAATGAACAAAAATTATTCTATATATGAAAGGGGCTGTTCCCTGTTCAACACCCTGGTCTTTATGCTAAAGTTTGACTCTTCCTCACAACTCTGCTTTATAAACCCATAAAAACATTAATATAAAGAGCAGGATGCTGAGCAGGGAACAGCCTCCTTCACATATGGAATAATTTCTGTTCATTTTAAGTTTTAATGTCACTCCTTACTTTCAGTTAAAAAAAACTTGTTCTTTTTATTTGATTTCTGAATATTTTTTAATTAATGCAGGTTTTGAATTTGGCTTATAGTACATGATTTTCTAATGGGAAAGTTTTTCTAATGGGTAACACAAATAAGTTATCAACACTACTTAAGTTAGGGTTAAATTTTTCAGAGTTCATATTATTGACTTACAAACAAAGTAAACATACCACTTGATGCCTTTATTTATGCTCTTTCCAACTTAAATTATCATTTTTGTCAGAAATGAATTTTATCCCCACCTGTATATATACCAATTCAGGGTATATATTTGCACATTAGGGGGGGGGGGAGTAAATTTTATTTCTTATGTAAATGAGAGGTAAGTTTAAACTTTACCCCCCACCCCCCTAATGTGCAAATATATACCCTTAATTGGTATATATAGGGGTGGGGATAAAATTCATTTCTGACAAAAATGATTATTATATTTGGAGAGCATAAAAAAGGGATTGAGTGGTATATTTAAGCAGCATTCACAAGCATGTCTAGCTAGAATCCCATGTCTAGCCAGAATTCAATGTCTAGGCAATGACTGTTCACAAGTAAAATTTGGTGCTTAGCTAAAACTACAAATTCAGTTTCAAATTGTCATTTCTAGCAAATCAAGAGAGCTTATGTGGGCAAAATTTCAAACTGTAATCCTTATTTTTAGCCTACTGTCACAATATAATAGATAAGACAAGTAAAACAATTGCTTTAGTGTGCTTCACTAGTATATCTGGTGTTGCATATTTGTCTAGAATGAATAAAAACAATTAATGAGAAAAACAAAAAGTAATTTCAGTTAAAAAATGTAAACATAGAAGATGAAAATAATGGAACTTGACAAATTCTGACAGTGCCAAATTTTGGGATACCACCAGATGGCTAACTTGACAGTGTATATATATACAAATCTTTAAATTAGCCAACCGCCACCAGTATTTTAAGCCTAGGAGTCCAGCTGGACAAAAGGAAGCATATTAAAAAACAATTCTTATTCCATAATATGTAGAATAATCCTAGTTAACACATTTTACAGGGGGAGTCTTTATCTTCACTTTGTTCTTTGTTTTTCCAGCTTTTTCTAAGAAATTCATGAATTTCTTAGAGCCTATATATTCACAGAATATATACCCCCATGCCCCTAATGTGTAAATATATACCTAGAATTGCATCCTCAATCTAAATATAACATCCATTTGCATCATAAATGAACTTTATTCCCATATTAGCCATTTGGTGGATGTCCCCAATTTTCCCTGTGAATGGTTGTTGCCTAGACATTGAATTCTGGCTAGACACATGTCAAAACATGGGATTCTAGCTAGACATACTGGTCAATATATACCAAATCATATTATTGAGTTTCAAATAAAGTGAATGCACCATTTGATGCCTTTTTTTATGCTGATTATGAATATAATAAGCATTTCTATCGGAAATGAATTTCAGCCCCCCCCCCTATATAGGCTATACCTAACCTAACCCAACCTAACCTAACCCTGAATAGGCATATATAGGGGGGGGGCCTGAAATTCATTTCCGATAGAAATGCTTATTATATTCGTAATCAGCATAAAAAAAGGCATCGAATGGTGTATTCACTTTAGTCCTAACTCAATAATATGATTTGGTATATATTGACCAACATACTTGTGAATCTGCTTTACTTTATATGTAAGGCAATAATATGAACTGTGAAAAATTTACCAAGTTAGGCCTATTGAAAAGTGGTTAGAAAACATAGGCTATTGCTCTCAAACAATTCAGGGTAGGCTATATTCCAATTATGGGTATATATTTCCACATTAGGGGGTGGGGGGTAAAGTTCATGGTAAATTTTCAGTGGGCCGGGCTACTTAATTTAGCTAGGATGAAAGTGAAAACATCATTTTATGCTTTTCCATAGGCCTAAATCATATGAAATAACTTTGGGGCCCCTTTAAGGGCCTCAAGATGCAATTTGTGACAGAAGCAATTATTAAATTATGAAAGAGCATAAAAAAGGCATCATATAATGTTTTCCCTTTCATCCTAGCTAAATTATAGGGCCACCTAGAAATTTACCTTCTAACAGAACCACTTTCCAAGATAGCAAAAACTATCTTGTCTAGAACTCTACCAAATGATTTCAAAAACTGCAAATTTACCACAAGCTATATGACAGACCTATCCCAGCTGGGTAAATAGGCCAGCTAAATGTTTCTTCTCCTTCTTCTTCAATTATAGGCTTCGGATGAATCCATTTAACCTTTTCGGATTGTCTGATTATGTCAGGGGTGTCCTGAGAAATCAAATATAGAAATTAGACTATTATTATTCAATAATAGAATTTATACATCATTGATGAAACCACCTATATTTAGGCAGTTAAAGACACTTTGACAATTCGCATCATCAGTGAGGAGTGTCTCTTGTGTAGTTGGTCATTGCTATTATAGTCAATAATAGAATTTATTAACATCATGATGAACCCAATTTAGGCGTAAGAAGCTGAACAATCGATATCAGTTGAGAGTGTCTCCTTTGTGTTAGTTGGTCAATATTAGGGGTTAGCTTAAGCGCTTGAATATAGCTGATAAAGTTAGCCATTCTTTTTTATGGTTGAGAGTTGCCACAGGGCAACCAAAAAGGACATGGTTGATGGTTTCATCATCGGTTTGACATAGGCGGCAAAGAGGGCTCATTACTGTTGGAATGGTTGTGTTTTGATAGTGATAAGTTTGGCTGTTAAGGCCAATAGCATTTGATCGTATTCTGTGGTACATCTTTGAGTCCTTCTGGGATGTAAATGGAGAAAGGTTGGGTGGACATTTGTTTGCTAGATAAATTTTTAGGCGCCAGTGGTTTACATCTCTTACTGGGATAGGTCTTCCAGAAATTGTTTCTAACTGAAGGGCAGATTTAGCTATTTCATCTGCCTTGTGGTTCCCTTTAATACCCATATGACTTGGGATGTTTGTAATTTTGTGGATATACCTTGTTTAAGTAGTTGGTTCAATAGTACAAGAGTGGTGGAGGTATCATTGTCTGGGTAGTCTGAATGTTCTGGTGATATTGAGGCAAGGGCTGATTTTGAGTCTGAATAAATTATAAGAGGGGTGTTTCTTGGGGGATTTGGCATCTTTATAATGGTTTCCAATGCAATGTTGATGGCAGCTATTTCAGCTGTCATGATACTCACATCATTTGGAGCCTTTCTGCAGCTGCTATACCTAAAGATGGGAAGTGGACTCCACAAGCAGTCCTGAATTCTGTTTTTGAGCCATCCACAAAAATTGGGAGGTGGTGGATATATCTCTGAGACTCAAATTCATGGAATAATGATTTTACATAGGCAAGGGAAAGGTCTGCTTTAATAGCTGGCGCAAACAAAAGGTTCACTTCTGGGTAGTGGTTAGCCCAGGAAGGTATCCGGGGGAATTCAATCCCAATTCGTCGTTGTTCAAAACCAAAACTTCTTCTTGAATCTGAATATAACGGAGATATTAGAGCCATGTTTTTCTTCTGATTAATTTAAAAAAAAAATTCCACAAAAAAATGTTTTCCAAAGAAAAGTAAAGAACTCCATTAAACCAAAAATGAGCAAAAAACAAAATCAAATAATCTACCAAGCGTGAAACTACCACAAATCAGCATCGATAAATAAATGAAACCCAAAACGAACAGAAATTACGATAAATAACCGAGTCAAACTCAAAACGAGCAGAAATTAACATGAGTAGGGCTTAAAACCCTATGCCTTCCAAGGCCAGAACATAACTTGCACTTTACTGACAAAAACAAATGTTTTTACTTTTATAACTTTAATAAATCAAATAATATTAACATTTTGATTACTAAATATCAGTATATGTATATTAAACTGACAATTCACATTCGTTTGTATTTTTTTCAGTAAAGTGCAAATTTTGGTCTGGCCTTGGGAAGGTATAGGGGTTTTGAGCCCTACTCATGTTAATTTCTGCTCGTTTTGAGTTTGACTCGGTTATTTATTGTAATTTCTGTTCGTTTTGGGTTTCATTTATTTATCAATGTTGATTTGTGGTAGTTTCACGCTTTCTTTGATAGCTTGGATACACTTACGCTATTTTGATTTGGTTTAATTTTAAGAGCAGAAGTAGCCCCGAAAGTTTGAACATAATACCCTCAGTCGTTCTTGGGATACTGCTGAGATGCCTTATTGGGAATTAGCATTAACACAGTGCATTTTGATTTAATCTTAAGGCAACATTTAGTTTCTAAACATAATGGGCAAACGGTGGGTTGGCGTGGGAGGGGGACTAGTTGCCCTCCAATCACTTTTGGACTATTATAAAGGGCATTAGTCCTTTCTATTTTCAATCGAATGAGCCCTTCTCGAAGTTCCTACGACGACTCCTTCGATACAAAGTGCCCTGGTCTAAAAAAAAAAAAAAAAAATAACAATACATTGCACCCAGATCGATCTTTACTATAAAAATGTCAAGCCTTCCAACCACTTTTGACGATTAAAAAGGGCAGTAGCCCTTTCAATTTCCAATCGAATGAGCCCTTTTTGAGTTTCTACGACAACACTTTCTATAAACACCTTATATGCCCCTAGAGCAAAGCTTACAGCCCTTGCCCTGTGGGCTTTGAGGGGTTTGTCATCCTAAAAGACCTAATTTCCAGAACTTTCAACTACGTTAAACAAAACGGCTAGCCCTTTGAATTTCCAATTGAATGAGCCCTTTTTCAAGTTTCTACGACAAAACTTTCAATGAAATCCTTATATGCCCCCAGGCCATAATTTACAACCCTTGCCCTGAGCGATCCGGGGGACGTGTCATCCTCTTAGATATAATTTCCGGACCATTCAACTACTTTGAACAAAATGGCTATGTCAAAATTTTGATCGGATGTGTTTGGATAAATGGTGGGGCATGGAAGGGGTTTTTAGTTGTCTTCCAATCACTTTTGACTATTAAAAAGGGCACTAGCCGTTTCAATTTCCAATCAAATGAACCCTTTTTGAAGTTCCTACGACATTGCTTTCCAAAAAAAAATACCTTATATGCCCCCAGGGCATAACTTACAACCCTTGCCCTGAGGGTTGTTGGAGGGTTGTCATCCTCAAAGACCTAATTTCCAAGACTTTCAACTACGTTGAACAAAATCACTATCTCAAAATTTTGATTGGATGTGTTTGGGGAAAAGTGGGACTGAGAGGGGGGTTAGTTGCCCTCCAATCACTTTCGACTACTAAAAGGGCACTAGCCCTTTGAATTTCCAATCGAACGAGCCCTTTTTCAAGTTTCTACGACAAAACTTTCAATGAAATCCTTATATGCCCCCAGGGCATAATTTACAACCCTTGCCCTGAGCGATCCGGGGACGTGTCATCCTCTTAGATATAATTTCCGGACCATTCAACTACTTTGAACAAAATGGCTATGTCAAAATTTTGATCGGATGTGTTTGGATAAATGGTGGGCATGGAAGGGGTTTTAGTTGTCTTCCAATCACTTTTGACTATTAAAAAGGGCACTAGCCGTTTCAATTTCCAATCAAATGAACCCTTTTTGAAGTTCCTACGACATTGCTTTCCAAAAAAATACCTTATATGCCCCCCAGGGCATAACTTACAACCCTTGCCCTGAGGGTTGTTGGAGGGTTGTCATCCTCAAAGACCTAATTTCCAAGACTTTCAACTACGTTGAACAAAATCACTATCTCAAAATTTTGATTGGATGTGTTTGGGGAAAAGGTGGGACTGAGAGGGGGGTTAGTTGCCCTCCAATCACTTTCGACTACTAAAAAAGGGCACTAGCCCTTTGAATTTCCAATCGAACGAGCCTTTTTTGAAGTTTTTACGACAACGCTTTCTATAAAGACCTTACATGCCTCCAGGGCATAACTTATAACCCTTGCCCTGAGGGCTATGCGGGAGTCAAGAACATAATTTCTATCTAGAAATCAACTTCGGTGAACAAAATGACTATCTCAAAATTTTGATTGGATGTGATTGGGGAAATGGTGGGCGTGGAAGGGGTGTTAGTTGCCTTCTAATCCTTTCGACTATTAAAAAGGGCACAAGCCACTTCAATTTGAAATTGAATGAACCCTTTTCGAAGTTTCTACGACAACTCCTTCGATACGAAGTGCCCTGGTCTAAGACCAAGAAACCAAAAAATAAATAATACAGTGTGCCAACATCGATCTTTACTTAGGCAACACTATTGCGCTGCCTATGATACGAGGTAAGTTTTTATATTGATGATAATGTTTTATAAACTATTTTTCTGAAATTTGTTGTCTCATATGCAAGAAACTTTCATTGAGTCCTAAGATACGAACAATATTAGCAACAGAAGGAGCCGATGGCTTAGAATAATTACTCCTCCAAATAATTCTCCAAGCTTCAGAGGTGTGCAATTTTATTATTTCTTGGTTGAGATGGTTAAGTTTTCTCACTATTTCAAAGCATATTTTATTGTCAAGTGGTTTAATTCTTCCTTTTAGTGCCAGAATTCTTGCTCTCATCGTTTAGGCTGTTATTCGTTATTGGATGCAATATTATCTACATTTGGTTCTTAAACACTTGCATAAAGACCTGTTTTCTTGCCATAAAATATAAACATAACTAACAAATGGTTGGCACATTTTCAGCCTAAGAAACGCAGATTGGAAATGAGTTCGGGTTAAAATTTAAACAAGATGCAGCATGTCTACCTTTCTCTTAAAAGGTTGGAGGTGAAAGGGATGAGGAGTTTTGGAATTACTAATGCCTCAATTGGGTCCTCAAATCTTAAAGACCAAAAACTCTTTCAGGATTCTAGTTCAAATAGGGCACATCATGCTTACCTTCGTGCTAAAGAATTATTGGGGGTACTAGAGCTCCTTTTTGCCCATTTTGTTTTTCTAATCATGGTGATTGAAATTTTTTCGAGATTTCGGTTAAACCTAGACTCTTCTTGATCCTTCCTTAAATACGTGCATGATTCTGGTTCAAACTTGGTGCAACACGCCCCTCCCCCTTTTATGTTATAAAACAAGTGGAGAGGTAGTGTAGGTATTTTTTGTTAATGGAGGGACATGGGCCTTTCTGGTCCTCCAGTCATTATATAAGATTAATTAAAAAAAAACTTTTTCCACAAAATAATTTTTCAAAAAAAGTAAAGAACTCCATTAAACCAAAATGAACAAAAATAAAATCAAATAATATACCAAGATGCAACAACCACATATCAGTGTCAATAAATAAATGAAACCTAAAACAAATAGAAATTAAAATAAATACAAGATTCAAACTCAAAACGAGCAGAAATTAAAATGACTAGGGTTCAAAACCTGTGTGTTTCGAAGAGCCAAAACATAATTTGTACTTTACTGAAAAAAAATTCAAAGGAATTTACTGAAAAAATGTGCATTGTCAGTTTAATATACATATGCTGATATTTACTCCTTAAAATCTTAATTAATTTTTCACTTCTTAAAGTTATAAAAGGGAAAGCGTTGAAAAGAATTTTTTTCAGTAAAGTACAAATTATGTTCTGGCTTTTAGAAAACACAGGGGTTTTGAACCCTACTCATATTAATTTCTGCGAGTTTTGAGTTTGACTCTTTTATTTATTTTAGAACACCTTATATGCCCCCAGGGCATAACTTAAAGCCCTTGCTCAAGAGCTCTGGGGGGTTGTGCGAACCCTGTAAGAATTTTTGTACGTTCTTTGGACTATTTTAAACAAAATTGTCATCGCACAATTTCAATCAGATGAATTTGGTGAAAAGAAGGGTTGTTTGGTGTGGGGTGCTACTTGACCTCCATCACTATAGACTCTTAAAAGGGAACTAGAACTTCCAATTTCAACCAAATGAGCCACTTCTAAAGCTTATGCAACCATCCTTTTCATAAGAACCTTAAATGCCCTAGGGGCATAAGCTACAACCCTCGCCCTCAGGCTCTGGTAGTTTGTATCAACCTCAAAAGCCTTGTTATATGATATTTGAATAAAAGGCATGTCTCAAAATATCTTTTGGATATATCTAAGGAAAAGACGACGTCTTTGTGTGTGTGGGGGGGGGGGGCTGCGCTCTGGTCACTTTGCTTCTTAATAAGGGCACCAGAACTTATGGTTACCAAACCAATGGGTCCTCTCCAAAGCATATATGACCAACCTTTTTATAAAAACCTTATATACTCCAAGGGCATAACTTACAGCCCTTTCTCTGAGAGCTGTAGGGGGGGGGGGGGTTGTTGACAAAACCTTCAACTACGATGAATAAAATTGTTATCTTTAAATTTTGATTGGAGGTACTAAGGCAAATGATGAGCATAGAAGGGGGTGCTCTCCCCCTTCTCTTAAAAAGGGCACTATAACTTCCAATTTCAAATCAAATAACCCCATCTGATGTTTATACGACCACCCATTCTATAAATACCTTATTTGCCCTCATAAAACAACTTACAACCCTATCCTTAGGGCGCCGGGGGGTTGTGTCATCCCTAGAGACATTATTATATGTTCTTTGGACTATTTTGAACAAATTACTATCTCCATAATTTGAATCAGATGCGTTGGGTGAAAGGAGTGGTTGCAGGGGAGGGGGGGAGGGCTAAATGCACTCCATCAGTTTTGACGCTTAAAAAGGAACCAGAACTTCCAATTTTCAACCAAATGAGCCTCTTCTAAAGTTAAACAACCATCCCTTCCATAAATACCTTAAATATTCCCTGGGCATAACTTACAACCCTTGTCCCTAATCTTTGGAGTTTGTTTCAAACCCATAAAGCCTTGTTATATGATATTTAGAATATTTTGAACGGAAGAGCTATCTCAAAATTTCTATTACATGCATTTCGGGACAATACGGCGTGTGTGTTTGTGTGCGGGGGGGGGGCAGTACTCAGATCACTTTGACTCTTAAAAAGAGCACTAGAGCGTCTGATTACCAATCCAATGAGGTCCCTCCGAAGTTTATATGACCAAGCTTTCTATAAAAAAAAAAAACTTATATTCCCCCAGGGTATAACTTACAACCCTTGCCCTGAGGGCTGGGGGGATTTGTTATCCTCAAAGACATAATTTCTGGACCTTTCAAATATCTTGAACAAAATTATTATATCAAAATTATGATTGGCAGTGTTTGGGAAAATGATGGGCGTGGTGTGTGTGTGGGGGGGGGGGGGTCATTTGCCCTCTGATCCCTTTCGACTAATAAAAAGGCATTAGTCCTCTCAATTTCCAGTCAAATGAGCCCTTTTTGAAGCTTCTACGAAAATACTCTCTATAAAAACCTTATATGCCCAAGGACATAGCTTACAAACCTTGTCCTGAGGGTTATGGGGGGGGGGTGTCATCCTCAAACCCATAATTTCCAGACCTTTCAACTACGTTGAACAAAATAGTGCAATCAAAATATTGATTGGAAATGTTTGGGAGAATGATGAGCGTGGGGGGTGATGCGCGATTACTTTCGACTATTAAAAAGAGCAATATGCCTCTCAATTTCTAATCAAATGAGTCCTTTTTGAAGTTTCTATGGCTACGCTTTCTATAAAAACTTTATATGCACCCAGGACATAACTTACAGCCCTTGTCCTGAGGGCTATGGGGGGCGTCATCCTCAAACCCATAATTTCCATACATTTTAACTACGTTGAAAAAAATGGTGCAATCAAAATATTGATTAGAAATGTTTGGGAGAATGATGGGCGTGGGGATGATGGGCGATTACTTTCGACTTTTTAAAAGAGCAATATGCCTCTCAATTTCTAATCCAATGAGTCCTTTTGAAGTTTCTATGGCTAAGCTTTCTATAAAAACCTTATATGGGGTATAACTTACAACCCTTACCCTGAGGGACGTTGGGGGGGGGGGGGGTTTATAATCCTCAAAGATATGATTTCTAAAACTTTTAACTATGTTGAACAAAATAGCTATCTCAAAATTTTTATTTGATATTTTTGGGAAAATGGTGGGAGTGGGAGGGGTGTTAGTTGCCCTCAAAGTATTTTAGACTATTAAAGAGGGCACCAGCCCTTTCAATTTCCAACTCAATGAGCCCTTTTTTAAGTTTCTACGACTACGCTTTCTATAAAAACCTTATATACCCCCAGGGCATAACTTACAACCCTTGCCCTGAGGGGTGGGGGGTTGTCATCCTCAAAGACATGATTTCTAAAACTTTCAACTACGTTGAACACAATGGCTATCTCAAAATTTTGATTAGATATGTTTGGGGAAACTGGTGTTTGTGAGAGGGGAGTTAGTTGCCCTCCAATCACTTTTGACTCTTAAAAAGGGCACTAGCCCTTTCAGTTTCCAATCGAATGAGCTCTTTTTGAAGTTTCTACGACAGCACTTCCTATAAAAGCATTATATGCCTCCAGGGCATAACTTACAACCCTTGGCCTGAGGGTGGTCATCCTCAAAGACTTAATTTCTAAAACTTTCAACCACGTTGAACAAAATGGCATTGTCAAAATTTTGATTGGTACTGTCATTGGGAAAATGGAGGGCGTGAGAGGGGGTTTAGTTACCCTCTAATAACGATTGACTATTAAAGAGGGCACTAGCCCTTTCAATATCGAGTCGAACCTAGTAGTTTTCATCAGTAATGTGAAATTTTCTTTTCTCCTTGTTAGGTGAAGTGTAAGTGTCTTGTTTCGTTTCTCTTCTTTTTCATTATTGTTTCTGTTGAAGCGTCTTTTCGTTTTCATTTTCTTATTTTCTTATATTTTAGGCTCCGTCTGTGTTTTTGTCTAAACTTGACGGGTTTACAATAAATTCATCCATTCATAATTTCTAAAATTTTCAGCTACGTTGGACAAAATGGCTATCACAAAATTTTGATTTGGTGCGTTTGGGGAAATGGTGGGCGTGAGAGCAGGATTAGTTGCCCTCCAATCACTTTCGACTGTTAAAGAGGGCACTAGCCCTTTCAATTTCCAAGAGAATGAGCCCTTTTTGAAGTTTCTACGACAGCGATTTCTATAAAAACGTTTTATACCCCAGGGCATAACGTAAAACCCTTGCCCTGACGGTTGTGGGGGAGTTATCATCCTCAAAGATATAATTTTTTAAAACTTTCAGCTATGTTGAACAAAATGGTTATCTCAAAATTTTGATTGGATGCGCTTGAGGAAATGGTGGGCGTGTCTGGGGGGTTAGTTGCTCTCCAATCACTTTCGATTATGAAAGAGGGTAATAGCCCTTTCAATTTTCAGTCGAATGAGCCCTTTTTCAAGTTTCTACGACAACACTTTCTATACGAAACCTTATATGTCCCCAGGGCATAACTGACTATTCTTGCCCTGAGGACTGCGGGGGAAGTGTCATCCTCAAAGACATAATTTCCGAACCTTTCAAAAACGTTGAATAGAATGCCTATCTCAAAATTTTGATCGGATGTGTTTGAGGAAATGGTGGGCGTGAGAGGGAGGTTAGTTACCCTCCAATCACTTTTGACTATTAAAAGGGCACTAGCCCTTTCATTTTCCAATCGAATTAGCCCTTTTCGAAGTTTCTACGACAACTCTTTCGATACGAAGTGCCCTAGTCTAAAGAAAAAAGAATAATAATACATTTAGTCAACATCGTTCTTTGCTTAGGCAACGCTATTGCGCTTGCCTATGATAAAATTTTACTGGTCTTATAAACAGTCAACCTCAAACATGGGATCCCCCCATCCCTCCCCTCCTATTAACCCCCCCCCCCCCACAAAAAAAAGAAATACTTTTCTTTTACAGCCACTGAACAAATGGCACTTTCTAGACAACCCAGGTAAAGCATTTTAGGCAGACTGACAAGCAATTAGGAGTTTAAGTCCGATCTGACTGATAGATAAAATTGGATTCAAATATTATCATAATTACAAAGATAGTATGTAGAATGGCCGAGAAAAGAGAAGAACATTTTTTAAGGGCCGCAGGAATATCAGCGTGCAATTGAAGAGAAACGAAAGACACTCGAAACAATACAAAGTGGATTCAAATTAAACAACGGCTTATTAATAGAACCATTTATTTCAAAGATAAGATTACTTGCTTGTCATACACCCTACAGAGTGGTTTCAGAAGGGAAGAAAAGATTAATATCCATTTAGCGGGGCAAAAAGAGACGTAAGACTAAATTAAACTGGGAAAAAAAAAATTAGAATCGACCCAAGAAAAATGTGTTTGAGCTTTCTAAGAATTTCAATTTTTCTCGATATTTTTATTTTAAGTTCACTAATATGATTCCTGAACGAGATATCTTCATCAAGAAGATTGCCCTGGAACGGAATAGAACGGTCACTAGTTCAACTGAGAGAACCCTTGAAAAATAGGTTTCAGAAAGTCGGGGCTAGCCTGAGAAATATGCGGAAAAATCAGGAAGTTTAAAGTGGCTGCATTTCACACCAGTCAATAAGGATAGAACCACTTTTTTAAACAAAACAATCAACTTAATACAGATCTCAGAATCCGCTCTGACAACAGTGCAAGGGTACTGCTGCCAGCTAAGGCAACTAGAATGTAATCACCAATGGATGGGGATCTACGTTTGGGGTATTGAACGATTCAGTGTGACATAAACGACAGTAGACTGTTTGTTTTGGCTTATATTCGTAAAAATGAAATTATTGGCATGAATTAAGAACAAAACTGGTCCTAGAACTGATCCCTGTAAGACCCGAAACTAAACCTGAGATGACGAACGATCAAGGAGATCGAAACGAAAAATTATATCAAGCGCTAACATTATCTCTTATACCGTAATGAAGTTATTTTAAGAGAAAGATTTTGTGGGTCAAGAAATCAAAAGCTATACGGACGTCCAAAAATACAGTGCCAAGAACTTAGCAAGATAGAAGTGGCAAGATCAGAATCCAGAGCTGAATGTAAAACAAAAATGGAAAATGGTGGCAAAAGCATACTCAAATTGAGTGATTTGTCTAAAAGCCGAAGTGGAAATCATGAAAAAATCCTTTATTCTGAAAAAAAAACAGACGGGGAAGCAGAGCCTTATCAAAAATTTTGCTAAATACAGACAGCAAAGATACAGGCTAAAAAATAGCAGGTTCTCTCCGAGGCCCGGCTTTAAAAAAAGGCCACTCGAGCTCACACGAGTGAACTGACAAAAATTCTAATTTTGAAAGGTAGATTTACAATTCTTGTCAAGGGAGAAATCATTGAAAGAAGAATAAATTTCACTACCATGGGGGTATACAATCACGATCTTAAGAATCTGAGCCTTATAATCGATTTACAAGCCAACTTATCTAATCTCAGAAACCTGCTCCTGTTCAATTGAATTCAAGTAAGTTGGGCCTAGCTATGATTTGAAATTGGGCTAAGATAAAGGGGAACTTACTGTAGAAGCAGATATTTTTTCAACTATTGGCGAATGCCTTTTGAATATTAAGTTCATCCAAAACAAATGAGTCTTCAACTATAGAATTTGGGGATGGGGGGTACAAGAAGGCTGAGACATAGGATTGAGGACAGAACTAACCACTCGCTGAGTTTACAAATATTCTTTCGGCAATTGAAAAATTCCTAAAAATAATGAAGGCGTTTAGCCTTCAAAATCAAAGAATTGTACATATTTCTATTGTTTTGAAACGTTGAACGCAAAAATTAGCTGTAGTTGACGACGATTGTGTTGTCTTATCAGATTTTCAAAGGATATTTTTCTTCTCCAGGTTTGGAGACTGCCTGAGATCATTCATAAATTCAAGAAAATGAATTCTATAGACCTGGAACCACAAACTAATGTAGCACATACTTTGACGACAGAAGTATTGACATGTTCATAAAAAGAGTCAAACTGTGAGCAAAAATCCATATCCCTGTCCAATGCATCCATTGGCATCTCTGCTAACTGAAATCTAAGAACGGTTTGGTCGTTATGACCACATTTGAAGGCAGCCAAGCTCAAAATAGGGGTCCTTTGACTCATCATCTTCTAAGCACTAAATAGAGCAAAAGGAGGAATATGGTTCGATAGATCATTTACTAGTACAAAACTTTGCACCAGATTAAGGGAGGAAAAAACTTTGTCTACCAAGTCATAGTTAAATATGTCGGAATGAAAACTGTTGCTAGGATTTCAGTTGTGAAATCTCCCATTAATATAAGCCCACGCAGACTAACTCTTATTGTCTCAAAAAGTCTACAAAGGATTTGTAAAAATGAAAGCAAGGATCCACTTTGAGACCAATACGCATTACCAATAATAAGGTCCTCCCCTTGAGATTTAATTTCAGCTTAAATTTGAAGTTGCTAAAGTAAGTATTTTATGACGAGAATTGCTTAACACAAACAATTGCGATCTTGCAAACCACGAAAAGGTTAGATTATCTTATGTACTTTACTTATGATTGAACATGGGTTTGGGCCCTGAATTACGGTAATTGACTATATTTGACTTAACTGGGCTCTAATAAACTATTGTTCTTAATGCAGATCTGACAGAGTGACTGGACACAATTTCGAAATTTTATGTCTTTCTTGAAATTGTCAGATTGCCAGGCATGATTTTCAGAGGAACTTAAATAAAATTCTTTTTAAATACCCTCTGGCAATCTTTGTCAAACATTTGAAAGTCCTTAATAAAAGGGAAATTTTCAACATTCTTAAGTGGGAACACACTGCCTTTATTGAGCGACAGTAGCTAAGTAGGGTCAACTGGAGCTGGAGGGTTAAACAGTGAGAGTAGCTGTGACTGTGGACGATTAGACATTTGAAGCCGTCTGTAGTTCACCTAAAGAGTTTATAAAATAAATAAAAATAAAGGGTGAAACAAAGTAAGATAAATAAAATAAAGGGTTCATATTTAATATCTCTATGAGTTGAACACAGTTAACCAAAGTCCAAGTTTTAAACGCGCTCTGGATGTTTAGAACAGGATGTTTCTGAACAGTTTAGGGATTTAAAGAAAATATAGGGATTTACAATTCATAAAACATGTGAACATTTTAGCGGAATAAATTTAAACTTGAATATTTGAGTTGATTAATGGCAGAGGAAAAAGAAAAAGCGATACCTGTAAGGGTTGCTCTTAGAATCCGGCCATTTTTGCAAAAAAGAGCTAGATGAGGGATGTGTCCCATGTATTGAAACCATCAAAGATCATCCGCAAGTCCAGATTAAAGGTTCTGGTGAAGCTTTCACTTTTGATTACCTGTTTGATGGCTCATCTAAGCAGGAAACAGTGTACTATACAGCTGCTGCATCTCTTATTGAAAATATTTTCAAAGGTATTTGAAGTTTAACTAATATTTTTGTTGGTAAACACTTATAGTCAAATTGTAGGTTATGGCCTCTTGTCTAGCCTATTGTTGAAAATAGGTTGGTTAGGTGAATGAATCTCTAGAATGGGTCCAGACCCTCAGTGATCTCTGGGAAGATATTTTGAAGCATGTAACTGCACCCTCTGCAAAGGTCACTGATGTTTGATGACCTTCTTATAGCCTAATCTTTGTTTTATAAAAGTGAAACCTTGAGAAATCATCCATTATTCAAATCAGGTTCAAAAAAAGTTTTTGGTAAAATTCTAGGTCAATATCTACCAAATCATATTATTGAGTTAGGAATAAAGTGAATACCTACACCATTTGATGCCTTTTTTATGCTGATTACAAATATAATAAGCATTTCTATCAGAAATGAATTTCAGCCCCCCCCCCCCTATATAGGCTATACCTAACCTAACCCTGAATTGGCATATATAGGGAGAGGGGCTGAAATTCATTTCCAATAGAAATGCTTATTATATTCATAATCAGCATTAAAAAAGACATTGAATGGTGTATTCACTTTAGTCCTAACTCAATAATATGATTTGGTAGATATTGACCAAATTCTACTCTAGCTGATTTTAGCTATCTTGGAAAGGGATTAGCCTAGGTGGTAAATTTGCAGGTGGCACAATAATGTAGCTAGGATGAAAGTACAAATGTCATTTGATGCCTTTTTTTATGCTCTTTCTTAATATAACAGTTGATTCTGTTGCAAATTGCATCTAAAGCCCTTAAAGGGGCCCCAAAGGTATTTTATATGAATTATGAAAGAGCTTAAAAAAAGCATCATTATATTACTCTTGAACAACTTATCTATAAACTAGTGATATGTTTTTAACCACTTTTCAATAACTTAACTAGTGTTGATAGCCTAACTTCTTTGTGTGGTTACAAAAATGAAATACCTTTGGGACCCCTTTAAGGGCTCAAGATGCAATTTGTAACAGTAGTGATTATTGTATTATGAAAGAGCATAAAAAAAGGCATCAAATGACATTTTCACTTTCATCCTAGCTAAATTGTTATGCCACCTGCAAATTTACCAATTAGGTTAGGAAAATGAAACTTTTAGGGATGGGTCTACAGGCTAAAGTAGCTTAGGCCTATGTCCTGGGAAGGTATTTTGGAAGTAGGCTACCTACCTCCACTCCTCCCTCTAGAAAGTCCTGACCTTTGAAAATCCATGTTGTATAAGTGAAACCTTGCAAAATAGATTTTCTGCTGAATACATTGACATAGCTTAAAATTTTACTCAAATAACAGGACTTGCATCTTAAGAACTAAAGCCAGAGAAAAAGAAATTAATAACTGAAAATTAAGCTAAAATGTTGTTTTCTCAATTTCAATAGCTAGGCTATAGACCTGGGTAAATTTCTAGGTGGCACTATAATGTTGCCAAGATGAAAGTGAAAATGTCATTGCATGCCTTTTCTTATGCTCTTTCATAATTCAATAATCATTTCTGGGGCTAATTGCATCTTGAGCCCTTAAATGGGCCCTGAAGGTATTTTATATGAATTATGAATGAGCAAAAAAACCATCAAATGATGCTTTCACTTTCATCCTAGCTAAATTATATGACCCACTGCAAAGTTACCATGAAGTTTACCCACCCCCACCCCCCTAATGTGCAAATATATACCCTGAATTGTCAACAGCAAAGTTTTGGTTTGCAAAATTCAGCACTATTTTTGTCAACAGCATTTGTAAAACTTGAAACAGTAGGAAAATGATTTATATTTGAGTTGCCTAATAAATGAGGTTTGAATTATTATAAATAAGTATTTTTGGAATATATTACTCTTGAATAACTTATTTATAAACTAGTGATATGTTTTTAACCACTTTTCAATAACTTAACTAGTGTTAATAACTTCTTTGTGTGTTTACAAAAATGAAATACCTTTGGGGCCTTTTTAAGGGCTCAAGATGCAACTAGCCCCAGAAGCAATTATTGAATTACAAAAGAGCATAAAAAAGGCATTAAATGGTATTTCACTTTCATCTTAGCTAATTTATAGTGCCACCTAGTTATTTACCTAGACCTGTCATGTAGGCAAATTTCAGAACCCTCTAGAGAGAGAAGGAGTAGAGGTAGGTACTTCAAAATATCTTCCCAGGACATACTTTAGCCTGTAGACCCATCCCTGAAAGTTTCATTTTCCTAACCTAACCTCTTTCCAAGATAGCCAAAAGTACTTAAAGTAGAATTTTACCAAGTTTATTGAGCCTTATACCTTTGCTCAAATCCAATTTATGGATTTCAAAGATTTGGAGCCTAAATTGACTAGCCTTCTGAAGTTTAAGGAAAAATCATTGAAATTGCTTAAAATCTAGGCTAGCCTAGTAAATTTACAGTTTTCAACACAATTTAGCTAGAATGAAGATGGGCACATCACTTGATGCCTTTTTATGTTATTTCATAATTCAACAATTGCTTTTGGTGGAATTACATTTCCAGCCCTTAAATGGCTCAAAATAGCCCATAGTAACCAAAAGTTTAAATCATGTTTCTAAAAAATGAAACTTTCTAGAGAGAAAAAATTATCATTTTTTAGTTGATTCAGGAATGGTTATTTTTATTTTCATTAATTTGAATAGTAAAATGTTATTTAAAAAAAAAGTTACAGAAATCTTTTGAAAAAGCCAAAAACTCCTAAAATCTGACATCATTTTAATGGGTTTAACAAATAAAATTTTGATATTAAGACAAAGAAAATAATTAGCTAGTTACCATTCCTCAGTCAGCTACAAATGGCAATTTTTCTTATGAAACAGTTTTTTTTTAAGTAGGCTGTGTTAAAATTTGTGGTCACTATAGACTGTCTTACCTTTTGGGGCCCTATCAAGGGCTCAAAATGTGATCCCCTCCCCCCAGAAGCAATTATTGAATTATGAAAGAGTGTAAAAAATGCATCAAGTAATCTAGTCACTTTCATCCTAGCTGTATTATGTTGAAAACTGCAAATTTCAACTCAAACAATTTTATTATCAAACACCTCATATGGTGATGCTGATCAGTGGCAGTTTTTTTAACTGTCACTCTTTGAAATTCAGTTCTTGAATTTTAGCTAACTGTAACAGTTCTTGAAATTTGAATAAAATCCAGCTGAACAATAGGCTACAAATTATATTTCAAAAACTAGTCAACAAAAAAGAGACTAAAACTCAAAATTGAGGTAGGCTAAAACATTTTGTGCCCACATTTAGATAGGTATTGACATGTTATCAATGCAATCTTCTAACCTTAGAACAAGGAAAGGGGGAGATAGCCTATTAGCTTGAAAACACCTCTCTGGGGTACATTTTAGACCCTGGTACATTATGCTTCTCTAACTTTAAGATCCAGTGTGCAAGACTGGGCATTTTGCAAGGTTTGGCTCAAGCCTAGGTTTGTGTCTGATTAGACTCCACTGCTGATCATCAGTAGCCTACATTTAGAATTTTTACTATTGTGTATTTGAGTAATATGGCTACATGGTATTTATGTCTATTTAATGAAAAACTCATCAAAGAGAACAAAAAGAAACTACAATAACTAAATGTACAAAGAAAACAAAAAAAGGATTCAAAAATATGAAATGACAGTAAAATGCAAACAAAATTACTGAATCAGTAGGTCAGCTTTATTTTTCTTTACTCTCCATCTAACAACAGCATTGCCAGGATCTCAAAACTTTGAATAAGGCAGGTGACTTGTATATTCATGTACCATGGAGGCAGATAAAGCAAATATTTTGCAAAATGAAAATATATTGATCTAATTGTGTTGTGGGATTTCTAGAAGTGTAGCAGATTGACCTAGACAGAGCTGTTCCTAGCATTGGTGATGCCTGGAGAAAAATTAATTACAACACAACCTTCAGTACCCCATACTGTTATTTTACTGCTATTGTGTTTTCTTGAAGAGCTATTAAACTTTGGAGTTACTGAATCTTGCGCAAAGATTACCAAAATGTAAGCTAAATAGATAATTCAAGCCAATAAAATCAACAAACTCTTGTACATAGCCTGGGGCTATATCTTGCCTTATCAGAGATGCCATTGCTACATTGTTCATTATTTGTCTCTAAAAACCATTGAATGGTGGATCATATGTTATTTTCTCTATCTAATTTATGTCCTAGAATGTAAGCCTACCCATTAGTTTGCTGATTCATTTGGATTGCTTTATGTTTCAAAATTATTTCTCATAAGCAATTGGTTCATATGTCAAATAATGCCAATTTGAAAAAAGCTAGCTCATATTTATTGCCTATTTCCTGGCATTAGAGGAGGAAAAGGTAATGCATGGCACTACTTTTTCCATAGTCCAAACTTGCATTGCCAATCTCTATTTCATTTTCGTTTTTTATCCCTATATTCACAGCACCAGGTTAATAAAGGTATCTGATATGCCACTACTCATTTACCTAGTTTCAAAACATCAAGGTTTTAAAAGTTAAATCCTCTGTAGGAGTCAACAGAGGGATTTGCAGGAATAATATCCCCAGGAAGATCATTCCAGATAGAAGTGCAATGCTGGATGGAACTTTTCTTCAAGTACTTGGTTCTTGGTGTGTCCTCCTTTAGGTAATAGGACTGAAGTGTGTGCCTTTGTCTGCCTTGATGGCTGAACAAAAGGGGGCACAATGCAAGGGAGCTCTTCTGAGGGACCAAATTCATGTACTTGTAGAAAACATCCATCAATACTGTCAAACCTTTCACTTAGATGCTTGAGCAAGTCATGTGTAGAGGTGCATCCCTCCCTAATTACACTATTCTGGATATTCTGGTGTGGCACCGACATTGTTTTGGAGCACCTGCATATAGTAGGCATCCATGTTAAGCTGTTGGTCTGATGCAGAACTTGTAGAGTGGGATAATCAAGCTGGATGGAAGAAGGTTTTTGAGGTGAAGAGTAACTCCCAGTTTTCTTGTACAGGAGGTTCTCACCCTATCAATGTGGTTATTCCAAGAGAGATTGGTGGAGAAATGAATCCCCAGTAGACAATGCGTGTCAACTCTCTTTATAGTTTCTTTTTTGAAAATAAAACTTGGCTGTTCACATAGCACATTTGATTGGGTAATAAGAAGCTCCTTTGTTTTCAATGCATTGAAGTTGATCATCCATTTATCAGACCATTTTTAAATCAGAGGCAATGCTGTAGCGTTGCTATAGTAAAGGCCATATGGCTCCAATTTTTTATTATTTATTTATTATTTTTTTTCTCAGAGGCACTTCATATGGAAAGGGTTGTTGTAGAAACTTCAAAGGGGGCTCATTCGATTGGAAATCAAGAGTTCTAGTGCCCTTTTTAATAGTTGAAAATGATTGGAGGGCAACCAGCCCCCCCCCCCCCCCCCAACGCCCATCATTCCCCCAAACACACCCAATCAAAATTTTGAGATAGCTATTTTGTTCAGTATAGTTGATTTCCAGATAGAAAATATATTTTTGAGGAGGACACTCCCCCACAACCCTCAGGGCAAGGGTCTTAAGTTATGCCCTGGGGGCATATAAGGTTTTTATAGAAGGCATTGTTGTAGAAACTTCAAAAACAGGCTCATTCAATTGGAAATTCAAAAGGCTAGTGCCCTTTTTGATAGTTGAAAGTGATTGGAGGGCAACTAGCCACCCTCCCTGTGCCATCTTTTTGCCAAACACATCCAATCAAAATTATGAGATAGCCATTTTGTTCAGCATAGTTGATTTCCAGATAGAAAATATGTTTTTGAGGAGGACACTCCCCACAACCCTCAGGGCAAGGGTTTTAAGTTATGCCCTGGGGGCATATAAGGTTTTTATAGACGGCATTGCCGTAGATCATAGCAGCGCGCTAGCGCTGCTAAGTAAAGAACGATGTGGGCACAATGTGTTGTTTTTTTTTTTTTTTCTCCATACCTGGGCACTTTTTTATTGAAGGAGTTGTTGTAGAAACTTCAAAAAGGGCCCATCTGATTGGAAATTGGAATGGCTAGTATCCTTTTAATAGTCGAAAGTGATTGGAGGGCAACTAGCCCCCCCCCCCACGCCCATCATTCCCACAAACACATCCAATAAAATTTTGAGATAGCCATTTTGTTCAGCATATTTGATTTCCAGATAGAAAATATGTTTTTGAGGAGGACACTCCCCCACAACCCTCAGGGCAAGGGTTTTAAGTTATGCCCTGGTGGCATATAAGGTTTTTATAGAAGGCTTTGTTGTAGAAACTTCAAAACAGGCTCATTTAATTGGAAATTCAAAAGGCTAGTGCCCTTTTAATAGTTGAAAGTGATTGGAGGGCAACTAGCCCCCCCACGCCCATCTTTTTGCCAAACACATCCAATCAAAATTATGAGATAGCCATTTTGTTCAGCATAGTTGATTTCCAGATAGAAAATATGTTTTTGTGGAGGACACTCCCCCACAACCCTCAGGGCAAGGGTTTTAGGTTATGCCCTGGGGGCATATAAGGTTTTTATAGAAGGCGTTGTTGTAGAAACTTCAAAACAGGCTCATTCGATTGGAAATTCAAAGGGCTAGTGCCCTTTTTAATAGTCGAAACTGATTGGAGGGTAACTAGCCCCCCCCACGCCCATTATTGCCCCAAAACACATCCAATCAAAATTTAGAGGCAGCCATTTTGTTCAGCATAGCTGTTTTCCCGATAGAAAATATGTTTTTGAAGAGGACAATCCCTCACAACCCTCAGGGCAAGGGTTTTAAGTTATGGCCTGGGGGCATATAAGGTTTTTATAGAAGGCATTGTCATAGAAACTTCAAAACAGGCTCATTTGATTGGAAATTCAAAGGGCTAGTACCCTTTTTAATAGTCGAAAGTGATTGGAGGGCAACTAGCCCCCCCCCCCTCACGCCCATCATTCCCCCAAACACATCCAATCAAAATTTTGAGATAGCAATTTTGTTCAGCATACTTGATTTCCAGATAGAAAATATGCTTTTGAGGAGGACACTCCCCATAACCATCAGGGCAAGGGTTTTAAGTTATGCCCTGGGGGCACATAAGGTTTTTATAGAAAAAATGGTTGTAGAAACTTCAAAATAGGCTCATTTGATTGGAAATTCAATGCTCTAGGGGCATATGTAGTTTTTATGGAAGGGATGCTTGTATAAACTTTGGAGAGGGCTCATTTGATTTGAAATTGCAAGTTCTTATTCAATTTTTAAGAGTCAAAAGAGATCAGAGGGCAACTAGCCCCCCCGTCCTCCATGCCCTAAATGCATCAGATAAAAATTTTGAGGTAGATATTTTGTTAAAAATAGTTCAAAGTTCTGATAACAAAAAAACTCCGGCGTCAACACAGCCCCCCAGGGCCCGGGGGTAGGCGTTGTAAGTTTTGCCCTTGGGGTATATATGGTTGTTATGAAAGGGATGCTCGTATAAAATTCCTAGAGGGCTCATTTGATTGGAAATTGATAGTTGTAATTCACTTTTTAAGAGTCAAAGGTGATTGGAGGGCAGCTAGCCTCCCCCCACACTCCATTTATTTATTTTTTTTCCCAGAGGCACTTCATATAGAAGGGATCGTCGTATAAACTTCAAAGGGGACTCATTCGATTGGAAATCGAGAGTTCTAGTGCCTTTTTTAATAGTCAGTAGTAATCAGAGGGCAACTGCCCCCCCCCCCCCGCCCAAGCCCTTTTTCCCCAAATACATCTGATAAAATTTGAGGTAGCTATTTTGTTAAAAATAGTTCAAAGATCATGTAACAAAAACTCCTGTGCGTATGGTAATTTCGTTAAAAACAGTTCAAAGATCAGATAAGAAAAACTCCTGTGTTGACACCCCCCCCCCCCCTTCAGGGCTGTGGTAGGCGTAGCTCAAAGATCATGTAACAAAAACTCCTGTGCGTATGGTAATTTCGTTAAAAATAGTTCAAAGATCAGATAAGAAAAACTCCTGTGTCGACACCCCCCCCTCTTCAGGGCCGGGGTAGGCATTGTAAGTATTGCTCTGGGGACATATATGGTTCTTATGGAAGGTATGCTCATATAAACTTCAGAGAGGGTTCATTTGAATGGAAATTAATAGTTGTAGTTCATTTCTCAGAGTGAAAAAAGATCATAGGGCAATTAGTGCCTCCTCGCCCTCCACGCCTTTGGGTGTATCGGATGGATAAACCCATCCAATAAAAATTTCAGGTGACTATTTTGTTAACAGAAGTTCAACCATCAGGTATTAAAACTCCAGGGTCGACACAACCCGCCAGGGCCCAGGGATAGGCGTTGTAAGTTATACTCTGGGGATATATATGGTTCTTATAGAAGTGATACTCGTATAAACTTCAGAGAGGGCTCGTTTGATTGAAAATAGAAAGTTCTAGTTCACTTTTAAAGAGTCAAAAGAGACCAAAGCTTAATCTAGTCCTCTCATACCCTTTTTCCCCATGCCCATCCGATAAAAATTTTGAGATAATAATTTTGTTAAAAATAGTTCAAACATCAGATAATAAAAACTCCGAGGTTGACACAAACCCATTTTTTCACTTTGATATTGTTACTTTGATATCAGTTTTGTTACTTTGATGAATATTTGATTTATTTTTTTTTAAGTTTGATTTTGAAATAAGGAATTTTTAAAAATTGGAAATTTTTTGCAATCAAAAACGAACAAAAATTAATTTAAAAAAAAAACTTTCCGAAAAATAAGCTTTTCAAAGAAAAGTAAAGGCCATTTTAAACTTAAGCTCAGCAGATACAAATACCTTTTAAAATTCAAACTCAAAACGACCAGAAATTACTATTAAAGAATAAATGAAACCCAAAACGGATAGAAATTAAATAAACAATCATAGCAAAAACATACAACAAGTAATAATATAAATGAATAAATAGATCTTAAAGCAGATGGATCTTTTTAAAATTAATTAAAAAAAACTTTCCGAAAAATAAGTTTTCCAAGAAAAGTAAAGGCCCTTTTCAAATTAAGCTCAGCCGATATAAATACCTTTTAAAATTCAAACTCAAAACGACCAGAAATTACTATTAAAGAATAAATAAAACCCAAAACGAACAGAAATTAAATAAACAATCATAGAAAAACATACAACAAGTAATAATATAAATAAATAAATAGATCTTAAAGCGAGCAATGCTTAGATTGAATATGAATATCAAGCTTAAAACGAAAAAAAATATTTTCCTATTGAAGTATAAATGAAACTAAAAACGAACAGAAATTAAATAAACAATCAATGCAAACAAACATACAATAGATATTAATGTAAATTAATAAATAAATTTTAAAACGAGTGAATCTTAAATTGAATATGCAAATCAAGCTTGAAACGGACAAAAATCACCACAACAAGAGTTTGGGTATGACCTCCTTCTCTCACTGTAAAAGTCTAAAACCTACTACATCATTGGCACTTTACTGAAAACTAATTTTGAACAGTCTTGGAAAGTGTAAACAACATCAAATTGAATATTAGATGTATAATGATGTTAATTTTTGAAAGATCCATCAGTTTAAGAATTTATTTCACTGTAATTGTATTTTTATTTTCAATACTGTAAGAACTGGAAAAGAAAATATTTGTAATATAATCCGTTTTCAGTTAAGCGCAAATGACGCAGAAGGCTTTTGGTTTTTATTTACAGTTAGGAAAGGAGGCAGTATCCAAAGATTTGTTTGTAGGAAACTATATTCGTCTTTAACAACTTTAAAAAGAGCTAATACATTAAACTGAATATTTGATGTATAATGATATTAATTGCTGAAAGCTCATCAGTTCAAAATGTTACTATAATTTTAATGTTTATTTTCAATGTTAAGTACAAAAGAAAATATTTGTCATAAAATTGGTTTCAGTAAAGCGCCAATGACGCAGTAGGTTTTAGCCTTTTATAGTGAGAGAAGGAGGTCATACCCAAACTCTTGTTTGTGGTGATTTTTGTTCGTTTCCAGCTTGATTTGCATATTCAATTTAAGTTTCACTCGTTTAAGATTTATTTATTAATATACATTAATATCTATTGTATGTTTGTTTGCATTGATTGTTTATTTAATTTCTGTTCGTTTTTAGTTTCATTTATACTTCAATAGGAAAATATTTTTTTTGTTTTAAGCTTGATATTCATATTCAATCTAAGCATTACTCGCTTTAAGATCTATTTATTTATTTATATTATTACTTGTTGTATGTTTTTCTATGATTGTTTATTTAATTTCTGTTCGTTTTTGGTTTTATTTATTCTTTAATAGTAATTTCTGGTCGTTTTGAGTTTGAATTTTAAAAGGTATTTATATCTGCTGAGCTTAATTGAAAAGGGCCTTTACTTTTCTTGGAAAAACTTATTTTTCGGAAAGTTTTTTTTAATTAATTTTAAAAAGATCCATCTGTAGGGAAAGGGAGGCTTATGCTTGGTCCTTGTGTTTTGGGACCGCTGAGTCTGTAGTGGTTTTGTCAGCAAAGTGGTGCAGAGGGCTTGCAAGGCTGCCTCCCATGTCGTTTTTGTAGATGAGGAAAAGCATGGGTCCCAAGACACTGCCCTGGCAAACCCCTACTATCACTAATATTTGCAGGAAACAAACCCGCCCTCTAGCCAGGAAGTGCAATGACGGGTGCCAGCCATCTTGTGCTTTTGCATGCTTTTCCAGTAAAAAAAAAACTTTCCCACATGAAAAAAAAATTCTTAGATGAATCAGTCCCATGGGTATGTCACATTACAAAATTCCAAAATTTAGAGACAGCACTTTTAATAACAATTTAAAAACCTCACAAGAAAGACAATAAAGAAACAAAATAAAAGCTTCAAAATAAACTATTATACAATATTTTATACTTAAACCAGAGATGATGCAGTTTCATATATGCCTTTTGTAAAAAGAGGCTCTAAACAAAGCTGTCTTAAAAGCTGTAATATTATTTATTGCAACAGCATAGTTAGGCAACATATTCAATAATTTAATGGAACAGTTTACAAAAAAAAATGTCCAATTGTTGACTGATGTCATTTTAATGGGTATCGCCATGTTGTAAATAATAGATGAACTTAAAGAAATCACCAGAGATGATGCTTGTACTATTTCAGTCCTTGCTACTTCACTAAAAAAAAATCTTTTGACTTTCAACACCAGGATTCTGGTGATACAATTTCCTGCATTAAATTCTCTTTTTAATGCCCTTTTTTTATCCTTGGCTTTTAGGGACATCTTAGAATATTTCAGACTTTTTCTTTAAATCTCGCATGCAAAAAGCTGTAAATTTTGCTAAGGAATGTTTTTATTTTCTCATTCTTGAATTTTCAGTAGATTTCTTTATCTGTTTTACTATATATTGCATGATTTCTATTTTATTTTCAGGCTATAATGTCACAATCCTTGCGTATGGACAAACTGGGTCAGGAAAAACTCATTCAATGGGTACTGCTGATTTCACCTATAGTAGTGTCCAAGAAAGTTCTGGAATCATACCCAGAGCAATAACGGACATATTTAGCTCCATGTCAAAGTATAGTGACATCAATTTTGGAGTCAAAGTGTCCTTCCTTGAGGTATGGTCATCACATTAAACTATTTTATTATGTATTTTAGAGCTAATTAATGAACTCAATGAAGCGTTTTTTATTTTTTTAAAATACTAAATTTCTGTATTTTTTTTTTTAAGTTTATTTGGAATTTTTTTAATAGAACAGGTTTCAAATAGAAGAGAAGCCACATTGAACTGAAAAATAATTTATCAAAAGAGAACATTCATTTCTAAAATGTACATGAGATGTAAAAATAATTGTTATAGTGCCCCATTAATGCAACTCCAGTGGAAATTTAGTATTTGTCATGTCCAAGAATTTTTTTTAGATTTTATAGACATGAAGTTTTCCATTACTTCTTAGCTCAGCACTTGGGTTATTCTATTAAAATGTTTGGCAACATTTCCAAGAAACTTTCTCAGATAATTCAAATGGAACAAGTATATGTCAGTCGAAATTCACAACCTTGCAAAAGTAATAATGGAAAAGGTTATTCATGCTGACTCAGAAATTAAAATGTATATATATAATATATATCATATATAATAATATATAATAAATATATATATATATAATATATATATATATATATATAATATATATATATATATATATATATAATATATATATATATATATATATATATATATATATATATATATATATATATAATATATATTATAAATGAAACCGGCTATAGTAATTCAACATATCCAAAACACATAATTTTTAAGGAATCTATCGAAAAAAGTTTGCATTTGTTTCTTTGGTCATATTTGTTCTTTTTGATGTTTTTCATGTTTAAAAAAAAAATCATTAATCTACTTTGGTAATACAATGAAAAAGCAGCAATAAAAAAAAATCTTAAGTTAAAGAACTTAAGTTACTAAGGATACTAAAAATAAAATCCTATTCTTCTAACTGAGTAAGTGGAAACTACACTGCCATAAATCTAAGACGTGCTTTAATGTGGATATTGTTAACATTATTTAAGATTAAACTTCAAATTATTAGTTAATTGACTTACCTACAAATACAGCTTTTTATGAAGACCGATTATTCTATTCTGCTATGCTGTATTTATCCCTTTAGTTGTATTGATACGCCAATACATAGTTGTATTGATGCATCAATACATAGTTGTATTGATACATCAATACATTTAGTTGTATTGATACATCAATACATCTTTTGCTGTATTGATATATCAATAGAATCCTTGCTTTTTTCTTATTAAAAAAATATAACTTTTGTCACTTAATATTTACATATTCCCACTTGCCTATATTTTTTCAATAGCATGACTGAACATGATTGTTGTATTACCCCATTGATTTTTGAGTTGATCGACAATCAGCTGCAGATAAATTGTTGAAATACACCTTTGGTTGGGCTTGTTTGTAAACAAGAAAAGTTTAGACTTACCTCATTTCACAATTCAATTTTGGCAACATTGGAGATAATTCACGCATCGAAAAAATCTCAATAATTGTATAACAACCAAAAAAAATCTTATAAAATATCCGTTTTCAGGTATGAACAGACCGAATATGGAACCAGGGGGCAAAAAATGTTTTCATTTTGATGTCCTTGTGACTTGTAGCAACTATTTTTAAAGTATTATTTTCTAAATGGTCTCTTATCTATAAATCGTTTATGCAATATTTAAAAATGGGTAGATGGGCTGCTTAGATAGGTCTGAAGAGCACCAACCCTCAGAAAAATCACAAGGTTGTCAATTCAAAAATGCATTCCTTTAATTTCTGACACTACTAAATTCTGGGATTTTTTCTTTCCCTCCCTCTACAGATTTATGACCTTTATTGTCTTAATTACGAGCATAAAAATGCAGTTATTTAATTGTTCCAAAAAAAAATCATCACAAGGTAATGCACTGATTTAACCTTAGTCCTTCCCATCAAATATAATTCTCAAATTTTTCTGCTTCCCTATTGTACGTTTATTTTTGTAATAGTGAGCTGGAAATGTCCTCTTTAGTCAGTTTAAAAATTGAGCCCAAAAATGTACTTATCTAATTTCAGACCCCCAGCCCCCCTCACACTCCCCATCAAATAATAATGGCTATATGCGTCTACTATATTGGTGATGGGGTGTGGATGTTGTCCTTAAATTGCAAGGTTGTTTGCATTAAAGAAAAACAAATTTAAAAAGAACGAAAAAAGCTGGACAAAAAAATTACCAATCTGCAGGTTGGTTTTTGCAGCTACTCTCACTATGCTCCAGTCATGCTATTGCTCCTGAAATGCCATTTCAATATCGATACGATTCGTAATTAACATGCTGCAGCATCTTATATAAATTAACTCATAGTTGGTGCTTTACGTTTCACTTCAAAACAGCTTGCTCCTATTTTATATTACTAGATTGCAACTGTGGATAAAGTTTCGTTTAGAAACCCGAGATGATTTAAATTTCTCGTAGGCTGAATGTTTTCAAGAATAAAAATTTATGTTTTCCATTCCTATATGGGTATACTATTGTTCTTTTTTTCTCGTGAGGTCTACGTTGATTTAATTAACACTTGTCAGGGGTATCACCGGGACGAAAATCTTCTAGTAAAGGACAAGTTTTGCTTAGTTAGTAAACTCTGTAGATAGATGAGGATCATATCCACGATTTTTGTTATGCTCCTTTCATAATGAAAGGAGCTATGCTCCAATCAAAATGAAACCACGTGAGTGGTGGCAAAAAAAATATGGAAGTGTTAGGGTTCTTTAAGTTGTCAATTTTAAGATCCTGCAGGGAAAAGAAGGTTAAAAACATTGAGCTGAAGGCTTGATACATTGAAATGTCAATGCCCTAGCTAATTGGTGACACAGCGTATATTGTTCAGGGGTATTATAGTTTTACAAAATCAATAAGTTTATAATATCATGAATTCCTCTTTTGTTTTTCTGATGAGGACTAATGTTAGAAGGACCTATTTTCACGTAAAAGAGGCAAATACCATGATTAACAATATTACAATTCAATATGTTTAATACAAAAAAAAATTATTAAATGCGTTATTTGACAACATTCTTATCCACTAACTGTTTTATTGTCTTCTATTTGATCCCAAAACTTACAATGGTTTAACATTTGTATCTGTGATCTATATTTTTTTGGTATCTCCAATGTAAACAACTTCACGCCAACTTCTGTTTTTACAATATTTACTATAAATAGGTAATATTTTTGGTCAATACGTATTTTTTTTTTTTTTTTAGTTGTACAAAGAGCAATTATTTGACCTGCTCTCGTCTAAGCCTCGGTCTGAGGCTATTATCGAAATTAGAGAAGATGCTAAGGGAATCAAGCTTCCTGGGTTGTCTGAAATCGTTGTGACGTCACCATCAGAGGCGCTAACATGCTTGGAATCGGTAATTTGTTCACCTCAATACAACTATAGGCTAGCATACTATACTAGAAAGGAAAACTTTTACATTTTTGTTGCAAGAGTTTTTCTGCTGTCTAATTATTTCGGCCATCCAATGACATTGCATTTCTTATGAAATATAGGTTTTTAGCAATTGTCCTTAAAAGATTTTTGGGACTTGAAGCAGTGATGTAGCTAGGGATGGGGGTAAGGGGGATGGCTGTCCTGAGGCACAGCCTCTGAAGGGGTGCCAATCCGAGGTTTTTTACTATTTTGTTTGCTTACTTTGAGGTAGTGATGATGGAGGGAGGGTAAAACTGACATTGTCCCCAGGCGGTAAAATTCATAGCTTTGCCTCTGACTTGAAGTTACTTGCACGTGTGAATCAATCAAACTGATTCCCAGAAAACAAAAATTAAAAAAAAATTCAGTGATAAGCCTTACATCAGTCAACTAATAACAACACTAATTTGAAATATATTAGATTTTCAGAAAGGGTAATCTGTTAGAATCTAATAGCTTAAGAAAAACACTAAAAAAAAACATTTCCAAAACATGCTTGACCCTGTTGTAAAAACAAGATCGGAATATTGCTTAATAGCAAACCGAAAAATTGGTATACTGAGGTGAAAAAAAAATGTGCGGCAGGAGAATTGACTTGTCGAATTTCAAACTACTAGAACCCCTCTGAAGTTATCAGTAAAGACCTTTACAGGTTCCTTTTTGCTTTTGGCCAAAGCCTTCTGGCATTATCTTACTAATTATCGGCTGATGCTATTTCCCTTTTTTCTCTTTCATTCCCCACTGGAGATCGAAAAAATGGACTGAAAAAAGCATTGGCCCTTTGGATATCTCGTTTCCTCTTATTAGTGCTTTTAGCGACTTCCTTTTAAAGCTATTGTCTGTTCTTTTCAACGAGATTGCCGAATCAGGACAATATCCATAGATTCGAAAGCAGGGTTTTACAATCCCTTTAAAGAAGACAGACGGTAAGCCTGGCTTTGACGGTGTTCCTACTATATTCCTTACTCCTATATCCGCGAAACTATATGAAGGATTCCCTGCAGATTGGCTAAAGGACATATTCGATTTCTTTCTCGCCTGGGGCAATTCGGGAACCTTAATTCTACTTCAACCTCCCATTACGTCCTTTATCTTGTTCCATTGGGTAACCTACTCTGTTCATGTTGGGGAAATGGGCTTTGTCGTATCTTCGTGTAGGTATTTCAATCTCAGAGTTCAAATTTCCTCCCGTGAGCGTTTTTTTTTTTTTTTTTTAATCGAGAAACATTCGGCGCGTAGTATTGACTAAATTTTAATTGAAAGGAATGAACAAAAGAGGTGAGAGGATAGTAACTTAGAATCCTTCTTTAAATGGGAGACTGAAACAAGAAGAACTCAGGACTAAGTGAAAGGAGAACTGAGGAAACAGTTGACGGACAGCATGACTCAATCCTAAACCGAGGAAGTGAAGCACAAGGGAGGATGGTAACTTGAAATTGCGTTTTAAAAAGGATGCCGGAATCAGAAGAAATCAGGAATTTATGAAAGGAGAAATCTGAAATCTACGAAAGGAGAAATCAGGATGTGGTTGACTAAAAAAAAAATTTCTATCTTAATCTGAAGAGCTGAAACAGAAGGAGAAGACTGCAACTTTAGTGTTTTGCAAATATTGGCATGAACTTTACGTGTCAACTCTGCCGTTAGAAGGGTTCAAAAGATATATAAAGGTAAATAATAAATTGTAAAGCACTGAATAATTACCTATCAAATGAATTTAATTGAGAAATTTGCATTCTCAAATGAAGAGAATCTCCTATTGAAATTTTTTAAATATTTAGTTTCTGTTTAGAAAAATATTATGGTAATATACCAGTTACACTGCTAAAACATGGTTTTACTTCGAATTAAGATAGTTTGACGTATTGTCAACTAAAGTACTTCAAAAAATATATAATTGTAAAGTGCTTAAAGTGTTTAAATATTACAATTCCTATGCAAATACTATCAGAATGTAGCATAGTTATTGAAATATATGAAACGGTATGTGGAATTTCTCCTCCATTTTCTTATAAATTTCTTCGTAAAGGTCGGTATGTTATACCCAGATCTATTTTTGATTGAAATTAATTTTTACTTGAATTTTTTAAATAGAAACCGGGATGTGCAAGTAACTGATAGATAAGGCTAATGTGCATCAACATGCCAATATGCAAAATGAATGCCAATTACTAAATATCCCAAACTGAAATTGCAATCACTTGGATACACAAGTGCTCCTAAGAGGCAAAAAGAATATCATCCTCCTCCTGGTAAAAGAAAATTCCCTATTTCATAGAGAGTTGTTTTAATACTTGCCCCCTCCCCCTCGAAGCGGCCACCCATGCTCGTATGCGTCAGCAATTCTATACATTGTGATAATAAGAAGTTTGAAATGACCAAGTTGCCACATTCTGGGCAGGTCATTTTTGTGTTTATCAAAGCCTTACTTTATTTTTAGGGATCCAAAGGAAGACAAATTGGTGCCACGGCGATGAATGACAAATCTAGCCGGTCCCATGCAGTGTTCACATTGACTGTTGACCAGTGGAAAGACAAGTAAGGAATATTTTATTCTTAATATACGTTTTTAACGTTATCTATAATGTAGACTTCTCAAATCTTTGTGAAAAACAAATTCTTAAGTTTATGTAGAAATGTTTGTCGAAGATCCCCCTCCTCCTAGCCTCCTCACCCTAGGATCAATACGTCGGTCTTAGTGTGGTCTTTAAATTTATTAATATGTTATTAATATATAATATGTTGTTTTTTTTCACTAAATAGTAGGCCTTGTAGATTAGACATGGGCTAGGTCTGTGTTTTGGCAAAAAAAATTCTTGGTATACTCTTTTGCTTCAAAAATACATATACTCAAAATCTGTAAATTCTGGGGTTTTAAATGACATGCTATGCTATAATCATACCTATACAGTGTGTGGGATAGGGAGACGACGATACCCATATCTGGGGTGAAAATTTGTAAAACAATGGCCCTAAATACTCTTTTTTATTATAGGTCCTCCCCCAAGGAAAGATCCTCCGCCTCTCCCCGTTCCTCTCAACTCCAAAATTGGGGCAAGTATTTTGTAAACGACTATCCAATGTCTAATAAGACTTAGATTTTGGAAGACAGTAATTTATTTAATGTCATTACAGTCGTCTTAGATTTAGATAAATTTTAGTTGTACTAAAATTGTGCTTATTCAATCTCACTGCACTTATTTCAGGTTTTAGATACATTTTAATTTTTTTTTTCATATACTACTTTGGAAAAAAAATCAAAAGAAATTAAAGAGCCATATTGAAACATAAACCGATCACAAATAAAGTTAAGCAACACTTCAAACTCAAACCAAACAGAAATTGTTATGAATGAAGAAATGAAACCTAAAACGAATATGAATTAAAAGAAATAATCGGACCAACTGTAAGGGTAACAGACATAGATTTGAATGAGTAGATGAATCGTAAAACCAACGGAAATTATCTCAAATAAGAGTAGAACTATCACCACCCCAAACCCCTAGAGGCCAGGGCTTGATTTTCGCTCAACTGCAAACGAATTTCTTTTTCAAGAACTTAGTTTTGTATGTATTATACAATTAATAACGACACAAAAATCAATAATATCACAAGGCTAATCAAAGTTTACTAAAGAGAGCTATCAAAAATAAGTGAAGGGCTACACTCTGCCCCCTGTCAAAATCTGTAAACGATTCGGGTGTCCTTAGTATGTTACTGAAAACGAAATGTGTTTCGAAGACTGTTGTTTCATTCAGTGGCTTAATTTCGTCAAAATCCTAAGGGGAGGAGCAAAGTTGGAGCCATTTTTTCCAAATCAAGTAAAAATGATAGTTAAAAACTGAAAAATGAGCCATTTGGTACCATGAAAGTACTATATAGTACTATAAAAGTACTATAAAGATACTTTATAGTACTATAAAGGTAAATATATTCTAAAGAAAAACTGATCTGTTTCTGTTGATGCTTGAATTATGCAGGCTTGTGTCAGTTTTGACAAGATTTTTGAAGAAACTAAGTTTCAGCTGGGGGGGGGTGTGCAGATTCAGGTCTGGAGGGGGCAAACCAAGATCTGTGAGGGCAGTTGCCCCCCTGCCCCATAGCAAATTACGCCCCTAGTCTCATTCGTCAAACCATCGACAACAGAAAAGAATGAAAATCACGATAACACTCATGACTAATGAAGGTATATTAATTGTTTAAATTAATTCCATGTCGTAAGAAATCCCAAACTGCTGCTATCTTGTATAATTTTGGGGATGGAGGAGGAGCGTGCGTAGCTGTGTTGGCCTCAGGCGGCTTGGTGCTGTGGTGAGTTGTTAGTAGTAGTAGTAGTTTAATTTAGTAAAGAGAAACTTTAAGATGAATTTTGTTTTCAGTAAAGCGAAAATGTAGATGGTTCACTAGGGTGGTATTTCTAAATTTATTTTCGGTCATTTCTTTTTGCTTTAAGTTTGACTTGAATATTCATTTTAATTTCTTTTCGTTTCAGGGCTTACCTATTCTTTCATAGTAGTATCTGTCATCGTTATGAATGATTATTTATTTTAATATTTGTTGGTTTGGGGTCTTGTTTATTCTTTTTTTTTTTTTTTTTTTTTTTTTTGCTTGGTTTAAGCTTTGGAGAACCAGTATTTTTTTTTTTCAGGTGTATTTGAGTATTTTTAGCCTAAGCTTTTAAGAATGTAATTTTTGGGCTGATCACAAATATCAGTTTTTGGACCGAATTTTGTAGGGATCATGTCCCCAAACTATTTTTTTATAATATTCTCATTTTGGCCTGGAGACTTCCGGCTACAAGCTCAAAACTGATCAAGGTCAACAAATTTTTGGCCCATTTTTATATCCTTTAATGCACTTCTCCCTCCCAAAAAGATGTTTGGTTCCCATAGCTGAGGAAACAATTCCTCCAAGTTTCAGAATAAACATGCAATCTGCAATCAAGAAACTGCATTCAGAAGAAACGGGTTTTATAGCCCTAACTAAAAAAATATTTGCTTTTTTTCTGGCCCTATTCTTGGGGGCATCAAATTTTATTTTAAATTTTTTTGCGTTCATTGGGGTTTTTACGGTCCAAGGTTATAAGGATAAAAATTATCCCTTTTCGGTGCCTCATTTTTGGAGGATCTGTGCCCTTAAAATAAGGTTTGTTTTGTAAAGAAGGGCTGCTTGGCCTCGGGACTTACAGTTTTAAGTTTCAAAAGACTGAGAATCAAAAGTTTATTAACGCTATTTTGGATCTTTGTCAGGCTCCATGTCCGGGGGAACTAATATTTGTGTTTCTACTTTTACTGCTGCATCCAGGTCCCCTGAGCCTAAGGACTTAGGATGTATGTTTTGAGCTAATCTGTTTGAAAACTTTTTTGGATATTTGTCAGACCCTGTTTTTGGGAGTCCTTTGCCCCCAAACATTTTTTCTGTACATCAGGCACCTTTTGGCCCAAGGACTTATGGCTGTAAATTTCAAACTGGGTAGGAACAAAAATATTTTAACCTATTTACGGCTCCCTAACATCCGCTCCCGATAAAGATACGTGTTCCTCTTGGTACTGGAAACGAACTGAAAGTTTCAAGTTATTTGGACTCCCAAGATCAAATGTATACCCCTTTTTCAACTATAAAATCTGTCTCTAAACAGTTTGTAATTTACTTAGTTTACGACCCTTACCCTAGGAAATGGAGAGCAGGTCGTCTACGGGGCCATATTTATTGATTGTCGACAACTTTGAGCAAAATGACTATCTTATTAATGTATCAAGTATCGTGAGACGTTACGGATGGGTGGCTACCAAAAAGACTGGTTGCCCTCCAATCGCTTTCAAAATTTAAAAATGGCCTTAAGACTTTCAAGTTTTAACAAAACGCCCTCTAAAGTATCTATGGCTACTCCTTTCATATGAGGTGACCGGAAAAGAAAAACAAATAGACAATAATGCTTGGGAGGCACGTGGCTCTTTACTTGGGCAACGCTAAAGCATTGTGTTGTTGCTGCAATTATGTACACCAAGAAGTTTGTATTATTACTTTAGATAGATAATTAATGGCTTCTCTTAGGACAATACTTACTTTAATGCCTTGTCAAACTCAATGAGCAAGTCAAATGAAAGGAATTGCATACCCCTTAGTATTATGTCCTCTGATATCCACTAAAATGGTAGTGGAAGTTAAAAAAAAGTGGAAGTTGTCTCTGAAGTTAAAAAAAAAATTATACCACGATTTAATTTAAGCAGTTAATAAATAATCAGATGTCCGTTTTGGGCTGAAAAGACGTGAATCGTATTATTTTCCAAAATGCGGTCCTGTCATTTTTATCGAGGTTGCTCTAAAACCAGTTTCAGTCGCCATTCAAAGTAGCTGCACTCGCGAGCTACTTCCAAAATGTGATTAGTTACCCTAATGAAACGGTTCCTTTTTAGTAGAGTCTTATTAACCGCTCTTCGTTGTATTTCTGTATTTTGCACCAACATTTTACATATCTTCTTTAATATTTCATCGGATCCGATTAGATTAATTTAATTAATATTGAATTAAATATAGCAAGCAAAAGAAAAGGAATTGCAAATCTCTCAGTACTCATATATACATTTCTCAGCAATATATTCCAGAGGGATGCCTATATATATATATATATATATATATATATATATATATATATATATATATATAATATATATATATATATATATATATATATATATATATATATTATATATCATATATATATATATATATATATATATATATATATATATATATATATATATATGTGTATTGTTGTTGTTTTTTTCTCCGAGGCCAACTTAAATATCCACTCGTATCAGATTTCCCTGCTCTTTGCTGTTTCCTCCTTAATCTGTTTTTTTTTTTTTTTTAGTGCTCTGTTTATGTCATCTCAATTTCATATGGTGGATTTAGCTGGGTCAGAAAGAGTGGCCAAGACAAAGGCCACCGGAAATAGATTTCAGGAAGGAATTAAGATAAATGCAGGGTTGTTAGCACTTGGCAACGTTATCTGCAAACTGGGAGCAGGTGACTCGAAGCATATTAGCTATAGAGATTCAAAATTGACACGTCTCCTTCAAGGTAAACTTATGTTGTCTCACTTTTAAGTTATTTTCAAATTAATTTTTTAAAGAAATTTATATATTTTGTAATTGCTATGTGTTAGACTTTGTCCATGGGTGGACTAATTCCTAAATAAGTTGGACGCCTTGCCGAATTTAGATCCCTGGGTTAGAGGTCTGGCTGAAATGTAGTGTCCACGGATCGTGGGTAGCACATCGATAAGATAATGGCAGTGAAAGGGTCCAACAAATATATCCTGTTTTGTCCCAAGCATACTTGGTATGCTACGTTACTTTACGTTACGCTATTTACGCCAACGCAATAGATTTCAGGAAGGAATTATGATAAATGCAGGGTTGTTAGCACTTGGCAACGTTATCTGCAAACTGAGAGCAGGTGACTCGAAGCATATTAGCTATAGAGATTCAAAATTGACACGTATCCTTCAAGGTAAACTTATCTTGTCTCGCTTTTAAGTTATTTTCAAATTAATTTTTTAAAGAAATGTATATATTATGTAATTGCTATGTGTTAGACTTTGTCCATGGGTGGACTAATTCCTAATTAAGCTGGACGCCTTGCCGAATTTAGATCCCTGGGTTAGAGGTCTGGCTCAAATGTAGTTTCCACGGATCGGCTATGATGTCTAAAGGACCTGTATCACTCTTTAATCTTGTTAATGTAACCTAATCTTGTAGAGTGAAGTTGATATTTTTTTTATCTTTTGCTATGTCCCAGGAGTTAGTCTTCTCGATTCTATCGCGCTCCTGATAAACTGCCAAGAGTAAATTCTGTCAAGATTAGTTTTTCTTTTATAATATTATTTTGCAAAAATTCTTGTTGTCCTGTTCCTTATGGCCAGGTTACGGCTTTGTATAATTGTATGTTCTTTATTCTATGCCTCTTTCAAAAGAATGTCACGTGCTTGCAAATTGAGAATGAGAATAATGTTCAGGTTTTTAAGCTAAGTGTCTTCTTAGCTGTAATATCTCCTGTGTACAGTACAAAATACGGAGGAATTTTATCCATTGGGAAAACTAGGCTTTTCTAGAATTATTTTTTTTTTTTAAATACCCATAAATTATCTAATCCGAATAAATACCCAAAATACCTATTCCCCAAAATACCAATAACACCCATATTCAAACCCAAAATACCCATAAATTATCAAATATCCATGCATTGTCCTTCCCAAAAAAGGTCATCTAGAATAAGTTTTTTATTAATCAATTACGCTTTCTTTTCATCCCCAATTTTTATACTTCTTTTTTTGGCTCTCATACTTGTACATGGATAGGCACTCCTGCCTCTCGGAAGCCTTCTCTTGTATAGGGGGAAGGGGCTTTTGGCCCTTGTCTACTCGATGAGATCTTCTGATTTTGTTTATTTCTCTTAGGTTTTCCTTTTCTCATGTTTTCTCCTCTGTTCTTTTTACCATAAATTTTGGACTGAGAGTTGTTTCTTCACTGTATAATAAAATTTGAGCTATCTTCATTCGAACTGTCTTTAGCCATGAAAGAAGAAGAAAGCGGAACGATGAAAAAACATAAAGAAAACAAGTGGTTAGAACAAGCCAATAAAGCATGCAAATGTTGTAAAACCATGAAAGAAGGAGAAAGCGGAACGATGAAAAACATAAGAAAACAAGTGTTAGAACAAGCAATAAAGCATGCAAATGGTGTAAAGCCATGAAAGAAGAAGAAAGCGGAACGATGAAAAAACATAAAGAAAACAAGTGGTTAGAACAAGTCAATAAAGCATGCAAATGGTGTAAAGCCATGAAAGAAGAAGAAAGCGGAACGATGAAAAAACATAAAGAAAACAAGAGGTTAGAACAAGTCAATAAAGCATGCAAATGGTGTAAAGCCATGGAAGAAGAAGAAAGCGGAACGATGAAAAAACATAAAGAAAACAAGTGGTTAGAACAAGTCAATAAAGCATGCAAATGGTGTAAAACCATGAAAGAAGAAGAAAGCGGAACTATGAAAAAACATAAAGAAAACAAGTGGTTAGAACAAGTCAATAAAGCATGCAAATGGTGTAAAGCCATGAAAGAAGAAGAAAGCGGAACGATGAAAAAACATAAAGAAAACAAGTGGTTAGAACAAGTCAATAAAGCATGCAAATGGTGTAAAGCCATGAAAGAAGAAGAAAGCGGAACGATGAAAAAACATAAAGAAAACAAGTGGTTAGAACAAGTCAATAAAGCATGCAAATGGTGTAAAACCATGAAAGAAGAAGAAAGCGGAACTATGAAAAAACATAAAGAAAACAAGTGGTTAGAACAAGTCAATAAAGCATGCAAATGGTGTCTTGTAAAGAACAGTAGGATTTAAAAAGTCTGTTATTTTTATTTGTTGTTGTTGGAAACAATGTTTTATATGTTTTTATCACTCATCTTTGAAGTTATTCTTTGATGCTGTGCTTTTGTTTTGTTGTGGAAAGATAAATGAATTAGATTTATAGTAGATTCACATCCGGCAATTTTTTTTTAAGACATCGCTTATGTTTTTTGTGTTTCTGCGTTGATATGGAACATTAATAAGAATGGTCTTGACCACCCCCACCCCTCGCCAATCCCCAAGAAAATCGAATGCTTTTGAATTAATCTTATCGTAATTCCGAACAAATCTGGTATTCCTAATCACATCATGAAATCTCACTCCGCGGTGTCCTTTAATAGTGTGAAAATTGTGACAAGTGGTTCGAAATACCAGGGATTTGTTTGTGGTTATTTTAAGAGTAATTTAAGTTTGTTATTGCTTTTTTTATGACTTCAGTAATTTGTGCAAATAAAAGAGCATATTTTTGGGTTAAATAGTTTGATAATGGCCAAATCCAAGTAAGGGGCTGGCAACTTCCCGAAGTTGGGATAAAAATGCCACAGACAAGGTTAAAAGCAGAAGATAATGCGGAAACAAAATTACCAGCATGCAATAGCCGAGTGCTTAACCTCTACAAAGTGGAGGGGATCTTGCGTTATGATACCAGTTCGTAACCTGAGAGCTGAACTTTCCTATTCCGAAAGAAACCAAAATTTTGAGGTCTTCTACCGCCTAGTATATTGAATAGTCTATGGGGGAATTCTGTATGACTATCTGTCGCCTAGTAACACTAAACTACAGTTTTATCCTGATTGACGTGTCAGCACTTTTCCTAAGAGTAAAATTATAGTATGAGTAAAGTTATCCTACCCTACCCTGCTTATGTGTTTTTACTATAATTGACTGCCGAAGAAAAAATTAAATTGATGTAAATTTATTAACTGGGCTATAGAACCTTCAGCAAGAAGCGTTCAATATCTTGATTTCATCTTTTTCGGAATGATCCTTTGGGTAGTAGGGCTATTCCGCTCTCGGGTAACGAATTGTGCAATTTTTGGTTGCCAGGGTGAATGGAGGAAAGTTCGTTGGTAAGTTATCAAATCTACGTTTCTTCTCTTAATATTTGGATTTGTTAGTCTCTTGGCAACCATGTCCAAAAATTAGTTGTCCTTTTTTGAATACTTTTAGTTACCAAAATATTTTAATTCATTCTATTTCTCCTTATTTTTTCCTTCCTTTTCTTGCATTTTAGGATTTCTTTTTACTCCTTTTTCTTTTAGATTCTTTGGGTGGGAACTCCTACACGCTGATGATTGCCTGTGTCGGACCAGCAGACTATAACATGGACGAGACTATTTCAACAATACGTTACGCAGATCGAGCTAGAAAAATAAAGAATAAGCCTATTAAGAATCAAGATCCTATGCAGATGGAACTTGACATTCTTAAAAAACAAGTAAGTTTTGACTTTATTTTTCTTTAGCTTTTACGCACTGGACTGATGTTGCATTTTAAAAAGCTTGTTCACTTTCAAAATTTAGTTATATATTTTTTTGTATAAATTTGGAAAAATATTTTAATATGTTTTCTAGAGATTTTCTAGCAAGACTTACTTGGAGGACAAACAACTTCTTTTAGATGAAACAGCAAAGCTGGAATCCATATTATCCTGCTGTTTGATGATTAACTAAAATTGAGTAGTATATGATAGAACTCAGTTTAAGAGCCTCTATCAGCTAGTAATTTTGAAGAGTTCTAGAGTCCCCCTCCCCCCTTCCTTGCGCCCTAACAAGTTTCTAGAAAACAAATAAAGAGCTACTACTTTTGTTTCGTTGCTATTTTGTGTCGCTGGGCTAAAAATATGAATCAATTCCTAAAATTTAAATCAACGATTTCGCTCATGAATTCTTGAAAATAAAATCCGTCCTGAATAGTTTTTCCACTTCAAAATCGAAATAGTAAATTCAAAGCCAGTAAGCCTGAACGGCCAGACCGGTTCTAGATTTTGAAAAATAAAAAAAAAGAACAGTTTATCTGACAATCAGATTTTGTGTGGGCCCGAATCGCGATCCAAAGTCTTAAAGTATTTATCACAATGCTCTAGTTTGCCCTGAATTTCTAAGTTTTGTGGTTTTTTAGTTTTGATAAAACAAATGATAAAAATCATATTATTTTAATTCGTATCTAATTAAAACGAAATGAAAGCGCTGTAAAGAATAGGTAAAGAATTTGGTTAAGACAGTAATCGTGGATAATTTTATTTTTATACATAGACTAATAGAAGTCTGAATGTTTTGACCTCACATCATGAAGTCTCCTTCCTTTTCTATTTTTTTCTCCGTTGACAAAACCTATTTGGACGTGAAGCCGAAATACTCAGACTTTTGTTATATTATGTATAAGCTTTTTTTTAGATTATGTATAAAAGGCAGCATGGTCTCTGGAAATATTTACATTCTTATGACTAATTATAACTCACTAGTTATGACTAGTAAAAATTAGTAATAACTCATCTGAACCTGGCAATTTTTCAAGTCTACTGTAGCCCCTACCTTCCTAGGTTCTGAACAATTTTACAAAATTGGTGAAAGCTCTTCTGTTTTGGTTGTAAGGGAGACCGGAAATAACTGGGAAGTTACAAACTCTTGGCACCATCTTAACCTCGATGAATTCACTATCACCTGAAACCAGTATGGATTTCCTACCTTCAGGCGTTCAGGAATGGCCAAGCATTGAAAATTCTGAAAAGAATTGCAAGACAACCATAAAAACTTACTTTTCAAACTTTTTGAGGAAAACTCAGTTATCTTGATCAAACTTCACTCACATTTGGGCTGCTGGATGGCAGTTCTTCAGTTGCGTTTTCAGATTTTTTACGTATCATTAATCAGAGGCAACGCTATAGCGTTGCCTATGGTAAAGGCTATACGGCTCCTATGTTATATTATTTTTTATTTTGTTTTTTCAGAGGCACTTTATATGGAAGGGGTCGTCGTATAAACTTCAAATAGGGTTCATTTGATTGGAAATAAAGAGTTCTAGTGCCCTTCGTAAGAGTCAAAAGTGATCGGAAGGCAACTAGCCTCCCCCCCCGCCCTTTTATCCCCAAATAAATGTAATAAAAATTCTGGGTTAACCATTTTGTTAAAAATAGTTCAAAGATCACATAACGAAAACTCCGGGGTCGGCGAAAACCCCCCAGGGCACGGGGGCAGGCGTTGTAAGTTATGCCCTGGGGCAAATATGGTTCTTATAGAAGGGATGCATGTATAAACTTCAGAGAGGGCTGATTTGATTGATAATCAAAAGTTATAGTTCACTTTTTCAGAGTCAAAAGAGATCGGAGGGCAACTAGCCCCACCCCATGCCCTTTTCCCCCCAAAGCATCAGATAAAAATTTTGAGATAGCCATTTTGTTAAAATTGTTCAAAGGTCAGATAACAAAACTCCGATATCGACACAATTGCCCAGGACCCGGGGGCAGGTGTTGTAAGTTATGCCCTGGGGACATATAAGGTTCTTATAGAAGGTATGCTAGTATAAACTTCAAAAAGGGATGATTTGATTGGAAATTGAAAGTTCTAGCTCACTTTTTAAGAGTCAAAAGTGATCGGAAGGAAGCTAGCCCCCCCCCCCATGCCCCCTTTTTCCCAAATACATCCGATACTAATTTTCAGGTAGTCATTTTGTTCAAAATGGTTCAAAGATCATATTTAAAAAAAACTCCAGGGTCGACACAACCCTCGAGGCCCGGGGGCAGGCGTTGTAAGTTATGCCATGGGGGTAAATATAGTTGTTATAGAAAGAATGCTTGTATGAACTTCAGAGAGGGCTCATTTGATTGGAAACTAAAAGTTGTAGTTCACTTTTTCAGAGTCAAAAGAGATAAGAGGGCAACAAGCCCTCCCCACCCCATTTTCCTCATGCCTCAAATAACAATTTTGAGATAGCCATTTTGTTAAAAATAGTTCAAAGGTCAAATAACAAAACTCCGATGTCGACACAATTGCCCAGGGCCCGAGGGCAGGCGTTGTAAATTATGCCCTGGGGACATATAAGGTTCTTATGGAAGGTATGCTCGTATAAACTTCAGGGAGGGGTCATTTGATCGGAAATCGAAAGTTCTAGTTCATTTTTTAAGAGTCAAAAGTAATCGGAGGGAAGCTAGCCTCCCCGCCCTCACCTCTCTTTTCCCCAAATACATCCGATACGGATTTCGAGGTAGTCATTTTGTTAAAAATGGTTCAAAGATCATATTTAAAAAAAACTCCAGGGTCGACACAACCCTCCAGGGCCCGGGAGCAGGCGTTGTAAGTTATGCCCCGGGGGATTATACGGTTCTTATGGAAGGAATGCTCGTATAAATTTCAGAGAGGGCTCATTTGATCGAAAATTGAAAGCTGTAGTTCACGTCAAAAGAGAACCAGGGGAAACCAGCCCCTCCCCCACGCCCTTATTTCCCCAAACCCATCCGATAAAAATTTTGAGATAGCAATTTTTTTTTTTTTTAAGCAGTTCAAACATCAGATAAGAAAAATTCCGGTGTTGACACAACCTCCCAGGTCCCGGGGGCTGGCGTTGTAGGTTATGCCCTGGGGGTATGTGTGATTCCTATGGAAGGAATGCTCGTAGAAACTTCAGAGATGGCTTAATTGATTGGAAGTTGAAGTTGTAGTTCACTTTTAAGGGTCAAAAGTGATCGGAGGGCAACTACCCCCTCCCCCCTCTACGCCTTTTTTCCCCAACCCCATCCGATAAAAATTTTGAGATGACCATTTTGTTAAAAATAGTTCAAAGGTCATATAACCAAAAATCCGCTGTCCACACAGCCCCCAGGGCTCGGGGGTATGCGTTGTAAGTTATACCCTGGGGGCAAATATGGTTCTTATAGAATTGATGTGCTTATAAACTCCAGAGAGGGCTCGTTTGATTGGAAATTAAAAGCTCTAATGGTTCCATTTTTGTGAGTCAAAAGAGATCGGAGGGCAACTAGCCACTCCCCCCTCCACGCCTTTTTTCCCCAAACCTATCCGATAAAATTTTGAGATCACGATTTTGTTAAAAATATTTCAAACATCAAATATTAAAACTCCGGGGTCGACATGACCCCCAGGGCCTGAGGACAGGTGTTGTAAGGTATGCCCTGGGGCCATATATGTTTGTTATAGAAGAGATACTCGTATAAACTTCAGAGAGGGATCATTTGATTGAAAATTGAAAGTAGTTTACTTTTAAAGAATCAAAAGAGATCGAAGGGTAATTAGCCCCCCACGCCCTTTTTTTCTCAAACCCATCAGATAAAAATTTTTAGATTGCCATTTTATTAAAAATAGCTCAAACATCAGGCAATAAAAACTCCAAGGTTGACACATACCCCCAGAGCCCGGGGGCAAGTGTTTTAAGTTAAGCCTCGGGGCATATAAGGTTTTTATGTAAGGAGAGATCGTATAAACTTCAGAAGTGGCTCATTTCATTTGAAATTGAAAGTTCTAGTTATCTTTTTATGAGTCAAAAGGTATCGAAGGGCGTTAACACCCCCCCCCCCCTCCGCACACACACCTTTTTTTCCAAATTCATCCGATCAAAATTTTGAGATTGATAGTTTGTTTGAAGTAGTCCAATGATCAGATAAAAAAACTTCGGGGTCAACATACCCTCCCCCCAGGGCCCGGGGGATCGGCTGTAACTTATGCTGCGGGTGCAAATAGAGTGGTTATCACTTATGTCAAGTCATTTTAGTTTTTTGTAATTTATTTTTTTTTTTTTGTATTACTAAGTTTTAGATAATAGAAAACGAAAGGTCATAAAGGCAATAAGGCTTTGATGTTTTATTGTTTTTTTAGTTGTGCACTAAGATTAGTGAAAACAGGGCCACCACGGAAAGGTTGTGCACAACCAACCCCCTAATATCCTCCCATTTGCAGCGAAAATGGAAGGATAGATCTATATACTGCTTGTGAATGGTTATCTCTTTTGTAAAGTAAAGTTACTTTAGTTTTTTTAATTATTTTTTTTTTATTACTAAGTTTTAGACAATAGAAAACTAAAGGTCATAAAGGCAATAAGGTTTCGATGTTTTATTGTTTTTTTTAGCTGCACACTAAGATTAGTGAAAAGAGGGTCACTACGGGAAGGTTGTGCACAGCCAGTCCCACCCACCCCTTAGCATTAACCCCCCCCCCTCCTTGTGCCTTTTTTCCCCAAATATATCTTATCAAAATTTGAAATAGTCATTTTGTTCAAAATCGTTCAAAATTCAAATTACTATTACTTAGGGGTTGAGAAATCCTCCATAGCCCCCCGGGGCAAGTATTGGAACTTCTGTAAGTTGCCTATTATTAGAATATAAGGTTTTTGTAGAAGGGGTGGTCGTATTAACTTTGGGGGAGGCTCATTTGATCGGAAATTGAAGCTTCTAGTTCTTTTTTAAGAGTCAAAAGTGATCAATGGGCCACTAACCCACGCCCCACTTTTTCAAAGGCCATCCGATCAAAATTTTAAGATTGCCATTTTGTTCAAAAAAGTTCAAATGCCAAATAACTATGCTTCCGGGGCTAAGGGCCCCAACCCTGGGGAAATGGCTCTGAGTTACAGAACTTGCTTATTGTTACTTTGACACTTTGTTTACTTCAATACTTGGATTTATTGATTTACGTGGCAACTTCGATTTACGGTGCAAGGGCTATAAGTTATGCAAGTTGCTTATTGTTACTTTGATACCTTGTTTACTTTGATGCTTTCTTTACTTTGTTATTTTTTACTTCAATAGTGTTACTTTGATACTAGTTTTGATACTTTGATGAACATGTGATGTTGAAAAGAAAAAGTTTGATTTTGAAATAAGGAATTTTTGAAAACTCGAAACTTTTTGCAATCAAAAACGAACAAAACTTAACTGAAAGAAAAAACTTTCCGAAAAAGAAGTTTTCAAAGAAAAGTAAAGGCCATTTTAAACTTAAGATCAGCCGATACAAATACCTGTTAAAATTCAAACTCAAAACGGCCAGAAATTACTATTAAAGGATAAATGAAACCCAAAACGAACAGAAATTAAATAAACAATTTTAGGAAAAAAAACATACAACAAGTAATAATATAAATGAATAAACAAATCTTAAAGTGAGCAATGATTAAATTGAATATGCAAATCAAGCTTAAAACGAAAAAATTTATTTTGCTATTGAAGTATAAATGAAACCCAAAACGAACAGAAATTAAATAAATAATCAATGCAAACAGATGTACAATATATGCAAATCAAGCTTGAAACGAACAAAAATCACTACAAACGAGTTTGGGTATCGCCTCCTTCTCTCACTGTAAAAGTCTAAAACTACTACTGCGTCATCGGCACTTTACTGAAAACTAATTATATTACAAATATTTTCTTTTGAACTTCATATTGAAAATATATTAAAATTACAGTAAAATTTTGAACTGATGAGCTTTCAGTAATTAATATCATTATATATCAAATATTCAGTTTAATTTATTAGTTCTTTGTAAGATTGTTCAAGACGAATATAGTTTCACTACAAACAAGAGTTTGGATACTACCTAAAGCCTACTGCGTCGTTGGCGCTTCACTGAAAAACGAATTATATTACAAATATTTTCTTTTCCAGTTCTTAAAGCATTCAAAATGAAAATTAAATTACAGTGCAATAAAATCTTAAACTGATGGATCTTTCAACAATTAATATCATTATATATCAAAGTTTTTTTCAATTAATCATTCGAAACGTCAATTTGTGTCAAAACCTATCATAGCACAGCGGATAAGATCCATTTATTTCAATAAAAAGCAACAACAAAAACAATATCCCAAAGGACATCAGCACCTAGAGCGGATGGCCATAGAAAAGTCGGAAGAGGACCTATTAAATCACAAACTGAAAGTTCAAGTGACCTTATCAAGAGTAAAACCGATTAAAAAGCAACAATTACCCCATGTTACCAAAACAGCACCAGATGGCATCGGACTAATGTTTCAGTCCACTCATCTTCGTGAGGACGAATTTGATTTTGTTTATGCTTTCCAAGACTGTTCAAGAAACATATAGTTTTCAGTAAAGCGCCAATGACGCAGTAGGCTTTAGACTTTTACAGTGAGAGAAGGAAGCGATACCCAAACTCTTGTTTGTAGTGATTTTTGTTCGTTTCAAGCTTGATTTGCATATTCAACTTGAGTTTCACTCGTTTTAAGATTCATTTATTCATTTATATTAGTACCTATTATATGTTTGTTTGCATTAATCGTTTATTTAATTTCTGTTCGTTTTGGGTTTCATTTATACTTCAATGGCAAAATATTTTTTTTCGTTTCAAGCTTGATTTGCTTATTCAGTTTAAGCATTACTCGCTTTAAGATTTATTTATTCAATTATATTATTACTTGCTGTATGTTTATTTGCTATAATTGTTTATTTAAATTCTGTTTGTTTTGGGTCTCATTTATTCTTTAATTGTAGCCTGGTCGTTTTTAGTTTGAATTTTAACAGGTATTTGTATCTGCTGATCTTAAGTTTAAAATGGCCTTTATTTTTCTTTGAAAAACTTCTTTTTCAGAAATTTTGTTCTAATTAATACACAAAAAGGTGAGTGTCCCAGTTATAGCCAGTCTCCTCTAATGTTTTTTTTGTTATTTCTTTTTTTTTCTAAGCCTTGTTTCTTGAGGGTTTAGAATTGGAAAAATCTGTTATCGTACTTTAAGGTCAGTTAATTGTTTTAAATTTGTATTTCTATTACTTACTAAAGTTAATTTCAGTTCATTGTAATTTTTACTTGTTATTTCTTTTCAGTTGATTATAAAGGAAGAGGCAATATAGTCTATGAAATTATTTAAATTATTATTATCGTAACAATTATTTAACTATCAATAATTTAACAATTATTAGCTTTTGATTATTTAATTGTAAAAAAAAAAAATATTCTTATGATTGTTAATATGAAAATGAGTAATAATTTAACCTGTCAATTGCTCTTGTGTTCTGTAGCCCCAGTGTTTTCTCTCCATGCTTTGAAGGATTTAAAGAAAGCAGCGTTACTTCTTTTGTTCCGGTTTTAATGTTGTTTTAATGTTTAGTTTCTTTTTCTTTCTTTTTTCTCTGCTTTTTGCCCCAATTTTCATTGAAAATATTCTTGTCACTTTCTCTTCAGCAGTTTAGGAGTGTTTGAATTTGCGATTTATGAATCAAATAGCAGAAAAAGCATTCCTTTATAGAGTAATTTTTTTTTTTTTAGGTTAAGACTCTGGAGTACCAACTGGAAAATTGTGGAACGGGAGCAGCGAATTACGAAAATACAACCGAAGCAATGCAGCTTCGCGAGCGTATTCGTTATCTAGAGAACGAGAATGGCAGCTTAAGTACAGCCTTAAGTTCAGCTATTGAACAAAGTACAATCAATGAGGAGAAGCTGATGTTCCTTGAGAACGCCAACTCAGAATTAAAAAAACGTTTGGAAGAGCTCCAGAACATGGCTAATGTCACGTATGAAGTATTAAACAAGACAGTTGATGTTACTCATGAAGCTAATCAGCCACTGGTTAAACACATGGAAGAAGTGAAAGCACACATATCACTAATTCAGGTAGGAGTTTTTTATGATATAAACTCAATTTAGTCACGTTTATAGCTTAGTTTTGGGACTCAGTTTAAAACTTTAGTTTCAGGAGTTGAGACTCTTAGACTCAGTTTTAAGCTTTGTAAAAACTGATAAACTTTTAATAATTCTATTTTCTCGAGGCAAAGGCCATAAACATTCCAGATATCAAAATCTATTCTGGTAAGCCCAAAGGATGTAACCGCAAAGGCTGCTAAGGCCGTAACCCTCCCAGTTGCCGAAAGTTATTTTGGGTTATTCTGGGTAAACCCCTTCGAAAGGTCAGGGGTATGTTCATCAAGTTAACTTTGGTTAATTATCCTCGTTTGAAGAGAGCTGGGCAGGATACTAGACTATTGGGAGACATGGGTTCATGCATGCCCAGCTGAGGGGAGAGTAGCTAAAGGTTTCATACCATTTACAAAGATAGTTGGGTGGAGGTAGTGTTTGGAGCAATATTAACAATGAGTCCCTCCCTCTGTGTGTGAGCATGGGCAAAAACAATGCTTAAGATGGAACGTAATTGCAATGAAAAGGTGAAAACGAAACACATATTATATGAACAGGAACCTTGGCAGTCAAACGTTGAACATAAGTCAAATATGTCTAAATGGACCCTTTTCATAAAGTGTTAGTAAATTGAAGGGGATGAGGGGAGAGTAATAGCCCCCTACTATTTAGGGTAACCCTGAATAAGTCATGAAGCAATCAGAAATTGAGTTAAAAAATCTTCAAATGAAAGTAAATAATGGCATCAAAGCTTTAAACAAACAGGAACTCCTCGGTATACGTATTAGCCCCCTCCACTTGGGGGAGAGATTTTTTTTTGTGAATGCCTTTAAAATGGAGGGGGTTGTTTGTTGGCATCACTGTATATACATTCACGCAGTACAATCATACCCTATCTCACCCATTATGAAAACCCGGACCAAGGTGCGAGTGCTCCGGAGAACGTAGAAACATAACCGACATTAGATTTTTTCACAGGTAGATAATCCAGATTTCTCTTGAACGCGAAACTTGGCTTCAGCTTTGTAACACTACATTTTAAGAAATCAAATTTTAAATTAATTTATTCCAATACTTATATAAAAACCGGTAATTAGTGGTGTAATGCTACTATTAGATGTTTTTAGAAATTACAAGCAGGTTTCAAAGTCTCGAGTTGGTTTTCAAAGGCATTTTGAGAAAGTTTCTGTCAAAATACATGTTCCAGGGTAATATACACTGAATTGTTAATGGACGAGGACGGATGAAGATATGGGTGGAGCTTTTATACGCGCCAAGACTGTTGTAGCCATATATTACTGAGTCATGATTATACTGAATATAATTTATATAGAGTGGTTAGCATTTAATCTAAGAATAAAGGCTTCAGCTTAACTGTTTTAAAAGTAAATTTTGTAAATAAAACATTACGAAATGGCTGCATTTGCTGCTATCGAAAAATCTGCGAGAGAAGCACTAGGAAAACTTTAGCGAAAGGGATAAGGGCAAGAGAATGAGAGCTCTCCTCATATACATGACCAATTCTGTTCCTTTGAAGCTTTAAAGTAGCTTTTTATGTTCATTTGGAAAGCAATGTATTTAAATATAGAAAAGAGCTGGGCTCGTGCGCTCTCTGTCTAGCAAGAAGCCTATTCGTGGACATTCTGATCTTCTCTTTTCTTGGGCTCTTGACCCTTATAAATGTCTGATGTAGGCTAAACGGGGTTAATTTTTTTTTTTGGTCCGAGCTTGCATCACATCATAAAATCTCACTCCACATTGTTCATTTATGGAAGAAGGTGAGGTCCTTAACCGTATTCGGTAATTGATACATGGTAAATGGGAATAGAAACTCGTATGCTGCCCTATTCTTTTATGCTTAACGTCCTTTACTAGGTTGCAACTACCACTGCAATCATGATAGACAAAAGAGCTTGCGGCGCCTTTGTTTGTGCTGCGGGAGGGTATTTGGGGATAAAACCATGTCTTAAATTTGTATTCCACTTGCACGGCCATCAGCCCGAGAATCAGCAAAGTAGAATCATCATTAAGTGTGAGTAGTTGATAGCACAGTAGCTGACATAATAGAGATCAGTAGCTGAAGAACAGTAATGTGTATGAATTCGAGAATGTCTTTGAAGATCTTTTGTGCATCTGAGAATAAGCATTTAGAAGAATAAAGAACAATTGTAACTGTTACCTCTAATTATTATTATGGTAAGAAGGCCTTTAATACTTATGTTAAAAGAGAGTGAATTGTTAGAGCTACTGTGTATTAGTATGGACTCTCCAAGACTTATATTATACAGAGGATTTGAGTGTCTCGGTTAAAATGTTACCAAAGATTTTTTGGTGTTTTGAGACATCAGGGTGCAAGGATAGATTTGGAAATTAATGTTGGAGAACGAAGTCGCTTGGAATAGGAATAAAATGAGGTTAATGAATTGATGTTAAGTAACCAGAAAATTTATCAAGTGGATGCAGTGAAGGTGTGAAAAGTAGGCCAACCACATGCCACTACAAAAGTAGGACAGAGCATGCTTTTTTGCAGTTGAAACAAATGGAAGAATGGGGGATAAGTCTACGAACCAAGATTAGAATGTCGGAAGCTACAATGATGGCAGCTGTCAATTGTGTCTCGATCCGGCTTTTAAGGGCCATAGTGAAAAAAAAACTTGAGATGGCTAGGACACGTTTTACATATGAAGGATCGCATATTGCCAAACATTGTGCTTTTTGGTCATCCATCTAGGGCAAAATGAAAATCCGGTCGCCCTCTAATGGAATGAGAAGGATTTAAAGAAAATTGGAACCCTATGGGAGGGGTAAAGATGGAAGGTTTGAGTAGATTGTGTTGGTGGAGTATTTTGCACTATTTTGTTGACCTTGGGCGGCTTGGTGCTCCAGTGAGTTGTTAGTAGTAATAATAATCGTAAAGTAGAATAAAAAAAAATAACGAACAATTATTAGAGAAATTGAACATGAATATGCCTTTTTGATTTGGGAATTATCGCAGACGTACACCAAAACTAAAAGCAGAATAAAAGAATGTTATTCTTGTTTCCATTTTTTGGTTTCCACTCTCATTATCTGCCAAAGGAAAAAAAGGTAGAAACAGTCTTATTCACTGGACTATGGAACTTTGGAAAAGGGGCGCTCAAAGTTTTTAATTGTGTTTTAATCTGAATAGTAGTTTGAGCACTAGGAAAATTTCGCTCTGAGGTCGTAAATTATCAAAAGTACTTCAGTCTCGAAAACAAATTAGCGGTCAGTAATACTTGGTGTTGTAAACCTTTCAATTTTTTTCAAAATTGCGAAATTATTTTGCATCTTAGTATTCTTTTTTTTCTTTTGTTTTTAGCAAGAAAACGTAAATCGCGAGGAATGTTTGCTGAATTTAGAGATAGACATGTCTCGGGCTTCAAATGCCGGAGCCATTATAGAACAATCGGATAACGTTGTTGAGAGTAATACGGAAGAGAAGGAAGAAATTCTGCCTTTTGACGAGGACGCGATGAATGATGAAGAGACAGAGGTCAAAGAGGAAACCAATAGAAATGTTTTGGAAAGAGCAAAGATGTCCAGACAAATTGAGGTAATCTACTTAATTTATGCAACTTTATTTTATAAGCTGATTAAAAGCAAAATAAATGTTACAAAAATCAGTAACGGTACTGGTCATAAGGATCCCCCTATGCAGTTTGACGGTAGTGACGCCTGTGATATAATACTTAATTTGGTGTTACAACGAGAAATTGCAAAAATTGATTAAAGACTAATGAGTTGAATCAAATCATAGACAAAGTCTTCACCAGGGTTGCCGCTCTTAACGTTGTTTTGCCCATTATTTTGTGCACGGCTTTTCTGAAGTTTTATTTCCGGAAACTTAAGAACTAAAGCGAAACATCTGTAAAAAAAATAACTTAACTAGGCTTATTTGAGCTAAAAAAGAAATTCTGATTGTACCTATGAATTGAGCTTAAAAAAATGAACTAGATGACTTTCATACATAACTGAAATTCAAAGCAATAAGTATATACGGTCCACACGTAAACATTATTTCTTTTAGGACAGTGGATTTAACTCAAGTTAAATTTGTCTTTAATTGGGCTATGTAATCATTTGATGAACCAACCATAAGCAAAGAAATGTTCTATTAATTTTTTGTATTTGTTTGAGGGTGACTCTAATAATGGAGCGAATCATGATATGGGGCTCCTCATTTATCATTTAATATCTTTGCACAAGAGAAACTCGCTGGAGCTCGCTTGTAAGGAAGGTCCACATGAGCAGTTTTGGCTTAAGGTGGATTCGGAGTGACGATATTTGTTTATTATCAATAAACCTAGTAAAAATACAGTGCTGGATAATGTTGGTTTGCAAAGTGAACCAATACACTGAAGTGAAACAAATGCACAGGTGTAATCTTGTTCTAAGTCATGAAGCTAAAAAAGAACTGTTTTGTATGTCGATCAGTGGTCCGCGTAGCGCAAGTACCGACCTCCTGGTTCTTCGCCTTCAGCTGGGAGTACTATGCGTGGTTGGGGGCAAATCATCTAAAGCCTACGGTGTTTTTCCTCAGATTTCTCCAGGTACCCATTTGGAATATGAGAGGCTCCAAAATGTGTACAGAATTGTATTAGGTGTAATTTAGTACTAAACACTTCAAAGAAATTTTTTGTCAAACTTATGAAATGACTGGCAACGTTTTCTAACAGAATTTTTAAATCTTATAACAATACTTCAACATTTTAGCATGAATGAATAATTCAAATATTAGCGGAAAACACAAGCCTTTTTTCTGTTGATCGTCTTTAAACCTTCTGGCTTTTTAAAAAAAGCGCATCTGTGCATAAAAAGTCACGTGGTAGGTATTCGGCTTTATTTATAAACTCTTCAATTATTTATTGTACGAGCGCACTGAAACTAATGAAAAGGAAATTTTGTTAGAAAATTTAGCGCTGGACCTTGAATCAGATATTTTCTATTATGTTTCACCAGATATCTCACTCCTAGTAAAATGCATGGACCGAAGTGTTCATTACATTGGCTATCTTGCAAAACTCCGCCCGCGCCTTATCTAGCAAAACGTCATTGGATTGGATAACACTCGGCCCGTGCTTGGATTAGATTGGACAACGCTCTACTCGTGTCATTGGATATCGTCAACCTTTATGAGGCCAAATCATCTTATTGGATGGCTTTTGAGGTTTGCAAAAATATGGAATTGGGAAATCTGCAAAAATTAAAAATTTGTTCTTGAATAATACATATGGTTGGCAACTTTTGCGACAACCACATATTGTGGCAAAATTGTTGACAATCTCATCTCTTTATGTATAGGAATTTTTGTTTTGAAAATTTATTTTAAAAAAATTGTCTGTTAGTTAATCTTTCTTTTGATAGTATTTGCACCAAAATTATTTAAGCTTAAAAAATGAAGTTTTTACACAATAATTTTTGAGTCATGGGAATAAAAAAAGGACTAAAAGAATAGGAAATGTGGTGTCACTATGATAAGCGGGCAAAAGGCTCGAGGGAGTGGAGGTAGGTGAAAAAAGAATTCTTTTGCAATTTTGCAATTAATACTATAAACATGTCGAAAAGGTATAATTCTGTGTAGGTTGCAGAAATTAAACTGTACCGAACATAAACGAAAGACATACTCTAAGTAATTACATAATCTGCTCAGTTGCGTGGTGGGCATAACTATCAGCCGGGGACAAGTTTCCTTGCTAGTGTCCCCTTTTCAAAAACTCATAATATAGAATTCCTGAAAAATCTTATTTGTCTTGGAGACCGTCTCACACCCTCTGTGAGTGGTGCCTGGGCATGAAAATCTCTGTGCTCCCCTTTTCTCTCCCCAGACTGGACCTGCTTGTAAGTCATTTTTTCTACTACCCTACCCATTGCTAGTTTTACTCATATAATATTTTATATTTCAAGAAGTTATAGTAGAAAATATATCATTTACAATAAGATGTTTTACCTTTAAAAAGAAACGAAAGGAAAGAATTTTCAGTGATATATTAATATTTGCGTTAAAGGATTATATTCATATTCAGAGCTAAAATTCCATGCCTAGACTTTCTCGTTATGCTCTGTCGATATCATCACCTAACAAAATATGAAAAAAACAGTATCTTTAAACTTTTTCAGGAAAAAAAATGTTCAAAAGCGTGACCGTTTCTCAGTAATCCAGCTCAATATATTTTCTTCCAGTCCCTGAAGAGAAATATCGCTGAAAAACAGGATGCAGTTCGTCGACTCGAGGCTTGTTCGGCGTTCCAAGTTGACATTGAACATGTACAATCCTTGGAATCTCAGGTGATTAACCTACAAAAAGAAAGAGAAAACCTTGTTAAACAGCTAGAACAGGCCCACACTAATCCAGTGCTGAACAAGTAAGTCGTTTTGCTATAGTGAAATGAATAACATCTTTGAATTTTGTTGCAGACAATTATTTAGCCACTCAGTCAACCAATGATAAATTCGTAAAAAAAAACACACCTGGGATAAGAAAAACAGTGATTACGTTGATATTTTGCTGCCAGATTAGCAATAACGGTCTTTTTGTATAATGTTGGTAAATTGTGTTGAGTGAAAAAGACTAAGAGACGTCATTATCTGAATTCCGGGTGGTATCGAGTGAAAATCAAAATTTTCTTAAGTCTTCCAACATGACTTCTAAAAAAATTAATTTTTTTAGTGAAATGAAAACTTCGTTTGAACTTATCTAAATCCTATTGAACTTATCTAAATTTGAACTTATCTAAAATTTGGTATGTTTTACCACCGAATAAACGAGAAACCTTTATGTTTTACCACCGAATAAACGAGAAACCTTTATTTATGATTATGAGCATCGTTGCCGAACGACTGAATGCGAGTCAAATTAGACATTTTTTTTCATCCACGTGAAATCTGGCTTTTGAAGGGTATTGTACTTCTTTGTGCTTACAATATTATGTGATGAATGAACTGGAATTCATAATTACTATCAACCACGTTCTTTTGACAAGAAATAAATCTGTGTATACGATTGGGATTCTAATAGAAAGAAAATGCTAAGTTTTATCTTTTAAGATTTTCCGTTTATTATTAGCATTGGTCATTGGTTGTTTTTGCAGTTTTATATACACTGGGCTCAGTTGTGCTTATCGGACAATTATTTTTAGCTCGTTAAGTATGTCTTATTACTAACCGAGCAATAATTGTATGTACATTTATTTATTTATCTATAATTTTTTTTTAAAAACACCATGATTTTTTTTGAAAATCGGCATAGTACCAATAGTATACTAAATTGGTGGTAAAAAAACGATCTAAATAAATCCTAACTTGAAAATTTCATTTAGGGCCTCAATTTTTGAAAGCATTTTTTCATATGAATGACGTCACAAATTCTTGGAATAGTTGTAATAAGTTTTGCTGAAGATGAGTATCTCTGCTAAATATTTTTTAAAGCACATTACAGTTTAATTTGATTGCCGATAGTATGGAGTAATTTTTCAGTATAAATATATAAAAAGGTTTGCCGAACCAAAGGAAGTGAAATAAAAGCTGTTTTTAAAAAAAAATTAAAACCTATCTTTTTTCGCCGAAAAAAGGTGGTGAAACCTATTCAAGTGGTGAAATATGGTGAAACATTTTAACATGGTCCAATTCTCAACAAACTTAAATTGATGATCACCTTTCGACGAAAGTTGAAACACAGACTTCAATGTTTTGAAATTTTTGAAAATGCTAGTAAATATTTCCAGAATAGATTTTGGAAACTAAATCTTTTTAACGAGGAAAAATACTAACTATTAGGCCTATCAAAAACCGGAATTTCAGGGATACACTAATGAAAAAAATCAGTTTCCAACTTTTTGGTAAACAAGAAGTTAAATTATATCAGTAAACCCTTTAAAAAGTCCAGGGATGGTAGTGGACCTTTATATAAAATAAACTTTTATAATAAAATATATAACAAGATGGAACTTTCGATTACAAATCTATAATAATATAGAGTTTAAAAAAAATGAACTTTTAATCCTATAAAACTTTAGTAAAATTATTCATTTTAGATTTATGGACACAAAAATTTCAACGAAGGAAAGTTTTAATTATTGGATTTACCAGACCTCTGAGGTTCGGGAATGCAGAAGTAAAGCCTTCAGTTTGATATTTATCAGCATAAAAAAAAAAATGATATTTATAAGTAAACCCTACGCTAGTTCCTATGGGCATTAATCCTTCTACGGTTAAAGTGATATAAAATTTTCAGTGATTAGCTCCAATTTCAACAGCTTCCTTATAAGTGTCGGAATTGGAAGGAGAAACTTGAACATCAAATTATTCACCTGACAATCCTACTTATAGTAATTAGAATTAATATTAGTAACTAGTAATTACTTAATTAGTAATATTACTGATTACTTAATGATAGGCTGCTAGTCTCGACTGTTATTTACCAGCTAAATAGGCAGTTAGCCGTACAACAGATAAAAGTTTTCAAGAGACAAGTGCCCTTATCCTGTTTTGATCCTGCCCCCCCCCCCCCCCTTAAAAAATTATTTTAATTAAAATCAAATTGACTAACTCTTGTGGATTTTGTAGACTTTCTGAACAGCGTCGAAAGCGCATGGAAGAGCTTGAGCGTCAAATTAGTGATATGAAGAAGAAGATAGTTGAGCAAAATAAGATTCTTGCCCAAAAACGAAGAATAGAAGCTGATTTGTCGAAACTCTCCTCCCAAATTCAGGCAAGCATTTCATCTTTTTTTCTTTCTACGAGAAATATTGGTATTGTAAACTGAAGTATCTTTGGATGTTTTCATCATGCTAGGAAAGTCAACGTTTAGTCAGCATTTTGTGATTTGCCAAATCTGAAATACTTGTGCAAACCAGCACACCCCTTAGCCTGGTGGTAAAAAAAAGGACATTTGAAGCGTATTAGGCCTTAATCCATAAATTTCAATTCTACCTCTTTCAGTGCTGTCTATTTGAATTTTAAATAGGACCTCCGGAATAAATTGCGACTGCTTTGTTTTTGAAAGTCAGTTTTGGTACTCCCTAAAGGTTCAAAGCGCTTTGCCTCAATAACACGGGAACTCGAGCTAGTAATGTGAGCTTTCAAAGTGTCAACTGGAGCACAATTGGTAAATAATAATTATTGAAGACAATGATCAAATCGTGAAGGCAATTTGACTTCAGATTTTGTCCTAAGTGACTCGCTAGGATATTGAAAGCTTTAGGATATTGAAAGCTTAGGATATTGAAAGCTTTAGGATATTGAAAGCTTGAGATAATGCCGAAAAGCCATTATTCCAATTTTGATATGTTGAACCTGGGTTATGCCAGTAGTAATGGAATACTTCTCTAAAAAGTCTTTCTGCTTGGCACACGAAAGAATATCCCCCTGGGAATATTCGAGATGAATACCAGTATAACAATCTCGAGGAGCTGAAAGTAGGGATCATAGTCACAGACTTTCACCGACAAGGGGTTCGTCACATCTTGAAGACTTCTCCAGTGTTCAGATATTTTCCTGACTGTAAAGTGAAACTTGAAGTACGGCGTTCGTTTCAAAGTCCTTAGAATTCCATGGATGTGAGAATCTAATATCTCCCTCTCAGTTTCTCCCTGTAACCCTAGAAGAGAACAAGCTCTTCTAGCTTGTTCCAAATGTCGCCATACTATTTTGCAATCTCATTTATCCAAGAATGGTTATCAGAATTTTCTTCTTCGGGAAAAACTTCACTAACGTGTTGACACTGACATATTTCGATACGCTATTTTCGTGTCCTAAAGCTGTTTCAAGGACGGTCGCACTGACACTGAATATTTTTGACAGTGTAAATGTTTTTTCCCTTTATTATTTTTTTTTGTTGTTGTTGGGAGGATTTTAGTAGTTGTGTTGGTAGTTTTTTTTTGTCTCTAGAAAACGACCCCCCCCCCCCCCCTCAAAAAAAAAACACTCCGTATTGATAAAACAGACGAATTATATCAAAATATTTGAACATTGTAGCAAATCTGTCCATATCCAATGCATCGTTCCTATCACATGTCCTACGTTTTTACTAACGTACATCGTACGTAAGTTTTCGTTCGTCTACCCAAAAAATATTAAACACCCAGCTGTGATGGTATATGATTGTGTATGGTATGTTCAGTTATTAGTGTATTTTGGACTGTGTGTTGTATATTCCTGTCGCACAAGGAACTTATTTGTCAAGAAACGTCGTTAATCCGATACAATACGACACTGTTCTTGATACTTTCAAGCTGTCTATAGGGCACACAGTGCATAATTACTGAATGCATGAATACAGAGAAGATAAAAAAACTTTTGCTTAATGCTATTAAAGGAAATGCAGTTAACTTGAGTGTCTCTTGGAACTTATGGGTGGAGGGGAAGCTGCACTACCTCAATATTATTAACTGCTTTTTGCGAATTTGTCGTTACAATCTAATATTGCTTGATTTTTTTTTTTGCAGTAAAGTGACTGGTGGCAGTGTAATTTGTTGGAATATAATTTGCTCGAGTTTAGGGTCTTATTTATATGTTTGAATACCAAGAACAGTGAAACTAAATCCTATTGTTTTGAATTGGTTAAGTGGAAAATTCTGCAACCATACATTCGACTATCTTAAAAAAGTAGAAAGAACTTAGGAATTTAATTTTTAGTGAAAAAGTACAATTTTTGGTAGTAGCAAATCAAATAAAGAAACGTGGGGGAAAATAAGCCAAAAGTATATGATAGCCAGGAGCGTAAAAAGATGTAAGTTTCCTTTCAAGGTGTGGTTATCTTGAGGAATCAACAGATTTTTTATGTTCGAGTCCTTCGGATGAAAAGTTTTGTCACATCTAACTAACTAGTTTTTCTTATTAATTTCCACAGTTCAACGTGACAACACTGACAAAATGGGGCATTGCCTTAAAACTATAATTTTGAAACAACCTAAAGGAAAATATTTGAAAGTCGTGGTTTTCAGGTATGAATAGACCTGAGAAAGATTCAAAGGTTCAAAAATGCGGTGGGTTTTGATGTCCTTGGTAATTTAATACTTTGTTGGACTTGTTGAAAGATTTTTTCACTTATCGTCAATTTTGGTTGTGACGAACAATCCGCACCAAAGAGTATGTGTAATGAGATGCGAAAGTGTCTACGTTAAAAAAAAGTGACTCTGCGGTAGTTTCCAGAACTATCTTGTCAATATTGTCAGATACATGTGAATTACAACGACTTTAGTATAAGAAATTTTAAACATAAATTTCTAAATTTGGTAAAATTGGTGTTACTGAATTATTTTAAATTCGGACACTGAACTTATCTCCTTGAAATGCTTTTGATTCTTCTAAAATAAAATTTGGATTCAAAGACTAATTTTGATAGTATCTGATTACCGAAAACTTCAAAAATATATTTTGGTTGTCGCTTCATGGAAGATATTGCCGAAGGTAATATTTGATTCCAGTGTTTTGTCAGCATTTTTTTTCGTTTGTCTAAATTTTGGTTTTGGAATATTTTGTTGTGATATGTATAGTTTTGTACTAGTATATTATGAAAGAATCTTTATTGTACTATTTTAGGATTTGAAGTCAGTCCGAGTCAAATTAATTCGACAGCTCCGTGAAGACAGTGACAAATTCCGTCAGTGGAAGAAACAGAAAGATCATGAGCTAATGCAGATGAGGGAACGTGAAAGAAAACGAGAAGGGGAGAGGATTCGCCAGGATAGGATTCAGTCAAGAAAAGAAACAGTCATGAAGAGGAGACTTGAGGATGCAATAGCTGTTAGCAAACGATTCAAGGTAAAAACATTCATTTTAAATTCACTATAAATAAAATATAGCACAAGTTTGATTTTTTGATATGCACATCGTCAAACAAAACAAACTGTATGAAAAGAAGAGAAAACAGAGGTAAACCGAAAACATACAATTAAAAAAAAAAAAAAACTTAGTTGGATGCTAGTCTAGTTCCGTAGATTTAATATCTGAATAGATATCAGGTAATAAGAACTAGTGTATACTAATATTGGATGCTAGTATAGTTTCATAGATTTATTAGCTGAATAGATATTTGGTAATATTGAAAAGACATCGTAATGTGCAAGTGACTAAAGAGCCTCCATGTTCTAGACAACAACGGTGAGAACCAATGGCAGTGGAGAGGCAAATTAAATAAGTAGTTTTGCTGCTTCAGCTGCTGGTAAACATGAAAAGAAACCTTAAGCCAAGTTGCCATTTGCCGTCTTACGGACAAAACAGAAAAAGAATAAACAAGCGAAATTGCGAGAAATGTGTTTTTTGATGCAGTGGTCATTTCCTGCCTCCATTGGTGGAGGCAGGGTCATTTCCAGGATTTTTTCGGGGGGGGGGGGGGGGGGGGGCTACAAAAAACTTTAAAAAAACCCATCAAAATTTTGTTTATATTCATATTTATTACGTTTTTTGCGAGTCGGACAAACATTTCGGGGGTAGGAAGGGGGGGTCAGACCCCATTACTCCCCCCCCTAGATACGGCCTTGGATGGAGGTATAGATGAAAAACAGTACGTGAAAATACATTCTGTCTGTGGTCTGCTTTAAATCACTGGGGTTATTTATAGCTCCCGGAATTGTTACTACCTGTGCCGGTAAGCTATCAAGTGAAACTGTTGAGTTGGCCAATCGATTTAAAATTATCGAAAAACTTTAAACTGAGCTTCACAGTTTCAGAGGTAGTAATCCCGTGCGGCAGCGCATTCGCGCGTAATGATACTCGTAGACTATACAAAATAAACGACTAATATTGACCTTTATTTTAAAGCATCATTTAACTAGTTAATTATTTTTAGTCTTGATAAAATTGTGTAGAGTGGTGTGTAATTGCGCATCAGCTACTGTAGAAGAGGGATGGTGGATCTTTGTGTAGAAGGGGGGGAGGTGCCTACAGCCTTAGAAGTTGCATTTTTATGACCAATTTTCTTAACTCTTAGCCTTCAGATGAATATAGAAGGACGCTGTGGGGAGGATTAAAAATTCACATATAATGTTCCTTCATTTTTGGATTTATTTATGGACTAAGCCTGTGATATGGGCTCTGTCAGATGATAGCTCTTGTCAGATGACTGTCAGATGACTGCGAAAAATATCTTTTGCTACTCTAGGACGAATGTTTCCTTTTTAAATATTATTCTCGCCTGAATTGATTAACTTGATTCATGGACTAATTGATTTAATGAATCAAAAAGTAATGGATTAAATCAAATTAACGATTAATTCGAATAGCGATTTTGATTAATCTTTATTTTCTTGCCTTAATCACTATTTCTACAGCTTTTAATAAATAATTTAAAGGTACATTTTAGGTATAAGTATAAAAGCCTAACCAGCTATAAATTAAAATCAATATTTAAGAAAAATGGAGAAATGTTAGTTTTCCTTCCTAATGGAAAAGGACTCATACCTGCACGTCGCTGGTCTAATTATCTCTCAAAACTTTTAAGTTCCAAAGGCAGTGAAAATGAAATCAATTTTTTTTAATTGTTTAAGTAGAAACTTTGACAACCATATATACATATAAAAATTAGAAAAAGTCGAAAATTTAATTTTTAATGAAAGGCACCTCTATGCAGCTTTCCTTTGTAGACGTAGTTGCCTTTGTGAATACACAGATCTTTAATGTTCGATTTTTCGGATGAAAATTGTTGTCGAATTTCATTTAACTAGTTTGCCTTGTTCTATTTTTTAAGCTTCAACCTGACAACACTGCCAAAAATGTGATGCCATCCTAAAAATTTTATAATTCTGAAAGAATCAAGCGACAAATGATTGAAAAGGGGTTTTCAGGTATGAATATACTAAGATGGGATCAGGAGACACAAATTTTTTTATTATTTTGATATCCTTTGTTCTTTAACGAATTGATTCAGCTGGGACATATGCATCTCTTGTTTCGATTTTTGTTGGGGGATTCTGTACCAAAATTGTGTCCCTTATTTTGACATTTTTATATTTAAGTTTTTTCCGTGAAGTTCTTTGCCGATAAACAATCACCTACGTCTAATCAATTTTTTACCCCGAATGTTTTATCTTTTCTTTTCGAGTTTTTCTTATCTGGACTTGTCTGTTTTGCTTCTATAGTTATTTTATATACTCTCTAGTCTTCTAATTTTAGTGATTTATCTTTAGTTTAGTTTAATTTTTGATGATTAATTAAAAAAAAAATCCGAAAAAGAAGCATTCTAAAGAAAAGTAAAGGCCATATTAAAATTAAAATCAAAAGAAATGGAAACCTACAATAACTCAAACTCAAAACAACCAGAAATCAATATCAAAGAATAAATAAAACCCAAAACTGTTCAGAAATTAAATAAACAATTATAGCAAAAAAAACATACAATAGGTAGTAATATAAATGAATAAATAAACCTCAAAACGAGTAAAAGTTAAGCTGATCAGGCAAATAAAGCTTAAAACAAACAAAAATATTTTGCTATTGAGGCATAGATGAAACCCAAAACGAACAGAAATTAAATAAAAATCATAGCAAACAAAAAAACAATAGTTACTAATATAAATTACTAAGTAAATCTTAAAACGAGTGAATTTTAAATTGAATGTGCAAATCCAGCTTGAAAGGAACAAAAATCTCTACGAAGAAGAGTTTGGGTTTTGTCTCCTTCTTTCATTGTAAAAGTCTAAAACCTACTGCGTTATTAGCGCTTTACTGAAAACTATAGGTGTCTTGAACGCTCTTGAAAAGTACAAATAATACCAAACTAAATGTTTGATATATAATGCTATTAATTTTTGAAAGACCATCAGTTCAAAATTTAATTTTACTCTAATTTTTATGTATATTTGTAATATGATTCGTTTTCAGTAAAGCGCCAATGACACAGTAGGCTTTAGAATTCTACAGTAAGGGAAGGGGGCAGTATCCAAACTCTTGTTTGTAGTGAAACTATATTTGTCTTGAACAGTCTTGGAAAGAACTAATAAAATTAAACTAAATATTTGATATATAATGATTTTAATTGCTGAAAGCTCGTCAGTTCAAAATTTAATTTTATAGTAATGTTTATGTTTATTTTCAATGTTGTAATAAGTACAAAAGAAAGTATTTGTAATATAGTACATTTTCAGTAAAGCGCCAATGACGTAGTAGGTCTTAGACTTTTACAATGAAAGGAAGAGGCAAAACCCAAACTTTTCTTTGTAGAGATTTTTGCTCGTTTCAACCTGGATTTGCATATTCAATTTTAAGTTTCACTCATTTTCAGATTTATTTACTCATTTATATTAGTAAACTATTGTTTCTTTATTTGCTATGATTATTTATTTGATTTCTGTTCGTTTTGGGTTTCATTTATCCCTCAATAGCAAAATATTTTTGTTCATTTTAAGCTTGATTTGCATATTTAGCTTAAGTTTTACTTGTTTTGAGCTTTATTCCTTCCTTTATATTACTACCTGTTGTATGTTTTTGCTATTATTGTTTATTTAATTTCCGTTCGTTTTGGGTTTCATTTATTCTTTAATAGTAATTTCTGGTTGTAGTTTCGTCCGTTTTGGGTTTCATTTATTCTTTAATATTAATTTAACGTTGTTCTGAGTTTTAGCTATTGTAGGTTTCTATTTCTTCTGATCTTAAGTTTAATGTGGCCTTTACTTTTCTTTAGAAAACTTCTTTTTCGGAAAGTTTTTTTTAGAATTAATTTTTGTTCGTTTTTGATTGCCAAAGTTTCAAGTTTTTCAAAACTCCCTATTTCAAAATATGTTTTTATTCCAAAATAAATTAAAAATTTTGGTAAGAACTAATAAACTGAAACTGAATGAACTTAAACTGAATATTGGATATATAATGATATTAATTGCGGAGAGCTCACCAGCTCAATATTTTGTTTCACTCAGGCCGGATTTATAGCTTTGACGCATCTAGGCCCAAGCTTTTTTGCCGCTCCGTTTTGGCAAGATTTTCGGGGAAACCCCTAAGCTTTTGGAATGGTGAAAGCCCCAGGCCTAGTGGGCCTATTGCTAAACCCAGGGTCTGTTGCAATTTTCATTTTATTTTCAATGTTGCAATAAGAACAAAAGAAAATATTTTTAATATAATTCCTTTTTGTAAAGCGCTAAATACGCAGTGGGCCTTATACTTTTACCGTTGGAGAAACGGGCAGTAACTATGCTCTTGTTTTTAGTGAAGACACCATTCAGTAGAAGTACATAACCCCTACTTCCTGAAAACGATCGAGGTCTAACAACCAACCGTTAATCCAATTCTCACTTATGTTTGAATTCTGTTCTCACAATTATTGTAATAAAAAAAGGATCACTTTTGATGGCTCTAGTTGCCCTATGATCACTTTTGACTCTTAAGAAGAGCACTAGAAATTCTGATTTACAATCGAATAAGCCCCCTCCGAAGTTTATACGGTTATCCCATCCATAAAAACCTATATGCCCCCAGGGCACATTTTACAACACTTGCCCCTTGATTCTGGGGGGGGGGGGCTGTTTTATCTCTGAAGTTTGTTATATTATCTTTCTTGTAGTTTGAACAAAATGGCTATATATAAATTCTATTGGGCGTATTTGGGGAAAAAGTTAGCTACGACCACACGCTCTTACAATGAAATAACCATTATACGTCCCCGAGGCATAGATAACCTTTAAAACACATTGCCCCGCTATGCCTCTGGGGGGTGTGGGTCGACCACGAAGGTTTTGTTATCTGATGTTGAACTATTTAAACAAAAGTACTATCTCAAAATTTGTATTCGATTGGTTTGGGAAAAAAAGGCTCGGGTGGGGGGGGGGGCTAGTTGCCGTCGGATCTCTTTTGACTCTTAAAAAGTTAACTAGGACTTTCAATTTCCAATCAAATGAGCCCTCTCCGAAGTTTATACGAGCATCCTTTCCATAAGAACCATATATGTCCCATTGAAATAAATTACAACGCCTTCCCCTGGGCCTTGGGGGCTGTATCGACCCCTGAGCTTTCTGTATCTAACCTTTGAACTATTTTTTAAAAATGGCTCAAAATTTATATCGGATGGGTTTGGGGGAAAAGTACTTGGGAGAGACTAATTGCTCTTCGATCTCTTTTGACTCCTAAAAAGTGAACCAGAACTTCAATTTCCATTCAAATTAGCCCTCTCTGAAATTTATACGAGCATCCCTTCCATAAGAACTATATATGCCCCCTTGGGCATAACTTACAACGCCTGCCCCCAGGCACTGGGGGTTGTATCAACATCGGAGTTTTTCAGTTTGGCCTTTGAACTATTTTTAGCAAAATAGCTATTTCAAAATTTTTATCGGATGGGCTGGGGAAAAAAGGGCGTGGGGGGGCTAGTTGTCATCGGATCTGTTTTGACGCTTAAAAAGTGAACTAAAACTTTCAATTTCCAATCAAATGAGCCCTCTCTGAAGTTTACATGAGCATCCCTTCTATAAGAACCATATATGCCCCCAGGGTATAACTTAAAACATCTGCCCCGGGCCCTGGGGGTTGTGTCGACACCGGGGTTTTTATTATCTGACCTTTGAACTATTTTTTAACAGATTGGTTATTTCAAAATTTTTATCGGATGCATTTGCGGAGAAAGTGGCGTGGGGGACTAGTTGCCCTTCGATCTCTTTTGACTCTTAAAAACCGAACTAGAACTTTCAATTTCCAATCAAATGAGCCCTCTCTGAAGTTTATACGATCATCCCTTCCATAAGAACTAGATATGGCCCCCATGGGTATAACTTACAACGCCTGCTCCCAGGCACTGGGGGTTGTATCAACATCGGAGTTTTTCAGTTTGGCCTTTGAACTATTTTTAGCAAAATAGCTATTTCAAAATTTTTATCGGATGGGCTGGGGAAAAAAGGGCGTGGGGGGGGCTAGTTGTCATCGGATCTGTTTTGACGCTTAAAAAATGAACTAAAACTTTCGATTTCCAATCAAATGAGTCCTCTCTGAAGTTTTTATGAGCATCCCTTCTATAAGAACCATATATGCCCCCTGGGCATAACTTAAAACGCCTGCTCTTAGGCCCTGAGGGGGGGGGGGTGTTGACACCGGAGTTTTTATTATCTGACCTTTGAACTATTTTTTAGCAAAATGGCTATATCAAAATTTTTATCGGATGCATTTGCGGAGAAAGTGGCGTGGAGGGGCTAGTTGTCCTTCGATCTCTTTTGACTCTTAGAAACCGAACTAGAACTTACAATTTTAACCAAATGAGCCCTCTCTCAAGTTTATACGAGAATCCTTTCCCTCACAACCATATATACTCCCTGGGCATAGCTTACAACGCCTGCCCCCGGGCCCTGGGGGATTGTGTCGATCCAGGAGTGTTTGTTATATGATCTTTGGACTATATTTAAAAAATGGCTATCTCAAAGTTCTTATCGCATGGGTTTGAGGAAAGTAGGGCGTGGAGGAGTCGGGGCTAGTTTCCCTTCGATCTCTTTTGACTCTTAAAAACCGAACTAGAACTTTCAATTTTCAATCAAATGAGCCCTCTCTCAAGTTTATACGCATGCCCCTGGGGGCTTGTGTTGACTCCGGAGTTTTTGTTATCTGATCTTTGAACTATTTTTAACAAAAGGGCTATCTCAAAATTTTATTGTATACATTTCGGGGAAAAGGCATGGGGGAGGGCTAGTAGCCCTCCAATTTCTTTTGATTCTCAAAAACTGAACTAGAATTTTCAATTTCCAATCAAATGAACCCTCTCTAAAGTTTATACGAGCATCCTTTCCATAAGAACCATATATGCCCCAAGAGCATAATTTACAACGCCTGCTCCAGGGCCCTGGTGGGTTGTGTCGACCCCGGAGTTTTCGTTATATAATCTTAAAACTATTTTTTTTTTTTTTTTTTTTTTTTTTTTTTTTTTTTTTTTTTTTTTTTTTTTTTTTTTTTTTTTTTTTTTTTTTTAATGGCTCAAAGTTCTTATCGGTTGGGTTTTAGAAAAAGAGGGCGAGGAGGGGGGAGGGTAGTTGCCCTCCGATCTATTTTGACTTTCAAAATTTTATTGGAGGCATTTGAGAAAAAAGGGCGGGGGGGGGCTAGTTGCCCTCCGATCTATTTTGCCTTTAAAAAGGGCACTAGAACTCTCCATTTCCAATCAAACGTGCCCCCTTTGAAGTTTATACGACAACTCCTTCCATATGAAGGGCCTCTGGGAAAAATATATAATAAAACATTGGAGCCGTATGGCCTTTACTATAAGCAACGCTATAGCGTTGCCTCTGATTTATCTTGTAAGTTTTCTTTTTTATTATTCCTAAGTTTGGTGTTCCAGATACTGATTTGCCGCTAGGTTATCGTGGTTTTAGATGGCTTTGGAACCATCTTTTGAAAGGATCAACATAGAAACTTTTAGAAACATTTTCCCCAGAAAGATCGTTCCAAATCGAAGTGCAACGTGGAAGCTGTTCTTCAAATACTCTGTTCTCGGTTTGCCAATCTTAAGATAATCTGAACGAACTGTATGCTTTCGTGTCTATTTTATCGGTTGGACAATTGAGGGCTCAATACGAGAAGCTCTTAAGGATGAGGTGAATTGATCTACCTGTAGAAGACAGCCATCGACGCTGCAGCAAACCTCTCACTCTCTGACTGGAGACAGTCGTGGAAAAGGACTGAATCTGCCCTATTAGCTCTATTCCGAATTTTTGGAGTGATGCCATCAAAGTTTTTGAAGCACCAGCATACAGCGTGTATCTATACTCGGTCATGGATCTGATGCAAGACTTGTAAAGATCGAGCTTAGGGTTTTTGGTAGGTGGAAAAAAACTGGGAAAATCTGTTATCTTCTTATAGTTATAATCCACTGAGAAGCTGAATACATTTCTTATTATTTTTTCTTACTAGGACGCATTGGACCAATTAAAATGTTCCAAAAAACCCAAAAATCCTATCATTAAATCAGAAGAACAGGTGGAACGTATCAAATTCCTTATTGAACGTGATGTCAACTACGAATTTAGTTTGAAACAAGCAAATAAGATAACTCAAGCAATGATTCAAGAGAGGAAAGAGCTAACTAAAGAGAAAGTAGCTCTGAAAAAGCGAATGGGTAGTGCTTCAATGCAAGAAAAGAAAATACTTCAAGAAAAGTTGATTGATTTGCAGAGTAACTTGGATATGAGAAGCGGACAAATATTAGAAATACAAAAACTAGCGGCGACTGATCCGGGTAAGTTCTTTTTTATTATTGTTATTTATTTATCTGAGACGTTACCATGACATATTTATTGTAATCCGACTGTTAGAAGTTGTAAAGTTGAAAATTTCACAACCATATAAATATTTGAAAACTAGGACATATCAGGAATCCAATTTTTAATGTAAAATCTATATAAGTTTTATATTGTATTGTATGTGATCTGTTACCATGACAAATCTTTCGAAATCAGATTCGTATATATATTTATATACTACTACTAGTACAGGTACTACCGACAAATCAGAGATCCAAGCCACTACATCTATATACGCTTTTTTCTACTTTAATGGATTCACTCTAATCCCTCCCATGGAACCGTCTCCATTAAGTCTCTCCTTATGGCTTCTTCCTATACCATTTCAGTATTTACTGATCTTCGTTTGACCTCAGATGGATTGCCAAATGCACGACTTTCGGCAAACCATCGTCCATTAGTTGCAAAAATAGACCAAACTATCCTGCTCTTTATTTCATTGCAGCCATAGGAAGTAGAGATCACGATCGTTTCAGTATTTGGTTTAAACATAAATGGAAAAAAAAACAGAACTGAAATAGAAACGAAAAAAAAAGTCCGTTACTCCTTTTCTGTTTGATTCTCGTTTTTTCCTCTTTTTTTGCCAATACACAGATACGATCTGTTTTACTTAAAACTGACCATTGTAGATATTTTTTTCTAGTTTATTAAGATAAGAAACCTCTTAAGATAAGATAGGTTTTTAAGATAAGAGTGGGGTGAATTTTCCTTGACACTGATAGTACCAAATGTACAACAAGATCACATACAAATTATCTCACGCAAAAAAAAAAAAAAAAAAAAAAAAAAAAAAACTTAAAATTTACCACTTTAGTTTACTAAAGATATTCAAAGGTCAATTAACTTTATTTGAGAACACTGCTCAGTGCATGCTGATTTCCAGCTATTGACATATGTATGCATGCTATTTCACTGAACTCTGGGAAAAAATTAAAACTACTCACTCTAAAATCTGGGCAGGGTAAGAAGGAAGGGTGTGCGAAAGCACAGGATGGCTGCCCCCAACCCCCCATTGCACTTTCTGGCTGAAGGGCCACGATATGAAGATCAGCACTACCAGTTTGGACCTTAAGGGTCTAGTGCTGTCATACTTACTTACTCTAAATTCTAGCAGATCCGAAACATTTTTTCCTGGTTATGGTTTCTTGTTAAAGTAGAAATGAACCAAATTCCCTGTTGCAGCTACTTGAGCAAAGCTTAAAGTAGTCCTATTTTGCCTTGAAGACTTCTTTTGTAACCTAGACGTGTCTAGCATCTTAGAAAAGGAGCTGTGCTCTTGATAAAAAGTCTCTGGTGATCAATTTTAGCTATTCCTTGCCGTGATAGGAGTAAGGTAAATAGAAAGGATGAGGGGCACAGTTTTAACTGTTCATATTTTAACTCAAAGGTTTCTTTTGTAGCTGAATATTCAAATTTTGTCCAAAGTTTTAATTACAATCCACCATTAAGCAGAAAAATTGAAAAAGTGGAAAACTATCAATTTACAGTTAATGATATATACAATTTATCAGGAAGAAATTATTTTTTTTGGGGGGGGGGTGTCCCGCATAATATTTGGTTTGGCCTGGGTGCGATTTGAAAAATGATAATAAGTCAAAGAAAAAAATGTTTTAAACTGAAACTAAGGAGCAACATTAAAACTTAAAATGAACCGAAATAATTTCGCATTTGAGGGGGCTGTCCCTTTGTCAACCCCTTGCTTTTTACTCTAAAGTTTGAATTTGTTGTCCCAACTCTTTAAAAACGACTGCTGAAACTCAAGGACTGTTGATTTGGGAAAAGAATCTATTTTCAAAGCACAAAACACTTCAGAGTAAAGAGTGAGAGGTTGAGAAGGGGTAGCCCCCGTCATATATGGAATAATTAATGTCAGTTTTAAGTTTCTATGTTACTTACTTTCAGTTGAAAATTCTTTATATATTTAATATCATAATGAGGTGGAAACTTTAGTAGTACCTCTATCTAAAAATTTTATTGCTTAGTTTTGAAAGTTTAAGTAATTCCTTTCAAGTAAGAAAGATGGATTCAAGGAAGTAGAAGTACCAAAAAGACATGAAAAAAATAATATTATTTGTTCTTTACGTATCTATTCTTTTTGTTTTAATTCTAAGGGAAAGAATAACTGAGACTCAATGTCCACCGTTTTGGTTTTTCGGGTTACTTTACTAATTTTTGACTTGGCTTTTCCCTTTTTAAGGCGGCCCCTTTTTAGCTATTCTAGTTTATTGTTAATTCTGTTCTTTTCTTTCTTTTATTTACGCAAATATTTTGATGCCTTTTATTTAATGTAGAAATATTCCTGAGTTTGGTGTATTTTTTCAGATAACTTTTTTTATGTTCGATACATCTGTAATTACTAGTAATTCCGAAAAGGTTTGTTGAACCTTTATGAATCTTATCTTTTTTCTGTGTTCCAGGGGAAAGAATCCCTAAGACTCAAGGTTCCACTGTTTGTTTTTCATAGTTTTGTTCTCGCACTTATTTTCGTTAAACTTTATTCCGCTTTTCCTAAATATTCACAAATTCAGAAATGTGAATTTATTTTGAATCATTAGCCTAGTAGCATTTCAAGAAAGGTCTATTAGACCTTTCTTGAAACAAATGTTACAAACAAATGTTATTTGTTTTAGAATCCAAGGGCAAGAATGCTTAGAACTTTACAAGTGTTAAACCTTTATAAATGTTATATGTTTTGAATCCAAGGGCAAGAATGCTTGGGACTTTGTAAATGTTATTTGTTTTAGAGTCCAAGGGCAAGAATGGCTGGGACTCGTTGTCCACAGTTAACGAAATGAAAATTGCGATGAAACTGCTGTTTGATGGATACTTGTTAAGCAAAGATGAAGCTAGCAGTAAAGATGCTGAACTGAAAGATATTAAAGCAGAAATGGCAAAATTACAGGTTTGTATTTTGTTTCAGTTTCATCTGATTCAAAGGGATTTTTAATTTTTATTTAGGTTCTAACAAGTTTTAGGAAACAGTGGATTGATGCTGTATTTGACAATCAGGGGTGGGGGTTCACTGGCTCTTTAAAAAAGGCCCAGCAACAGAAACATCGATTTGCCCCCCTTATGTTAAGGATACTTGTCCAATCCAAATACTTGTTTATAAAAAATAGAATCCTAGTAATTATCAATTATAAACTTTAAAACGATTAATTTATAAAGATTATTAAAAATATTCGATATAAGTAATCAATAACAGAGCAATAAGATTGATAATTATAGTAGTATCTTTGGGCTAGTTGTTGCTTTCGTATCATAGTGTATTACTATATCCTTTGTCTAGGCCTAGAATCTCGAGTTTTGCCTCTCGATAGACATTCTTATGACTCGATGGCTGAACTTTGAACTTGCGCTATTTAAAACTCTTCGCCATGTCCATACAAAACAAATCATTATGGTTCTTTAAATACTGTATCTTCATTTAGCTGATCTCAACATGTCTTACAATGATACTGATTTTTTATTAGTTACTTGTTGTTCGTTGCTCATGTTTCCCTATGCTCTACATTAATCAAAGGGTTTTTAACTGTGGGTATTTACGCTAAAAGAGTAAAGATAGAAGTAAAGGCGCCAGTTCAAGTTCAATCAGTTTCTGCTTAGCTGAAGAAATATAATGTATTTTTTTTAACCAATGTTTTGTTAATTTTTATAAAATTAATACAGTCTTACAATATAAAATTAAGATTGTATTTACCTAATCAGCGGTGGTTTTAGAGGGGGGGGGGTACTTGCCCCGGGCGCGGAATTTTTAGAGGCACAAAATTTCAAATAAATAATCTAACGGTTATAATCACAGTTACAGTTACAGTCACAATCCGGCCGATCACAGTTACGTCAAATTTTAGCAGAATATACGAAAGCTTTGTTGCCGCATGACTGAAAAAATATATTTTGAAAGTAACTGATCGAAAGCAATTTGGTAACATTAACCTCGTTAATTTAATTGATTTTATTATAAAACACCTGGATGAACCTTGAAAATGGATAAATTTAATTGCAATTGATTTCAGAAAAGCATTTGACCTTGTTGATCACAAAATCCCTTTAGAAAAAAAATTGCGGAAAAAAATATACCCAGCTTTATTATTAAAATCATCAAGAGCTTCTTAACAAATAGAGAGCAAACTGTGAAGTATAAAGACCAATTTTCCACTTCTCTGCCAGTTTTTTGTGGAATTCCACAAGGAACTGTGATCGGGCCGCTGGGCTTCCTCCTCATGATAAATGAAATTGCTGCTGAGCTGGAGGACAGATGGAAATACGTTGACGACTTGTCCTTAACGGAAATTGTATCTAAGGATTCGAAGAGCAATGCTGCTGGTTTCATCGACTAAGTTACCTCAGAGGCGGATGAACTAAACATGGTCGTGAATAAAGACAAATGCTCGGTCACGACATTTTCTTTTCTTCAGAATACTGAATCGTCTTTCGAACCTCCTATCGCTTCCGAGGTAATAAGCCATAAAATAACTTTACTTGGTGTGGTGGTTTCTTCTGACCTCTCATGGCGGGAGAATACAAAGACAATTGTAAAAAAAAGCTAACGGCGCAATTCAAATGCTAAAAACACTGAAAAAATTTCGAGTTCCTAAGGACAAACTGAAACTAATATTATACACTTTCATCCGCCCCTTAGTTGAATATGCTTGTCCGGTTTGGCACATTGCCCTTACCCAGGATGAAACTGAGAAAATAGAACGAGTTCAGAAGAGGTCACTGCAAATCATTTATGGTGGTTCCCCTCTACCTTACTCCTTTTACCTCAAAGAATTTAAACTTGAATCTTTTCTTCCCGGTGAGAAAAATTATGCCAAAGATTTGGCTCCTCCCTCCTTCAACATCCCATCTACCGCTCATTCCTTCCCCCACCTTTTGTCCCTATAAGATCTCGTCCCCTCAGGGAAGTGGCTGAGAAGGTTCCGAAACTAACCCCAGTCCACTGTAACACCATGTGCTACAGTGAAAGCTTTGTGCCAAGCTTTGTGAAATATTACAATGATCTCTAGTGTTTTTATTGTTTAGTTTATTTTATCCTGACGAAGTTTTATCAGACAATTTTATTAGACAAGGGCAGGGCCGTATCCAGAATTTAGTTCGGGGGGGGGGGGGGGTGCAGGAGGTTTACGATGAAAAAAAACTTTAAAAGGCATCAAAAATTTGTTTATATGCATTTTTGTTAGGTTTTTACGAGTCAGGCCAACATTTCGGGGGAGGGGGTTAAACCCCCTACCACGTCCCCCTGATACGACCTTGCGCTGGGGGAGAATTATTAGCACTGTTTATGTGCATAATTTTGTTATTATCGACGCATATGATCCTGGGCATCAATTAAGTTTTCAAGGGAGATATAAAAATATTCCAAACGATCTCAGTGGATTATTGGCTTCCGTTAGGGAACGAGAAAATAGAAGAAGTGGATGAGAAGAAGACGAAAAAATAGAAGAAAATAGAAGAAGGGGTAAGCTTTGCTTACCTGAGCATCATTAGCAAAGATGGTAGATGCAGTAAATGTGCAAAAGTAGGCTAGTTATGATGAGAGCATAACCTGGTCCAAACAAGTCTTCGACCAATCTGAGCAGGAATCCACCTGTATGCATTTATGATGTTTATTTTATAAGTTTGTTGTAAATCTTCATACATTTGAAGCTCATTTAATTAAAGATATTGCTCTTTTATGGAATATGTATATCGAGCTATAAACAGCACGAAAAATGATGTTCGATCCCTCTTTCTGGGTCAATAGAAAAGGGGTTAATATGGCTTTGTAGAAAGTTGTCAAGAATTCTTTTTTTTCAATCTGGGGCCATACAATAGGATGTCCTCGAACGAGTTGGGAAGAGGCTGTAAAAAAGTATTTAAAGGAAATTGAAACTTCATGGGATGGAGTAAAGACTTATACTCCGAACTTGATGGGATGCAGTTTGAATATGTGTAGCTTTGTTGTCCTCAGGGGGGCTTTTGCTACTATTAGTTGCTGGTAGACAGTAGCTGCAGATCACACAAACAAGAGTTAGCTTTCCAGCTGTTTTTATTTAAGTGGTTATTTGTTGTTCTAAGTGTAAAGATCAAATCCAAATGTACTAAAAAAAAAAAGATCTTGATGCCTGGAAAAGTTGAAATTCTTTGAAACTAAAAATAAGAGCGACGGTCTGTGACATTTCCTAACTACTCAAGGTCAAGCTTCATGCTGTTGCAACCCGTGCCTTAAGTTTTTAGTCTTGAAAAGCTTTCTGGTAGCAAGAAAAATCATGATTTTAACTTTCTAGTATATTTGGGGATAAAGGTGTTTGAAAAACTTTTTTTTTTTTTTTTTTTTTTTTTTTTTTTTTTTTTTTTTTTTTTTTTTTTTTTTTGCAAATAATAATAAATCAAACTCTTATCCCCAACTGTACTAAAAACTTAAAAAAATATCTTGCTGCCTGGGAAAAGTGAAATTCTTTCAAACTAAAATTGAAAGTGATGGGCTGTGATATTTCCTAACTACTCCAAGAGCCCTCTCTGGACAGTGCAGTGGAACAGTAGCCCTCGATTTCTTACTATCTATATAAGTTATTCCCAATATTTGTGGTAATAAGACAACAGTCTTATATTATAATCAAAATACTGACGATATACTGAAAATGTTGCTAATAATTTGTTTTGTTTTTAGTTGTTTGTTAACAGTTTTAAGTCACTGAACTTGTTTCGAGTCTTAAAATTCTTTAGCTACTTATCTGTCGTCTACATTTTTGTTTTTTTTTTTTTTTTTTTTTCTAAAATTTGGGAGTTTTAGACTCCGAAACAATACAATAAAATGTAACAGAAATTGAACAATCATAACGGCAGTAATAAGAAGGATCTCCGTAAAAACTTGAAAAAAAAAACTAAGAGAAATAGTCAACCTCAAGGTACAACTAAAGCATTAATAAGGTGAAAAATTTAACTATGGTTTTACGCAGAATTCGCACAGTTTTTCTTTAATGCATGAATAGTCGCAAAAGTTTTGGGAATTCGGGGAATATGGAATCGAAAGCATTATATACATTTGCGATTTTCTTCTTTTTTACATATATTTTAACGATAATTTGACGATAATTTGACGATACAAGGTACAACTAAAGCATTAATAAGGTGAAAAATTTAACTATGGTTTTACGCAGAATTCGCACAGTTTTTCTTTAATGCATGAATAGTCGCAAAAGTTTTGGGAATTCGGGGAATATGGAATCGAAGCATTATATACATTTGCGATTTTCTTCTTTTTTACATATATTTTAACGATAATTTGACGATACTTTTACGATTTTCTTCTCGTTTTATGTATATTTTTCTGAAATAAACTAGAAACAAATTTTACTGATGGGAATTTGTATATGCCCGTTGTTTTGGAGTGTATGTAATCGCATTTCTATACCGACATCTCAGGCACTTGCAAATGAACTTTATTAGGGAGGTGGTTAGAGTCTTTGAAACAGTAAAAAGCGGGATACTAGTTTCGTAATTTTGAGAATTACTAACCCTAAAATCTTGATATTTTCAGGAAGGATAAAGGCCTTAGACATGCTTATAACCAAAATTACTAATGAACTTTTTTTTTCTTTTTTTTTGTCAAGTCTTTTGTTAACTTCATGAAGCACTGGGCTGGCTCTGACTTTGAAAATCCTATCGGACTTTGTTTCTGTCATTTATAACTTATGTTTTTTCTTCAATTATTTTTCTTTTTTGTAAAGATTAGGGAAAATCCAGAAAAATCAAGAATTGAAGAAATAACAATCATTGTATGAATACCAATGAGGAATAATCCACGTAATCAAAGAGTGTAGGTAGCTTACATAATAATATATAAATTACCCATGCTCTTTGCCCCACAATAGTAAGATTAAATTAAACACAGGGTAGTATTGAATCTTGCAGTAGGGAGAGGGGTGTTGGCTATCAAAACTGAAAACTATATAAATCCTGAGACTCTGGGAGGAGAGATTTTGAAGATTTTCTGGTGAACTAAAAAATTCAAACGAAGGATAACGATAAAAGAAGAGAGAAAAATTGAAAATTCTTCACTTTTATTTCCTTTTTTTCCAATTTTTTTTTCAGTCCGACTATGAGAAAGCGATATCAAATGCGGAACGATATTCAAGAGACATCTGCCAACTCCAAGAAAAACATGAACAAGAATTGAAGGCTAAACAGAAAGAACTGGAAGAGCAGGTAAGCAATTTAAAGAAGGGTCGGGACTGGACGAATTGCGACTGGACCTGAAGCTGTAGAACTGAAATAAGTTTTATTCATTCTTTTTTTAATCTAACTTTGCCTATTTTTCTTTCAGGGAGTAGTAAACAGTTGACTGAAGTAATTGAAGAAATATATAGTTATGTTTATTCACTGACACTTACTCGAGGAGGGGTTAAATTTTCTCACAAAAAAAGTATTACCCAAAATTGTTAAAAGTTAACAGAAAGAATAAGAAAGAAAATAATGAATTGATTATTATTAGTATTATATATAAGATAAATTAAAGTATATGAATATAAAGTTCCTAGAATCCCACTTATTATCGGAGTTCGAATTTTAATCGTAATTTAAATTTTCTTTTTGTTGTTGTTTTGAATAGAATGTTTAAGTGCAGTCTTACATTCAAGCCTTGTAAGATATTTTAAGGGTGTAAAATTCGTGAATTTTTTCAAGCTTTTGAGAAAAAATATAATGCTACAAAAGTTAATATCTATTTTTACCCACCACTTTACAGAAGTAGAGTAAAAGTGCCACTCACCACTTTACAGTGTAGAGTAAAAATATAATGCTACATAAGTTAATATCTATTTTTACCCACCACTTTACAGAAGTAGAGTAAAAGTGCCACTCACCACTTTACAGTGTAGAGTAAAAATATAATGCTACATAAGTTAATATCTATTTTTACCCACTACTTTACAGAAGTAGAGTAAAAGTGCCACTCACCACTTTACAGTGTAGAGTAAAAATATAATGCTACATAAGTTAATATCTATTATTACCCACCACTTTACAGAAGTAGAGTAAAAGTGCCACTCACCACTTTACAGTGTAGAGTAAAAATATAATGCTACATAAGTTAATATCTATTTTTACCCACCACTTTACAGAAGTAGAGTAAAAGTGCCACTCACCACTTTACAGTGTAGAGTAAAAATATAATGCTACATAAGTTAATATCTATTGTTACCCACCACTTTACAGAAGTAGAGTAAAAGTGCCACTCACCACTTTACAGTGTAGAGTAAAAATATAATGCTACATAAGTTAATATCTATTTTTACCCACCACTTTACAGAAGTAGAGTAAAAGTGCCACTCACCACTTTACAGTGTAGAGTAAAAATATAATGCTACATAAGTTAATATCTATTATTACCCACCACTTTACAGAAGTAGAGTAAAAGTGCCACTCACCACTTTACAGTGTAGAGTAAAAATATAATGCTACATAAGTTAATATCTATTTTTACCCACCACTTTACAGAAGTAGAGTAAAAGTGCCACTCACCACTTTACAGTGTAGAGTAAAAATATAATGCTACATAAGTTAATATCTATTTTACCCACCACTTTACAGAAGTAGAGTAAAAGTGCCACTCACCACTTTACAGTGTAGAGTAAAAATATAATGCTACATAAGTTAATATCTATTTTTACCCACCACTTTACAGAAGTAGAGTAAAAGTGCCACTCACCACTTTACAGTGTAGAGTAAAAATATAACGCTACATAAGTTAATATCTATTATTACCCACCACTTTACAGAAGTAGAGTAAAAGTGCCACTCACCACTTTACAGTGTAGAGTAAAAATACAATGCTACATACGTTAATATCTATTTTTACCCACCACTTTACAAAAGTAGAGTAAAAGTGCCACTCACCACTTTACAGTGTAGAGTAAAAATATAATGCTACATAAGTTAATATCTATTTTTACCCACCACTTTACAAAAGTAGAGTAAAAGTGCCACTCACCACTTTACAGTGTAGAGTAAAAATATAATGCTACATAAGTTAATATCTATTATTACCCACCACTTTACAGAAGTAGAGTAAAAGTGCCACTCACCACTTTACAGTGTAGAGTAAAAATATAACGCTACATAAGTTAATATCTATTATTACCCACCACTTTACAGAAGTAGAGTAAAAGTGCCACTCACCACTTTACAGTGTAGAGTAAAAATACAATGCTACATACGTTAATATCTATTATTACCCACCACTTTACAGAAGTATAGTAAAAGTGCCACTCACCACTTTACAGTGTAGAGTAAAAATATAATGCTACATAAGTTAATATCTATTTTTACCCACCACTTTACAAAAGTAGAGTAAAAGTGCCACTCGCCACTTTACAGTGTAGAGTAAAAATACAATGCTACATACGTTAATATCTATTTTTACCCACCACTTTACAAAAGTAGAGTAAAAGTGCCACTCACCACTTTACAGTGTAGAGTAAAAATATAATGCTACATAAGTTAATATCTATTTTTACCCACCACTTTACAAAAGTAGAGTAAAAGTGCCACTCACCACTTTACAGTGTAGAGTAAAAATATAATGCTACATAAGTTAATATCTATTTTTACCCACCACTTTACAGAAGTAGAGTAAAAGTGCCAAATAACACGAAAAAAGAAAATGATAATAAAATTTTGAAAGAATTTCATTTTCGAAAAACAACGGATAAAACGATAGAAAGAACGATACTTAAGGATATCTTGGACTTCATCTATAGTTCAATAGATCTTAACCTTGTAATTTCAATCATGGGTCATAAACCTAGGGCATATATAAATTATTTCAAGTAAATATAGTATTCAATTTTTTGCTAGAACTCATTACCAAATTGAAATTAAACGATGGGCGTAATCTGTTGTACCAAAGACAATCTGTTTGTCATTTCTATGTTGCTTATTCAGGCTATTTGCAGTGATATTTGGAAATTATTAAGATGTGAGTTTTATATATTGGTTGTTTTTATTTTTTATATGTTTTGTTGAATATAGCTTTACTCATTTTTTCCCCGTTGATAAAGGCTTTCGAACGTGGAGTCAAAATATTCATATCTTTAAAATTTAATTTTTTTTTCTGTTTTGTTCCACTGCTTTGTTTAAATATTATACCGTCTTTTTTCTCTATGCTTTCATTTATTAGATACTTAAGGTCACATTATTTCATAAGTTACAACTTAACATGTTGAATTGTTAACATATTGAAATTTGTAAGCCCATTGACACATCATAGTCACGCTCAGCGATAAGAACATGCTAAGGAACGACTAAAGCACCGATAATATATCCCTTATGCATTCTGGTGAGTTGGGTCATGCTCAATCGGATATTTGGGTAAAGTCTGTGCTGAACATGATAAAGGACTACAAAGACATGGTAACAGTGGTAAAATCTAAATTGGGTTTTTTATCTCGTCATTTAAATTGTCTATAGCACAAGTTCAGAATGAAATGACTAAAGTTCAACAGAATTTAATTGTACGTCGTTTTAATTGTACTTCTAGTACAATTCTGTAGCACATCACATGCTACAGCGTCACAGTGACGCTAGCGTCATAGTGACATCACATGTGACGCCTAATCACGGGCCAGTCCAAAATATTGTTTTTTTGTCGATAGAATGACCTCAGTATGGTCGGGGCATAAGATTACTTTCTAAGAAAATTACTGTTTTTAGCTATTTTGTTGATTATAGTTTGCGTTAGCTAAGTGCGTAGAACGAATTAATTAAAAAAATCTTGTAGTCTTTTGTCAAAAGTAGTTCTATTATATTCTGTCTAATTTAAAGTAAAAATCAACAAAGAGATAGAAAGTTCAGTTTTCAGTAATACCCCTATGTTCCTTTTTATAACGTTTCCCATTAAAAAAAAAAAAAAAAAAAAAAAAAAAAAAAAAAAAAAAAAAAAAAAAAAAAAAAAAACTTTTACAAGCCCATATGGGTTGAATTTGCACAAAATGATAACTATTTGCAAAGTATTCACAAAAGGCGAATGCATTACACCTTGTCTAAATCTAAGTTTTTCCCACTTTGATTTTGAGTGAAACACCTATATGACGATTCTATTTCTGTATCTTAATATTAACTTTGGTGAGCGAAAGACCATATTGTGATTCATTTCTTTTTTGATATCTCAAAAATAATTAACAAAATACCATATGCTGATTCAGTTTTTTTTTTTTTTTTTTTAGGTATTAACGTTGATGACCCAAACGCCATATTGTGATTCTACTGTTTCCACCTTACACGGTGATGTAAGTCAAAAAATGATGGAGAAACTTCAGGGCCAAGAAGTGGAACTATTGAAACTGAAAGAGCTAGAAAAAGAATTAGCAGAGAAGAAAAACGAAATAGAGCAGCTACAGAACGAATTAACCTATTTAAAAGAAGTAAGTGTTGCTGTAGTGACCTTAGGCAATATTAGTGCCACTATCGGGTTTTTTAGGCTGTTCTTCCTGTATATTATAATCAGCAATCGAGAAATATTCCGAAGAGAAATTTACAAAGTAAGTCAAATAACGAAAAGAAAATTCATTTTTGTTTAAAGGAAGGTTGATTCTTAGTTTTACACGTAAGTTTGACCATATATATCAATAGATTATAGAAGTTTTGTAGCCGGTGATGATAGTGAGGAAATCCAAGGTTGACGTGGAAGTGGAATACGATCTATACTTTTGGCCTATTAGGGGAACTTTGTGGTTGGTAAACATCAAGAAATTGTCTACTTAATTGCCCTATTATACTTCTAAGAAACAAAATTTCATCCTTTTGCTTTTTATTGTCAAGGGCAACACCAATAGAGATAAGAAAAAAAATAGAGGCTACATCCTGCAAAATATGGCCTGTAATGCGGAGCCAAACTTGATTTTTTACCTTTATAATCAGTGCCGTAATTTCAAAAGTTTAATAAAAATAATAGCACAATTGCTATCATCATTCTTTCCTCGGCCTTACAAAAGTGAAGCAAGCAGTAGGCTCGCTACTACTATTACTAACTCCTCACTACAGCACCAAGCCACCTGAGGCGAACAGAGGTACGCACACTCCTCTATCTCAATCTATTCAAAGCCTCCCTCTTTTCACCCTCCCAAGAAGATCCAGTTTCCCATAATTTTTGTTACGACATCCTCTCGCCCCATTCGGGGGCGACCCGCTTTTCGTTTGGCCCTAGATGGTTGGCCGACAAGGGCGATCTTTGGCAATATGTCATCCTTCATCCAAAGAGCATGTCCTTGCCAACTCAAACTTTCGCTCATTATAGCCCTAAAAAGCGGGACTGTACCACATTTTTCTCACAGCTTATTCTTTGACATATGGTCAGTCAATCGGTATCCAAAACAATTTGTAGGTATTTTCTCTGGAAAACTTGTAGCAAATCATCCTCCGTCTTTCGGAGCACCCACGCTTCAGAACCAGCAGGCTAATCCCTTAAAAGTGTGACCCTAATTTTGAAAAGCTGGGCTGAGTTAACGGAGAAATCGTGCTTTTTAATTTTGCAGAATTTGTGATATATCTAGCCTAAGGGTCCCCATTTTATCAATATATTTATTTTTGTAGCGTTAGATGTTGATGGCATCTAAGAGATTTTTTTTTCAGTTTTTTATCAAACTGCTGGAAACTTGAAAGTTCTTGAAGACCCAAAATCTTTACTCCATGCCTTTCATGTTCTTCCTTTTTTTTTCTTTTTTTTGAACATGTTGATACCATAAATGGCATATTTTATGGAATAAGTCATCCTAAAAGTCATAAATGGCATATTCTATGGAATAAGTTGAAGCATGTAAGGTCATACTTGCATACCAGGCCCGTTATTGGTACGAAATAAAAAAAAAAGGAAAAAATGAGGGGAAAGTGAATAACGATATTAAAACCAGGAAGGAAGAGATTAATACTTCGAATGAATGAATTAAACGTAAAATGAACAGAAATTAAAGTGAATAACCAAGTCAAATTTGAACCAAACAGAAATGACCCCAAATAAGAGTGGGGTTACAGGCTTTTTAAGCTATTTTGAGCAAAATGACAACCAAGAAACTTTGTTCCGAGGCTGCTAGTGACTACGAAGTGCTTGGGGATGAAAAAGAACATTGAATGGTCACTGGCTTCCCTCCAATTACTTTCAGCCTCGAAAGGGCATGTGAGCTTTCAATTTTTGATTGAATGAATCCCTTTCCGTTTTTTTTTTTTTTTTTTTTTCGACCCTCTTATCTATACGAAATGACCATAGAAAAAGTAAATAAAACAGTGGAACGTTAATTCTAATATAAGAGACCCATAACTCTTGACTTTTTCAACAGTGGAACGTTAATTCTAATATTACATTTTAGATTATTTTATCTTAAAAGCTGAATGAATAAAGGGCTCTGAAATTCCCTGTGTAGTTAAAGTCGGATCAAGGCTGGACCCTTTTGATGAGTTAAACCTTAAATTTTCTGTATAAGGTACATTCATATCAAGCTCAGACGGGGTGAAAAAAGGGTCTACCAGCTTTTAAAAACGCTTGTTGGGCAATAAAAACGTTATATTTTGCCGATCTTTTCCTTTTTTTTTTGCTGGGCAGCAAGGACAAATTTCAGTCCTTTCCCCAGGGGTTGTGGAAGTCCTGTCACCCCCAGAGGCATAGTTACTGGATCTTTCAACTATACTGAACAAATTTTCTATCTCAAAATTTTGATCTAATGTCTTGGGGGGAAAGGGGCGTACGGTGGGGATAGTTTCACTCCAATCTTTTTGTTCACTTAAAAAGGTGCTAGAACTTTTAATTTTTGTCCGAATGAGCCCTCTCCCGATCTTCTAGAACTATTGGTTCACGATCGTCCCTGGGAGAAAAAATGCAAAATCGCACATTCTTGTAGATAGGATCTGAAAACCTCTTCAGTACGGTTTTTTTATGTACTGCATCTGATACTATGATCTTCATTATGACCCCTTGAGTTCTTGGGGGCAATACTCCCTTTTTTGGAAATCATGCAAATTTTGATTGGTAACATTAAACTTAATAAATTTTGTATATTTGGAATCAGCATAAAAAAGTCCTATTTTATATTCACATTGACTTTCTTCCTAAAAGGCGGCGTATCAAATGAACGAAAATTTTGATGTTTTCTTTTTTTTTTTTTTTTTTTCTGTGTTACCATCATATACCATTAAAACTATTTTCTGAGGGACAAAACTTCCCTCTTCCGCTAACTCTTTTCTAATCTCAAACATTTCATCATTATATTGTGGACCTATGAAAATATCATGGCTTAAATTGTTTCTCACCCTTACATCATTTTTCCTTTTTTTGTTGCCTGAGCGTTTTGCCAGTGTGTTTGAATCTTCTTTTTTTTTTTCATTTTCGTTGTAGTTTCACAAGACACCTGACCAGAGTGCTAACAGTTCTAAGCAGAAGAAGAAAGTTAAAATGGGGGAGAAGAAATGTACGCCTCGCTACACAATTGCTGAGTTTTTCAATTCATCTCAAGACTCGATTGACAGTGGGGATGAAACCGAAGACGACCCTGAGTGGCAAAAAACCCCTGGCTATAAACGAGTCAAAGCTATCACCAGCAGGGTATTGTATAATCTTGTTCTATCTTGAATTATTTACATGGAAGTTTATAAACAGACCTTAAAAAAGGTCAAGGTAATCGTTCATGCTGACAGCGTTTTGTGTGATATGGGAGCAACACTGGTTTTGCCCAAAGTGTTGTTTTTTCCCTTTTTTACTATGCTATCAATTATCGTCCATTGGGAGAAAAAGGTATGGTTTAACAAAAAGTTCTTTCGGGCAAAACTAATTTAAAAAGACCAAGCTAATTGTTCCCGCTGACACAGTTTATTTTAGTTATTTTTTTTACTTTAGTTTTGTTGTCTTGTTTGTTATTTTTTGCGTTTTTTTTTTTCTTTGATGTCATTTATGGCTTATGGGGAGACAGAAATATGGGTCTAATGTAAAAGGCGGGCCACAAGCCCTATAAATGATAATAACGCAATATTTTGGAACGTTGCGTATAGTTCTTTCCCTAGGCAAAGTTGAATTTAAAAAAGGTCAAGCTAATTATTCCCACTGACACTTATCGTGTTACATGAGTAACACTTTGGTTTTGTTGTTTTTGTTTGTTTTTTTTCTGTCATTTATGGCTTATGGAGAGACAGAGGTATGGACTTAATGAAAAAGGCGGGGCAAAAGCCCTATTAATTATAATAAAACTATTTTTTGTAAAGTTGCGTATAGTTCTCTCCTGGGACTGAAATTATGGTTTTCGGTTTTTTTTAGCTACTGAGTGGGAGTTTTATAGTATATGTCAGATAGGATTATTTCTGGCATAGGTTGAAATTCACATACATCTACGGGAAATTTCTTACTCATATTTTGTTTTTTTGTTTTTCTCTTTTAGACAAGTGTCATTTTCGCCTGTCTTAAGTCTTTTTTCTCCCAAGGTTTTCTAAAAACAAGTTTTGGGTCCGATATGGCCCCTATACAGGTCCCTTTTTCTGATGGAAATAGGTGCCTAAGTCCTAATTTTGTCCCCTTGAACCTTTAACAGCCCTGCATAAACGGACGATTGAAACGCCTCGAAAATCACGTTCAATATGACTTCATAAACCTTCCACGAGTTTTTCCAGAGTGTGATGAAGTTTAAAAAATAGAAATTTCTTCTTTTCTACCCTGATTAGCGAAAGATTATCCATATACTGATTTTTCTAGTCATTTAGGAGGGGGGAGGGTATTTGGTTAACATAGAGGAAATGTAGAACAGATATCACAGGTTGTCTCGAAATAACTCCAATTGATTGTAATCACTTTTGCATGTGAAAACACTCTCGACCAATTGTGGTTTCTTAATCTAATTTTATCGATGTTTAGGTATTCGGTATTATAAGTTCCTTGGTTGAATCTTATCTTTAAAATGCAAAAGAACAAGCATTCTGGAAGTATTTAAAAAAAAAAACTCAGCATCATCGTTGCTTTCCTTTTTACCTAAATACATTTTATTATTGCTGATATTTTGTTTGATTAGAATTATTATTTTGGGAATATTGTTGGAACAGAGCTCATTACCTTAGACCTTAGCTCCTTCAAAGGCACAGAGGGTGTCAGTAGATGTCCAATCTCCCATTTTCTATCAAGTAGACCGCTGTGTAGATGTCTTCCCAATCTGGGATGAAACTTATCTGGAGGGCTCTTCTATTTTGTTCGTACGTTTTACGGAGCGTGTTCTTTGTTCATCTTCGGTGACGTGTGCCTTCCAGTTGCCAGTGGAGTAGCATCTTAGGAAGTCTATTATCTGGTATACGGAGGATATGTCCAAGGTATCGCCATCTTCGTCGCCTCACAACTGAGGCTATACCTGGTTTGCAAGTGTGAGTACGGATCTTGTTGTTGCTGATATAGTCTCTCTAGCTGATCCTTAGGATCTGAAAAAGACAGTTATCTTCAAAGCCGGTAAGATGTTTCTCCCGTTCTTTGGTGAGGTTTAGGCATTCCATAGAGTAGCTCAGAACAGTCAAAACATCACTCTGGAACAGTCTGAGTTTCAGGTTATGTGAGTATACTGTGGATTTCTAGACTGGCGGAAGTCTCTGAAATGCTACATTGGCTAGGGCTATTGTGGTGCATTATTCTTTTTCAGAGTTGCCATTGGAAGTTACTGTACTGCATAGTACTTGAGTCTGTCACTTGTTTGATTTCTTTATCTCCTAGTTGGATTCCCTTGGGCGAACTGCTAATTGACATAGCTTTAGTCTTTGGAGCTTTAATGTGTAGTCCGAACTGTTCAGACAAGTCTGATCAGGAATTCTTGAAGCTTTTGCTTGTCGGTTTCTATGAGCCTAACTTAATCGGCAAAATTGATGTCCTGGAGAAGCTTTCCTGCAATTCGGGTTCCATGTCCGTTTATATTTCTAAAGATGTAGTCTACAACTAGGCCAAAGAAAACAGGTGACAGGACACGGTCTTTTTTGACGCCGGCCGTTACTTTGAAGTATCGCGTGTTGCAGTCAGAGGTTTTAACACAGTATTATGTTTCTTCGTACATGGTGTATTAGACTGACGGACTTCTCGGGAATGCCGTAGAAGCGTAAGACTCTACAGGGCTTGAAGATCCACTGTATAAAGCGCTTTCCTCGGATGTTACGAAGAGTGTGTACACGATTTGCCTCCATTCATTAGATTTCTCGAGCATATGTGCGTAGACTAAAGATAAAATCGGCACAATATCGTTTTGGCCGAAATCTATGTGGTTCTTCACGCAAGTGGGGATCAAAGGCAGTTTGGAGTCTTCTGGGTATTATGGTCGAGGAAGGTTTCGCCGGGATTGAGAGAAGATTGATGTCTCTCTGTTCTCCGGGAACTTTTTGGTCTGTCACAGGAGTGACGGAAAGGAAAGCTAGATGGCTATGGTTCGTCATAGGCTAGACTTGATCATTTCCTCTGAGACGCGGTCTGTACCGGGAGCCTTTCAATTTTTCAGTTTTTTATTAGCATATATAAGATTCCTATGTATTAATCCTTAGCTGATCATTAAAAGTATTCGGGCTAAGTCACTGATGCTCCAAAGTGCCATAAATCAATGCTTATATGTTGGAAAAGAAAATACAAATACCTTCTAGATTGATATACAATCTATCATAGTTGAATAGAATAAATGTGGTTTATTTGTTAGTTTGTTTGTGCAATACTTGCACCGCAGGTATATCGAGAAGAGTACAGTCCCATATTCACTTTTTATAGCTCAACATCGACAAATTTGTCCAAAATCTTCATGTTGTGCTGCCAAGAATATTCTCGTTCTTGTAATAACTCAATATTCTTATACTATTAGTTTTATACCCTTATAATAATTCATTTATTCAAATAGGTGTTGTAACAATAAAAATGAACGCTAGATTGGGATACTTTTGCTACAAAAAGGAAAATGCTAAAAGGGGTCACTTGCTAAATGCACAAACGAACAGGACACGAACGAGTTTGCTAATCTGTTCGTATGACACTTGTCGGGTTTTAGTTTGTGTTTTTGCCTGGTAAGTCCGACTATTGGGGCAATATAGTAATTACGAAGGATGATTTTTTTTTGCACTAATTTTATGTCGAGTTGTGTATAAGACAATATATTTTGGTTTGCATACTCAGTTTATACGATAGTACTAAAATGTAATGCTTCTGTATTAATAATTACAAGGTATAAATCAATATTTTTGGCTTTAATTTACTAATATGTTTTGTAAATTCTGGTTAAACTATAGTAAGCCTTTATAATTGCTGAAGTTAAAATAATGTTTTCTGGAATAAATATTAAGGAAATTGAAGTAAAAAAACAACCAACTTATTTCCTGTCAATTGCCCTTTAGCACTATAAAACAAGAGCGAAACTAACTGACTCTAAATCGAATATGATTTCAGTTATTTCTTAACATATTTCTTTATTTTATTCTTAATATTCTTTACTTTATAGTTACTTCTTTATTACTAATTTCTTATAAATTTAAATTATTTCTTAAAATTGACATTAGACCAGCGAGAGACTAGTTAACAGGTAAATTGGTACAAGTTAACCGTTGTTTTCCAAAATGTTACTAAACGTATGCAAATTGAAATTCCCTTATAAGTAAAATTCTACTACTCCTTTATAGTCCTCCTCTGGTGAAACGGGTCTTACTATCGATGCGAATTTCCTAGCAGTGGCATCACTGGGGTTTTCGAATCTCTCAAAACTTTAGCTTGAATAAAACTGAGGAAGCAACTTAAATGAAAGTTCCCTGTTATGAATAAATAGTTTATCTAAAATGCTATAAAGTCTGCCAAACATCCAGTGAAACCCCACTATGTAATTTGATAATTATTTTTAGTGTTTTGAAGGGTTCATGTCAGCACTTGGATAATGGATGTCAGCATAGATTCAATTTTTTATGTCACTTTGTACTATGAAAAAACTCCTGCCAAAAGTTAACACTCTGCCAAGTTGTGAATTTGTGCGTGGAGGATTTGCAATTAAACTTTTGGCGCGCTGGAGGTTATTAAAACATTTTTAGTGGCTTAGTTGCCATTTGTGGGATGTTCCATAAACTTAGATCTTACTGTGCATCACAGGTCCATCGTTCATGAAATTTAGGCTTATAGCCTTTTTGGGATAACGCTTAATGCTTGTGAAAGCTATTACGAAGTGATGCATGATAAATAGATGCTAAACATCGTGAAAGTTGTAACATCGTATCATACTTTTAAATGTCATCAACAACAGTGGCAAGGTATGCACATTTAAATAAAAAATGATTAAAAACATTAACTTCTTTCCCTGAAAATCCATGAGTCTATAAAATATGTTAGTGAAATTACAAAAATACTTCAACAAATGAAACAAATCAACTATTTACAGTAGGCCTAGAATTATAATTTAATGATAAACGTAGAAAAAAGACTATTTTCGCAGATTGTCTCTGAAAAGAGGGCGAAAATTAACAAATTTCTAACTTGACAGAGAGCTAACCTTTGGCAATAGTTTTTTCATAGCATAAATTTATATTTAAAGTGAATCTCTAATATCCATTATCCAAGTACTGACATGAAGCCATCAAAATACTAAAAAGAATTATCTAACTATATATTTGGACTTAACTGGATGTTTGGCAAGTTCTGGTAACCGCGAAGATTATTCATGGTAAGATTATATTTATAACTCGGACGATTATCAATTCCCTTGAGGTTCAAACCTACACTTTATCACATTATAGCTGCTCTGTGTATCTTCAAAGGCAAAGAAACAGCAGCTTTTCAATTTTTAATATCTCCAAACTCAGTACAAGACATTTTTTTTGTAAAAAAAATAATTTTAGTGATCACTTGAATTAGTGAATATGTGATTATGTGATTGTAAATGAAAACTCACAGAATATAAGGTCAGGTTGAAGCACCTACATAAACGGTCTTTGAACATCAACTATTATCAGTGTTTTGACAGAATTTAGCTGATTAGTGTTGTGACAGTAACGGAGTCCAGCTGACCCCTCTCCTATTTTCATGTAAATTATAATAGTGTCATTTGATACATGTCTATGGTTCATGTCAAAACCGCGCCCTGAGAGTGAAACTGTCCTGCTGCTTTAAAAATCATTCCAAGGAAAGAGCAATAAAAGATTTTAAATTGTCTTTTCGATCGTTCATAGCCCAATTAATAAAATTGTTTCAGCTAAACTTGCTTGTTTGGCAGTTGGTAATAACAAAAATAAATGAAATTGTTTTTAGGGTTGTTTTGCTTGGGGGAAAAGTCCTGAACTGTTAATTAGGATAAAACTAAATTTTGTTACACAAAAATAACAGTCAATTATGCTCAACCCACATATAAAACATTTGAAAGAGTGGAAACAACTATTCGAATGGCAGACCATCTCCTCAGTTTTGGTTCCTTACAGAAAGTAAAATAATTTTTATTCTTATATTGTGACATTCTATTGCAGACAGGAATTCTAATTTCAGGTTTTCCAACATTCTAGTGCGACCCCAATTTTCAAATGACTGATTTATAGGCTGAGAGACACTAGTGTATCTGAACTTGCCATCTAAGTTGCATTGAAGGAAAAGAAGAATGAGATAAAAAAGAATGACTGATGGTGAATGGGTCTCTTTTGTAAATTTGTTATCCAGTACAATTTTAAAGATTCTACCTTTGTTTTTTCTTGAAAAAATTCACACAAAATGATAGAATAGTCTATGAGATTTTGTTTTGTAACGATGGTTATGGTAAAATATTTGGATGTCAGAATGCCACTCGTCATAATTTCTGAAGTGTAAAAGTTACAGTTTTACCGATGTCTATTCATGTTGCCAGTGTTTCCGAAAGTTCTGGCGGGGAGGGGAGGACAAAATTTATTTCTCAAAATAAAGAGATGCGCAAATTTGGTCGTTTTTTCAATCTTAACAAATATACGACAACACCAAAAGGAAGCATTCTTAATTTAAAATACATCTATCCCTTCAAAAAGGTTGTTTTTCAAATCTAGGGGGTCACTTCCCTCCCCCCCTCCAATTGACATTACTGTATGTAGCTAATTCAACTATTTACTAGTGCATCTAAACTTGCCGGCAGTGTCATCTTTACTTCACTGCTTCTCTTTCTTTTCTGTGCTTTTTAAAATTTCATTATCATTTTAATTTTTAGTTCCGGACAGATAACAGTAATAGTATCAAAACTACGATTAAATTTGAAGATTCTGGAGAGGGTAGTATGGAAGTATCAGCGAACGTTGTGAAGCCGAAAAAGCGTCAGAGTCTTAGCAACTGTCGATGCACTTCTGGCGCTTGTGCTAACTGCCTCTGCGTTAAAGAGAAACGGCCCTGTGATGAGAAGTGTAAATGCACCGTCGTTATGAAGTGTGGAAATTCTTTTGGACACGTAACATTGAATAAGGTAATTTTGTGGCTCTCATATTTGAGGCCTTTAGAAGCACTTCTAACCAATTGCAATCAGAAATACCCCCCCCCCCCGTCTCCCAAAACCAAACTTTTTTCCACGTACCTGACTATGGATCTGTCTTCTTCATAATTTAGACCTCAATGTTTTTTCCACAATATCCTGTAATTTAAACTATTAGAGACCAATCTGACCAAAGTCATTTATTTTATTTTTATGTTTCTTATTTCTATGACTTATTTTATATTTTATATCTATCATCATTTTCTTAAGCTTCTTGCACACAGTAACGTCATCATGTATAGCCAAAAGGCACTCGTATGATTTCTTATTTTCTTTATTTGATGGGTCTCCTTTTTGATTTTAGAGTAGTAGTAACCCCCCCCCCCCCCCTCAAGGAAAAGTCCATCCGTAACAAAAAATTTTTATATGTACATGGTAGTGGACAGGGAAACATTTTAAACTTTCAGAGGGTAACCTGACCAAGGCCACTTTTATTAATTTTTTTGTTTTATTGTCAAATGCTTTTCTTTGAATTCTGGCTCATTCTCAGGGAAATTGTCTTTAATAATAACAATAAAACTTTTTCATTAAATACTTTAACATATTTCATTAAATGACTTCAGAGAAGCCAATGATAAAATCATGTTCATGCCAAGCATTAATTATTTCTGTGCTTCAACTGAACTTTGTTAAACACCCTTCTGGCCAAACCAAGTGTCAAATACGCTTGAGAACCTTCTTTGCTTTGGGTGCTCCCTCCGAAGTATTGAGACTCTTAACAGTTTATCGGATGGCTTTTCTTTCTTTTTCTTTCTCTTATTTTTGTCTGTTTAATTCGTCTACTTTTGTTTTCTGGCTAAGTAGCCCCCCCCCTCCGGATATGCCCCCTCTCCCTTTAAGACAACTTATTTTGTAGATACCTGATGATGTCTTCTTCAAAATTTAGGACCTCTTTGTTTTTTTTCACGATATCATATGATGGAAACTTTAAGAAGCCGATCCGACCATGGTCACTTTTATATCGTGTTTTAGTGCGTCAAAGCACTTGACTGAGTTCTAGCTTGTACTCTGGGATATCCATAGAAATAAGGATTGTTATTTACAATAACAATAAACTTTTTCCATTGAATTCTTAAATTTACTTTTAGAAACCAATTGACTTGGTCCATTCCAGTCCGTTCTTGAATCTTAAGTCCAATTTCAGTCCCAAGTCCTTACGACACAATCATCAGAATTTCTTAACCTGCTTTCAGTAGGATGGTGGGTGCATTAAAAGCAAAACCCGTACTTAACCTTATTTTTAGTTAGTGATTCGTGTTAGCAGATGACCTTATTCTATACTTTTTATTTTGACGGTGGCTGATATGCATTTGAGAGCACCCCCTTTCAAAGTAAAACTTATTCTGAAATGATCTAGTTGCCTAGCTAAACAAAGAAATAGACCTACCCAAATAAGGAAATACACAATAAAATTTAGATTCTTCTAAAGAATGGGTGTGTGCCAAAGAAATATCCACGAAAGAAAAGAGAATCACGTTAAGTAATAGTAATGGAAGGGAATCACTTGTCCAAAAATAAGTATTCGTTTAGGCTGTTATAATAAAATTGCGAAATACTGTCGTTATAGCCTACAATAGGAGAAATTTAATCCTTATTGATTATAAGAGTTAATAATATTAATTATATAAAAAAAATCTTAAGCTGGTATAGTAAAATAATTGGTGCGTTAATAATTAAACATATTAAGACAATAAAAAGCATTGTGAGGAACCGTGATTTTGATTGAGTTTTGATTTACGATTTCGAAGAATTTTGTGTAAATACTTGATATGATCGAATAATTACTGCCATATATTGGTTTAATTATTCATATATACATTGTCTCAGTTACAATGAAAAATTAAATAAAGCATGTATTTTGCAATTATTGTTATATTTAAGAGGTTGATCAAGCACACGATAAAATTTGTTTCGCCTAGGATAAAAGTTGTTTAGTTCTGACCTAGTTAATATACAAATTAATAAACCATTGTATAAACTTCAGAAATCTAGTCATTTCTGTTCATAGTTTGGAACACTTCAAGTTGTGAATTTCGGAAGTTTATGTATTGTCATTATAAGTAATTTTCATTTTAGGTCTGCGAAGCTGTTCTAAGTAGTTGGTAGTGGATCTCTCTGTTTCTTGTTTCTTGTTCTGTTTCTGTTTCTCTGTTTCTTGTATTTGTACTTTTTGCACGTGTAAGCCCGTGATTCCCAACGCGGGTGCACCGGTGGTTTACGGTAATGCTTTGGTGGGTCATGGACTGGACGTGCACGCTTTGACTAACTATAATTTAGATCCATAATTTAAAAAAAAAAACATTTTCATTTGAATGACGTCACATTCAAATGCATTTAAAAAATAAAAAAGATACATGATAGGATTGCAATGACGTTATGCATTGTATATCAGGTGTTGTATTGAGACAATAATAAAATTTCCATTTGATACCAAGTTAGATACCAAGACAAAAATTAAAATATCAGGAGAGAAGTAGGATTTTAGAAATGCCTAGGTGAAGCATAGATGGGCCTAAATGCCTAGATGGCCTGGAATCGGTTGGCAACTACTGGTGCAAAGTAAGGAAACGTTCACAACATTTGTTATAAAATCAAATGAATTAAAAACAAGTTTTAAAATGCTATATTTACGTAAGTAACTTTTTTTAGAATTCACCTTCATTTGTCTGATAATCATCGTTAGGCACTACATTATAGATTTATATATTCTACTGTACTAGACGCTAGATTTCTATTGATAACCATTTTTTTAGAAGAACCTTCAGTTACCTGATTATCATCATTGGGTAATACATTAGTTTTTGAAGTTTTGGGGAACAGGTCATGATAAAAACTTTGAAAACTGCTAGTCCGTATCTTGTATTTTAAAGTGTGCATTCTTATTTATATTCACGCTAGACTCGTGTGTGATAAGGAAACTCAGCTAAATGCGTGGAAACACTGGGTAATATAAAGGTAATATCCTTGTCCAAAATTAATTGTCCATTTAGGGGCAACTTGCAGTGGTGGATCCCGGGGGGGGGGGGGGTTGCTCGCCCCAACCCCCCCCCCCCCCACCAACCCCCCCCCCCACCCCCTCCTCCCCTTAACGTTGTCTAAAGTAATGTAATTTACTTAATTAACGCAAGTTTGCGTAAATTAAACTTACTCCAAACGCAAGTTTATCGGATCAACGTATTTTGCCCCTCCCCCTTAAAAAAAATCCTGGATCTGCCCCTGACAACTTGTTGATATAAGAATATTATATCAACAAGTTGTCTCACATTCTCGGTGAAGACTGGCGTCCGGCAAGGCTGTGCCGCCGCTCCCGATCTCTTCAACTGCGTCATAGACCATGTTATGACCAGCACGACGAATCGCCTTCAGTTCGGTCTTTAGTTCGGAGACCGGCTACTCTCTGATGCTGACTTCGCCTACCATAAAGGAAGTCAACATGCGAAAGCCAAACATAAGCCGCTTTACCAAAATAGGCATTTACAATGCGTCAGTCAGCTCCGTGCTGTTCTATGGAGCGGAGACGTGGCCAGCTGCAAAATCTATCCTTAGCGCGGTCGATGTCGCACAGGCGAAGCATCTCCGGAGAATAGAGGGACTTCACTGGACTGACTTCGTTAGCAACCAGATCCTCCTGTTACGTACGGCACAAATTCCTTTCTCGACGCAGATCGCCCAGTGTACTGTTCGGTGGTACGGCCACCTCCTTTGCATGTCACGCGACGCCCCAGCACGGGTCGCAGTCGACTTCGACCCCACCATACACGGATGGAAGTGACCCAGAGGACGCCCCCCCCCCACTAGGTGGAAAAACAAAGCCGATGAATTCCTCGCTCAAGCCAACATCTCGATGGAAGAAGCAGCGAGCCTCGCAAGCGATAGGTCAACCTGGAGGCACCTGGTCTCATAGTTCTCTACGCCGAACCCGCGGCAGGAGCCTTAGAAGAAAAATGAACAGTAAGTTACAGAAAAGTAACCTGTAGTGACAATTACAATAGAAAATAACTAAGTGATATGAAATTACCTGTATCGCACCATAAATGGTAAATGAATATTTCACCTTTTCTATGAGCGAAAGATTTTGATTTTAAATATTTGAAATAAAAGAATACCAGCAGTATATTTCACCAGTATATAACATAAATTTTTTTTAGTATTGAAATTCAATTTTGTTGGCCGGAGGAACTTATCTTTCCATTCTGGTTTGAATCAGAAATGAACCCAATTGTTGCTCTCAGAATGACTTTTTTGGATGACGTTGTATCTGGCTGCGAAGATAAAGTTCGGATAACGTTAGATCTAACTGTGGCAAAACCTAGTGCACATCAGCTCAAACAAAAACAAAATAATAATAAGAAAAATACGAATAGTACATTTTCACCGGTGCATGAGCTAGTTTCTTTGCATTGAAAACAGTTTTTCTGGCCTCGAGAACGAACTTTTCAGTTCTAATCTGAAACAAAAGTGAACCGATAATTGGCTCACAAGAAGACTTTATTTTTATCGGAGATGGGATATCTTGCTGCCGAAGCTAAAGGCGGTTCCTTATAAAATCTAGCATACCTCATTGCTTATTGACGTGAAAAGCACCTTACTCCTTCCTATCCAACCCTGGTTTTTAAATTACAAAATGTTTTGTTTAGTACTATTACGTTAAATTTATGTTAAATTAAGTTTGCCAATTAATTCGTTCTTTTCTTTTAGGAGAACATTGGTAACCAAAATGGAGAGACAAGTCAAAATGAGTAAGTATATTTAGCCTATTTTATTCATCATTTATAATTTGTCAAACCTTTTCTCTTTTTCTCACGTTGTAGGATTCAAATTTCCCCTTTATTTAAAATAGTGTAACCATTAGCTTCACGGAAAGTAATTAAAAAGTGCTACAAAGAAATTTTTTTAAAGAAAATTTTTTTTTTTTTATTTTTACCCGCAAATACAACAAAGCAAATGCGGAGTACATTAAAAAAGAAACAACTATATAAAATAGCTATAACTATCAAAACTAAAAAAAAAGAAATAACAATGCAAAAAGAAAATAGAAAATAACAACAAAAAACACAATGGACGGCGAACATCACATATAAATAAAAAAGGTCTAAAATGGGTTGTATCAACCCAAATAGTTTTGTGTTTTACACGCCAAGTTACCTGTGTCAGGGTATCTGGCAGCAAATATTTCCCGACAATTTTCCTGTTGCAGTATAACCGAGGGAGGTACATTAGCTATATACAGTATCTAAAGTAACCTAACATAAATAGCTTTTCGTCCTTTTTCAGCAGGATGAGGTGAACACTGCTGGGAAAAGTAATTGATGGGGGGGGGGGGACCGAAATACAGTCGTGCAAGTCCTCTTCTGTTGAAACGTGCACGATTGGGAACAATCTTACCGTACGAAATTTGTTAGTTCAAGAGTGCTACACTGACAATAAAAGAACAAGCCAATTAAACTGTTCAACACACGGTAAGGATGTCGTTTCTGTTGCTAATGGGGCCCAGGAGGCCTTACCATTGAAACATTCCAACAAGTACTTTGACGTGTTTGTGGAAAGAATGCTAGTGCTGACCTCCAAATTTCGGAATTCGCTAAAAGCTGCTCCCGACTACGGCTCATGAGAAGCACATCATTGGCGAAAACTGATGTGACAAAAATAACTATTTACCTGCATCTTATGTAGTGTTTTCATCCGCTAAAATAAAGAGTCTATCGTTAATGCCCCTATATTTAAACCAATGATTCCCAAACACAGTTTCGCAGCACACTCATGTGCCGGCTGTTTTTTTTAAGTCTCTTGGACATTTAATGAATGCGTAAACATTAAAAAATTTTCACTCTGCTTTGGATAATATTATTATGGGTTATATGGTTGCTAGCTTTTTTGCTATTGAATGTTGCTGTGTGTGTTTTTTTTTTTTTTTTTTTTTTTTTTTTTTTTTTTTTTTTTTTTTTTTTTTTTTTTTTTTTTTTTTTTTTTTTTTTTAATTGACAGTAATTTGAAATTAAAAAATTGGTGCAATATATTCCATACTATGCGACCCACTTGCAAATCTATCAAGACTCGGTTTTTATACAGCTCTGACCCAGAGCCGCTCAAAGGGGGGTGACCGGGATAGCTGCCCCAGGTGCCGATAGCCCCAGGTGCAGGCGCCGATAGGAGGCGGAGGCAGGGGCTGGGGGATTTGCCCACTTTGATCAAATTTTTCACTTCGATTCTTTTTTTTAATCATATTTGAGTCAAGAGGAGGGCACTGTAATCAATTTCGCCCGAGGCACCATCAACCCTAGGAATGGCTCTGCTCTGATCTGAACTTGCATTGGGTTTTCTGCGAATCATAGTATTTCAGACTCTGATTTCAGAAAGTGCATCCACCTTTGAGAGGTGCTGTTTTTTTTTGTTTTTTTTTTTTATTATTCGTTCATAAGAAAGGCATTGAAAGGGCTGCATCGCCGTTACTGTTTATTTTTTGGTAATTTGTTTATCATAATGATTATAATTTTTATAAAGAGTGTCGGATATGAATCTGGAAGTGAATAATCATCATGCTCCAGCGCTGGAACAACGGACTAAAAAGCTCACGTTAATCGAAAATATTCTTGTTAGCGTTTTAGGGTGCGTGTTGTTTTGATCAGAAAATGGAATAAAAAAGAATAAAATACCAAAGAAAAGAAAAACGAGAATGTGGTTTTATAAGGCCAACGAAAATACCGGACGAAACAAAACGTATTTTTCGAAAGGACAACCGCCTCCCTTCTTTAGCGCTGTATGAGAAAGCTGGAAGGAAACATGCTCACATTTTCTGAATGAAACAAATCGGATAAAAACAAACAACACGGAAAGCAAACAGAAAAGAACAACTAAAAGCCAAAATTAGAAAAACTGAAAAATCTAAACGTCAAACAACGCGGAGAACCATAAAAAACATTCCGCACTTTAGCGCTGAAGAAGAGAGGCGATTGTCCTTTCGAAATATCTGTTTCGTTTCGTCCAGTATTTTCGTTGGCCTTAGGAAATTCAATTCTCATTTTTCTTTTATTTAGTTTTGTATTCTTTGTTATGGCGGGCCCGTTTGGCTTAAAAAAATACCTATTTCAATAAACAAAGTCCATTATGGGAAGTGTTCAGGGAGGGACGGTCAAATGATTCAATGATTCCAAGTAATTTGCAAGGACGTTTTATTTCTGAACTTTCATCTCTGTAGGATAGTTTATTTGACTAAAAAATAAGCAGTCAAACAGTGAAAATTTTTACAAAATGGAACAAAGGGTAATTTATAAGAGTAGGAACTGGCGCTAGTGACGACAAAAAAAAACTATCAACGCCATCTAGCGGTTGGCGACACTTGTCAACTTTTCAATTTTGTTATTGTTTTTCTGTCAGAAACTGAGATCAGGCATTTATAATTACCCTAATTTATCAATTATTCTTATTATTACACTGAAAAGTGCCTAAGTATCGCCATTTGCTAGATGCCTGTGATAGCTTTTTTGTCGATACTAGCGCCAGTTCCAATTCTTATAAGTTACCCATACTCTTTAAACGGAAGACACTATCAGAATGGGCTTAAACAATGTTATATGAAGAAGCAATAATAATAACAACGAAGGAGAAAAAAAAATAATAAGTCCTAGCTTTTTTCGAACTTTAGAAAATTATCCCCATTTTTTCCTTTTCGGTCTTTTAGAAGAAGAGCTACAGGCTCGTCCTCATTAGTACCATTTTTTATTTGTTTTTTATGTCTTACTTTTCTTTCACTGTTTCAGGAGGGCCCTGGCTTCCTCATTTCACTGTTAACGTATATAGCAACAAATTTGTTTACATTGCTGCTTGAATAATTTTGCTTTCCATGTAGAAGATGTACAAATGACACCTTCCCCACATTTGTAATTGGAACGAAAAAAAATTAAAACTTTTGCGCTTAAACAATTAAAAAACAAATTACTATATTGAAGTGAATACAAACAAGTCAGTTTTAATGTGAGTTTTACAGCCATGATATATGCTTTTCATGATAAAAAAAATGTCGAATGCGCCCTTTAATCTTGTGAATAATCAGGATAAAATTATTAAGATCCACCAGAACTATTGATGATACATAGGATGTCGATAATTATCAACGTTTCAGTATCGGGATCTCTTTTACATTGACAAGTAGCAAGCATGTCCTCCAAATTGCTGCAGTTGGGATCAAACCTGTATTACCAAGCAGATATCAATCCGCTGTGCTAGTACAGTATTCCTGGGGGTAATAGCCATTTAAAATTATCACGCCAAATTTTCTCGACGATTACGGGTATTTGAAGAGGGGCTCAAATTTTCTTTTGATTCTAAATGTTGAATTAAGGTTTTGTGTTTTGAAAACTTTCTGATTGCACAACAGAAAAAAGAAATTTCGTGTCTGTGAAACTGTATTTTAAAGTAGAAAAAAAGTAATAACATAATAGAAACAATATAAAGTGTTTAAAAAAAAATTACATTTTGTCTCAGCAGCACAATATTTCCATTGAATGTTACAAAATGTACTATCTTTGGCCTATCCTTGGGTCCAAAGTATCGAGTTGGATTTTTTTTGAATAGTCTTATTCTTTTTAACTCTACGAGCAGACGAATTGTAAAAGTAAAGCTTAATTGAGTGATTGCCCAATTTTATACAAATTTCTTATATTCTTGGTCTAATTTACCCGTTTTAGTGTTTTGACGAATTGTCATTCATTTATCCATTCCTCTTTCAAGGTATCACGATTAGTTTTTAGAATATTTCTTTATTTTTTTGTATTAGTTGTTTTTGTGACCTGTATGTTTTCATAGTATGTTATTTTCATAGAGTTGTATTATGTTGTCATAGAGTGTGTTTCAGCGCTGTCATAAATTTTTATAACGTTTAGTGCGACAAGCTTGGTAAAGTCTATCGCATTTTGAAATAAACAAAAAGAAACTTCCATAAAATGGGAAATTTCAATAAAAAAATCGCCCAACGTGGGGCTCGAACCCACGACCCTGAGATTAAGAGTCTCATGCTCTACCGACTGAGCTAGCCGGGCTTGTAAGGTCAGT